>OX422219.1:409698792-410898792 GCA_949130495.1 Sambucus nigra
TTCCAGGAGGGGTCGATCGATCGAGTAAAGGTGGTCGATCGATCGATGTTCTTGAGTCGATCGATCGATCAAGCATTTCTTGCCCAGTTTTCTGCAATATTCAACCTACGGGTTCAACCATTTTAACTCCTCCAAACCTCTATAATTTCATCCCAAACTCCCATCAAAGTAATCCAAGTGTATAAGCAATTTACATAAACAAGTTCTAACGTAACGACATCAATAAATCATCAACGAATCAATCAAAAAGGGGTTTAATCTCAAATCTCTTTATAAAACCAAATTTTGCATGAATAATCACCACCCTCTAATTTAATCGAGATTTTCTTCCCAAATATTATAATAAATCCATGGGTAATCCTCTAGGTATGATCAAGATTTTAGACTACATGGATTCTCCCTACAACATATATGAATTCTCTTCCAAAACATATAATTCTTCAATTAAAACATATGATTTTCATTCCTAGACTAACATGGAAGGTATATTAACTTGGAAATTAGCAAGATATATACTTGCTTGTGATTCAAGTAATGATTTGTTGAAGAAAATTCTATGGATGCGTTCCTCGTCATGCGATCTACGTTTTGGTGGTGGTGGTGGTGCAGTCGGGTGAGTTCTAGGCCTTGGATTGCTTGAAAAACTCTTCACCTTCTTCTCAAATCTCTTCACCATCTTCTCTAATCACTTCACCTTATTCTCTAATGGCTGGCTTAGGCTTTGTGTTTGTTAACCCCAAGAGACAACTCTAAATGGCTAATAAATACTAAGAAAATTCGTGGGTTTAATTACCCAAAAATACCAAATGTCTAAAATACCCTCCCGAGGTGTCAATTAGCCCTAAAAACGCCCCGAGACCCAAACTAAACCCCCGAGTACACTTTTCTGACTATCTCGACCCTTTCGAACACTTTGGCGCACTTAAAATGACTATACGGACGACTTATAATTTATTCACTTTAATAATAATAATTTAGTCCTTACACGACACAGGCGCGTCCCTAATTAAATTTTCATAATTGCCATTTTATTCACTCGTGACAATTTTAATAAAATCAATCTCATATATTACTCTTCTCATCCAGTAATATTCAACAAATTCTCAATAATTACTAACTCTCGTCACGCTAGTAAATATTTAAAATAAAATGCCGGATTAATATTAAATTAATATCTCAATTAAATTCAATAAATCCCCAATTTTAAAAGCCATAAAAATACGAGGTATTACATATTTCCCCCCTAATAACGGAATTTCATCCCGAAATTCGGAGAAATAAAGCGTAACTGGTAAGGACAACTTCGGGTATTAATATCACATCTCATGTAATTTTCGTCGTACCACCCATACAGTACATTACCGAATACCCCCACTAATGTGATACTCCAAGCCTTACCATTTAGTTAGATTATCTTGAGTTAAAATTTACCTAATTCATCAAACAACTAAATCTGTAAGTCACAACTTCTACTTTCATTAACCTCAAAAATACTTATTGTGTCACAAATATGGAAAATACTACAATCCAACCATCCAGGGCGCCCATACTCCCAATGTGTGTACATTCCATCATAAACTCTAAGTGAATGTGATTCCTCTGTAAGGTTATCCTTAATTAACTGACTACTTAGTCTATAATCCGTATTTATGTGATTTTCACATTCTCATTTGGCGATTCCATTTGCCTCAAATCATGCTACAACTCATGACTCTCTGATTAATATAAATATATACATATAATGGCAAAGGTTATGAACTCATATTCTAAAGACCTAACTTACTTCGACTCCCAACGTTCTTTAGTTTCATGTGTGGGGTGTCTCGCAGAGCGAAATCCAAACAAGGAACCCCCCGATACACTACTACCTAAAATAGTTGGTCATCAAAACTCCTTAGGTCCTTAGTCTATAGTATATAACATCTGAATAGGTTTTATCTATCTATATAAAAGTCTACTTATTCACTCTCGTAACAAAGACAATACACTGGCTATAACGATCAATCTTGGTCTCATATACAACAAGTCAATCCATGCCGATAATCACATCCTACTCGGATATGTCTATAACAAGTAAATCCCCGATAAAATTAAACTCACATTCTAATATATAAAAATAATAGGCGTCCCACTACCCATCGGTGAGTCTATATAAATAATAGTGCCAATGGACAAGTCTAGTAACCCTATGGTCCACGCAATTCTAATAGCTACAAATGAATGTGAGGTCCTAATGACAATCATTATATGCCCCATAACTCCATAGATAGAAAATGTACCCTCATTCGCGGGCGGTGGTTATTGACTCCCACTATTTTAACTTTGCTCCGATGAGTCAAGAAATTTTTTTATCCCAAATTTCCAGTTCTAGTTAACCACCCTCCACTATATGTCCAAGCCTTTGAATATATTGCCTTCATTGGGTAACACACCCAATTCCCGCATTTCTAGAACTTCTACTGATGACTCTCCTCAATTTTCCATTTGACCCTCTCCCAAACGTACTACGTTGGGTGAGTCTAATTTGGCATCACCTTCAACTATAGCAGCACTTGGAATTTGTAGGCTGCGTCCTAACCGTCTTTACAGTCCTGGCCTCTCGTGCCATACTAGGGGTGACCTCGACTACGGTCATCATCCTCGAACATACTTCATAACCTCCTAAGTACGACCTTCGCTATCCTTCCAATGGCCCTCATCTCCCATACTTCTTGTACTCACACGTCCGAACGCAAATAATATTCACTAATATATACGTTATAGCAGGAGAACGGAATCTTACCGAAGAAATAAACAATCCTAAACATAGGGCTCTATATCAAAGAAAGCTACGTTGGAAGCATAATAAGCCGCACAGATCCTAAAGGACACTAGAACCTGATGCTCTGATACCACCTGTAACACCCTACTTAATTAAATACCGGGTGATCAGTCCTTTATTAAATTAACATCAAGGTGAACGGTTGGTTCATTCTCAACATCACTGTCGTAAAATAATATTTCCAATTTGAACACCCTAAATAATTAAGCTAAGTGTCAAAACCATTTAAAACCACATTTTTTCTTTATTAAATACCAATAAAAAACTTTTAATACCCAACAGTTAAGAATTACATAAATACTAAGGATGGCAATTTACACACAATAATTAAACCATCTATATAATCCAAACCAAGTTTAAGAACTATAAATTAAATCATCCTGACAAGAGTTAGCTCCCAAGGAGTATTGAATACTGAAAATATAAATGAACATAAATCTTTGACAAGATCTAAACGAAATAGGAAATCGGACGACACATGCCCTTACTATGAAGATCTAAAGTAGGAACTGATTCAATGACAAAGTCGTTTAAAGCAAGGGCCTGCAACTCCCACATAAGCTGCAGCACGTCCAATCCAAAGAACCTAAGCATGAAGCCCCTGTGGCTGGGCACCTGTAATACATACATATATATACAAGAGAGAAAGAAATAACAGAAAACGGGTCAGAGCCCGAGTGTAAAACAGTTTTAAAAATAGTTTAGCAAGTATTTAAAATGCTTACCGATTAATATCACAACCATGTTAGTATGCGACACTCTCTTGAGAATCATCACCTATCATCTAGTGTGCACTCCCTCTAGGACATCCTAGTTATAGTTCCCACGCTAACTAGATTATTCACATGTATCCATTCTTTATAGCCCAAATTATTCCCACGTATTAACCTTATAATACATATATTGATGTTATAAACATATATATATCCATTTAGATTCAACATGGATAAGTCCCTTATTAATTCAATTCAACTAAGTGTTTTCATACATAACTATCTTACATTTCTACTTTAGCCACATAATAGATATCATCACATGTATATATATATATATATATATATATATATATATATATATATATATATATATATATATATATATATATATATATACTATCCTGCACCTCGAGACACGACTGCGGTGCTGCATTACTCTGCTATCTTGTCCCAATACATCACGTCGTTGTATAGGGGACTATAGGTTCGGTAAAGATTCCTCGAACCACAAATATCAACACAAAAATTAGAGGCGAACATAGTTCTCATACCCACGGGTCACGCAAATACCTACGTTCCCATAGTCAGCGGACTTATCAACTCACCGATAAGTCTTTCATAGTCCTATGTTCTCGAGCGACAAATAAAAAATCCCATGGATTCATCAGGATATGACTTCCCTCACGCGCAAACCTCCCATCGATAGCAAGTAAGCTAGGTATGCCATACACAGATACATAATATATGCACAATTACAAAGTCATACATATATATATTCATATGTTCCAAATTAGGTTTGTCCACGACCTATAATTGTTATTATCCATTCTCAACACAAATTTTACTCAATTATTTCTCATAACGGATTCGTCTCTTTTATTCTCATTTATTATTTACTTCGTTCTTACTTCTCATCTCTTGAAGTATTCTTTCTCACTAAGTATGAATTTCAATAGGTATACCCTCACTTACCTTCTAGTCTAAATCTTTCACGAGTCTCAATCTTTTAGTAAACGTACGCACAATTCTCAATGTATAAATAACTCCCCGTTAACCCAAAATTTTATCTCATATTAATTTCTCTCAACCGAGTCTACTTAGACCCTATTGGTCATCTTCATAACCCATTATACTCTATCAATGATAATCAAGGGTTCCTAAGCATTTTAACTGGACTAAACAAAAAGGGAAAAAATATGCAGTTTTCCAGGAGGGGGCGATCGATCGAGTAAAGGGGGTCGATCGATCGATGTTCTTGAGTCGATCGAACGATCAAGCAGTTCTTGCTTAGTTTTCTGCAACATTCAACCTACGGGTTCAACCATTTTAACCCCTCCAAAACTCTATAATTTTATCCCAAACTCCCATCAAAGTAATCCAAGTGTATAAGCAATGTACATAAGCAAGTTCTAACGTAACGCCATCAATAAATCATCAACGAATCAATCAAAAAGGGGTTTAATCTCAAATCTCTTTATAAAACCAAATTTTGCATGAATAATCACCACCCTCTAATTTAATCGAGATTTTCTTCCCAAATATTATAATAAATCCATGGGTAATCCTCTACATATGATGAAGATTTTAGACTACATGGATTCTCCCTACAACATATATGAATTATCTTCCAAAACATATAATTCTTCAATTAAAACATATGATTTTCATTCCTAGACTAACATGGAAGGTATATTAACTTGAAAATTATCAAGATAGATACTTGCCTGGGATTCAAGGATATGATTTATTGATGAAAATTCTATGGATGCGTTCCTCGTCATGCGATCTATGTTTTGGTAGTGGTGGCGGTGCAATCGGGTGAGTTCTAGGCCTTGGATTGCTTGAAAAACTCTTCACCTTCTTCTCAAATCTCTTCACCTTCTTCTCTAATCACTTCACCTACTTCTCTAATGGTTGCCTTAGGCTTTGTGTTTGTTAACCCCAAGAGACAACTCTAAATGGCTAATAAATACTAAGAAAATTCGTGGGTTTAATTACCCAAAAATACCAAATGTCTAAAATACCCTCCCGAAGTGTCAATTAGGACTAAAAACGCCCCTAGACCCAAACTAAACCCCTGAGTACACTTTTCTGACTATCTCGACCCTTCCGGACACTTTGGCGCACTCAAAATGACTATACGGATGACTTATAATTTATTCACTTTAATAATAATAATTTAGTCCTGACACGACACAGGCGCGTCCCGAATTAAATTTCCATAATTGTCATTTTATTCACTCGTGACAATTTTAATAAAATCAATCTCACATATTACTCTTCTCATCCAGTAATATTCAACAAATTCCCAATAATTACTAACTCTCGTCACGCTAGTAAATATTTAAAATAAAATGTCAGATTAATATTAAATTAATATCTCAATTAAATTCAATAAATCCCCAATTTTAAAACCATAAAAATACGAGGTATTACAAGATGTTGCCCCCATAAAATATTCACCAAATTAATGATGTTTTAAGGTCTGGGGTCATCAACTAAGATGATACCCCCATTAATTATTCACCAAATTATGATGTTTAAGGTCTGAGGTCATCCAAGTATGATGTTTACCTCAGACCTTGTCACCAAATTAATGATGTTTAAGGTTTGGGGTCATCAACTAAGATGTTACCCCCATTAATTATTCATCAAATTATGATTTTTAAGGTGTGAGGTCATCCAAGTGTGATGTCTTACCTCAGACCCTGTCACCAAATTATGATTCATGAGGTCTGAGGTCATTTACTAAGATGTTATCCTCATAAATTCGACCATTAGAGCGTAATAAACCAAGAGTTGACACGGAAACTGATATTCTCATTAATAATCTCTTCATTAGATGATACATTTTCACAGAAAATCTTGCAACATCATATGTAATACTTTTTTAGATGATCAGTATTCCAAGGATTAGAGAACGGTTCCCCTTCAAGGTTTTCTAGCCAGTAGGTCCCAAGTACAACCTCCTTGGTTACTTTGTAAGGGCCATGCCAATTTAGGTGGAGCTTGTTTGCCTTCTGTAATGTCTTCTTCAGCACGAGGTCTCCCACGTCTATGGGTCTTGATTTTACCCCTTGATTGTAGAACTTTATTATTCTCTGTTGATAAGCTGCCTGTCTGACCTCTGCGTCTTCCCTTCTCTCTTCAATCAAATCCATGTCAAGTCTTCTCTCCTCCCCATTCCTCTCAGGTTCATAAGTCTGAACCCTATGAGTAGGGAGTCCTACTTCGGTTGGTATGACGGCCTCTGATCCATATGCTAACATAAATTGGGTTTCCCCCGTCGGTGTCCTAGCCGTTGTTCTATAGGCCCACAACACAACATAAACCTCTTCAGTCCATCTTCCCTTAGCTTCTTCTAACCTCTTCTTAATCCTGTCGAGGATAGTTCTGTTGGTGACTTCGGTCTGACCATTTGCCTGAGGTCGGCCAGGAGAAGAGAAAAATTACTTTATGGAAACTCTTTTGCAGTATTTTTCTAGGGAAAAATTCTTGAACTGGGTGCCATTGTCCAAGATGAGGGTGTTTGGGAGACCATATCTGCATATGATATTCTTCCAAATAAATTGGAAGGTCTTCTTCTCTGTAATAGTGATCATCGGCTCGGCCTCTACCCATTTGGAGAAGTAGTCAATGGCGACTATCAAAAACATGTAGTTACCCGCCGCTCTTAGTAAGGGACCCACCAAGTCGATTCCCCATACTGCGAATGACCAAGGAGAACTTATTGACGTCATAGGCTGATGAGGTTGATGGGGGATAGTGGAGAATCTTTGACATTTTTCACACCTCTTCATATAGGCTGCATCATCTTTAGCCAAGGTCGGCCACCAGTATCCCTGCGTGATAATTCGCTTGGCTAAAGGTCTTCCTCCTATGTGACTGGAGTAAGAACCCTTGTGCACCTCCTTTAAGAAGCGGAGAACTTTTATGGGATGGACACATCTGAGGAGAGGTAGTAGAAATCCTTTCTTATATAGGACGTCTGCTACTATTGAGAACTTTGCATCTCTGTACCTTAGTTTTCTCCTCTCTAGCTTTGATTCCGACAGATCTCCCTCTCTGATATATCTGATAAGGGGATCCATATATGAGTCTCTTAAGTTCAAATTGAGGCAAGGATTGCTAACCTCCTCTTCTTTAATGGTTGCCTTGGGCAGGATCTCAACTGGAACGATCCTTCTGTTGTCTGTCCTTATTGCTGAAGCCAACCTTACCAGTGCATCTGTGTGGCTGTTATTTTATCGAGGTATTCTCTTCATCTTTACTTCTTCGTAACCTTCTAATATTACTCTTACCCTCTTCAGATATTTGGCCATCCTTTCATCCTTGGCCTTATAACCCCCCAACACTTGGTTAACAACCAACCTTGAGTCACTGTGAAGAGTAGTCGTCTTACCCTAAGGGTCTTTGCCAAGGAGAGGCCTGCTATCATGGCCACATATTCTGACTCGTTGTTTGATGCCTTGAAGTTAAACCTTAGGGCATATTCAATGTTGGTACCATCCGAGGTGAGAGTATCAGCCCCGCACCGCTTCCACTTTTGTAAGAAGACCCGTCAACAAAGAGGTTCCAAACGTCCTTATCTGATGAGAATCCCCCTTCTAACATGATTCCCTGCTTGAGGAGGTATCGGTCTTCCTCATTCTCAGCTACTCCATTTATGGCTTTCTCGGATACAACCTCTTCCAGGTTTCGTAAGACGTTGCTGTTTGGTCCCTCTGCATCCTCTAGGTTATTCTCGACCTCGATCTCTTCCCGTGTGAACTCAGCAATAAAATCTGTAAGTGCCTTCCCTTTAATGCCACCCTGGGTCGATTAGTAAGGTCATACTCTCCCAACTCAATGGCCCATGTCATTAATCTACCCGACTTCTCGGGTTTGTAGAGGACCTATTTTAGTGGGGAGTCAGTGAGGATGACCATAGAATGGGCTTGAAAGTAGGGCTTCATCTTCCTAGAAGCATGTATTAAGGCATAGGCTAACTTTTCCATCCGAGGATAATTCTGTTCAGACCCTTGAAGGGCCTTACTGTTGAAGTATACAGGCCTTTGGACCCAAACGTCTTCCCGTATTATGGCTGCACTTATAGGTAATTCAAAGACTGCTAGATAAACATATAACTTCTCTCCCACTATGGGCCGAGACAAGATCAAGGGAGACCCGAGGTAGGACTTGAGCTGGTTAAAAGCCTCATCACACTCTTTATCCCACTTAAAGGCCTTTCTAAGCACCTTAAAGAACGGAAGACACTTGTCCGTCGCTCTGGAAATAAATCTGTTGAGTGCAGCTACTCTTCCAGTGAGCCTTTGAATGTCTTTGATACTCCTTGGCATCTTCATGTCCAGTAAAGCCTTGATTTTCTCAGGGTTCGCCTCTATTCCTCTCTGATTGACAATGAATCTGAGGAATTTCCCAGCTCCTACACTGAAGACACACTTCGCAGGGTTGAGTTTCATTTTGTATAAGTCCATGGTATCGAAGGTCTTTTCTAGGTCTGCCACGTGAGTGCAGGCCTTTAAGATCTTCGTCAACATATCGTCTACGTACACCTCCATAGTTTTACCTATTTGATTTTCAAACATCTTATTCACAAGACGTCGGTACGTTGCTCCCGCATTTTTCAAGCTGAAGGGCATAACCTTGTAGCAATATGTCCTTTTGTCCGTGATGAAGGCTATCTTCTCTGAGTCTTCGGCATCCATGAAGATCTGGTTATAGCCTGAATATGCGTCTATGAATCTCATGAGCTTATGTCCTGCAGTGGCATCTACCATCTGGTCGATCTGAGGCAAGGGATTCTTTTTTTTTGGGAAAGACTTGTTCAGGTCGGTGAAGTCTATGCACATCCTCCATTTCCCATTGGCTTTGGGCATTATGACTGCGTTTGACAACCACTCCGGATATATGACTTTCCTTATAAACTCGGCCTCTTCCAACTTTCTAACTTCTTCCCGGATGACGTTGTACTTCTCCCTGGAGTAAAATCTTTGTCTCTATTTGATTGGCTTAGCATCCTTAGTCACGTTGAGTTTATGGAACATAACCTCAGGGTCGATGCCAGGCATGTCCGCGTAGCTCCAAGCGAAGACACTCTGCCTCTTCTTCAAGAAACTTATCAGCTCTTCCTTGATCTCCGCTTTTAAGGCTTTGCCTACCTAGACGGTTTTTTTCGGTTCATCCTCATTGAGGACGATGGATTCTACCTCTTCCGTGGCCTCTTCTTTCTTCAACTTCGTTTCATCTCTCGGGTCAAGTGTATCAATGTTATATGTGGTAGTTGCTCTCTTATGGGCCTCTCTCTCTTTGGCTGAGTAGAAGTAGCATTCCCGTGCTATGGTCTGGTCACCCTGCACTTCCCCTACCCATAGGGGGTCGGGAATTTTTGCATTTGGTGGACCGTCGACGGCACGACCTCAAATTCCTTAAGGGCCACTCTTCCTATGATGAGGTTATAGGCTGAGAAGATGCTTTCGTCCATAACAAAAAAAAAATGATCTTTCGGGTCAACCTCTTAGGCCACTCATCGTCCATTCACACGTCTATCTCATATATGTCCAACGGGTGGACCTTTTCACCGCTGAAGCCCATTAACGGATGATGATAAGGTACCAGCCTAGCTTTGCTAAGGCCAAGGCTTTTAAAGCAGGGCCAGAACATCACATCTGCTGAACTTCCTCCATCTATAAGGATTCTCTGTACCTCGCACCCATGCACCCTTGTTGTGATTACTAAAGGGTCATCACGCGGAGCTATGATGCCTTTGAAGTCGAGTCGAGAGAACCCAACTATAAGATTGTCCATATCCACCTTCTTTCTCTTCTGTTTGGTTTCGGAAGACGTCAGATATACCACTTCTGGCTTGGCCATTAACTTGGCTTCTACCACATGAACTTTTTGATCAGCCACTTCAAAACCGCCCCCTACGAGTCCTTCGCATATGGTGTTAACACTAAAGGAGATCATACCGACCCTCTTCACCGGGGCGTTTTCATCTTTTGGTGGGAGTTCCGAATCGTCCTCATCATCACCCTCCGAGTCATCATCTCTTCCTGCTGGAGTATCGTCACAACATCTATCGTTTCTCTTCTTTCTAGGGCCATCTCTTCCCCTTTTAGGAGCCTTGCCATCAACATACTTCCTCAATTTTCCTGATTTCAACATCTTCTCGGTCTCATCTTTCAAGGCGAAGCATTTATCTGTAACATGACCATGGTCTTGGTGGAACTCGCACCACAAGTTCTTTTTCCTCTTATGTAGAGGAGCCTTTAGCTTCTCTGGCCATCTCAGTGACCGGTCATTCTTGATCTCATTCCAAATGTGTTCGCAGCTCACAGTTAGAGGGATATATCGTGCAAACTTATCGTCGGTTGACCTTTTCTTTCCATCCTTCTTTCTTTGAAACTTCCCGCTGCTACCGCCATTCTCATCCTCGTATTTTGCAGCCATGGCCTCTTCAGCGTTCATGACCCTGCCCGCAGTTGCCAATAGTTTTGCCATGAACTTGGGAGGGTCTTTCGCAAGTTTTCACAATAACTTCCCTTTTTGTAGACCTCCTATGAGGGCGGTCATGGCTATATTCTCTTCGTAGTCTTCAACCTGGAGTTTTTCTTTGTTGAATCTAGCAATGTAGTCCCTTATGTTCTCGTTATTGCCTTGCTTGACATACAATAAATGGATTGTCTTCTTTTGAGGTCTTACCCAAAAACAGAAGTTGTGAATGAATCGTTCAGCTAAAACCTTAAAGTTCTCTATTGAGTTCTTTAGAAGAGAGGTAAACCAGATGTGTGCAGCTCCCGTCAAAGTCCCAGAGAAGGCCTGACATTTTATCTCATCTGGTATTGAGTAAATGTCCGCCGCAGACTAGTACATCTCAATATGATGTACAGGGTTGGTGCTATCGTCATACTTGGGAGACACTCTAGGTGGCTTGAACTTGGCAGGGGTAGGGAAGCTCACTATCTTAGCCATGAACGGAGAGCCTTCTGAGAAACCTCTTTGTAGTGGGTCCCGTCTTTTTATGAGGTCTCCTATCTTGTCCTCAAGACGTTAGATGGAGTCATTCCATGGTCTTGCAACGTCGACCTGACCGAGTTTATCCCCTGCCACTTCCATGGGGTGGACTGAGGGTTCCCCAGCCGCAGCGCAATGTCGTCTGTTGATCTCTTCCTAGTCCCTACCTCGTCCTGTGTTAGGTCGGCCTTGATGAGGCCGACATTGCCCCTCTTTCCTTTGTGAGCCGGCTACACTTCTCGACCTGGATGACTTCTATCACAGGTCGTTTACTGGGCCGAGCCTTTCAAAGGACGACCCTCTTCTTGATCGATCAAAAGCTGACCCTCTTTGTTGGGCTTCTTCACCTCTTCTACCTCCACAACCTCGGCTCTGCTGGATAGGACGTACTGTGTTATTTGAAACCTCATATGGCTCCCAACAATCTTCTGGGGCATTTTCTGCCTCCAAAACATCATACCTATCCTCAGGGAAAGGGTGTCATTGCTTCCCCAGACGCAAACGTCTAGGGTCAGCAACGTCCCTCCTCCGCTGAGGTGTGGGTTGGTCTTTTTGCGGTGCCCGGGGTGGTCCCCAAGCATCAGGATGAGGCTGAACATCTTCCGGAGTAATCATCTCTGGTGAGACCCCAGGTGGTCTCATCATATTTTTACTGAGTTGTGCAAATTACACCTTCATTGCTTGTTGCGTTGCAGCCAAAGACTTCAAGGCTGCTTCCACTTCCGCCATTTCGTACTGAGGCGGTGCCTGGCTGGAACTAGGCCCTCTAGCACCAGGCGGTGGAAGAGGTAGCGAAAGTTCCAGCGTCATGTGTTAACACTAAAGAGCTTGTAGTGTAAATGAGTTTTGTACCTTAATGGACCTCTTTCAATGGCGAAACAGCTCCACACAAGGGGTGAGGCCTGGTTCACCACCAGAGTCTCCGATGAGGTTGTGCAGAAAATGAGGAAGATGTAGCTTCTCATTCCTACAGACGACGCCAAAATGATGATGCTGGAAATAGCACCACCCTTCAAGGTGTTTGTAATCTCAAATCAGTGATAATAATGGCAGCTCAAGTGTATGCTAAACATAAGAGATTGAGATGGGTAGAAGAGGATGGACACTAATATATAAGTGATTCAGCCAATTAGGCCTACGTCCACTGTGTAAGTGAGTGAGTAAGGTCACTTAAATAAGGCACTGATGGCCATAGATACAATCTCTCAAGCTTTCTCTCTCTACTGTATACTTTGACAGAGTTTCAGCTAGGGTTGTAATTTTGGATCCTTTTACAAGGTAGAGGATTACCTCTATATATAGTGATTGGGGGGTGTAATGTACCCCCCAAGCATACAATGAGCATGTTCATGAGCATCGAACCAGTATGATAATGACACCTGGCTGTTCTCAACTAAGTAATGATGACCTCAATATTCCCTCACGTGGAGAGAATAATTTGGTTATAACAGATTTGTCCACGTTTTCTAAGTTATACAAGAACGTGGAGAAGCTCGACTGTCCTCGGGTGATACCAACCTCGGCCTGGAAGAGTACGAGGTTGGGAAACTGCTCGATCAGAGGTTATCAACAATGATCTTGGCTCAGTGGGAGAGCCGAGGTAAGGCAGGTGGAGTTGTAATGCCGGTATGGGCCGAGGTAATGGTGGAGTAGTAGGAACATCGGCTGATTCCCAGCGGAGGCTGATTATGATGATTGTGTAGTCTCTGCTTCCTCGGCTTACACCCAGCCGAGGTTGATGTATGGTGTAGGCGCAATGTCGGCCTGATGGATTACTATCTGCATGGACCATGAGGACCTCAGCTGTTGCTTGGCTGTGAGGTAACTAATAACGTCGGCCATGGTCGACCTTCCTTAAGATGACACCGCTGGTCGCCACCCTAGGTCCCTTCCAACCTCGGCCATCTCTCTGGCCGAGGTTAGTGTCTCTGAGCTGTTGGGTACATATAAGGCATATCAAATATATTTCTGATAAACATTTGTGTTTGACAGCCTGTTTTTAAACATTGAATTATAATATTTTCTGTGTTATAATCATATTTTTCAGAAAACAGGCAAAATGGTGTTTTATAACTTCTGTTTTTTATTTTTCAACTCAGAATTATTCATTCTTAATATTCTAATGCATTTATACCTTTATATATATATATATATATATATATATATATACACATGCACACAAAATTACGTATATAATATATTAAGATCCATATGTTAAATAATATTATCAATAAATACATGATGGTTATATATAGTCTTATACATGTACTATTAATGTATGGAATATTATAAAATATACATATAGTACATGTGTATTAAAAAATATTATCAATTCATGTATGTATATAATTTTATTGTGAATTATACATGCAATATGTATATAATATATTAAGATCCATATGTTATATAATATTATCAATAAATACATGATGCTTATATATAGTCTTATACATGTATTATTAATGTATGGAATATTATAAAATATACATATAGTACATGTGTATTAAAAAATATTATCAATTCATGTATGTATATAATTTTATTGTGAATTATACATGCAATATCATTGTGTGTGTGTATATATATATACACACACACACATATATATATAAACTCTCCAATATACCTCATTAAATATACATAAAAATACATTATATTAAATGTACATGTATATAATTTATAATGTATGTATGTATGTGTGTGTGTGTGTGTATACATTCATGTATCATGTATATATGAAAATTTTATGTATGTGTTTATATATACACACACATTCATATATATAATATAAATATACATGTTTGCCACTTTTGTCAAATTTTAAAAAATTGTATTTACAAACAAGTGTACTAAACGTGCACCAATAATTATAAACACAAAAAATTGATATTTAAAACTCTATTTAAAAGCATTTAAATCGAGTTTTCAGAATACAGAACCAAACGGGCTCTTAGTTGGTTCCAATTATATATATATATATATATATATATATATATATATATATATATATATATATATATAGCAAATTTAATTAAATGATGAATTGAATTATATTTCTTTAAACGCAATATAAGGACTAGAGGATATGTATTCGATAAAGTTACTATGAAATCCACCTTTTGACAGTCTTCATTAGGGGTGACAGTTTCGAAAACGAAACGATAACACGGAACGAAATTGACACGAAATGACATGGTCTTTCGTGTTCGGGTCTGGGTTTTTTGCCCCCCCATCGGGTCTTGTCATGTTTGTGTTCAATTCCTGTCACAAAATTAACCCAACAAGGTCCCGATAGTGACACGATAGTGACCCAATTATGGATACGATATATACCCGATGTAGACCCACCATTAACCCCATTTAGGCGCATTATCAACCCACTATTTTTTTAATTCATCACTAACTGGTCTAATCGTGTCGTGCTGGGTCGGGTCTAATCGTGTCCAATCGAATCATATTTACTTATCGTGTTATCGTATCGTGTTGTATTTTTAACGCGTCGTGTTTTTAACGTGTCGTGTTCGGGTTAAAGAAAAAAACACGCCTGTCGTGTCGTGTCGTGTTCGGATCCACTAGTTTCTTATCGTGTCGTGTCGAGTCATGTGAAAACACGACCCGTTAACCCGTTTTGCCACCCCTAGTCTTCATACTGCACGCGGTATGGCCTCCAAAAAGAATATATATATATATATATATATATATATATATTTAGTTCTATATTCAAAGTTTTATTAGACTTTTCTCCGATGTATTTTTTAAATTGTAATAAATTTTATAACCATTCAAAATCTCTCCCCACCGTCTTATAGCCGAGAATCTTTCTGTTTTCAGAGATAAAAGATGAGTACAAATAAATTTTTAGTAATAGAACTAAATACACTTGTTCAAAGAAAATAAACAAACTCCCAAATTAAAGGAAGACTTTTCTAAACTGAACTAGAGAAAAATGAGGACCAATAACATTGGATAATTTCAAACCTGAACTGTAAATTGCACTTAGTTTCTCTGCCCGTGTAAACGTGCTTTTGGGTTCCAGCTGTGCCTACCCAATTTTCCACTGGATGTAATACATCCGTCCCCATTTACACTCTTTATATCTCTCTTGACTCTCTTTAGATGTTCAAATAGAGGCCGATAACGACAACCGCCCGAATCCCAAACAAATCCATAAAGAGCCGCTATAAATATCCCATTCAAACTTAAAAAAGAAATAAACCCTCCACGCCACCAGATCCTCATTTCCGAAACCACCCATGGCCAGCAATCGAAGAGGAGACAATAATGTCCAGCCAGAACCAGATGAAGACCTCAACAAGGAGAAGAGAGAAGATGAATTTGAGTCAGTAGAGAGGATATTTGAGTCCAAAGAGGTACCATCCTGGCAGAGCCAGTTAACAGTAAGGGCCTTTGTGGTGAGTTTTGTGCTGGGGGTGTTATTTACCTTCATAGTAATGAAGCTCAATCTCACCACCGGCATTATCCCTTCCCTCAATGTCTCAGCGGGGCTGTTGGGCTTTTTCTTTGTCAAAACCTGGACAAAGTTTCTTGACAAGTCTGGTATGTTGAAGCAGCCTTTCACTAGGCAAGAGAATACTGTTATTCAGACCTGCGTTGTCGCCACCTCCGGCATAGCCTTCAGCGGTAATTTTCCTAATACTCAAACTTACAAATTAAGTTGCCATTCTTACTTAGCTTCACAGTTTTAATCCTTTTTATCTTAATATAAATTGTGTAAAATCTTTATAAGATCTACAGTAACATTAATTAATATGTTTTTCTTTTTTTTTTTGCCAAGACATTATTAATTAATATGGTTGACTAGGTAGGGACTCACGTGAAAGGATGAGTTGTTTAAATAAGGTTTACCATGGCATCAGTGGTGGTGGAGTTATCTTATCATGTTGTGATGTGAGCAATGACTACAAACTATTTTTGAATTGAGTGCATCACATTTCGTCAAGTTTGGTCCCTAGTGTATGGTGGGTGGGGTCCATTACGAAAGTAATCCCTCCCTACTAGAAGGAAAATTGGTTTTTTCCAATGTATATTTCGCCGTGTGGAAGACATTACAAATTCTTCCCTACTTCATCAGTCCAACTATGTGGATGGAAAACAACACTTTTCTTTTCCCTTTTTCTTTAATTTCTTCAAAGAGCACTTGAGTTTCTTTTTTGGATGGTGATATTGATTATCCAATCACTAAGAATTTGATCTTACTCTTGAAATAGTATATAGTTAAGATTATTAATCTTCGACCTTTACTTATACCATCTCAGGGTTAGTATTACAATTTATATAAAATTGCATATTAAATATTTTTATAATCTTTTATGTAACAATTTTATTATCTTAAATTATTATTACATTTATAAAAAATATATAAAAAATATTTATTCATAAAGAAAAATAGAATTTAATCCTGAATCCCGAACTTCTCGGAACCCATTAGGATTAGAGTGTTAAAGTTTCGATATATGATCCTAATCTAATTGAGTCCAAAAATTTCCTTAATAGATGGATATAATTTTCAAATTCGATCCACTGAAAAATGCCTAGGAAACACTAGTATCATTAAAGTTCTTAACAAAGTTTTTGAAGATTAGGGTCTCTAAATTCCTTGTGAGATCCCCGACTGAACTGTTCCAAGTGATTAGTATGATGCGTCCAAACTTCCCAAGACATCTTTGTCAAACAAAAAAAAAATGTTAAATGCAATTTATATTAATTATTTTATATGGGTGTCATCTAACAAAAATAATAAGGATAAGATTGGAATGAAAATTTATATTAACAATTAAAAAAGAAAAATCAAATCTTGGCGTTGAACTGTATGTATTGATTACTTTCACGATTTCTACCTGTTGTTGCTTTGCTCTTTTGACGTCCTTTTTCCCTAAAGTTTATTGAACACAAATCTGGACAATACAACTCCATATTTTAATTTCCAATTTGTTGAACAGGATGTTTTAAGATTTTATTACACAATTTAATTTTCAGCTCAAATATTTTATTATAAAATGTCAAAAACTGCTTCAAATATTACAAAGTTCTAGAAATTGCATTAGATATTTTAAGAAATTGCCTTTGGGCTTTTGTTTGTTTTGGGCTGACATTTTTATTTTTTGGGGGTTTTTGTCTTTGGTGTTAATAAAATCACATTCTCCCTCCCCAAAAAGCAAATCTTAAGTAAATAAAAAATCTGAATTATTCTTGAAATATATATGCTCTTGTGCGGACTAGTCCGTATTTTAGGAATGCGGACCGGTTAACCCAAAGAGTCATTTAAACCCACAACACAAATGGGGTTTCAAAACCAAATGGGCTGAAACCAAATGGATTTTGAAGCAATATTCTCTCTGCAAATGGGTTTCAAAATTAATTTAAACCCACACAATACAAAAATCGATTCAAATGGGTTTCAAAACAATATTCCTGTCTACAAAAATCGATTTAGAGGGGTTTTGAAACAATAATATCTCTACAAATGGATTTCAAAATTGGTTCAAACTCTGACAACACAATTCGATTTAAATGTACTCCAAAACCAAACAAATCAAATGGGTTCAGAACAATGAAACAAATCAAGTGTGTTTAAAGAATAGTTCAGCTGAATTAATAAACTGATGTAAGATGTTGGATTATTTCAGATCAATGAAATCATTTGAGATCGTTTTTATTGGGCAAAAAATAAACAGAAGACTAACGGAGTTTGTGATTTTGGTGCAATGTCTAAGTAAACAAGTGGAGTTAAGTTTAATATGGTATTATCAATTTGGAGAAGCAACTCTAGGACGACTTAGGATCATAGTTACCAGATCACTACATACCTTTTCGTACCGCGATCCGGGTCGTATGGTTTGTTCTCTATCCGAATCTCCAAAATCGATATTCCTAATTTAACATTAAACACTTTAGTTATTGTTAGTTTCAAGGGAGCTTTTAGACTTCAATAATACAATATATGGAAAGAAAAGGCTTCTCAACTCATATATACATACATAATGCTTTATATATCTTATTAGTCTACTATATAATATCGATATCGTACATAAATTCCTAAAGAACTTTTTTATATTGGTGGACTACATGAATATTAACAAAATAGGATTATAATACTAAATGAACCCAACAAAGGGTTCTAAAGTGCCCTTATGATTTGAACTAGTGAACCAACTAAGCATACCCCGAGGTGCGCGTAAGCTGGCCCGGACACCTCATGGTACCTCTAAAATGGGGGAATAAACCAAAAAAAAAAAAACTAAGCATACCCTAACAGTATCACGTTCCGGCTAAACCAATGCCCCCCGTACCCGTACCTGTATCAAGCACCGGAGCGACCCATGATCTAGGTAACATTGCTAAGAATTTGAATCCATTTTGTGCGATACACTAATATGTCATGTCTACATTGGTTCGTGTCTGGGGTCCACTTAGTATCATTCGAAACATCAATAATTCAAGGACGACACGTCAGTGTTTCTCACAAAATTTCTCACAAAATGAATCGAAATCCCCTAGAATTACTCATCAAACTGACTCTTAATAATATGAGCATGATAAAAATAAATTCAAACCTGCTAATTTTTATAGTGTGGTGTGAAGAGCTGTCCTGTTAGGTCTATTGATTCTTCTCTTTTACAGTTTTATTGACTTTAGACAGTGTATTAGATATACTAGACTAGCGAATTTTCGTCGTAATTTTTGCTCTAGGTATAGTTGTGTTTAACGTACATCCTTGCATTGTGCTTGTATCACATTCAGTGCATACTTTTGTTTTCAAGGAAAAAAAATTAGGGGTGTATTATATATTTGGATTGAACGAAATAGTTTTATTTGTTTATATATGAGATCATTAGCTTTTATATAGTTCTCTTTGACCAGCTTAACCCAAAAGTGTTGGGTTTCTTTATGAATTTTTCAGCCAGGATTAGCATTGAGATAGATAAGTTACATTTTCTTAAGTAATAGATGGAAGACATTGTTTCTTGTTCAAAACATATTTAACATTCTTATGATTACACAGTAGGTTTTCAATTCTACTATTCTTGCTCAACCTACCATAAGCATCTAATTATTAGCTCTCATTGTTGCCAAATTTGAATAAATAGGAGGTTTTGGTAGCTACCTTTTTGGCATGAGTGGATTTGTTGCGAACCAATCAACTGAGGCTAACAATGCACGGAATATAAAGAACCCGGCTTTGGGATGGATGATGGGATTCCTTTTTATTGTTAGCTTTCTTGGACTCTTTTCTGTGGTGCCTCTGCGTAAGGTACGTTGCTAAACTTAGCCATTTCATGGATAAAGATGAAGTTACTCCTGCTCCGCCCACCATTAAGATTATATCCTCTAATTATATCTTTCACCATTCCTTCTTTGAAATATAACTATACAGAAGCTGTAACCATATGTTCGTGGTAAAAATATTAATCATGTTTCTGTTTTGTCTGAAATCACATACACATAATAGTGTCTGGCATGTGAAACCTTATTATCAGGATGAACTATGTATTTCAAGTAAATAAATCAGATTACAATAAAATAAATAAATGAAAGAGAGAGGGGAGCTTATATAAAACAAAAGGGAGAGGAGACAACTAGGGGACGTTGGTGTCGTTGAAGAGGGGTGGAGGTGGGCTGTAGAGTGTCCGGATGGTGGCTTTAGGGGTGGGTTAGGGACAAGGATTTTGTTGGTGAGACACATGTCGGACACGAGACACACTCGAACATAAGTGTCTACTTTTGGACACTCATACATGTGAGCACGCAATCATTTTTTTGGATACGCTGGTGACACGTATTTGGACATTCTGGAGGGTGTTTTTTTGTATTTTGAAAATATAAAATGGGATCAGTTCTCTAATAATTCAAAACATTGAATGAAAAACATAAAAATAAAAAAGTAAGAGACGAATATTAGTAACAAAATGAGCAGGCTTCTCAAACAAAGAACCCCTCCTCATCGAACATCTGAATTTTATGTTCAGTATTTTTTAGTTTTTTTTTTTACTTTATGCTTGAGAAAGTGCCGTAATTGGTCTGCGTTAGTAATATGAAAAGGACATGTTTAACAGCATGTTCCCATATTCACAATTTTATACAAACAAAAAACTCTGAAATTCGTTAAAATATTTTTCTCCGAATATAAAGATCTTGAATTTCTATTTGCCACAATTCTTATTAACCTGTGTATGATGTTTTATAGATAATGATCATAGACTTCAAACTGACTTATCCAAGTGGCACTGCAACTGCTCACCTTATCAACAGCTTCCACACTCCTCAAGGAGCCAAGTTAGCAAAGTGAGACTATGACCGCATCTTTTTTTTTTCTCGAAATATTGATAGACTATGCCAAACAAGTGAAATTTTGTTTTGATGTTTTCTCTCCCATCTCAACTCCAGGAAACAAGTAAGAGCTCTGGGAAAGTTCTTCACATTCAGCTTCTTGTGGGGCTTCTTCCAGTGGTTCTTCACTGCAGGAGATGGTTGTGGATTTGTAAACTTCCCTTCATTGGGTCTCAAAGCCTATAAAAACAGGTATTTGTCATACCTCACTATTACCCCATTAAGTCAATGAAGATCTTCCATATTCGATTATTTGGATCCAGGGTTGAATGTAAAAAACAGAAGCTATCGCTCTTGTTGTGAACACATCTATATTATTGCAAATGTACCACTGAATTAAAAAATAATAGAAAATACCCGTTATTTATCATTAAAAACATTTTGTAGTGACACAAAGGTTTAGTTAGGATTCTTAGTTTTCACTAGTATGCAAAATGTACCCTATCAACCATCCATTTTGCATACAAGTGAAAACTAAGGAAAGGGATACATCCTCTTTCTTATAATGCATTCTGAATTTGTTGATAATGAAAATATTTGGACGAGTTTTTTTACGTGCGCGCGCAACGGGGAGGTAATTGCAACTAGTGTGGTTATTCAGGGGGGGGGGGGGGGGGTCTTTGCTTCACCCTTGAATCGATCACAAAGTAAAGTTCTTAAGCCCACCATCATGTATAAGCTTCATGGGATGAAAAAGGGATAAATTTACTCCAGTTTTCTTTTATTGCTCCTATTCAAGATTTCTGATCTTCTTTGTTTTTTGTTATTATGAAAAATTAAATAAAACAGGTTTTACTTCGATTTTTCAGCAACTTATGTTGGTGTTGGGATGATCTGCCCGTATCTGATCAATATATCTTTGTTAGTTGGGGCAATCCTCTCATGGGGCATTATGTGGCCTCTCATACATGATAGAAGGGGCCATTGGTACCCTGCAGACCTTAGCGAAAGTAGCCTCCATGGCTTGCAAGGTTACAGGGTAAAGATTCTTTCCTTATGCTTACCCCAATATATACTAAATTAAGTCCATTTTTAAAAATAATTTTATATTTCCTTAATTTTTCATTACAGGTTTTCATTGGTATAGCCATGATCCTTGGTGATGGCCTCTACAACTTCTTCAAAGTCCTCGGTATTACCCTATTCGGATTGTATCACCAATTTCGCGACAAAAACACAGACACTGTCCTACCGTATGCAGGCTGCTCATCCCCGGTGAAACCTATATCGTATGATGAGGAACGTAGGATACAACTCTTTCTCAAAGACCAAATCCCAACTTGGTTTGCAGTTGCCGGTTATGTCTCTATCGCCATCATATCCACCGCAACACTTCCCCACATTTTCCCCCAACTCGAGTGGTACTTTGTTTTAGTCATTTACATCTTTGCCCCCACGCTAGCCTTTTGCAATGCCTATGGGTGTGGGCTCACTGATTGGTCCTTAGCGTCCACTTATGGAAAACTGGCCATCTTCACTATTGGAGCGTGGGCTGGTGCCACCCACGGTGGAGTCCTCGCGGGATTAGCTGCCTGTGGGGTCATGATGAACATAGTGGCAACCGCATCTGACTTAATGCAAGATTTCAAGACAGGGTACCTGACCCTGGCTTCACCCCGGTCCATGTTTGTGAGCCAAGTTATTGGGACTGCAATGGGTTGTGTGATCTCCCCTTGTGTATTTTGGCTCTTCTATAAGGCCTTTGATAATCTTGGCCTCCCCGGTTCCGAGTACCCAGCCCCTTATGCTCTTATCTACCGAAATATGTCAATTTTGGGGGTTGAAGGATTTTCAGCTCTTCCGAAAAACTGCCTGACGCTTTGCTATATATTTTTCTTTGCGGCTATTGTTATTAATGCCATAAGAGATGCTGCAGGGAAGACGATAGCGAGCTTTATTCCTCTCCCCATGGCGATGGCGATACCATTCTATCTTGGGCCATACTTTGCAATTGATATGTGTGTTGGGAGCCTCATATTGTTTGTTTGGGAGAGAGTTAACAAGGCCAAGGCCGCAGCATTTGGACCCGCTGTGGCTTCTGGGTTGATTTGTGGGGATGGGATTTGGACTTTGCCCAGCTCAATACTGGCATTGGCAGGCGTAAATCCACCTATCTGTATGAAGTTTCTGTCAAGGGGATCAAACGCGAGGGTCGATGCCTTCTTGGGTGGTTCTTAAAGTCTTGCAATTATATGGTTTACATCAGCTTTTTGCAACAGTTTTAGGTTTCTTCATTGTCTGTTTTTCTTCTGCTTCGTTTTTTTCCCCTTAAGTTTCTGTCATATTAATGGTTTCACTCGAGTGTAAAATTGTACCATGTATTTGTTGATATTCTACAAGAAAGTTCAAAGAACTATGGATAAGATTATAGCTCATAGGTGGTTTGTGCAGATTAATTGTGAACTCAATGAAAAAGTACGTATTCGTGAACATGTTGCCCTCCATATCTTGATTCCTCACTTTGAATATTTTTATTTTGCACCAAAAAGTCATTCATCATGCTAAAAAGGCTTTACCATGCTGCTGGCGCGGCGCTTTAAATATAAGAGAATACGTAGACCTGTCAATGGGTCGTGTCGAGCCGCGTTCGTGTCGTTTTTTATCGTGTTCGGGTCTTATTGGGTTCGTGTCTAAACGGGTGACTTTTTTATCGTGTGAAAAAATCATACCCAAACCCGACCCGTTATGTTATCGTTTCGTGCCGTGTTCACTCGTTAATACCCATTAAGATAATGATTATTTTTAATTGTATTCAAGTTGACATATTATCTCATTTTTGAATCCAAATAGACCCATTAATTCATTGACATTACTAAATCTCTTATTTAGTAAAATTCATTATGATTAAATTAACATTATGCTACATAAATTATCTATAAGTTCCAAAAAAAAATCTCATTTACTTAAATTAATGGGTCATAACAGGTTTTATCGGGTATTAACGGGTGAAGGGGGTCAACTCTAACCCGACCCGTTAACTATCGTGTCTTATCGGGTTGGCACCGATATGACCCGAACCCATTAAGGGTCAACCCATTAACTTATAACTTCGTGTCGGTTCGTGTCGTGTTATCGTGTCGTGCCTCATTTTGCCAGGTCTAAGAATACGGGACTTTTTGGTACAAAATAAAAGGCTTGAACTAAATATGTATTAAAAATTATTTGAGAAACTTTTTGGTATTTGATCCTTTTAACATTTTATTTTTGTTATTTATTATGTACTTGTTTTTATTTTGTTTTTGTTCTAACTTTTGTTTTATGTTTTTTTTGGGTTTAAGTGAGCAACACAAAATAAAACAAAAAACCTATTTGTAAAAACATACAAAAAAAAAAAAATTCAGGAACGAAAAATACTGAGGGGTGTTCGATTGACATGAAAATATTTTCCATTAAAAAATTTATTTTGACTCATGTTTTGCTTTGTAGTACCTTAATTGCGAATATTTTATATAAGAACAACACTTATTCACATAACAATTGCTAACCTCATTTTTAGTGGAAAATATTTCGTATTTACCCACCAAAAAGTTTATTTCCATGGAAAATAAAAATAGTAAGACAAAAAATTCTTATGTTTTTTCACTCATTTTCCAAGTGAACTATTTTCTATGCATTTTTTATGTTTGCAATCAAACGCACCCTAAACGTTATCACGCAAATTCCACAAATGCTTTTGTAATCCTAGTGCAAAGCCACATTTGTTGAGGAGTCATGTAGGTTGACTTGTCAAAATATTTGGGTCGCATTATTTGTGTTGTGGTTGAGCAACTTCATAGGCTCTGTGGCACCTTCCCGTTCATCGGTTGCCACGACAGAAGATTATGTTCGTCCCGTTTATCTTATACTATCATGTTGAGAAAAATGTTACACGTCATGATGCACCCTAAACCATCACGGTACCAAAGATAAGTTGGCCTTTGATAATTGCGATCTCTAAAAGTCGGGGAATTACAAAGAATCGTCGGATGAAGAAGATATTAGCTCGAAGGATAATAGATTAGAAAAAAGGATCAAATGCATGTTGCTCCCGTGACATAAAGTGATTTGTAGTGAAATTGGTTGCAATTGACATTATTGTTTATATGAAACTCAAAAAATTAACAGTTACACACAAAGAAAAACATTTTTTTTTTTAAAAGACTGTTGATCCTGCGATAGTTGGAATGTTGTGGGGAACTAAGAAAATTGTAACCCACTAGTCGTGATAAGGTCGCAATTATTGATTGTTTTGAAGCAAGTTTGATTTTAGGGGAGCAAAATAGCATTGGAGCATTTTAGTGGTACAAAAAGATCCAATGCCTTATAGATAATTTAAGCTTCCATGATTCTTTAGGAGTCATACCAAATTACATTAATTATTCATGATGTATGCAGTATAAATTCTCAGGCTTGCCTTTGTGGGCAGTGTAACACCCGCGCCCGAGACTGTTCCTCAATCCCTGTAATTTGTATACCTTTGGGCCATGAACTGAATATAATAGATGTATTTTAAATTTCAACTTTCCTTGTGGCCTTTGTGCATTTTGAATTGGAATTTGATGGCTTAAAGTTGATATAAAGAATTGAGGCTATCGTTCGAACGAGTTGCCAAGTCCTTTGAACGAGGAAGGAAATGTCGTTCGAACGAGGTTCGAATGACCATCTAACGATAAGGACCTCAACGATTTTCCATCGTTCTCTGGAATCTTGTTGGAACGCCCTCGTTCGAACGAGGTGCGTTATCATTCGAACAAGGGGTAGTTTTTCTTTCGAACGAATTGATGTTTTACCCCATTATAGCCTACGTTTTACCCTCGTTAGAACTCTCGTTGGAACTCTCATTTGAACGAGAGGGGATCTCATTCGAATGAGGTCTAAAGTCGTTCGAATGATTGGAGGAAAATAAAAAAAATCTACACATTTTAATGTACTGTCGTGACATGGATCGTTGGATTAAATGAGATGGCGAGCTCTCAGTGACTCAGATCAAAACATGGGTCAGTAGGGGGTTGGACCACTGGTTAATGGGTCAAGTGTTTGTGGGTTTAAATAGAAATGAGAGGGAATGGAGCGGCCCCATCAGATTTTTGATCTCTCTCTCTCCCTCTCTCTCTAGGATACACTCTTCCATTTCCAACCCATTTTCGCCATCCCCAAGGTTCCCCCTTCCATACCAAGCCTTTTCCAAGCTATTCAAAGGCTAAATAAACCCATTTCAACCTAGTTTGAGGAAGAAGTTGGGCAGAGGAAGCCATTGTTGGGGCTCTCTTGAAGAAAGTTGGAGTTTTCTTAGAGCTTTAGAGTTTTTAGGATCTTTCAAGTAATTCCCTTTATTTTCTCCTCTTTAAATCCAAGGTAGGATTTTCCTCCAAATGTTTTCAAAATTAAAAGCTATTAGGATGCATGCTAGAAGGGTTTATTTTTGTAATAATATTTTCTAGTATGTTTATTTAAAATTTTCTTGCAAAAAATGGGATTTTTGAGAAACTAAATGTAAATGGATTTTTGAAGAAGAAATGGTATTTTAATCTTGAAATGTGAGGAAATAAGCACAAAAATATATTTTCATGCTAAAATCAAGTTTGGTTGCATATTTAAGGATTTTTAGGCTTGAAATCCTACAAAAGATGTGTAAAATGTTGTAGTATGGTTAATAAGGACTTACGAACATGATAAATGGAATTAAAAATGGGTTTCTTGATGAAATAAAGAGGTTGAAAGTATTAGCCCTTGATATGTTGTAAAATCATGATGAATTTAAGATAAAATGACATTTAATACAACATATGTGTATGAGGGTAAAGTAGACATTTTAGTAAAAATGGTCGTTATGACATTAAATATGTTTCTTGAAAGAAAATATTGAGAAATGGGATTTTCTTGGAGAAAAAGGATAATGTATGATTTTTGGACATACATTCATGAAATATGGTTTCGAACATAAAATGATTATTTGTAAATCCATAATGAGAAATATATATATATATTCACAAGATTTCGATAAACGAAGGGTAAAAAGGTAATTTTGGTCAAATTAGAGGGTCCTAGTGATTGAACTTCCTCATTTGACCCTATAGGTCGGTTTTGTTAGAAAGAAGATAAATGAATCAAATGGCATGAAGACGGTGAAAATAAAGTAATAATATGGACATTGGTAAAAATATTAAGATACATTAAAATGGACTCGGATGAGACCGGGAAAGAATTAATAAGGGCCCAGAGTCCTAGGGTGAAAGACCCAAAATCACTAGCCAGAGCATATGGTAGCATAGCCGGAGGTGTGAAGCCCGTTAAAGTATGCGATTATTTGGAGGATTTCGAGAAAAGATAAGGAAAAATGAAAACGAATTTTGTTGTGCTTAAGGAATGCAAATAAGACAACCTAATAAAAAGGGGTTAAATGGAGACTAAGGAATGGAATAACATTAACTAGTCTGTAGACCCGATAAAGGGTGGTATAAAATGGTTAAGTGTGAGTATGAGCATATAGCTCAGGTGCATTGCATAGTAGTTGCATTAATATTGGCTAAGTTAATAAACGTTTTCATAATTGTTAAAATACATGGTTTATATATATATATATATATATATATATATATATATATATATATATATATATATATATATATATATATATATATATATATAATATTTTTATAGAAAACGTATAGCTATTTCCACCCTGCTGAACATTCGCTCACCCCTACTTTTTATGTTAACCCCCTAGGTACATCGAGTAGTTACGTTGTCAAGGAGAGTAAGGCCCCTGAGGGCAACAGTCGTCGTTAAAATCTCTGCCATTATATTTACAACTTGTCTTTTTAAAACATCGAATTTGGGATATCCTATACCACTTTTATTCAGGCCCTGGGCCAAGCGATGTTATAATACAGGGACAATTATGATTTATTTCTCATTTACTAAGCATTGTTGGACTCAACGGATTTTCATAGATAAACCTTATTAATCAACCTAATTATTTAAAGTGATCACTTATTTCTTGAATTAAAATCGGTAATTGAAACTTAAAAAATGGTGTAATTAAGAGACTTTTCATAAATAATAAAAGTGGACTCTTCCCCTCCACCTTTAACTCCTTTACTCGATGCGGGTTGACCTGATGGTGACCTAAATTCAGGTCGGGGCATTACAAATGGTATTAGATCAATAGGATCCTCAAGTGTGATGGAGTGTTTTATGTCTTCTTAATATGCTTCGTTTTTGCGTTTTTGTTGTAATTACCGCTTTAATTACTGCTTTAAGCTAATTGCTTCCGCCATCGCTTTCATTTTGTATCATTGTGTATTGAACTCTCCCTTCTTGTGTGGATGACTATACGTCATGGTGGGACTAGCAGAACAGAGAACAGCGAGCTCCAACACATGGAAAAGGTTGTGCGTCAATTTGTCGACTCCTTCTCTCAGCAGTAAAGAGCCAACCACAATGGGACGACTGAGAGCACCACTTCGGTCTTCATTCTGAAAGAGTTTAGGAGGCTGAACCCACCCACCTTTAATGGGGCAGGTGTTCCCGATGCCACTGAGGAGTGGCTAGATGAGGTCACTCGGGTTATAGATATTTTTGACGTGTAAACTGGGCACAAAGTCAAGATAGTGACCTTCTAGCTCACAGAGGAGGCACAATGCTGGTGGAGAGCCTATTTCACTAATGTGGCTGAGATTATAGACTAGGACAACTTTGGGATCACATTTCTGGATCAGTACTTTCCTCGAGAATTTAAATATGTAAAGAAGGACGAGCTTCTTCATCTAATTTAGGGAAAGACGTCAGTGAATAAGTACCATGTAAGGTTTAAGATTTTGTACAAGTACTTGGATGCAGTATAGATGGATGAGGCCAAAAAGAGAAAGTTATTTGTCAAGGGCCTTAATCTCAGTATTTGACGAATCATGGCTGGTTTGGATCTGCCAAACTTCAAAACTGCGATGAATAAGGCCATCGGGCTAGAGCTAGAGGCAAAGCATAGCAAGGCCATCAGGGAGAATAAGAGGGAGACCAATAGGTCCCAAGGCAGTGGTCACAAGAAGTTCAAGAGGAGGGATCGAGGCCTCTTTGTGAAGTTAAATACCGTTATGGGGGTTGGCTCATCATCTGCTTAGTATACCAGAGACCAGAGTCCCATACCCCCCATTGAGAGGACTTGATTTGCATGTGGGTTCCCTAGTCATTTTAAGAGAGATTTCCCATAGAGATCTTTGAGTAACCGGTAGGAAAGTTAACAGACTGCCAACTATGTACCTGGCAGAAGTTATGGCTACGCAAGCACCACCCAGCAATAATAATAGTTTCCCTATGGGTATCATCAGTCGATGAGGCATAGCTTGGACAGTTCACGTCCTAGTCAGGGGAAAAGAAGTCGTAAGCTAGGTCAGGTGCCCAACATCCAGAGCAACAGTTTTAACCCTGGGCATGTCTATTCCATGGCACAGTGTGCAGCACCTTTCGGTAACCTATCCGTGATGGAAGGTATGATCCTATTATTTAACACTTGGGTCAAGGCACTTTTTGATTCTGGCTCATCACATTCGTTTATCTCGAGCTCTTTGGCACTTATCTTGGGGTTAAAGTTAGATCGATTTTACCCTCCTATCTTCATATGACTCCCAGTCGGCGGCGGTATAGTTCTTGATAAGGTCTGTCGTAGTTGCATGGTTATGGAAGGAGATTTTGTTCTGGAGTAAAATTTGATTCTTAATACATGGATGGGTTCTAGGTGAAGCTACCATCGAATTCCATTGGCATAGTGTCTTAGAATATCTTTGAGATGGATCTCGACATCATTTTAGTAGGGAGAAGGACATTTGTTATCCTTACAAGTTTTCCACTGTGCATGAAAAGAAATGGTACCTCAGTTGGCTGAGTAGTATGGTAACTCAGGATGAGCTGGATGGTATGTTTCTAGACTACCTAGTAGTGCAGGAGTTTCTTGGTTTATTCTCGAATGATCTTTCCATTTTACCCCCACACCGAGAGGTGGAATTTTTTATAAAAGTGTATTATGGCGTCTCACCTATCTCTATACCACCTCAAAGGATGGCCCTTGTGGAATTGAAGGAGTTAAGGATTCAGTTTGAGGAATTAACCAGCAAGGGCTTCATTAGCCCTAGTGTGACCCCTTAGGGAGCTTAAGTCCTTTTAGCCAATAAGAAGGACAACTCCCTGCAGCTTTGCATCGATTACAGGTAGTTGAACATGGTAACAGTGAAGAATAAGTACCTTATGCCCTATATTGATGATTTGTTCGACCAGTTGTGTGGAGCGGGTACATTTTCAAAGATTTATATCCGATCTGGGTACCATCAATTGCGTGTCAGAGAGGAGGACACTGCTAAGACAATGTTCCGAACTCAGTATGGGCACTATGAGTTTTTAGTGATGCTCTTCAATTTGATGAATGCCCCAACGACATTCATGGATTTGATGAACCGTATCTATCGCCCCTACTTAGATCGGTTTGTAGTGGTTTACGTGAACGATATACTGGTCTAGTCAGCACTGGATGTAGACTATGATGAGTACATTTGTACAACGTTGTAAGTACTCAAGGAGAACAAGTTGTACGTTAATTTTAACAAGTGTGAGTTTTGGATGGATGAGTTCAAGTTCCTTTGCCATGTGGTTTCCGGCGAGGAAATTTCCATTGACGCTTCCAAGGTAGAGGTTGTTTTAAGTTGAGATAGGCCAAAGACAGTTGTGGAGGTGCCAAATTTTTTGGGTTTATCCAGTTACTACCATAGATTCGTGTAAGACATCTCGAGAGTTGCATTGCCTCTCACCCTGTTAACTCGAAAAGATGTTCACTTTGAGTGGTCTGAGGATTATGAGTCGGCCTTTCATGATTTGAAGGTTAAGTTGACTTCGGCGCCTGTTCTTTTCCTTTCAGAGCGTGGCAAGGGTTATATCATGTATTGTGATGCCTCCAAGTCAGGACTTAGTATGGTATTGATGCTGAATGGTCAGGTGGTCGCTTATGCATCCCGTCAGTTAAAGGTACGTGAGAAGAATTACCCCACCCATGGCTTAGAGTTAGTGTATGTGGTGTTCGCACCTAAGAGTTGTAGGTACTACTTATACGGGTAACGATTTGAGGTGTTCACTGATCATAAGAGCCTCTAATATATTTCACGCAGCATAACGTCAATCTTCATTTGAGAAGATGGATGGATTTGATGGAGGACTACGAATTTTTCTTAGAGTATCACTCAGGTAAGGCCAATGTGGTGGCCGATGCTCTTAGTAGAAAGTCTGGACTTACTCTGACTGTGATGAAGTGTTGTCGAGCAAAGATGTTCGGTGAACTGTAGAAGTTCAACTTGCATGTCCAGCCGAGGTTATGATAAGGCGTACCTTTGGGGAGTGATAGCCAAGACACTCATTTAGTAGAAAGTTCTAAATGCCCAGTCATGCGATATTGAGTTCACACATTAACGTGACTGCACTCAGAGCATTGAGGTGTTTGACATTCTTACAATGGATAAGGATGCTGGTGTACGGTACAAGGGCAGGATGATTATCCTAATTATTGATGAGCTTAAGGACGAGGTGATAGCGGAGGCCCATCACTCGTACTTCAGTAACCATCTCGATGGTACAGAGATATATAAGGACCTATGCAGAGAATTTTAGGGGTTCGATATGAAGAGGGATATGATGACTTATGTAACTAACTGCTACATTTGATAACAAGTGAAGGAAAAGCATCAGAGGCTGGCATGGCTGTTGTAACCACTACCATAGCAGAGTGGAAGTGGGAGGATATCATAATGGACTTTGTCATAGCTTTGCCACGGTATGAGCGTGGTCATAATGCAGTATGTTTTATAGTGGCTCAACTCACGAAATGCGCACACTTTGATTAAGGTCGCAAAAAGCGTGGCTAAGTTGGTGAAGTTGTATGTCTGAGAGATAGTTTGACTTCATGATGTTTCTCTCTCGATTGTCTCAAATAGGGATCCTTGATTTTTGACCTAATTCTGGAAGAAATTTCAGAAGGAATTGGGCACCGAGTTGGGCATGAGTACAACGTATCACCCTGAGATAGATGAGAACTCATAATGGACAATCCAAATCTTGGAAGATATTTTGAGACTTTTTCACTTGAATTTCAAGGTAGTTGGGCAAAGAATCTGCATCTAAAAGAGTTTTCTTACAACAACAGTTATCAGGCAAGCATCGGTATAACTCTATATAAAGCTCTTTATGGGAGGACGTGTTGCTCTCCAATTTATTAGGTAGAGTTAGGTGATAAGCCTCTCATCAATTCAAATTTTATCCTAGAGATGACCGATAAAGTTCAAGTAATTTGGCAAAGGCTCATGATGGCTAAGAGTCGATAGAAGAATTACGTTGAAAATCGATGGATACCTCTGGAGTTTGAGGTGTGTAGACTATGTGTTATTGAAGGTTAGAGCTAGGACCTGAAGTAAGCGGTTCATCCAAAAGGGGAATATTGCCCCTCGATATATTGGTGTATTTGAGATCCTGTAACGAATCGAAGATATGTCGTATCGCTTGGCGTTACCTCCTCAGTTATCCCACGTTTTCATGCTGAAGAAGTATCTCCTGGATCCTCGGCACATCATCAACTGGAAGCACATTGAGTTGGAGGAAGATATTACGTTTCCAATGTGACCAGTGTCCATCTTAGACTGCGAGCGTAGGGTACTGCGCAACAAGGCCATTTTGTTAGTGAAGGTTCTTTAGGAGTTCCAAGGTGTTGAAAGTGCAACTTAGGAGCGCAAGTCAGAGATGCCTGAAAAGCACCTCGAACTCTTTGCATATCTTGGATGTTCTAATTTCGAGGATGAAATCTCCTAAGGAGGGGATAATATAACACCTGCGCCCAAGATTGTACCTCAATCCTTGTAATTTGTATATCTTTGGGCCATGAACTGAATATAATGGATAAATGTTAAATTTAAACTATCCTTGTGGCCTTTGTGCATTTTGAATTGAGATTTAATGGCTTAAAGTTGATATGAATAATTATGGTTGTCGTTCGAACGAGTGGCCAAGTTATTCAAACAAGGAAGGGCAAGTCGTTCGAACGACAAGTACCTAAACAATTTTTCATCGTTCTCTGGAATCTTGTTGGAATTCCCTCGTTAGAACGAGGGGTAATTTTTCGTTCAAATAAATTGATTTTTTACCCCATTGTAGCCTATGTTTAACCCTTGTTAGAGATCTCATTGGAACTCTCATTCAAATGAGAGGGTATCTCATTCGAACTAGGCCCAAAGTCGTTCGAACGAGACAAAAATAAAAAAATTCTGCACATTTTAATGTGCTATTGCTAAGTGGATCATTGGATTAGATGAGTTTTCAATCTCTCAGCGGTTCGAATCAAAACGTGGGTCAATAGGGGTTGGACCATTGGTTAATGGGTTAAGTGTTTGTGGGTTTAAACAAAGGTGAGAGGGAATGGAGAGGCCATTCCCATAAGATTTTTTTCTCTCTTTCTCTTTCTCTCACTAAGATACACTCTTCCATTTCCAACCCATTTTCACCATCCCCAAGGTTCCCCTTCCATCCCAAGCCTTTTTGTAGCTATTCCAAGGCTAAATAAACCCATTTCAAGCCTAATTTGAAGAAAAAATGGGGTAGAGGAAGCCATTGTTGGAGATCTCTTAAAGAAGTTAAAGCTTTCTTGGAGCATTGGAGTTTTTAAGAGCTTTCAAGTCATTGCCTTTAGTTTCTTCTTTGCAAATCCAATGTAGGGTTTTCATTTAAATGTTTTCAAGATTAAAAGCTATTAGGATGCACACTAGAAGGGTTTATTTTTGTAATAATATTTTCTAATATGTTTATCTAATGTTTTCTTGCAAAAAATGGGATTTCTGAGAAAACTAAGTGTAAATAGATTTTTGAAGAACAAAAGGTTTTTTAATCTTGAAATATGAGGAAATAAGTAAAAAAAAATATATTTATGCTAAAATCATGTTTGGTTGCATATTTGAGGGTTTCTAGGGTAAAAATCCTCCCAATAATGTGTTACATATCGTATGTAGAAGAATGTCTTACAAACATGATATATAGAATTAAAAATGGGTTTCTTGATGAAATAAAGATATTGGGAATATTAGCCCTTAATATGTTGTAAAATTATGAGGAAATGAAGATAAAATGACATTTAATACAACATATATGTATGAGGGTAAAGTAGACATTTTAGTAAAAATGGTCTTTATGACATTAAATATGTTTCTTGAAAGGAAATATAAAGAAATGAAATTTTCTTGGAGAAAAAGAATAATTTGTGATTTTTGGACATAAATTCATGAAATATGGTTTTGAACATAAAATGATGATTTGTGATGCCATAGTGGAAAAATATGTTTTTTCATAAGATTTCGATGAACGAAAGGGTAAAAAGGTAATTATGGTCAAATTATAGGGTCCTAGTGGTTGAACTTCCTCATTTGAACTTATCGGTCAATTTTATGAGAAAGTGGATAAATGAATGAAATGGCATGAAGACGGTGAAATTAAAGAAATAATGTGGACATTGGTAAAAATGTTGAAAAACATTAATATGGACTTAAACGAGATCGAAAAAGATTAAGATGGGCCCAGAGCCCTAGGGTGAAAGACTTAAAATCACTAGTGAGAAAGCGGATTGTGATACCAATTTGTGAATTCGTAATTTTCTGAGGGCTTAAACTTATTTAACTAGACGTCAATATCCAAACAAATTCTAATTTTAATTAAACCTTAAACACACATTAATGTGATTCAATAAATAAAGAAATAAATCATGCAATCACAGATTCGGGAAAAATTCCCGCATGGCAAAACCTTTAATTCATTAATAAAATGTAAATCGTAACTTAAAAACTTACAAGTGAAGTACAAAAATGAATTCCCTCAGTAACCCACAAAGATCGCAACCTTCAAATCAACAATGGCTTCCCTCGAGAACCCTCAATGACCGCAATCGCCAGCAATGACTCCCTCAAGAATCACAAGAACTGCAGTTCCTCCTTCAATAGAGAATACCCTCGAGTATTACTAAGTCCTACAGTAGAGACAACATACCACAAGAATAACTCTGTTATAGAAGTTTTTAGGTTCCAAAGATGATTCACAAAAGCAATTGATATTGATTTGTGTCAATCCAAAATAATTTTTGCCCTAAAAAGTGAAGACTATTTTGCAGATGTTCTGCACTTTGCGTAAAATAAAATTCGTAGTAAAAAAGCTTCACGAAACATGTTTTTATAGGTAAATAACCAAATTTGAGGCAGCATAATCTCGTTAGAACGAGATCTTAATGTCGTTAGAACGACGTAGGGATGTCGTTTGAAGTTGCTTTGAATGACCGATCAAATGACCCTTTAAAAAACAAATCAGTACGCTCTCGTTTGATCCATATGAGATCCTAGGATACAAACGACCCTTCGACGACATGTCAACGTCATTTGAATGACAACAATGTCATTTTAATGACTTAAACGACGTTTTAAATTTACGCCTGCAGGTATCTCATAAAATATTTTAAGTTTAAAAACTCCTCATTTTGTAAAAAACATTTTACAAAAAGTATCCCAATACTTAGTAAAAAATCTAAATGAAAACTAAATCCATACCAAAATTATACCTTATGTCATATAGATGTTGAGGATGCTTAATATTCGGATCCGTCTTCTTGAACTTGTGAACGTGAATTGCCTATAATCAAAATCAATCAAATAAATTCCCCCCCATAATTCAAACTCTCTCACTCCCCCATAATTCACAATTAGTTCTCCCCCTTTTTATTTGTCTGAAATAGACAAGGAAAAGAATAAAACATAATAAACTAGAGTGGGTCACCCCAATCGTATCAAATCATCACAAACATATATCAATTAATCTCATGCAAGGATAAACTCCAAGGTTCCACAACTTTTTTTGATTTTTCAAAATTTTTCAAGCAAAAATAATTTTACAAAAGCAACACACACCATGAACTAACACTATGATAACGAAATCAAGGAAACAGAATGAATAGGTGTGATCAAATTCGATAGAAAAACCAACTCAAACAATCATAACATATGTGCACGATGAATTTTGGATACTCCTAACGAATGAACTCAAAATCGTCCCTAACTGTAAAAAAATGTTGAATTCACATGACATCAACTCAATCTAATCAACAAATCAAAGTCTCAAATGATTTTCACACCAATAACGTCTCAAACTATGTAAGTTTTTTTCGAGACTTTTTCAGGATGTGCAAACCCGTTGATTTCCATCCAAACTTCCTCATAAATAATAATGCAATTTTTTTTTATTAAGGTTCTAATTTCTCTTTAAGAGATTTCCTATTGGCCCCTTTTGGCGTATTTTATCTTCTTTTTACCTCAATTTTTTCTTGATCTCTTTTCAAATGGTGGCTTCCATGACAAGTTCACATACCTCTTACTAGCTTTTTTTGTGTTCACTCATAATTTTTTTCAAAATTAAACAAACTCTCAAAGGCAACGACTCTTACATGCACTACTTTCATTGACTCGCTTTATCACATTTGGTTCATTTTAAAGACAGGATTAAGGTGAAAACACTTTGATCAACATGTTATGGACAAGTGCAATAATAAAATAAACTCGTGCATATGTGCATTTGAGGAGACTATGAGTCAAATATGTAAAAAGTCATTGTTAATCATATCTCAATGAATTCTCACATTATAAAGCACAAAATGAAATAATGTTGCGTCTCAAAACACTACCAAAAAGTCACATGGATAATGGAATGATATTGTGACTTGGTCATCCTAAATATTCATCCATATATGGTGTAAAAAGAAATACCAAAATCTTTTTGTGTTCTTCAAAAAAATTGTCAAAATAAAAAAAAATTGGCTATTCAATTTTTTTCTAAAAAAATAGAAAATCTTTTTGTAATTTTCCAAAAAATTTCAAAAACAAAAATCTTTTTGGATTTTTTAAAAATTATATTAAAATGGAAAATATAAATACAATGGTAGTACACACTAGAGATAGGCATAAAATATAATCATGAAAAACATTATATGCTAGAAAACAAGTATAAATCTCAATCGTTAGGTTCAAAGGATTTTTCTAAAGGAGGTGACATCCTATGAAAAACATCCATGAAATCATGTGATGTTTTGACCAAATATTCAACTTGCTCACGAAAATGCTCAAAATCTCTCATGTGATGTGCGGGAGCATGTGGAGTAACATGTGTGGGAGTGCGCATGGGAACACGTGTAGTAGCATAACGAGGTAAAAACCTATGAGACACACTACCCAAGTTAAAGAAAAATTCCCAAGGTGTCATATTTTCTTGTAATGGGAACAAACATAAACGGGCCTAGGAACACCTCTCTCAAAGCGTTTAGGATGCGCTCTCCTATGGAAAAATGGACGCCTAGATGGGTTAGGTTGAGAACCATAAGAATCTATCATAAAATCGAGAACTGGCTCGGGTGCAACACGAAAAGTGGACGCACCGTCATAACATATTCTTAGTCTCTCAACATTACCTAAAGCGGGACCGAGGAACATATTTCCTACCTTCTTACATGTGTCCTCTATAGTGACCTTGACCTCCCGGGCACATTCGACATATCTCTTGAGTGGGGATATACGGGCTTCGAGTTTCTCACGAGTCTCCAATGAGGATTGAAGATCGCCTGTAAGACTAGGCACAGTGTTTGTCAATTCACTCTTTTCCCGACCTACGACAATAAATTGTTCACATAAAGAAACCTTCATCCTCTCGAGTTGACTCGTCGATGCCTCACACATCCTCAAAACTTATATTTCTCTCCCCAAACCTAACACCTTAAGACTCAACTCGTTATTAAAAATTTTCATTTTCAAGGTCTCGGTGTATAAATCTCTAAACGCTTTTCGGAGATCCCCTTCTCCCTTACTTGTGGTCTCATCCTAACACTCACTATCCCTCGATTGGCTCGAAACATCATTGAGGCTCTCATATATACAAGTGTCCTTATCATCATGGTATACACTAGATGTTCTCACGTGACTAGCCATGAAAGCAACACACTTTTCATGTTGTGATTCATTCCCAGAATCATCCAACTGGATGTTACTATTGCTAAAAGTGGTCGTGTTAGAAATTTTCTTGACTTTTCTCTTTAGCATAGTGGGACTCTTAAATGCCTTATGCCCTTTTCCTTCACACTCAAAACATCTCACCTCTTCCTTTTTCTCATCACTATCCTGGGCCTCATCTTTCTTTTTTTTTTCTCAAAAATATTTTTATTGGAAGAATTTTCTTTGGAAAGTTTGACAAAGTTTTTTAAAAATTTCACAAATAAGGCCAAGTCATCGAAATAATATTCTCCCTCAGAATCAGACTCACAAACTCTTTTTTTTGTCTTTTTCTTAACTCGAGTCTTTAAATCTATCCTTTTATCCTTAAACTTAACGGATTGGGGAAACATGTTAATTTTATAAGTTTAATGGTCTCCTACGAGTTCATGTAACCTAAGTGAATCTAACATTCCCAACTAGTTCAAAATAGTGACCTTAGAAATAAATCATTTCGAAAGTGACCTCAAAATATTTTTCGCTACTCTCGAATCATCAATCTTCTCACCTAAATTAAAACTCGTCTTAACAATGTCTGACAACCTAGCATAAAACTCATCAAATGACTCAAACTTTAACATGGAGATTGTCTCAAAATGGGTGGTCAAATTTTGCAATTTCGATGCCTTAATTGCGTTGTTACCCTTATGTGTCAACTGGAGGATATCCCATGTCTCTTTTGACGCGGTGCACGTCATAATACATAGGAACTCGTTGGGGGTAATGGCTCCAAAAATAACACTAAGGCCTCGGGAGTTATAGTTACTCCACTTAAACTCATCATCAGTGTAGTCAGACACAGGTTTGGGAGTAATGACATTATTAATGCTGACAATGGGAGGAGTCCACCCTCTTTCACATATACGCTAGACTCTTTCATCGATCACTTTTAAACACGATCTCATGCGGGCTTTACAATAGGCATAGTTTGTTCCATCAAAGACGGGCATCCGATTACATAAGTTCGCCAATGAAAATATTGCAATTTTTAAAAAAAAAAAAATTCAAAATGATTGATATTACAAAAAAATTTGCGAAAAAAGAATTACTCAATAAGTTGGAGCAACTTGCTCTGATACCAATTTGAGGAAGCAGATTGTGATACCAATTTGTGAATTCGCAACTTTCTAAGGGCATAAAATTATTTAACTAGGTGTCAGTCTCCAAACAAATTCCAATTTTAATTAAACCCTAAACATGCATTTATGTGATTCAATATATAAAGAAATAAAGCATGCTATCACAGATTCAGGAAAAATTCTCGTAGGGAAAAATCTTTATTTCACTAATAAAATGTAAATCACAACCTAAAAAATTACAAGTGAAATATTACAATGAATTCCCACCAGAACCCACAAAGATCGCAGTCTTTAAATTAAAAATGGCTTACCTCAAGAACCCACAATGACCGTAGTCGCCAGCAATGACTCCCTTAAGAATCATAAAAATTGGAGTTCCTCCTTCAGCAGAGAATACCCTCGAGTATCCCCAATTCCAGCAGTAGAGACAACACTGCACAAGAATAACTTCATTACAAAAGTGTTTGGGCTCCAAAGATGATTTACAAAAGTAATTTGGATTGATTTGTGTGAATCAAAAATAAGTTTTTCCTTAAAAAGTAAAAACTATTTTGCAGTTGTTCTACAGTTTGCGTAAAATAACAGTCTTAATCAAAAAGCTTTACGAAATAGATTTTTATAGGCAAACAAAAACATTTGAGGCGGTGGAATATCGTTGGAATAAGATCTTAATGTCGTTAGAACGACATAGGGTTGTCGTTTGAAGTTTCTTCGAACGACCCATCAAATGACCTTTTGAAAAACAATGCAGTATACTCTCGTTTGATCCATATAAGATCCTGGGCTATAAACGACCCTTCGAACGACATGATAATGTCATTTGAATGACAAGGCAATGTCGTTTGAACGACTTAAACGAGTGTTTAAAGTTACACCTGCATGTATCTCAGAAAACATTTTAAGTTTGGAAAATGCCTCATTTTGTAAAAATATTTATAAAAAGTATCCCAATACTTAGTAAAAAATTTAAGTAACACAAAACTAAATCCATACCAAAATTATACCTTATGTTGCATAGATGTTGAAGATGCTCGATATTCTGATCCGTCTTCTTGAACTTGTGAACATGAATTGCCTTGACGGTTGGAACGGGATATGCCATACATGATATAAAAAAGGAACTAGGGATATAATGGAAAATATGTCCTTACAACTGGCCAGAACGTATGGTAGCATAGCCGGCAGTATGGAGCCCGTTAAAGTATGAGATTATTTAGAGGATTTCGAGAAAAGATAATGGAAAATAAAAACAAATTTGGTTGTTCTTAAGGAATGTAAATAAGAAAATATAATAAAAAGGGGTAAAATGGAGGCTAAAGATTGAAACAAGATTAAATAGTCTCTAGACCTGGTAAAAGGTGGCATAAAATAGTTAAATATGAGTATGAGCACATCGTTAAGTTGATAAACAATTTTGAAATTATTAAAATACCTTCTCTATATATATATGTATATCATATTTTCATAGAAAACGTATAGTTTAGTATTTCCCACCCTATTGAGCATTCGTTCACCCCTAATTTTTATGTGAAAAACCCCACCCCTAGGTACATCGAGTAATGATGTTGGCAAGGACACCAGTAAGGCTCCTGAGGGCAAAAGTCATCGTTAGAAACTCTGCTATTATATTTAAAACTTGTCTTTTTGAAACATTGGATTTGGGATATTCTAGACCACTTTTATTCGGGCCTTGAGCCAAGCGTTGTAATAAATAGGGACAAATATGATTTATTTCTTATTTACTAAGGATTTATTGACTCAATGGATTTTCATAGATGAAGCTTGTTAATAAACTTAATTACTTAAAGTAATCACTTATTTCTTAAATTAAAATCGATAATTTGATCCTTATAAAATTGTGTAATTAAGGGACTTTTCTTAAATAATAAAGTGGACTCTTCCCCTCCCCCTTTAACTCCTTGACTCGCTATGGGTTGACCCGACAGTGAACCAAATACGGCTCGGGGCGTTACATGCACTGTTTTAAAATAAGTAGTAGCCAACCTTTAATTGTAAAAATCACACAAATTATGTCATGAATTCTTTTTAAAAGGGAGTTTAGTTATTTTGTTCTCGTGAATTCATTTTGTTTGAGGTATCTATGATATTAGCAAATTATTTTCTTGTATTTTATATAGAATGTTAGTTTTTGGATCAATAAAATAACAAAAGGTGAAAGCTCATCATCATCTGCTTTCGGTGAAAGTTGATTTCCAATTAGCTGCTTTTTGTGGAGAGGTTCACAATTTGCTCCAATTTGTCTCAAATTTATTAGAGTATTTCTACTCATTTATGCATACATAAGGAGTCCAGATTGATGGACCAAAACACACCAAACACTAACAACAAAATTAAGTGTAGAGATCTTATTTAGCTATACACATTTGTATAGAAAAATACACATTGTATTTTTGGAGTGTATCTGAGAGAGACTTCTTTTGTACCTATTTATTAATTTATTTGAATTATTAGTGCACGTAGCCAAATTGGTGAACCGCTTAAATATTGTGTCTTCTTATATGTATCTTTCTACTCATTAATTTTATTTTGTGTGTGTCATATTATTATCTGGGGTCACAGTTAATATCATTTGTTGACACGCTTCCACAGAACAAATTGGTATTCGAGTCAAGGTCCTCCGATCTAGGCATTTGGAATTTTTATCGGGTAAATAACCATAATTATAGTACTATTCATCCAGTAATATACATATAGTTACTATTCACAACCCGAAAAAATTTCTAAATTTGAAAATTTTATCGTGTGCATATTTTTGTGTTTGTGATCATTTGAAAAATGGCAACCACAAAATTTAATGTAGAAAAATTCGATGGGAAAAGAAACTTCAGCATCTAGCAATGTGAAGTTATGATTTGTTAGTCCAACAAGAGCTGAAAATTGCTCTTAAAGATATGCCAGGAGACATGAAAGAGAGCGAATGGAACAAGATCATTAGCAGGGATTGTGGTAAGATTTGACTTTATCTTTGCAAGGATCATAAATATCTTTATATGCGTAAGAGCATGACACATAAATTATGGAAATAACTCATGGACAAGTACATAATGAAGAGCTTTACAAATCGACTATATTTGAAGAAGAAACTCTTGTGGTTCTAGTATGAAGAAGGTATTTCTATGTCTGAGCATTTGCACAATTTTAATAAAATTATTTCTGATTTGTAAAATTTGGATGTTAAAATTGACGATGATGATAAATCACTGTTAGTGATAAATTCTCTACTTGATTCATATGTACGTCTTATTACCACGCTATTATATGAAAAGAAGGAAATAAATAATATTGAAGTCTTTAATACCTTAATGATATTGAGGTTCATAAGATTTATAAGTAAATTTATAGAGACTCACCATATGAAACATTGGCAGTCCGTGGTAGAGAAAATGAAAGGACGAATGGTAGCCGTGGAAGATCTTGATCTAAATCGAGGAGTGGAGCATCAACTTCGGGTAGGAGAATTCCTGCTAAAGATGAATGTTCCTTTTGTAACCAGAAAGGGAATTAGAAGAAAGATTGTCCTAAACTAAAGAAGGAAATAAAGAACTTCATTGTAAATATTGTGGATAATGACTATGAAGATTCTGAATTTTCTTTCTCTATTTTACATTTGGATCTAGTTCCCAGGAATGGATTTTGGATTCGTGTTCTTCCTATCATATGGGTCCCAACAGGAAGTGCTTTTCTAACTTTAAGGAGCTAGAAGGTGGAGTTATTTTAATGCCCAATAATCATGTATATCAAATGAAAAGGATAGGAAAAATCTAATTGAAGTGGCATAGTGGAATAGTCATAGTGCCAAAAGACATTAGAAATATTATCTTAGTTGAATAGTCATAGTTTCACAGTGGAATAGTCATAGTTGCACAGTGGAAGTTACACGGTGTAAACTAAGGTCTATTGAAAAGTGCCAGGATCTTCAAGCTTGTATTTTTTGAACATTATGTTATGGGAAATAAGAAAGAGTTAAGTTTGGCACAACAGTACATCATACGAAGGGGACTCTTGACTATTTTCAGATGAATGTTTAGGGACCTGTTAAAGTTTCATCTTTAGGAGGTAAGCATTATTTTATATCTTTTATGGATGAATTCTCTAGATTAGTTTGGGTGTACACCATAAAAGACAAAATGATGAAGTCATGAAGATTTTCTTGATGTGGAAGGAGACAATAGAGACCCAGACTAGGAAAAAATAAAAATACCGAGGTCAGATAATGATGGTGAATACAAGTCATACCTATTCTAGTAAGTATGCTAGGATGATGGGATCATGAGACACTTTATAGTCAGAAACACGCCATAACAAAGTAGGATGCCCGAATGTCTAAATCGCACTTTATTGGAAAAGGTACGATGTTTGTTGTCCAATGCTAGTTTGGGTACAACATTTTGGGCTAAAGCTGTTATATATGCATGTCACCTCATTAATAGGTTGCTTGCAAATGTGAATGAGGGTCAACTTTCGTGGAGGCATGGTCGAGAAAACCTGCTACAAATTATGATAATTTATATATTTTTGGCTCCCTTGTTATTTTCATATTAGGGAAAGAAAGTTGGATCCTAAAGCCAAAAAAATCGTATTCTTGGGATTTAGTGATAGTGTGAAGGGGTATAGACGTTGGTGCCCCAAGATGAAGATAATCATAAATAGCAGGGGCGTTACATTCTATGAGTCTTTAATATCGAAGAGTTCTCTTAGGGAGATAAAAACCAAAGAAGTTTCGCACTAGGTAGAGCTTGAGGCTCTAATTGTTCCATCCACACTTATCACAAACTCAGAAGATGACGAGATAAGTACAAATGTGGTGAAGGCCCATTCCTATGAGTATCCTCGGTAACCAGATTCTATTACAGTTTGTAAATCAAGTAGATAAAAAGGAACTTGCATGGCTTACTACTAACATGGTGGCATACTCACTACCCATGGTTGAAGATATGATTCCATCTAGCTATATAGAAGACGCAAGGAGTTAAGAAAGCATAGATTGGACGAAAGGCGATGAAAGAGAATATATAGTTTCTTTATACGAATCAGAATTGGGAGTTAGTCAAACTTCCAAAATAGAAGAAAGCCATTGGGTGTAAGTGGGTGTACGCCAAGAAGAAAGGATCCTCAAAGAAGTAAAGTGTAAGATTTAAGGCCAAATCAGTGGCAAAAGGCTACGCGCAGAAGAAAGGGATTGATTATGATGAGGTATTTTATCCGGTTGTGAAGCACTCTTCCATTCGTATCTTGCTAGCGTTAGTTGTGCAATTTGATCTCGATTTGGTCCAACTTCATGTCAAAACTTCATTATTACATGAATATATGGAGGAGAAAATTTATATCACTCAGCCAGAAGGGTACAAGGTTGCTGGTCAAGAGAATTGGGCTTGCAAGTTGAGAAAATTTCTTTATATGTTAAAGTGAACTCCAAAGCAGTGGTACAAGAGATTTCCTTTTTATCTACGGATGGCTCATTGATTTCTCTCGTTCCCTATGTTAATGTAGTGGGAAGTTTGATGTATGTAATGGTGTGTATAAAATCCGACATTTCACAAGTTGTTAGTGTGGTGAGCAGGTACATGTATGATCCAGGAAAAATGCATTGGCAAGCCATAAAATGAATATTACGGTACCTCCATGGTACTATAGATGTTGGTTTAAAGTTTGAGAAGGATCAACATGCTCGTTAGAATGTGTTTGGATATGTGGATTCAAATTATGTCGGTGATTTAGATAAATATAAGTTAGCCATAGGTTATGTGTTTACACTTATTGGAGGATCGGTGTGTTGGAGGTCTACGCTACAATCTACAACTACTTTGTCTACTACCGAGGCAAGGTACATGGCAGTGGCAGAGGATGTTAAGGTGTCCATTTGGCTTCATTTGTTGATTTCAGACTTGGTGATCATTCAAGATCACGTGGATGTGTTTTGTGATAGTTAGATCGCCATCCATGTAATGAAGAACCAAGTCCACCATTCACGGACAAAGCACATTGACATTCATTTACACTTTATTCGAGAAATTTTGGATGAAGGAGCTATTCTCCTAAAAATATTGGAATCTCGAATAATCTTGCAAACATGCAGATGGAGGTTGAAACTAATATCAAGTTTGATCACGGTTTGAACTTAATCAATATACTTCTGATATGAACACCTTTGGGTGTATAGCGCTTACGAGTGCATTTGGAGGCTACTTGGATCATTTTGGATAAAATGTGGTTATGTGTTTGGGTGGATCATTACATATCTCTCCATGGTGGAGATTGTTGGTTGTTGGCTAAAGAAAATAACAAAAAGGTGAAAGTTGAGGCATTAGTTGCTTTCGGTGAAAGATGATTGCCAATAAGCTGCTTTCGGTGGAGTGGCCATAATTTTCTCCAATTTGTCTCCAGTTTTCTACAGTTTTTCTCTTCCTTTATGCCTATATGAGGAGGTTCGGACTGTTGAACCAAAACACACCAAGTAATAACGACAGAGTTAAGTGTAAAGAGCTCATTTGGGTATGCACATTTGTATAGAAAATTACACATTGTATTTTTCATTTGGGGTATATTTGTGAGAGTTTTCCTTTGTAACCCATTTGTTAATTGATCTAAGTTATTAGTGGACGTGGCCAAATCGACGAACTAGTTAAATATTATGTCTTTCTGTGTGCTTATCTTTCTACTCATTACTTTTATTGTGTGTTTGTGCCATATTATTACTTGTGATCACAATCAATATCAAATGTTGACACGCTACTGCACAACAAAGTATATGTTAATTGATAATTTATTTGTATAATATCATAAATATATTTCAAATTTAAAATGGGATTTTTGAATACCATAACTATCTCGATTGCATTCAATTTCTTCTATTTATTGATATGATTTTCTTTAATGCACAAAAATAAGCGGGTTTCACTCTAAAATATATATACAAGGGGATCTCTATAACCGTAAAATTTTAAAGCCCTCAGAAAAATCATATCACTACGTAGTCATGACTAGTAGACCTTCCATCCATATTGTCCACTCAATCTAAACATGAAATTGAAAGCCATTAAATTCAATTTTGACTTGTCAAAGGTACCCTATTTTTTCTTTAAAACACAACAAATAAAATCAACCTAATTTTTTCTAATAACACCAAACAATAACCACACAATTTTATTATTATTTTAATAGTAAAATATTAATACTATACTTCCCATAAAAACCAAATACCACAACTACACTTTCCCCCCCAAAAAAGCAAACAAAGAGTTTGGTTTACATTCTTATCACCTGTCAAATACATACTACCATGGTAGAACAAACCCTAGCTTGCAAAGGAGATGAACTTGCCCAAAAAAACTTGTTTTGTCTGTATTCTAATATTCATTATAGTGTTTTGTATATTCATGTTCATTTTTAGAAGAAACTGATGATATAGCAAGTAAAATACAACCAAGGAACCTAAAAATCTCAGTGAGCCTATGGAGCATCCAAACACCAAATTCAGAGTTCTCTTAGCACTTTTGAGATATTTTTTGATATACTTTATTCATTTTTAATTATTTTAACACGCAAACACACCGATGCAAACATTGAAAAAATGAACTCGAACTACAACTCCAGTGACGAGCCATCGAAGGAGATGACTACTCATGGTTGCCTATCATCATGGAATAAGGGATTTTTAACATGCATTGACATGATTATAATAATGCTGACAGAACCATTCAAATTCTCCCTTATTGCTAAATTTATTCATGGTAAACCTTCATTAATGGTGATTGGAAAGGTACTTTCACTCATTCGGGCTAAAAGCATCTTTCAATATCGACCTTATGGAAAACACACATAATTAGATTATTACATGAATAAGAATTCATAAATTGTGGTTAAGAGAGTCTTGGTATATTAGTAGTTGTCCAATGAAAGTGTTTTAATTGTCATATGATTTCCACCTTAAAAAAGAATCATCTCTAGCCCCTCTTTGGATATCAAAGCCATGACTACCGATCCACCTCTACAATAAATCAAGCACCTTCTCAATTGCAAATGAAGTTGATCCACCTCTCAAACATGATGAGGCCATAAATTATTTAGATAGACCAAGTCAGGATAGAGTATGCATGGAGATAGATTTGACAAAGACAATGATCAATAAAGTGTGGATAAGTTATGGAAATGATAGGAAAGGAATCTAGAAATATATTGAGTATGAAAGAATTAACAATTATTTCAATATTTGTCTAAGACAAGGTCATGACCCAAACGAGTGTTTGATGAAAGAGGAATGAGAAAAAGGTAACAATATAATAGCAATTAAGGAGGACCTCGAGGGATACTAAACATAATAAAAGAAAGGAAGGTGTAAGCTAAAGTAATGTATATCCAAAAACCAATTGACCAAGTTGACAATTGCAAAGTGACAGATATGGGTAAAGAAGGAACAAAAGAATGGGTGGAAAAGAGATATACTATCAGCAAGAAGATAGAAGAAGGAGAGACAACCAAGGTAGTGAAGACAGTGAATAAAGAAATCTTTATAACAAAGGAGTCTAAATTAGTGGTTGTTTTCCAAATGGCCAGTGATATAGGAATAGAATATTTTATGACAGAGAAGGAGATACTAAATAATGGAGATGATAATTAAGGCAATGACAAAGAAAATGAAAATGTTAGAGAAGATAGCACAAACAAGACAAGAACAGTGGAGTTAAGTAAAAAATTACCCATAATTCAATATGAGGAGAATAAGAATAATTCTATATCAGGAGAGGCAAGCTACTTTATTCAATAACAAGAAGATGACTCAGTGGATGTGGCAGAGGAGATAGTTCCCTTAACGTTGGCAAAAATTACAACAATTACATCCGCTCCTATTATCTACAACTCAAGCAGTGAAAGGCAAGGCAGGGACATAGATCAGGAGATTCAAATTAAAGAGATCACAGTTAAAGAGAATGTGGCAAAAGAGGAGAGTTCTACCCAAAATGACATGCAAATATATGATATGGAATAGGGGATGCTAGAAGAAAATAGGATGGATTCAATCCAAAACAGAGAAACCAACCTAACTATCGATCTAACATTATCACCAAGAAATATTCCCCTAACAGTAGACGAGCGAGGCTTTACATCTGTAGAGAGGAATAAGTAAAAAAGTTAGCAACCTAATAGAAATATTAGATCCACTATAAAAGATGCAAACCCCAAAATCTATAAATGATTAATTTCTTATTTGGAATGTGAGGGGGTATCTAAGAAGGTTGTTGTTAGAAGAATTATAAGACTAAAAAAATGCATAACCTAACTATCCTTGTTATTATGGAACCTATGATTCAATCAGAAAAGACTAAGAAGTATATTAAAAAATTTGACTTTCATAAAGGTACTGCAAATGATGATAGTATAATATGGATTATTTGGGTCATGATGTTCAAGCTACAATAGAATCCCTGGTATCCCAACCTATTACTTCAAAAAAATATCATTCATCTTTTGGGGAAAAAGTATTTTGCTCGTTTATTTATGCCAAATGCAGTAAACTAGTAAGATTTAACTCGTGTAATTATATTTACTCTTTGGATTCTCATAAACCAACACTTATTGGAGGAGACTTGATTATAGTGTGCAAGTCAAAAGAAAAATTGGGAGGAAATCCAATTGACATAGGAGAATCTAATGATTTTTTGGACTGCATTTCCTACTATTATCTCATTGATATGGGATATAATGGGACTAAATTCACTTGTCATAATAATAGGGAAGGTGTTGTATGAATTTGATGTAGGTTGGATAGAGTTCTTTGAACAAAGGAATGGCATAACCTCATCATTCATACTTCAGTGGAGCACCTCAACAGGAATACCTCTAAAAATTCTCCAATGTTGGCTGAAATGCAAACCAGAATTGAGAAATCCCTAAAGAGATTCCTTTTTTAAAATTTTTGGACAAAGCATGATAGGCTTAAATATGAAGTTAAAAGGATTTGGAAAGTTTTTTTCAAAAGGAAATCCCATGTGGCATTTTGCTAATAATTTGAAGAATCTAAATAAGGGTTTCTCTGAGTGGAGTAAGAACATCTAGGGAGATATTTTCCAAAAATTTAGGTAAGCAGAGGATTTGGTTTTGGAAACATAAATTACCTTTGAAGATGGAAACTCAAAGCATAATATGGAAATCTTATCAAAAGAAAATGTTAACCTAAGTATCCAAATCAATTTAGAGGAATCATTTGGGCCACAAAATATCTTGACGGCATATTTTTGATAAATAGTTCACTCAAGAGGAGGAGACTATTTGGGATGTTAGGCAAAATCCCTTAATCCTCAAATTAATTAATGAAGAGGACAACAAATGGGTTATTGCGGAGATGTCTTTAATGTTACCTTTCTTTACCTTTTGTTGGGATATCATTGGTATTGATCTATACCAAGTAGTCCTGGGATATTTGTGGGAAGGAACATGCCCAAAAGTTTTACCATAACTTTATTATGCCTAAACCAAAGTATGATAACCCTCAATCCTTTTTAGATTTTAAACCTATTATCTTGTTGCAAATTTACCAATAAGATCTTTTCCAAAATTTTAGCTAAAGGGCTAAATCCTATTCTGCCCACGATTATATCCTAATCTCAAAATGGATTCGTCAAAGGTAGGAGCATAATAGATAATATACCATTAGCCTAGGAGATGTTCTCTATGATGAATCACAAGAATATGGGTGGCAATGTGCCCATTAAACTAGACATGACAAAGGCCTATGGCACTCTCTATGTACATTTTCTTATTCAAGTTTTGAGAAAATATCACACTGTTGTATTGATCTCATCTGGAGGGTTATATCACACTGTTGGTTCTCAATTATGGTGAATAGTAATGCATTGGGATTCTTAAATGAGAGAGAGGTTTTAGGCAGGTGGATTCTCTATCCCCTCCCATTTCATCATAGCTGTCAAAGTTCTAAGTAGAAATTTGGATGCTTTTATTACTACTCCTGCCTTTACTTCCTAAAAAACTCTTATTGGATGCTCCAATCTATCTCACCTAGATTTTTCAGATGATTTATCGATTTTCACCTCAGGGATAAAGCATTCTATAAGGCATGTGACCAACTTAATCAATTCTGTAAGAAGTGGGTTCTTAGAATATAATTAATATCAAGCGAGTCGCAACCCCTTATCAAGACTGTGATTAATGCTCAAGGCTATGTTAAATAATGACAATAAATGGTAGTGAAAGGGGCGATAATATTCAATACTCAAGATGGAATTAAATGGGGTCTTTACACCATAAATACACCGTGAAAACAATAAATAAGTGGAACCAACAAGCAACTTGGTCGAAGAGAAAATGACTAAGCATTATTTGTCACGATAAAGGTAAGGTAGGAATTGATGGTTCAGTTAATGCTCAATGATAGTGGTATAATTGGAAACAACGCGGAATGTTCAGATAACGAATGTTGTCACAGAAGCTCTCGTGTATGGGGAAAATCCAACAACAGTTTTAAGTTGGAATTATAGTACTCTCAAACTGTTTGGTTGATATATATATAGGAAGGCAAGGTCACTCAAGTGGCCTTGCTGGTCGTTAAATGTGATTTGACTAGAATAAATGCTAAAGTCCCGTCGTCATCAATGTCAAAGATCTTGTATTAAATGAATGAGATGTTATATTTTGGCAGGAAATTACCTCACGCTTATAAATCATGGCAGCATTAATGCGAATGTGACATACCATCACACATGTTTATCTTATAATAGCTAGACAAGACAAATTTATCCAATAAGCCTGTGCCAAATGTGAGGTCACATCAATCAAAGAGATAACTCATCGAGTTGAGGTTGCTAGGATGTAAGTAGCTCGAGATCTAAGTATACTATTTGTTATCTAGGCATTAGCACCAGACGGTTATCTGGGATTGGGGTCCCTCAAGGAGGTTCCCCATAGACTATGGTGGTTCGAGCGACTGCTAGTGCTAAATGAAGTTTTGCTCAAGTGTGCCAAAAGGGTTGGCTATTTCTTTCCCAACGTTGCCTTGCTCTCAATCCTCCAAACCAAATCCCTGCGAGGTTCCCAAGAGGAGGTCGTTCGATAAAGCATGTAAGCTTGAGGATGCGTGTTATCGATTACTTGTTGGATTCGCAAATTTCCAATCAAAACTTATTTATTTAGAGTCAATCTTAAATCCAAAATTTATTAAACCTTAATCATGATTCTATGTGATGTAAATCAATCAAACATCGAATCATAAACAAACACAAATCCAGGGAAACCAATTTTAGGAAAAATCTCGGAAGGGAAAAAACCTTTTATTTCACTATATAACGTAAAACGCAACTTACAATTACATAACAAAATCTGCAACGAATCTTCTACAAAAAACTCACATAAATCGTAGCCTAGACCAAAAATGAATCCCGCAAGATTCACAAGAATCGCATCTCTTCCTCGGTACACATGCATGATAATTTTATTTATCACGGACGTGTCACGGTCATTGACCGTGACAATTCTGGGCAGAATTAAAAAAAGCTGTTGGGCAGTATGGCCACTGCCACTACCACTGCCCAACAGTATATTTGTACCTGTTATAACAACATTATACCTGTTCAAACATCATATATCCAAATAAAAAAGAGATAATGCAAATATACATTCAAAATAATATGCATAACGATATAATCCAAATATAATTCAAATGTAACAATTTAAAAACAACTCAATTCAAATAATGTCACTATATGTTTGGGGTAAGGTTAGCTCTGAGGAGGTGAGTAGGCCACACCCGAATTGACACACCCACCAATATACATCGTGCCGCATTGTTCGCGAAACCACAAGGGGGAGTTCTCCTTCCCGGGTATCACATGCGTGACGAGTACCTTGGACTCAATGTCTTGAAGCAAACGTCCATGAACTGGCATACCCTGGACGGTATTCGGGTCCCTCAACCCCCACCCTATTGATCAAGGGTAAAAATCGAGCGTCCGTGTAATACGCTAGACGTTGTTATCGGCTTCCAATCTCAATACAAAAAAAATCTAAACTTGTAACTACACTTCTTAAGGAGTATAGTGGCGAGTCTGGGTATCGAATCCACAGGGAATGGTTGATAGAATTTAATTGATTTATTACTTCTAAAGAAAAAATGAAAAAATGATGATGGTTGAAAAGGGAAAAAATAAGTAAATAAATAAGTTAAATTAATTAAGATGAATGAGAAAGTAGGTTGGAATACAATCCCCCTAACCCTAGTAATTTACCGTATAGAAACCTAGAATTGTAAATTATAAATTTGAATGAATCCAGTCTTTATAGATCCTAAGCATTACATATATGAGGATCAAGCCCGCACCATATGAAATCAAAGGTAAATATAAAACAGTGATAAATAATTTTACGCACATCATATTATTAAACATCCCAAGTACCTAGGGCAAGAGAGATTAAAAGATCTACAATGGTTGTAAAATTGTCTCGCACGACTCTTTCAAAATTTTAATTTAAATTCTATTTTCTACATAAGTAATTTACATTGGGATGGGTTAATGCATCCCAACCCTTAAAACTTAGCTTAACATGATGAAATCAAAATAAAACTTACAAATTAAAGTGTAGGAATTCATAACTAACTCTAGAAAATTGAGAACATGACTTGAATTGGGAATGGAAAACTAGAAATCAACAATTAATTAAACTAACTAGGAAAGCAGTAAAAACAATAAATTAAAATTACTTGCAATGGATGAATGATGAATCTTGAATAGAAATTTGAATCTTGAATAGTAGACAAACTTCAAAAACTAGGGTTTATGAAAATTTCTACCAAAGAAAACTAAAAAGACTCTCTAAAATCTAACTTTCTCTCTCTAAAATTCTATTCTACTCTCTAGAATTCGACTCCCCTTGAAATGAGGTAGGGCTTGGTATTTTATAGCACCAATTAGCACAAATTTGGCAGCTAGAATTGCTTGTTGCGCAAGTTTCTACCAGCTATGCACCTCTTAATCTTCATAATAAATGCCAGGATTTCGCATGACCGGACTGGTCCATTTCTCTTCATTATCGCGCAACTTCAAAATATCGTAACTTCTTCACCGTAGCTCAGATTGAGGTGCCGTTTTTCCAGTGTTCTTGTAATTTAGATCTCTTCAACGTTATAGTTGGCCCCACCTCCGGACTAAGGCTGAAAAATTACGAAAATGCCCTTCAACTCTCCATTTCTTGGTTTCTTTCACTGTTTTGAGTTTTCCTTCGCACTAACTTGCATGAAATACCTGTAAAACACATGAGAAATACCAAAAATAAGAAATACTTGCCAAAAGGGGTTAGTAGCATAAATACGAGACAAATCCAAGCTATATACACAACACGGGATCATAAAAATACCGAAATTAAGGGGATAAATGTGAAGAATATGTGCCTAATCACACCCCCTAACTTAGAACTTTGCGCGTCCCGAGCAATGTAAATGAATCTAACCAAAATTCCACTCTTGAAAATTCCTTTATTAAAATAAAATTCCACTTTCGCAGGCAAGCGATTGCATTGAGCATATGCAACAAGCCTTTAAACCCCTAGGTTACCCTAGTAGGACGAGTTTTGTCTCGTGAGGGTTTGCAGTGAATACACCCACAAAATTCTTTATTGACTCAAATAAATATAAAAATACTTATAAATTGTACAACTTAAACTTTTCGAAAAATAATCACCATAAATTCATATTCAAATGTCTCAAACCATAGTGTGTGTGTGCAAAGCCAAAAATTCCACCTCAAATTTCCACCGATTGATCATTACGTTACTTTCCAAAAATTCGTTTTGATTCAAATTCTTACGGATGCACTCACAAACGAATCACTCGAATTGTGGTTATTTTCTCTCGGTATGCATGATATAAAGAGTAAATATAATGGACACAAATTCATGCATACAAAATTGAAAAGAAGAAAATATATGGTGAAAAGGTCTCATCATCGGAATACAGTTATTAGGAAATGGGAACATCACCTCTAATTCACACCATTTTAATCTCTTATTTTATCTTTTCATGTCTTAGCTCTCCACGCGGTAACCAATTTCGCCATTCGAACTCGGTTAGGACTTTTTGGGTTAAAAGGTGTAAAGGGTAACAATTGGTAATAGACGGAATATTTGAAATTGGAAAATGTCCTTATGACGTCCATTAGTGTTTTTTCGGGAATTTGCTCATTTTTCTCTTTCTTTTTTCTATTTTCATTTTTCTTCTTTTTTTTTCTTGCTATTTTTTTTCTATTTTTCTCTTTCCCCTTTTTATTACACAATTTGGACTTACTTGATGAATTTTCTCAATTTTCACAATTCCGGGCTATTTGAGTTTTTCGGGTTATCAAACGAAAGGAAAATATTTTATTAGGATCAAAGTGGGTTGCAAAGGGATAATTTTTCACAACTTTATTATGGCTAATATTTTTGGGTAACAAACGAGGGCCTACTTCATTGTCCAAATTGCTAATCACATTACCATATGCATCTCGAGATTAATTAAGTTTAGAGATATATTTAGCACGAATTTTGAGACAACATTTCACACATTTCCCATAACCGATCAAAACAAAGGATTGAGATCATCAACGACTTATTAAAACGCTGAAAAGAACTTTGAGTTAATCATAAATTCGAATTGATTTAAAAACTCAAAAAAAATTGAAAGACTCGAAATCTTATCGGGTTTGATCAATCTCCACACTTATTCGTTAAGTCGTCAATTTTCTTTCAATTTTCATCTTCGATCAATTTTGGCTTAGTGCATTTTGACTGTTAACAATTTGAGACTTTAAATAGAATAAAGGTGATATTTTTGATAAATTTAAATTCCAATTTTTATTTATTTTGAAGAAAAATATTTTTTGCTTTTTTCAAAAATTTTCAATTTTTTTTTTTAAAAAACACACTTGGAAAGAACATGTGATCTTGGAAAGAACATGTGATCGAATCAATGAATCTAAACAATAAATGGGAAGAATATCCCACACCCCCTAACTTAAATGTTGCATTGTTCTCAATGCGAATCAAGAACACAACATAAAGAGAGGAAAAGAAAGATATTACCCGAATGGAGCGATCCCTGATGAGTACAAGTCCATTGAATCTACAAAACACGTTAGAATCAAGCATAGAAAAAATAATAACAAAAACTTTAACTAATTACTCTAAACTATAAAAGAAAGAAAAGGAAAAAGAAAAAGCTAATTATGTACAACCTACGATTTGAGCTTCTAATAACTCATACAGTAGAAGTCAAAAAATTTGGGGGTCCACCCAAAATATAATTTGATTTTGAGGGATTAATGGTGTACCCTCATTAGGATGCATGCCTCCCGGAAAATAAGAATTCCGTTTGAAAAACGGAAGGCATGTGCAAATTTTAAAAAATGAACCATCACCAATTAAAAAATTTATGGGGATGTTGAGGGATTTGAGTGCACATGGGGACAAGTACCATTGGGATCCAAGAAAAATAGAATCACTTCCCAAAGATTTTTCAAGTAGTATGGGAAGCGGATCACACAAGAAGAAAGAGTCCATCTTGGAAAATAATTTAAGCATTGAGTCCTTGTCCTCAAAATCTTCTCCCCCAAAATTTTCAGTTGGATCTGGTGGAGTGACACGTCTAAGTGTATGGCCCGTAATACATTCACCTAATTCTTGTGATGGATTTAATGGTTCGATAATAGTGGGGACACAAGGAGACAAATGATCTTCAACCTCAATAGGTTTTGAAATATTTATAAGAGGTTGATATTCAAAAGAACTTGGATCACTCTCAATGATTTCATTCTCAAAAGTATTAGGTGAAGCGCAAGTCTCGACCTTCTCTAAGTTGTCCAAATAATCATTCAACTCCTTGCAAGTTGCTGTAATTTTTAACTCGGTAGCAACAAGGTCATCAGATTGCTTTTTTTATAACAATCAAGAGTTCTTCCAAAGTAGGCTTCCTTGGTTCTAGCACCTCGGATTCCTCATTTGGTTGAAAATATTCTTCAACTTCCAAAACATCGAAAGAAAAATCCTCATTGGGTTCAAATAATGCATCTAACTCTTGCTCCCAATAACGATTTTTTTCCCAATATTCTCTTTCAAGTCTTTTTTCTTCAAGCAATTCATTTTGATAAATTTGGATGGCCTTAGCACTGGGCTTGTATTTATGAGACTCATTTTTAGTGATATTGATTCAATGTTCATAAGTCTTGAGTGCATCCTCCTCACTACTAGCATAACAATTAAAGCCACCAAAAGAGTTAAAGTAAGACATTTCAAATTGGGCAATTCAAGAACGTGACACCCATATTTTTCAAAAAAAAATTTATTTACTTTTTTTTTTACGAAGTAGTAAGTCAATTATAATCTATAACAAACACTCCCCGGCAACGGCGCCATTTTGATCGAGTGGAAAAATCGAGTGTCCGTGTAATACGCTAGTCGTTGTTATCGGCTTCCAATCTCAATACAAAAAAACCTAAACTTGTAACTACACTTCTTAAGGAGTATAGTGGCGAGTCTTGGTATCGAATCCACATGGAATGGTTGATAGAATTTAATTGATTTATTACTTCTAAAGAAAAAATGAAAAAGATGATGATGGTTGAAAAGGGAAAAAATAAGTAAATAAAGAAGTTAAATTAATTAAGATGAATGAGAAAGTAGGTTGGAATACAATCCCCCTAACCCTAGTAATTTACCGTAGAGAAACCTAGAATTGTAAATTATAAATTTGAATGAATCCAGTCTTTATAGATCCTAAGCATTACATATATGAGGATCAAGCCCGCACCATATGAAATCAAAGGTAAATATAAAGCGGTGATAAATAATTTTACGCACATCATATTCTTAAACATCCCAAGTACCTAGGGCAAGAGAGATTAAAAGATCTACAATGGTTGTAAAATTGTCTCGCACGACTCTTTCAAAATTTTAATTTAAATTCTATTTTCTACATAAGTAATTTACATTGGGATGGGTTCATGCATCCCAAACCTTAAAACTTAGCTTAACATGATGAAATCAAAATAAAACTTACAAATTAAAGTGCAGGAATTCATAACTAACTCTAGAAAATTGAGAACATGACTTGAATTGGGAATGGAAAACTAGAAATCAACAATTAATTAAACTAACTAGGAAAGCAGTAAAAACAATAAATTAAAATTACTTGCAATGGATGAATGATGAATCTTGAATAGAACTTTGAATCTTGAATAGTAGACAAACTTCAAAAACTAGGGTTTATGAAAATTTCTACCAAAGAAAACTAAAAAGACTCTATAAAATCTGACTTTCTCTCTCTAAAATTCTATTCTACTCTCTAGAATTCGACTTCCCTTGAAATGAGGTAGGGCTTGGTCTTTTATAGCACCAAGTAGCACAAATTTGACAGCTAGAATTTCTTGTTGCGCAAGTTTCTACCAGCTATGCACCTCTTAATCTTCATAATAAATGCCAGGATTTCGCATGACCGGACCGGTCCATTTCTCTTCATTATCGCACAACTTCAAAATATCGTAACTTCTTCACCGTAGCTCGGATTGAGGTGCCGTTTTTTCCAGTGTTCTTGTAATTTAGAGATATTCAACTTTCTAGTTGGCCCCACCTCTGGACTAAGGCTAAAAAATTACGAAAATGCCCTTCAACTCTCCATTTCTTGGTTTCTTTCACTGTTTTGAGTTCTCCTTCGCACTAACTTGCATGAAATACCTGTAAAATACATGAGAAATACACAAAACGAGAAATACTTGTAAAAATGGGTTAGTAGCATAAATACGAGACAAATACAAGCAATATACACAACACGAGATCATAAAAATACCGAAATTAAGGGGATAAATGTGAAGAATATGTGCCTAATCACCTATCCACTGGAAATTAAATATGTCCAGTATAAACACGCTCGGCCAACCAAGTGTCGACATCGGTCGGTTGGAGGGATCCAAATAGGGTAGTGGATCATCAAAGTCCACAAGTATCGACGATGAAGTAGTGAGGTCCACATCCTCGTCATCCTACACCTCCTCCTCCACCACCTTCACCTTCCTTTACCCTTACGATTTACGCCGAATGAACTCTTCATGAATGATAACATATCCTGGACCGTCACCTCCACACGGGACAGCTTCGCATGATGCGAGTCCACCGTTCGAGCCAACCCAGTATCGCTCGTCTCCAATCCGACGATCCTAGATTTGGCCACCCGTGAGCTCACCCCTTGTCCTCCCCTTGCGATCAGTACCAAGCACTTGGTTGAGTGAATCTGTGGACAAAGATTCCTTGTCAGCAACAGACTGCGACTCATGCACTTCCTTAAGCTTTGCCTTAAACGATAAAAAGCTCATGATTAGTAAAATAGGTAAATAAAAAAATTATAACGTAATTAACAAAAAGTAAACTGTCGAATTACTTACAATCGTGTCCACGACGCTCGGGAACACCTCCTTATCCTTCCCCTTCTTCGTTCGAATAGCCACATAAGTATCGAGCCTATATGGCCTACCCCCAGGGCCACTCACTGTCCCCTGAAATAAAATAAAGTAAAATTAGTATCGGCCCCGCAAAGTAAAATAATGCAAAATAATATATTTCTGTAGTTATAGAAAAATTAAATCTTACCATCATCCTATGCTCCACCTCGGCGTAAGAGGTCCGACCAGAGTAGTGCACGTCCGTCTTTTTTTCCCGATTTTCCCTCCCCAATTGATGAGATGCCAATTATCGCTCCCCGATCTCATTGTCAATGAACTTTTGTCATTGTGCCAATGAGATCGGCACCTTCGGCGGGACGAATTCACACATTCGGATAACGGACTCTCGCGTCTTTCCAAAGTATCGTGTCCGCATGTTTTTCTTCCACGTCTTATGTTGCTCCCTCAACTGCTCCAAGACGGAATCGTGTAACTTTAGATCCAGGCTGAATTGTTCCTGTCCAACAAATACAATGTTAGTTGCGAGTAAATATAAATATAAAATAAAATCTCAATTGAAATTGAAATATTCATATAGATATAAATATAAATTCATTACCTGTAGTGCCACCCAAATAACTAACTTGAGCTCATTTGGCACCTCTCTCCAACTAGTGTACCCCGGGCCGATGATCGTCTTTACCAGCTCGAGGGATCTCGCTAATAGGCCCGTATTGTTCTCAATGGCCATCCCCAATTTGCCATATTTGGGGAGCCTAGGGGCCGAGGAGCCCTCCTCGCCTCCGCTACCACCGAGCCCAGACGACATCACCACAATCAACATCATTATCCTCGCCTTAATACCTGAAAGAGACATTTGTTGTAAAAAAATGTTGTTATTAGTACAAATCAAAATGAATTAGAAGAAGACATGAAAATATGTACAATTACTACAAATCCGAAACATCCCCAACCCCACCCCTACTGCCCACACACACGCACACTACACAAGATAATGCAAATATGTTCTCACAGGCTTCATATTTTCTGCATATTACAAAATTAAACTTACTAACATATTCTAAAATAATGTTAAACATTAAATTAATCTAAAATAATGTTAAACATTAAATTAATCTAAAATAATGTTAAACATTAAAATAATTTAAACTTACTTTTTTCATTCTTCGACATCTTCATGTGTGTCAAATAGATAACGAGCTATTTGTTCATATTACAAACTCGTTAATTTCACTCGTTTTGCCATCACATGACCACCATCATCGACAAGCTCATCAGTGTCATCAACGATGGTCGAGTCAGGCATATATTCCCGAGTATATATTGATGACTCCACGGTGATGTATTCCTCTACAATTGATCCGGCAATGTATCGCGTATTCTTGATGTAATCTTTATAAACTTTCATCAATCTTTCAAACGGATACATCCACCGATATCTAACTGGACCACAAAGAAGTGCCTCGTCACATAGGTGTACCAACAAGTGAACACTTATGTCAAAGAATGCTGGGATAAAGTACTTCTTCAACACACAAATCGCTTCGGTCATCGCCAATTTTGCGGCCACTATGTGTTCTCGATTGACTACCTTCTCACACAAGAGTGAGAAGGTAATACTAATTTGCATAATATCCCTCCGAAAATCTTTGTGCTTGGATAAACAGTGCTCAAACAATAGAGGAACCAATTGCTTAATCACATGCCAATCGTGGAACTTACACTTATGTAAATCATGAGTAGCATAATTCACAATCCTTTGCAAGTTGGACGAAAAATTAGATGGGCCCTTTAAATTTTATTTTGTGTCTAAAAGAACTTTCCTTTCCCCACTCGTTAAAGTAAACGCACTAGTGGGAATTATTGTCTTTCCCCTACTATCTTCTTTCAACCATAGTTATGGCTTAAGTTTCAACGATTTAAGGTCTTTTTGTGCATTTTCTCCATCCTTCGAATGATCCCACCCAAGGAGAGTGCCCACAATATGTTCAGTGAAGTTCTTCTCTGCATGCATCACATCCAATACATGGCGCACCGGGTTATTCTTCCAATAAGGCAAGTCAAATAAAATTGACCTCCTAGACCATGCCTTTCTTATCTCAGTTTCATTCCCTGTTGGGGACTTCTTATGCTTGACATTCTTAAATTGGGGATTCTTACCTGGAAAATTAGGGCCACATTCGAAAGATTTACTTTCAATTGCTGAACCTGAAAGTTGTCTCGGCGGTAACCTATGTTCAACCCCGCCCAATAAAAAATTGGAACCTTTCTCAAATCTGAAACTATGAGCCGAGGGTAAAAACCTCATATGGCAATGGTATATATTTTTTGAGCTAGAGGATAGATGAAGAGATTCAGTTTCCTCTCCACAAATAGGACACCCCAAATAACCATGTACTACACAACCGGATAATGTCCCATAAGCTGGAAAATCATGAATTTCCCACATCAACATAGCTTTCAGCGTAAACTCTTCTTTTCTAATAGAGTCAAATGATTGCACACCATCTTCCCACAACTCATTTAATTCTTCTACCAAAGGAGTCAAGTAGACGTCGATGTCATCACTTGGTGCCTTTGGCCCAGGTATCAACAAAGACATCCTCGAAAATTCAGGTCTCATACACTGTGAAGGAGGGAGGTTGAGTGGGGCTAGGATCACTGGCCATACACTCTGATTTGTGCTTAGATTTCCAAATGGATTGAAATTATCTGTTGATATAGCCAAACGAATGTTGCCCTATTCTCGAGCAAAATTGGGATACTCATAATTCATCCTCCTCCAAGCTATATAATCAACAGGATGACGCATGAGATTACCCCTTACTTCTTCCCTAGCATGCAAAGTCATTGCCTCCTCTATCCATGGTACTGTGAAAAATCGCTTTAATCTAGGCCCAACGGAAAAATATTTTAACACTTTTTGAGGAACTTTTGAGCTTGTGCCTTCTTTACTAGTAGATTGGACATATCTAGGTTCATCACAAATCGAACAACGATCGAGATTTTCATACTCCTTTCGGTATAGTATGCAGTCATACACACAATCATGAATCGATTTATACTTCATTCCCAAACCTTTCAAACTGTTCTTCATAACATGATAGCTATTGGGAAGCATATTCTCCTTGGGTAGTAATCCCTTCACCCATTTTAGAATTCCTGTCACGCTATTGCCAGACAAACCGTACTGCATCTTCAAACTGTGCAAACCAACCATGGCATGTAAAGTCATTTGATCTTTCGCACAGCCAGAGTATAACGGTTGGATCAACTTAAATTTTAAACTTTGGTAGTCATCGTCAAGGTTTATCGTGATATCTTTACGAGCACTTGAACCTTGTACGTAATCAGTAACCTCATTCTCCTCTGCTTCATAAACTCCGTACGCATCATCAACTAAATCCTCTAATATGTTATGATCTACGTCATCCCCTTCTACATCTATCCTACTTATTGAAGGTTGTTGTGAAGGTTATTCGGGGACAAAAGGAACTTTTAATTCACCATGAAAAGTACAAAATCGATAATTATCTTGCATACCCAATCTTAACAAATGTAGTTCAACTGTTTTCCACTCAAACACCTTACCATTCTTACACCTAGCACACGGACACGAAAACTCTTCATCATTATGACATCTCTTTGCGTATTTCACAAATTCATTAGCACCTCTGCGAAAGACATCCCCCATTATATTTGTCTCACCCATCCACTCTTTGTATTTCAGATATCCCATCACAGCTACCATAACTAATCACCTATTAAAGGTAAGAAGCGTATATTCATGGATTAGTATAAACAAAACTTAGATTTATAGTATGCTTCATTTAATTATATCTTATTTATATTCGATTTTTAAATTTCAAATTCAAATTCAAACTTAGATTTATAGTATGTTTCATTTAATTTCATTTAATTTCTATTTCCTCCATCTCCTCTAAAGGGTGAGTGGTCCTATCCCATTCAAGACCTCATATTTCTGTAATATACTTAACATCTCATGCACATTGTTACGATTTGAGAAAATTTTGGCAGCATATCCCCGTAGTTCTCCAAGTACACGACATAGATTGCCAAGTGTGAGGGTTATTTCAATTGGTCAATTGAAATAACCCTCACACTTGGCAATCTAGTATGTATCAAGAGAACATTAGGATACGACTGTAGAACTTCCTCCAAAAGTAACAACTTTAAGCCACTAAGAATATTATTATACAGAAATTATGCAGTCCCAAACTGTCCAAACAGGACAATTCGAGAGATCTCATTACAGGGGTAATGAATCTCGAACGGGTCTAAGGGCTATTGAATGTGTATGCGCACTATATGTAGTTTCAAGTACGTTTCATTTAGTCATCATACTATATATATATATAGTTCGTTATACAAAGTAATTTTAAAAAAAGTTAAAAAATCCCACCCCCATATGGACAATAATCCAGTGGTCATGCCACTTTTAAAATTAAACAACCCAACATCGATCCACTATAATCCAACCGCAATGGAAACAACAAATGTGTATCCCGTACTCCTTCTAATTCATCTACTCAATTAATTCTTTTCATTAATTAAAGTATACAATTATTAATTTACTAATTTACAATGAGGGGCAATCCTACTTGCATATGAAAGGGGCACTAATTATTAATTTACAAAAAAAATTAACAACCAAGCAATATTAAATCACTACACCAAAATGGGTAAATTGGCACCCTTCCAGCGCTTAGCCTTGTCACGGTCAATGACCATGACAACAAACACGCATTTTGTGTTACGGTCATTGACCGTGACAAGGCCGTGACATAGGATTGTCACGATCATTGACCGTGACAATACTTATAATGTTGTCACGGTCAATGACCGTGACACGACCGTGACAAATGTCACGGTAAAAAAACCTTTCTCTTATTTTTTCCCCCGTCGTTTCTTCTCTCTCTCTCTCTCTCTCTCTCTCTCTCTCTCTCTCTCTCTCTCTCCATTTATATATATATATATACTAGGGTATGGCCGTGCCTAAAGGCACGACCCAAATGTTCAAAAGTGTACGTTGTTGATTGGACCATACGTCGTATTTAGTTCGCAAAAGATAAACAATTTTTTAAAAAACTATTGTACTATCCACTATGTTTTGAAAAACAATTTTTTAAAAACGCCGTATAGGCCTATTCACTCTGTTTAAAAAATAAAAAATAAACAAACAAAACAACTATTCCGTAATAAGATAAACATAACCTATTTAACTTAAAAAACAAACAAAAGAAAATATAATTTGGGTATATAACAAAAATAAAAATAGTTTTATTTGGAATGTTTTCATGTTAGGTAAAACAATCTCTTGTAGCGTTATATTTGGGTTTCATTTCAATCAATTTAGTGTTACGTGAAAAAATACGTGTTAAATAAAAGTAAAAAAAATTAACTTATGGCATTATATTTGGGTCATGAAGATGGAATGACAAAAATAATTTATAATCTTGAAACCGAAATAAAATCAAATATGTTGTTTAAGAACATGAAGAATGAAATTTTTATGAAATCACCTAGAGCCGCATGCCATAGTTTTTGTTTTCAACCTATCATTAATTTATTAGAAAGTTGTTATTTAATATTAATTTATTAAATATTCTATAAAGGTCCTATGAGTTTGAGACATGTGATCATTCCTTTTGGAGACAACTTCGTGAACTGATTTGCTCACATTCCAAGACTTTACCCAACTCCCATCATCACAAATCCCATATTTTTATTAAAGATTTCTTCTCCAACTCAATGGAAGATAAAAGCCGCTAGGGAAAAGTTCAAATATTTTTTATATTAATTTTTTATCCGTGAAATCCCATGCAAGGAAATATATAATATTTGCAAAACATGAGTAGTCATTTCACGTTGATCAACACTTGATGAATTTATAGAACAGCCTATTTTCGTTTAGAGCTAAACATGAGTAGTCATTGACAAATGCTCTGGACTTCGTCTAACTAAAGGTACCCTAATTTTAGGAAAATAGTTTATTTTAAATAAGTTTATATTTATACAAAGATTTTTTATAAAACACATATTTTCTAAAAAAAAACATTTTTTCATATAAAAGTTAACATTTTTATGGCTAAATAGTTAAATAGAGGTTGTTATATTTCACAATATATTGTAGCAATAATCATTTTCCAATAACTGCAGCAAGCTATTTTTTATGGCTAAATAGATAAATAGACATAGTAAAAGGTAGAGAGTAAACAGAGAACCATATTGTGAAAAAATAAATTTAGTAAGAGTCTACTTTATTGCGAAAAAATTAACAATTATCACATTTCAAAATTCTTTAAAAGATATTGTTAGCTAAATTATTTGTAAGAGTCTACTTTTTGTTAAAAAAAATAACAAAATCCGGTCCTTTTATTAAACCAAAATTATCATTAGTAAAGTATATCAAACTTTTACTTTTGAGTCTTGTGCCTCCATGTGCCCAATAATGGATCCAAAGAATTTCACCGGACTTACTTGGAGTCTTGTGCCCAATTGTGTAGATTTTATCAGGAAAAAATGATAAAATAACACCCACATTCAATATAGAAACAACCAAAGAAAATAATATAAGTCATTCAACAAATATAAGTGTGAATTTACAATAAAAGTTATAATACATTCATTAATGGGTGTGGTCCTTACATATACATCTTCGTTTAGTGGCGCAAGCTTACTAAATCTGCAAAAATCAATATAAAAACACACTTGAAAAACCATTAAAACAAAACACGGATTGATAAGTGAAGTGGAGACCGAAATATAGTTTGGACTGAAATTAAAACTACTAATGGGGTGACTATACAAACAAAACACTATATGCTCACCAGGGGCATTATTTTTCCTGAAAGTCTAACAAATGCTATTTTAGTTGAAGAATTGTTTTTCCATTTTTTTTAGAAGTGGAGGTTATGAAAAAGAGGGGATAATATAGCTCAAGATTTTTTTACATTGATAACATGGACAAATCGAAGAATCCTAGAAACTTAACACATTTGAAGCTCCAACAAACTTAAAGTAAGAACCGAGATTTTAACCATAAAAATCCACCCTTAAAAAAGCCGAAACTATAGAGATAATTTCTACAAACACAAAAAAGTCAAAATTTAAATGCATAAACCTAATATTACTCATATGCCTAACTATAAACACTCTCTAAAATAATGAAAGAAAAACACAAATTAGAAAAAGGGAAAAAAGTAAACTTCAAAAATACCAAAAAAACAATCTGCAAATTAAAATGGATAGTGGTACCCACGATAGACCTTAAAATAAAAATCTTAAGAAAAGCATACCCACCACAGACCTTAAAATCTTAAGAAAAGCGTACCCACACATCTAACATCCTTGCTCCGCCCTATGATCTTCATGGTCTTGAACTGGGGCTATTTTAGATTTCCACCTTTCTCTTTTGTTTGCTAAGGCCTTATGTCAGATCTGGTGCCTGAGATATTGTAAATCGTTGGTGGTTTCTTTGGTTTCATCTACTTTTCTTATTGGTTCACACTGCTGCAATGATTGGCCTGTGGTTTCCTTGATGTCCGATGCGATTTACGACGTAGTTGGTGTTGGGTCTCTGCTGAGATTGGTGGTAGTTGATGGTAATCAGTATGGTTGTTTTCTCAACATCCCAAAAACACGAAAAAACTGGATGGGAGTGTACATTTTATCTGCAAAAAAAGAGCACTAAAATAATATAGGGGACTGATATACAAAGAATGTGTGTGAAGTAAAATACCTCGATAAGATCTTGGATCCATAACTGGGAACGTTGGAATCTTAACCTCAATCGTCGTCACAATCAACCATCGTCCATAAGATCTCATACGCTAACCGAGATATAGGAAATCCAGATTCACTTCAAAATATACATAAACTCGAGGGGATCCTCAAAAACCCAGATCTGTACAAATTCAGTGAAAAATCAGTGCGATTGGTGCAAAAATCGGTTTGCTAAGAGGAATATATACAAAAAATCAGAAAATAATGAACCCGATCTTATATGTTTACCTCTAAACTTAGTGCAAAACTTCCAGGTGGGGTTATGAAAAGAGCATGCAGGTGTGGATATGAGAGATAGGAGGTAGCTGAGGGAGAGAGAGCTATGGTGGTATTGTTGGGTGAGAGTGTGAGAGGGTGGGTTGTGATTGTGAGCTGTAGTGTAGATAGAGTGAGAAATGGGGGAAATTAGTAAAAACACACATGGCTCGAGGTCTTGACTTGAATTGTGTCTTTTACCGGTACATTTTCTTGAGCCTTGTGTTTACCAGCACACATGGTGTACAATTTGTACTATTTGTATTTATTAATGTTCTCTTTCTTGACACCATCAAACTCTTACATAAAAACTATCGTATGATGCGGCAGTTAAAGGATTTGTGGTTTAGGTCTGACAGAAGAAGAGGCGTACAAAGTAAGTTTTCAATAAATCATTTTGAACAGTAGGATCATTGCATTGTTGGCATCAATCTTAGCCGTCAATTATCTTATAAACTTATGGAACAGTAAAAAGACCCTTGCCCCTTATTATATAGATGATTGTGTGTATATATATATATATGTATATATGTGTGTGTGTGTGTGTGTGTGTATACGTGCATGTGTGTGTGTGTATGTGTGTGTGTGTGCGTGTGTGGTGGGTGGGGGATGGGGAGGGGTGGGGGGATGTGCGTGTGTGTGTGCATGTGTGGTGGGTGGGGCAGGGTAGGGGGTGGGGAGGGGGGGCAGGGGGTGTTTATACATATATATTATTTTGTGTTTGTATGTTTATACATATATATTATTTTGATAATGAGTTGTTATATTTTAATTCCTATCCAACTCTCGAGTGTGTTTTACCATTGAGTCATGATGAGATAGTTGATCGATTACTTGGCATAAAATTGAGGCATACTAGAGTTCGTGAGGAACCAAAGACAACTATATAAAATACACACACATACATACAATAATAATAATACACACATTACATAACATTTGTGTAATGTATAATTCTTGTCCACAACAATAATTTCATATTAGAGGAATGAGTTTTACAATTGAAATCAACTTAGTCCAACTCCATACTTCTTTTCCCACCCCATGTAATTGTTAAAAATAAGCACGAGTCTTATCCATTTTAAGGAAGGAGGAAGTTTATCTCTATATGGAAAATCTTATAAAATTATATTATTGTTATGTTAAACCATGGGTAGTCTAAGTCATTTATGTCCTTTAAATTAATCCAGTAGTAACATCCTCAAATGTATAATGGTGAATGATGATGGGACGAAGTTCGCTGAAGTCCGGTAGATACATAATTATGTGAAGCTTTGTCGGAATGTGTAACGCCCCGACTTGGATTTGGGCTACCGTTGGGTAAAATCGGAGTCTAGGTGTTAAGGGTAGAGGGGGAATATTAAATTTTATTATATAGGGAAAGCCTCTAATTTGAAGCATTTTATAAGAAATATAAGGTAATTAACAAATTTTCATTTATGGAAAATACTTTCACTTTAAGGAAATTAATTAATTAGAAATATTTATTTAGAAAAAATTCCATTAAATCCAACAATGCTAATAATAAGGAAATATACCACGCAATTCCTGTATTATTACAATAAATGGGCCGCCACGGCCCGAATATTTTTTTTTCAAAATGCCATAAATTTAAATGTCCTCAAACACAATTTTTAAAATGTCATGGTAGAACTCTAACAACGATTCTAACGCTCGGAAGCCTTACCAACATCCTTGCTTTCGTCCCTACCGGAAGCACCTAGGGGTGGGGCAGGGTGGGGGGGGGGGGGCTGTGCGTGTGTGTGTGTATATGTGTGTGTGTGCATGTGTGGTGGGTGGGGGTGGGGATGTTTCACTCTTGTACATATTAACAGTTTTATTTGTAGTAATTGTACATATTTGCATGTCTTCTTTTAATTCATTTTGATATGTACTAATAACATTTTTTTACAGCAAATGTCCCCTTCAGGTATTAAGGTGAGGATGATGATGCTGGTTATGATGATATCATCTGGGCTCGGTGGTAGCGGAGGTGATGAGGGCTTCTCGGCCCCTAGTCTCCCCAAATATGGAAAATTGGGGATGCCGATCGAGAACAAGTCGGGGCTATTAGCGAGATCCCTCGAGTTGGTAAAGACGATCATCGGCCCGGGGTACATTAGTTGGAAGGAGGTGCCATATGAGCTCAAGTTAGCTGTTTGGGTGGCACTACAGGTAATATATTTATATTTCAATTTCAATTTCAATTTCAATTTCGATTTCAATTTCAATTTCGATTTCGATTTCAATTTCAATTTCATTTTATATTTATATTTATATTTATATTTATTTGCAACTAACATTGTATTTGTTGGACAGGAAAAATTCAACCTGGATCTGAAGCTACGCGATTCCGTCTTGGAGCAGTTGAGGGAGCAACACAAGACGTGGAAGAAAAATATGCGGACCTGGTACTTTGGGAAGATACGAGAGTCCATTATCCAATGGCGTGAATCCGTCCCGTCGAAGGAGCCGATCTCATTGGCACAATGGCAAAGGTTCATTGACAATGAGATCGGGGAGCGACAATTGGCATCTCATCAATTAGGAAGGGAAAACCGGGAAAAAAATACAGACGTTCACTACTCCGGCCGGACGTCTTACGCCGAGGTGGAGCATAGGATGATGGTAATATTTAATTTTTCTATAACTACATAAAATATATTATTCTGCATCATTTTACTTTGCGGGGCCGATGCTAATTTTACTTCATTTTATTTCAGGGGACGAGGAGTGGCCCTGGGGGGTAGGCCACATAGGCTTGATACTTATGTGGCTCTTTGAACGAAGAAGGGGAAGGACAAGGAGGTGTCCCCAAGCGTCGCGGCCACTATTGTAAGTAATCCGATAGTTTACTTTTTGTTAATTACGTTATAATTTTTTAATTTACTTATTTTACTAATCATGTGCTTTTTGTCGTTTCAGGCAAAGCTTAAGGAAGTGCATGAGTCGCAGCCTGATGCCGACAAGGCATCTTTATCCACAGACGCACTCAGCCAAGTGCTTGGTTCTGATCGCAAGGGGAGGACAAGGGGGTGAGCTCGCAGGTGGCCAAATCTAGTATCATCGGATTGGTGACGAGCGACACCGGGTTGACTCGAACGGTGGATTCACATGATGCGAAGCTGTCCCATTTGGAGGCGACGATCCAGGATATGTACTCATTATTGAAGCGTTCGTTGGGCAGAAACCGTAAGGGTAAAGGGAAGGAGAAGGCGGTGCGGGAGGAGGAGGTGTGGGAGGACGAGGATGAGAATGTGGACCTCGCTGCTTCATCGCCAAGACATGCGGACTTTGATGATCCACTTCCCTATTTGGCTCCCTTCAACAGACCGATGTCGGCACTTGGTTGGCTGAGAGTGTTTATACTGGAAATATTTGATGGCCAGTGAATAGGGCGGGGATTGAGGGACCCTAATATCGTCCAGGGTGCACTAGTTCATGGACGTGAGCTTCAAGACATCGAGTCCAGGGTGCTCGTCATGCATGTGATGCTTGGGAAAGAGAACTCCCAATTGTGGTTGCGCAAAAATGCAGCACGACATATATTAGTGGATGTGTTAATTCGTATATCGTGTGGCCTACTCACCTCCTCAGTGTTAACCATACCCCAAACATTTAGTGACATTGATTTAAGTTTGAATTGAATTTTTTTAAATTATTACATTTGAATTATATTTGGATTATATGGCGATGCATATTCTCTCTATTTTGAATGTATATTTGTATTATCTCTATTTTATTTGGATATATGATGTTTGAACAGGTACAACATTGCTATAACAGGTACAAATATACTGTTGGGCAGTGGCAGTGGCCATACTGCCCAGCAGAATTTTTTTCAATTCTGCCCAGAATTGTCACGGTCAAGTCCTTGACAATAAACTTGTCACGAACTTGTCACGGTCAATGACCGTGACAATTGTTTAAATAATGTCATGGTCTTGTCACGATCCTTGACCGTGACAAATATTATCGCGGTCAAGGACCGTGACACGTCCGTGACAATTCTAACGACCATGTCATGGTCAATGATCGTGACATAATCGTGACAAAAAAAAGTTGTCTCACCCATAATTTTCACGATCATTGACCTTGACAAGATGAAGTTGTCAAGGTCAATGACCGTGATAATTTGACAGATTTGGTGTAGTGAATCAATAAATTCTTTTACAAGAGGCACTACAATATGAGGGGCAATATCTAATAAACCAATAAAAATTTAATTAAAAAACACACACACGCACATATACACCCCCTGCCCCTGCCCACCACACGCACACACACACATATATACACATGCACATATACGCACACACGCACATATACACATACACACACACACACACACACACACACATACATACCCCCCTCCCCTCCCCCAGCCCTGTTGCCTCCCCCCCCACACACATACACCACACACACACACACATATGCACATTTACACACATATATACACACGCTCACATATACATAAATGGGGGAGAAATAGAGAGAAAACATACCAACTTTGTAGAGAGAGAGAGAGAGAGAGAGAAATTGGAGGAAATGAATTCGGTGGGAAAAAAAGAAGGGGGAGGGTTTTTTTACTGACAGATTTGTAACGGAAATGTCACGGTCATTGACCGTGGCAAGCTTGACCGCTAAAAAGGTGATAATTTTACCATTTTGGTGTAGTGCTATCATCACTCTCCTTTTCAGCTACTTTTAAAGATTTAAATCCATCATATAAATTACCAAACTTTTCACGAATGATCTCTTTGATTTTAATAGATTGCAAAAGTTCCAAAATATTTGTAAAATGATTTATAAGAAATTCAATTCTTTCGGCAAACTTCAAATTCTAAAGAGAATCCATCGAGAGACAAAAACAAGCACATGAGCGATGAAAACACAAACACCCAAAAAGCATGTAAATAAGATCAAACACAATAACTTTGTGCAACCTACTCTGATACCAATTTGAGGAAGTGTGATATCGATTACTTGTTGGATTTGCAAATTTCCAATTAAAACTTATTTAATTAGAGTCAGTCTTTGGTCCAAATTTTTATAAAATATATCATGAATTTATGCGATGTAAATAAATCAAACATCCAATCATAAACAAACACATATCGAGGGAAACCAATTTCAGGAAAAAATCCCTGAAGCACAAAAACCTTTTATTTTACTATCTAACGTAAATCACAACTTATAATTACACAACAAAATCTGCAATGAATCTTCCGTAGAAAACTCACATAAACCACAACTTAGACCAACAATGAATCCCGCAAGAACTGTAGCTCTTCCTCAGCAATGAATACCCTTGAGTATCCCCAATGACTATAATCGCCAGCAAGCATCTCCCGCAAGAACTACTAAATCAGTAGTAGAAATGACACTCCACGAACACAAACTTTCATAGAAGTGATTGGGTTCCACATATGATTCACAAAAGAATTGGGATTGATTTTGGCGAATCAAAAACATAAAAATACCTAAACATTGAAGACTACAATGTCTGCCAAGATACAGTTTTCATTTTGCAAAAGTATTAATGAAAAGGTCTCCAAAACAGGTATTTATATCTCAACAAAAATCTTGAGGTGGTGAGGTCATTCAACTGACTTCTGCATGTCATTTGAACGGCATTGGATGTCGTTACTAACGACCTAAGATATGACCTATTAAATTATACAACAATACATGGTCGTTTGAAGCAAACAAGAGACGAAACGACCTATCAAATGACATAACATGTCGTTAGAAGCAGTCGTTGGAACGAGTCATCAATGTCATTCGAACTAAATTGCTATGTCTTTTGAACGATATAAATGAAAAATTTTCTTTTAAAAAGCTCGCCTACAGGTCATTTAAAAAAAATGACGTAGGAAAAATCCCTCAATTTGATAAAAACAGTTTCGAAAAGTATCCCAATGCTCAAGTAAAGCATTTACGAAACTTAAACACATTTTATATGAAACTGTACAACATGTTGCACATATGTTGAAGATATTTGAAATTCGTATCCATTTTTATGAATAATGATCGTGAACTTCTTCGACGATTGTAGAGGTATACGACATACTCATTGTAAATATGGACTATGGAAAATATGTCCTTATAAATCTCTCTCATGCCCTACCAGGCATGGTCCCTCGAGGGTACCAAACGTCCTTACCCATATTACAAAATGAGCTTTTACAAGTGTAAATTAGTAGATGAGCACATCATACTTCTTGTTACAAATATTATCTTCAGAGTAACCTTGCTATCTGTGAGAGGCCCCTCGAGCCATCTTTGTAGGAGATCCCTCGAGCGGTCTCTAGCTTCATTTTCTTATTAGTCTTTTGCTAAGTACAAAGTCATCTCAACTAATCAACCCTGAGTGAGGACCCCCCTAAATTTCCCCTACGTAGAGATATTTGTTTAATGCATGAAGAAATATCTATACCAAATCTTTGGATGTTCCTCGAACCATCCTGTAAAGAAAGACTATTTTCCATAGGAAAAATAACACATCATGATAGGTATTAGATAATTTAGTCAGTATAGAGAAGTGTGAGCGAGGGACTCATTTAGTCTTTCTTGCGAGCTACTTCGTGTTTGACTGCCTTATGACCTTATCTAATGGCACTATTCCTTTGTGAACCTCATGATTATGTGTGGCAGCTTCCTTAGTTAGTGAAGGGATTTTTTAAATTTCCCCCAAAGCGCTTCATCTCCCAAGGGTGAAAAAGAAAAAACTCTTAGCGTGCCCCATTATTACTCTACCCGTATCACATTCAATGGGATTGACATTTATTTCTCTGCCTTTTACATGTGGTTGCTTAGGGCTGACACGTTCTCCCATGTGGGGATTTATAAGCATCTCCTCTGGGGTTGTCATCATTATAGCTTTTGATTCCGTTCTCCTATGCGCGCATGTATAACACGCAAGGTACTTGAATCGTTGCCACGTTACCTGAGGCATCATTAATCTACCGTCTTGTATCTTTTATTGCTCCTATAAAAGGTGTACTTGGCACTTATTCACTCTTACCTTTGGGTTTATTATTTTTTGCCTTTGTCTGAGTGAGAGATATTCAGTGTTTGTGCTCATCTTATTTCTTCAACTAAACTATCGTTCTTTTCCATTTTATTCATATTTACTCATGACACCTGTGGTAAAAAGGACTCCTCCACCGGGCCCGTCTCTTCTCGTTATCAAGTTCGTCAGAATTGATGGGCCCGCTATCGTCGTGTGACTGACTTTGTGATCCCGATCATTTTTGGACTGTGGCTCAGCATTTTCCTGGGGATCTCGTTCTCGCGGAGCTGGTCAACCTTCCAATGGATGAAAGAGATGATGCAGATGAATTTGCCTACATCCCTACTACAACTATGACCCATTTTAGGATTGAACGGGGTGACCATCCTTTCTTTAAAGTGGAGTTTGATTCCACCTCTAGTGCTTGCATGGGCATCCTTTCATTACTGACCATGGATGATATGTTAACGAAGAGCCTGAAAGCATGTACTCACGTAGCGGACCTTGAGAAGACCTTTGATGTCATGGACTCATACAGGATGAAGCTCAACCCAGCGAAGTGTGTCTTTGGGGTAGGAGCCAGGAAGTTCTTGGGGTTCATCATTAATCAGAGGGGGATTGAAGCAAACCCTGAGAAGATCAAGGCCTTACTCGACATGAAGACTCCTAGGAGTATCAAAGATGTTCAGAGACTCACTACAAGGGTGGCGGACCTTAACAGGTTTGTTTCCAGAGCCACGGACAAGTGTCTCCCGTTCTTTAAAGTTCTGAGAAAGGCCTTCCAGTGGGACGAAGAGTGTGAAAAAGCCTTTGACCAACTCAAGTCCTACTTGGGGTCTCCCTTATTGCTGTCTCGGCCCATCACGGTGGAGAGGTTGTTTGTGTATCTGGCAGTCTCTGAGTCAGCCATCAGCGCAGCCATCGTACGGGAAGAGGATGGAATCCAGAGGCCTGTGTACTTCAACAGTAAGGCCCTCCAAGGGTCTGAACAAAACTATCCCCGGATGGAGAAGTTGGCTTATGCCCTGATACATGCCTCAAGGAAGATGAAGCCTTACTTCCAAGCGCATTCCATGATAGTCCTCACTGACTCCCCACTGAGACAGGTTCTGCACAAACCTGAGAAGTTCGGGAGACTGATGACCTGGGCCATCGAGCTAGGAGAGTATGATCTTAACTACCAGCCCAGGACAGCCATCAAAGGGCAGGCCCTCGTAGACTTTGTTGCAGAGTTCACTTGGGAAGAGGCCGAGACAGAGAAAGGTTTAGATAACGGCGAAGAGATGAACCGAAGTGTCTTCTGAGATTCGGAAAAGACTGCACCAAACGTCTTCCGAGGCCGAAAATAGGTCGTCCCAGGCAAAACCCGGTGCAGAGTAGAAGAGAACGAAGAGGATCGATACCTCTTCGAGAAAGGAGTTATGAGAGAAGGGGACTTCTCATCGAATGCAGACGTCTGGAGTATCTTCGTTGATGGCTCTTCCTATGACAGTGGAAGCAGCGCGGGGCTAATACTCTCGGCTCCAGATGGCGCCAACATTGAATACGCCTTGAGATTCAACTTCCAGGCCTCCAACAACGAGTCTGAGTATGAGGCCATGATAGCAGGTCTCTTATTGGCAATAAATCTTCGAGTAAAGTGACTCCTACTCCTTAGCGACTCAAGGTTGGTTGTCAATCAAGTGTTGGGGGCATACGAGGCCAAAGATGAAAGGATGGCCAAATACCTGAAGAAGGTAAGAGGGTTGCTAGAGTATTTTGAAGAAGCAAAGCTGAAGAGAGTGCCTCGGCTGAGCAACAACCACGCTGATGCATTGGCAAGGCTAGCCTCGGCAATGAAGACAGATTTGGGAAGGACCATTCCAATCGAGGTCTTAGGAAAATCAAGCATCGAGGAGGACGAGGTATGTAGCCCTTGTCACAATGTGAACTCGGGAGACTCATGGATTGACCCGCTCGTCAGATACCTAAGAGACGGAGAGCTACCTGAGTCCAAGATGGAAAGGAGAAAGTTGAGATACAGGGCTGCCAAGTTCTCAATAGTAGGAGATGTCCTGTACAAAAAGGGGTTTCTATTGCCTCTTCTCAGTGTGTGCATCCCATGGAGGTAATCCAGGTCTTACAGGAGGTTCATAAGGGTTCCTGCTCTAGCCACATAGGTGGAAGGCCCTTAGCCAAGAGGAGCATCACTCAGGGGTACTGGTGGCCTACCTTGTCTAAGGACACTGCAGACTATGTGAAGAAGTGTGACAAATGTCAAAGGTTCGCCACTATCCCTCATCAGCCTATAACGTCGATCTCTTATCCATGGCCATTTGTGGTATGGGGAATTGACTTGGTAGGACCTTTGCCAAGAGCTGCCAATAACTACAAATTCTTGATAGTTTCCATTGACTACTTTTCAAAGTGGGTGGAGGCGGAACCGATGATAACAATTACAGAACAGAAGACCTTCCAGTTCATTTGGAAGAACATCATATGCAGATATGGCCTCCCGAACACTCTCATCTTAGACAATGGCACCCAGTTCAAGAACTCCTCCTTAGAAAAATATTGCCTAAGGGTGGGGATTAATCAGTTCTTCTCATCCCCTGGTCGTCCTCAGGCTAATGGCCAGACCGAGGTCACAAACAGAACCATCTTGGACAGAATCAAGAAGAGTTTGGAAGATGCGCAGGGTAGATGGACAGAAGAGGTCTGTGCAGTGTTATGGGCTTACAGAACTACGGCAAGGACACCAACGGGAGAAACCCCATTCATGCTGGCACATGGCTCAGAGGCCGTCATACCAACGGAGGTAGGACTGCCAACTCATCGGATTCAGACCTACGACCCTGACAGCAATGGGGAGAAGAGAAGGCTAGACCTGGATCTCATCTAAGAAAGAAGGGAAGACGCAGAGATCAGAAAAGCAGCCTACCAGCAGAGGGCAGCAAAATTCTACAACCAAAGGGTGAAGTCAAGACCCATTGCAGTAGGAGACCTAGTTCTAAAGAAGACACTACAGAAGGCAAACAAGCTACACCCAAACTGGCATGGCCCCTACAAGGTGATGGAAGAGGTTGTGCCTGGCACTTACAGGCTAGAAAACCTAGAAGGAGAACCTTTCACTAACCCGTGGAATGCTGACCATCTCAAGAGATATTACATATGATGTTGTATAGAATTTTATGAAAATGTACTATCTTACTGAGAGGAGGTTATTAATAAAGATCAGTTTCCATACCAAGTTCTTATTTCGTTCTTTAGACCAGAAGTTTATTATGAGGCTAACCTCTTAGGTGATGACCTCAGAACCTCATAACATCACTCGGTGGTGACGAGGTCTGAGCTCAGACACCTGGGTTAGACGACCTCAGACCCTTAACATCATTAATTTGGTGACACTTATTACGAGGCTAACCTCTTAGGTGACGACCTCGGACCCTCATAACATCACTCGGTGGTGACGAGGTCTGAGCTCAGACACCTTGGTTAGATGACCTCAGACCCTTAACATCATTAATTTGGTGACACACATTATGAGGCTAACCTCTTAGGTGATGACCTCAGACCTTCATAACATCACTCGGTGGTGACGAGGTCTGAGCTCAGACACCTTGGTTAGATGACCTCAGACCCTTAACATCATTAATTTGGTGACACACATTATGAGGCTAACCTCTTAGGTGATGACCTCAGACCCTCATAACATCACTCGGTGGTGACGAGGTCTGAGCTCAGACACCTGGGTTAGACGACCTCAGACCCTTAACATCATTAATTTGGTGACACTTATTATGAGGCTAACCTCTTAGGTGATGACCTCAGACCCTCATGACATCACTCGGTGGTGACGGGGTCTGAGCTCAGACACCTGGGTTAGATGACCTCAGACCCTTAACATCATTAATTTGGTGACACTTGTTATGAGGCTAACCTCTTAGGTGATGACCTTAGACCCTCATAACATCACTCGGTGGTGACAAGTCTGAGCTCAGACACCTGGGTTAGACGACCTCAGACCTTTAACATCATTAATTTAGTGACACTTATTATGAGGCTAACCTCTTAGGTGATGACCTCAGACCCTCATAACATCACTCGGTGGTGACGAGGTCTGAGCTCAGACACCTGGGTTAGACGACCTCAGACCCTTGACCATTAATTTGGTGATATTTATTATGAGGCTAACCTCTTAGGTGATGACCTCAGACCCTCATAACATCACTCGGTGGTGACGTGGTCTGAGCTCAGACACCTGGGTTAGACGACCTCAGACCATTGACCATTAATTTGGTGATATTTATTATGAGGCTAACCCCTTAGTATTCAGAGGTCATATAGCATTCAGAGATCATATAGCATTCAGAGACATTCAGAGGTCAAAATAAAGGAAGAGATTAGCATTCAGTAAAAATAAGAGATTACATAACATTTAGAGGTTACAAATTACAAGTTACAAAATACAAATGTTTCAAGTTAAAGGTCTGAGGGGGGAGCATTGACAGTGTCGGCTGGGTTGACCTGATCAGTATTGGTCACCTCAGCCACATCATCAGCAGGGTCAATCCCTCCGAGATCAGTCCCTTCCAGAGTAGCAGTCTGACCAGGGGCAGCAGCCTCGTCTTCTACCTCTTGCAGTGCCTGGGCAAACTGAGGGTCGGCGAAGCCAAGGCCCACAAAGTCGGAGGCCTTTATAGTGCCAACCTCCTTCTCTCTGACCTCGGCCCACTTGGTGGTGGCTTTGATACCTCTTTCGAGGTATTCAAAACCAAAACCCACGAACTCCTTAGAGACTTTGTAGTCAGAAATTATTCTCTCTGAGGCATCTGTAAGGGCAGCCTTCACAGCCGCGTTGACCTTCCGCTGCAGGGCATCATCTTTATCCTTCAGGGCCTAGGCGTGGTTTTGAACGAGCACAGAGATATCTTTTTCCAAACTCTGGGCCTTATTTTCAGAGTTCTTGGCCTTATTCTCAGAATTTTGTAAATCTGACCTCAGACGGTCAACCTCGGCCTTCAGAGCGCTCTCGACCTTCTCAGCCTCCTGCCCCTTCTGAATGAGGGGCAATTTCCTCATGGCCCAGTTAGACAGTTGGTACATGGCAGTCGCACCCTGAACAGTTAATGAAGAGGTTAGGTGAGAGTAAAATCAGATGTTGCACTTATAAATTTTGACAAAGGAATAATTCATACCTGGACGACTCTGTGAAGGCCGAATTCAACCATCATAGGGGTTTGCATGGCCCTGTAAAAATGCTTGTCTGCCTCTGTCATCACATTGGCGAGTGCGTCCATGGCCTGTCTGCTGTTACCGACCACGCTATCAGTAAGCTTCAGCTGGTCCAAACGAGCCGATAGGGTGTCGGCTGAGATGGGGATTGTAGCGTCTGAGGTCTTCTTTTGCCTTGAGGTCGGCCTTTGATCCTCAGAGGCCGGGACCTCAGGGGCCCTCTTCTTGGATTTGGATGTTGAGGGGGATGGAGGAGGAGCGTTCAAGCCAGTCTTCTTTGCAAGTCTTGCCAAACTCGGAGCTGCCATCTCCCACAATTCGTCTGGGACACCTGGTGGTCTCTCTGCAAAAGTGAAAAGATAAGAGTCAGAGATCAAACATGAATGATCAGGGGTTAGACTTGAAATAAAAAGAAAAAATCCTTACCAAAGTCAACAAGGGGACTTCCACCTAGGCTCGTCCCAGAGAGATACTGGGGGGTCAGTAGATGTTCGAACTTGACAAACAGACCATGTGCCCCTTTGTCTTGCAGGGCCTTCACCTTTTTGATATTTTGAAGACTTAGGCCAGGATCGGCCCTGGCAGACATGGTGACCTTACCCCATCTGAGGGGTATCCTCGGATCAAAAGTGGAAGAGGGAACAGATGAGCCAAATTCCCATGGCCCTGAGGTGAAAAAGTACCGGGGCTTCCAATTATGATTAGAGGTCTGAGTGACCTAGAGCATCTTCTTCTCAAGCCTCCGAGCCATGAAGTGATAGTAGCTTGGATGGTTTTTGGCTGAAGTAGGGACGTAGCAACCAGCAAAGACCTGAATTGGGAGGTCAGAGTGGTGGACTGCCCTCCACAAGATGATGTCCCCAATAATGACTCTCCAAGTATTGGGAGAGAGCTGCGAGGGGGCCAAGTTGATGAAGGAAAGAATGGATCTGATGATTGGATGAATGGGTAGGCGAAACCCTAACTTAAACATCTGCTCGTACAAGCAGATTTCTCCATCTCGTCCATGATAGGCCCTCTCTTCCCTCAGAGGTCTCCTTAATCTGATTGAGGGACTGATGGAGTATAAATATCTGAAGTGCAAAAGATCCACTTCAGTGACTGTGCTCTCAAACTCGGCTGCTTCAGAGATGTCAATATCACTTTCAACATCCTCATCATCGTCAGGATCAACGTCGGCTGGAGCAGACGTAGAGGGGTGACCAGGGAATCTCTGAGCAAACTCAGCCCCTGTAATGGCCGATAGAGGGATGGCATCAAGAATGGGTGGCACAGCCACATCTGGCTCAGTAAGTTCGACCTCTGAAGAAGAATTTGAGGTGCTTGAGCCATTCTGGGACGAGGCTCGGCTGGAGACCTCGGCCTGATCAGGGACCTGACCAGGTCGAGGTATAAAATCCATGGCCTCTTGGAAAGAGTCCACTGACATGGGGTATGAGGTGGAAGACTCAGACTCAGACATCGACAATGGGTTGGCAGAGACGTCTGTCTGATAAAAGTTCTCAAGAGGATCAGGATATAACACCTTGAGAGGTGGGGGAAAGAGAGGTCTAATAGGGAACTCCTGTGACCTGCGAGCTTCCACCTGAGCTCTCTCTATTTGCCTAATTTTTTCTAAGGTCTTCTCTCTAAGAGAGGGGAAATCCTCAAGAAGTTGGTACAGGGGTCTGAGCATCAGAGACGACCCAAAACTTGGGACGACCCTAAACTTGGGAAATCTCTAAAAGCTACAAACACGTTTGGATTATGAAATGAGGAAGCCTAAAGATCAAACTAAGAAGTTTGCAAGAAAATCTAGTTCACCTGAGTTAATAGAGCTCGCCGAAAAACTCAAAGAACCACCGAAAAACTCAACAGAACCATCGAAAAATGCAAACAAAATATGAAAAACAGAGGAAACAGAAAAGAAGAGGTACCTGGAAGTGAATCGACGAACGAAACAAAGAGACTTGCAAGAAAATCGATGAAATCCTCTGATTTAGGACGATGGGTGAAGAAACTTTAGAGAGAAGAAACTTGCAGAAGCTGTATACGCGGGAAAGAAAAGATGAAGAAGAAAGAGAAAGGAAGGGTTTAACTCCTTAAATACTTGGGCACACTTCCCAAGGCCCATCATTGCCTTGGGAAAACCCAAGGGACAACTACTGACAGCACACGCCAAATTGGCACGCCCTAGATTGGGACAGGTGTCATGCAGGTGTTAGCCTTGGGACGGACAGGCCTCGGAGGTGAAGCAATCCCCTAGCCACTTGCTCTTGCATATGACTAAGGGCTGGGGGGTGATTGATATGCCTAAGTATAACCTTGGCCCAGGGACACCTACCTCGGCCGAGATGATGGCCGAAACATTGATCGACCCTATGAAGGCCAGGGGCCCGCGATACCATCCCTCGGTCAGACCTACCTCGGCTCAGGCCGACACTACCATCTACACTGCCAAGGGGCACTGCGCGCATCATAGGCACCAACGGCACTCTGGGTATGGCAACCTCGGCCAAGGGTGGGCCGAGGTGACAGGGAGCCGACCCTCAACTTGGAACCGGTTCAACCTCGGCTTAGGACGAGGTCACAAGAGGCCTTAGTAATCACCAGTATGGGACTATCCCTACCTCGGCTGGGGCCGACCTAGCATAATGTCTCGGCTGAGATCAGTCCGAGACTCCTTATGACACTTCTCGGATTGAATGGACATCAAGCCTTTACAGCTCGGCCTCTCCCAGGCCGAGGTCATTCACCAACATGACTGCTGAGCATCTGTTGACATTTGGATAAGGACACCTGGGCACAAATCAGTTGTAATAAGATTATTCTCCACATGTGGGAGAATATTTCATCATCATTACTTACATGTGACAGTGACAGATGCCATTCCCACATTGGTGAGGATATCACACACATGCTCATTGCATGCATGGGGGGTACAGTACGCCCCCTAGACACTATATATAGGGGTCATCCCCTACCTTGCAAAGGGATCCAGTTATTAAAACCCTAGCTAAAACTCTGTCTAAATATACAGTAGTGAGAGAGAGCTTGAGAGGTTGTATCCATGGCCATTAGTGCCTTCTTTCAGTGATATTACTCACACACTCACAGTGGACGTAGGCCAGATTGGCTGAACCACTCATATTCCGATGTGTTACCCTCTTCTCCTCACCACCTTCTATTATCTTCTTTATATAGCTGTGCCGCCATTGTTATACTTCTATTGAGCTTGGAAACACCATACCTGGTGGTGCTGATTCCCAGCATCATCAATGCCAAGTTCTCTATATAGGTGGCCTTGTTCGGTTTGTCCTCCATCTATTAGTTGGGTGATCTCATCCTTGCCAAGTACAATAACACTCTCCAACTTATTGTTTCTCGATGAAATCATTGGACTCATACATTTGTGGCTACTTGGGGTGAGTTTACTATTACCCTTGAAGGTGTTTGTGAGATCCTGGGCCCGGAGGCAGCTAGTTTCGATACTTTCTTTGAGGATGCCACATCTAGTACTGAAAAGGCTGCTCGTGCGGCATTGGAGGCGGGTGGTAAAGGACTTTATGGTAACTTATAGTAAGTGCATATATTCGGAGGTAAACCATTATTTTTATTTATTTGAGGACATATCGGTTATTGAAGCTCGTGAGGCGGTCAAGAAGAACCCAAAAGGGAAATAAGTGTTCGAGACTCCACCCAGTGGTAAGGATTATGGTTTAAAAATTGAATTGGCAGGTTATATATGGGTCTTCCTTTCCAAGATATTTCTTCCTAGAAAGCCCCATGATTATCCTAGGAATGACTTTATCAATATGGTCGTTCTCATGGCCTATGGCATTAAGCTCCCCTTGGCTGCGATTACCTTGTTTTCCCTATATACGTGGTTGAATCGTGTTCAGGCAGACTCTTCTATAAGCCTCGGTAGGTTTGATGTTTCAAATTATGACAACCATGTACTTTTAATATCTTTCCTTTATGCCCACTTTCTCGAGTATGCCCCACATGGTAGTTACCCCCGTTCTCAAGTCCTTAAGTTTCCCCGTATCTGCTATTGGAATCATAAGAGTTTAAAGAAACCCTTTGTCTCTTTGATCGACGAAGTTGACAAGTTTGCCTTTTGTCCCTATGTGGGTGTTGACGGATTCTTCACTAATAATTTCTCTACGGAGGAAGAGCGTCTTGTTTGCCCAATTGAGGAGTCAGTGTCCAGGAACTTCCCTGTAAATAACGTTTCATTACTCTTGGTTCCTTCGTATTTGCCCTCATATATGGAATGGACCTCTCATTACTCCATCTATTATCCCAACCATGTGGCCATGCAATTCGGGTATGATCAGGGTAATCCCATGATCAATCACTTTATGCGCGAGAAGCCCACCAATTTTTTCTTTGCATATAGAATTTTTTTGATCTAAACTGTTATCTGCCTTTATTCCAGCTATATTACTAACCCCATTATCCCAAGTAAGGAACCTCGAGGAGGAACGTCAGCCATGTACTTGTTTATAATTTTGCAGAATCAACTAGGTAGATTTCATAACAAAATCCTCAAAGAACCCTGCTATCCAGATGTCAAGAGATTACCCCCTACAGACCTAGGGATGAGAGATTTTTTTACTTTTAGTTCTTTGTTCCCTTTTAGTACTATTAATAATTCCACCCCTTCCGAGCTACCTCTTTTAGCCCATTTGGAACAGGCCATAGTGAAGAAGAAAAAGAAGAAAAAGGGTGTTCAAATGTCAAGTCTGGGGGAGGGGGATGCTACTTCCCCTAGTGCCTCGAGATCTATTGAATGGGGACACTCCTCATGCTGCCTTGACTGGGGAAGCTGTTAGAGAAATAGGAAAGGCTCCTTCAAAAAAGTTTAAGACCAGCCAAGTGATTTATCCTATTACAGCCCAGGTTACCCCTCCAGCAATGGTTTCTAATTCAAAATTAGCAAAGCAGGTGGATCAAATATGGACTGACCTTCAGCAAAATTGGGATGAATTTTTGCTAATGGATAAGGCTATTATGTCTGCTCACATGGCTTCATGTGGCTTTATTTACTCTCCTCCTGCTGTTGAGGGAAAAAGGAAATGCAGCAGGTCCACCACCGGGTTAACTAGCTTAATTAATGTAGTTTTTAAAGAAGCTAGTAAGGATACAAGTGTAGATGAGGAGTCTAAAGAAGAAGAAGTTGATGAGGGAGAAGAAGGAAGAGAGGAAGAAGAGGAAGGAGAAGAGGGAGAGGAAAAAGAAGCTGGAGAGAAGAAAATTTAGGATGAGACAAAAGAGGAGTCTGAGGAGGATGGTTACAAGCTCATCTAAAGACGCGGGCTACGTCGAATGGTTTCTCCTTCAAAGCCTTCTTCACCTCCATCAGACTACACTCTCTTAGAGGATACCCTTGTTGATGAAGAGGTATGGCTACTCCCCTTTTATTTATAACTTATCAAATTTCTTCTTATGATATTGACTCTTGCCCTTTAGCTTCAAGTTGGTGTCCAAGGTGAACCCCACGAGGATGTTAGAGAGGGTGATGATTTCGAGGACCCTCTAGTGGATTTGGAGACAACCGAACTTTTTCCCACTTCTGAAGACGTTATGCCAAAGGGTGTACTTGCCCCTACAACCTCGAAAGTAACCACTAATTTCCCCGTATAGGAAGATATTAACCTTTGTTCTGTTTAGTCTAATAGTGGCTATTTGCCCAACTCTTCCTTCTTAGATAACTAGGATTCCTTTAAGAATGGTTTCCCCGAAGAAGGTGTTGTGGAATCTAGTGTTAGGAGGTCCCCTGGGGTTGTACCTTCTGTGATGGTAACACTTGAACTCATTCTGGTACTTTGGTTTTCTCTTTTTACTCTTAGATCTAATTTGATTCTTTCAAGGCAGGGTTGACAGAACAGACTGCCTCTGTGGTGCCTCCTCCCACAAGTGACCAAATATTAGCTACTCAGTTTGTGACCTCAATCCTCAACCCCAAGGGAGGCGAGGTCGTTGCTTCTACTGACTAGGTAGGTTTAGGTTAAGAAGGTACTGCTACCCTCGGGGGTGCTTCTATTATTTAGGTGGAGTAGCGTCCTTTTGCAATTCAAGGAGGATCTCATGAAAAAGAGGACATTGTGTAGATGGCCACCAAGTAATTCGCTGATGAATCACAACACTTGGCTTTTCCTGTATTCTTCTCATTCTGCTCCAATCGCACCCATTATTGAGGAGGTATGACATCACCCTCTTTTGGACAGTAACTCATGCATTAAATATTATTAGAATTGTCTAGTAATGTAGGACTTTAAATCTCCCATAAACGAGCATCAGGTGTGCCTAGTAGTATAGGACTTTAAATTTACCATAAGCAAGAGTTAGGTGCGCCAAGTAATATTGTACTTTAAATCTTCCATAAGCGAGGGTCGGGCATGCCAAGTAATATTGGACTTTAAATCTCCTATAAGCGAGGGTCAGGCGTGCCAAGTAATATTGGACTTTAAATCTCCCATAAGCGAGGGTCAGGCACGCCAAGTAATATTGGACTTTAAATCTCCCAAAAGCGAGGGTCAGGCCCACCAAGTAATATTGAACTTTAAATCTCCCATAAGTGAGGGTCAGGCACGCCAAGTAATATTGGACTTTAAATATCCCATAAGGGAGGGTCAGGCGCGCCAAGTAATATTAGACTTTAAATCTCCCATAAGCGTGGGTCAAGCGCACCAAGTAATATTGGACTTTAATGCCTAGTAATATAGGACTTTTAATTTCCCGTGAAGAGTCTGTATATTTCTCTGAGTTGGTAACTTTTGTATTTCAAGTTGAGGTTGATCAGTCAGTCATTCATAATCCAGAGCCTGAGGGTGTTGCACAGTTAATTGCCTAAGAAAGGCTTGTAGATGAGTCAGTTGCGATGTATGAGGCTCTTGGTCTGAAAACACGCACCTTATCCCCAACTATTGGCGAGGTACCCCAACTAGGTGGTTCAAGACTATAGGAAGGTGACAGTGCTTCGAACACCCAACATCCCTCTACGTGTGATAGTGTCTTTAGAATCCATCCTCCAGAGGCATCTCTCGAGTTAGTTATGAGACAAACCTTATGTGATTTCACCCACATATTGGCTTTTGCTCCCCGTGAACTAATAAAGAGACTTTTGGATCATTTCCCATCCACCTTTGCTCATCAAAGAATCCAGTCACTCTTGATAATGATGGCTTGTAGGCTAATTGGCCTTACAACTGTGTTGGGCAAAGTTTTCAATGCTCCTATCGAATCTTTGAGTTCTGATGCCATCAAGGTTTTACTAGGAAAGATTAATCTCCTAATCAGTGATGGGTTCTCCTTATCCTGGTTGGTCCATCTCCTTTACGACCTTAAAAAAGTTAATATGCTTGCTTTTTATTCTCGCTGACAAGCCTCTCATCGTGCGCAAGTGGCCATTTTGAAGAGTTGGTGATCTTGGAGGCTGAACTTCTTAAGTCTGACGAAGACCTTAAGGCAGTGCAAGAGGCTCTTACCAAAGCAAAGGCCAAGGTAGATGATATTCAGTAAAGAAGAGAGTGACATAAAAAAGATCTGGACGATTTGGAAAATGACCATAGCACTCTCAAACAGACACTGCCCTAAAATTATCACTGTCTTTCTGACTTGACCAATTTATGGTTCATACTGGATGCTCCTGCCAACCAGCTGCTCTTCATAATTTCCCTTTTTTGTTGCTTTGGACTTTTTATTGGATGTAAGTCAACAATCTTATTTATTAAACACATTGCTTTGTATTGAACACATTCTCTGTTTTGACTAATGCTTAATGTGATGACATAATTATACAACATATGTTATATTTGTGTAAGAAAAGAGAAAATTAATTGGGCCATAGCTAAAAAAAATGTCTTCATATAACCATGTAAATATGTAACCCGACAATGTATGGAACATTCTCTTAAGCGGGTGCAAACAAAAAACTTAATATCTAGGCACTCACCTCTTTAGTCTTGTGGCATCATCTTTGTCTGTCGACATCACTCCATCTACCAGCATGTCCAAGTACGGTTGCCTCCAATCTTGAGTTTGATTAATGAAGTTGCACTATGATGCTTGGTAAAATAACTGAAATTTCCCACAATCCCTCTGTATCATCGCATCATCCTGCCTTATCAAAGGCCAGAAGTAACCTGCTCGCTGAACCCTTTTATACAAAGGGATCTGAATGGTTTTCCAGCTATCTTCGTGGACTTATATCAGTCTTCTCTTGGCCTCTTCAGGATCCCACATCTGGATAGCCAACCCCCTTTGTTTTTATAGTACAAGTTTCCCCTAGTAATAAAATACTGCACAAAGTTAACCAAACTCCATGAGCCTACCCCTGTTTCCAGTTGTTTCCTTATTTGTCCCCTATAGTCATTACTGTTAGTGGCTAGCATTTTGATTATTGTTGAGGGAGTTATCCTCTTAGTAATTCGAACCACCGTTGACTCCCCATCGAAAGCAATATTTTGGGCAATCGTGGCATAAGCTTTAGCATGCATGTTCATCGTTCGCGAGTGCCTTTTGATTTTTACCACTTTGAATTGTCTGAGCAAATTTTATATGATCGGTGGGTAGGGTGAAAAACTCATGTGTTTCAGTTCAAATTTTCCCGCCACTTGTTTAACCACCAGGTTTGAGTCCCCCTTTATCGTAATCACCCGAATACCCCTTCTAATATCTTCGAGCAATCCTAGCACAAGTGCCTCGTACTCAACTTTATTATTCGAGCATCTAAAGTCCAACTTGAAGGATATTCAAACTTTTTCCTTATTCTTTCTCAAAATCACACCTCCTCCTCCCTTATTTTCGGTCGAAGAGCCATCAAACTCCATGCTCTATTCATCTAGACTGGCAGCCAGAAAGCTAGCCTAAAGATCATCACCCGAAAGTTCTTCCACAGGTGGCTCGAATATCCTAGAAGGAAAAAATAGCTAATAGATCTTAGTAAGATTGACTTTTGATAGCTCGGGGGACTATGCATTTGAGTTCATACTCCAAAAGGATTAGAAACCATCTAGCTGTCCTGCCTATTAGTACAGTTCTAGCAAGTAAAAACTTTATAGGATCACATCTAGTTACAATGTGTATTGTAAATGACAACATATATTGCCTAAGTTTTTGAGCTATATATACAAGGGCCAAAAAATGCCTCTCAATGCTAGTATATTTGGTCTCTGGCTCGTGTATAATTCGGCTAAAGTAATAGACAGGTTTCTCTACACCATCCATCTCTAGGGCTAACAGTGCCCCAATAGATCGTTCAGTAGATGTAAGATACAGATGTAAAGGAATACCTTCCTTCGGAGGGACCATCATTTGAGGATATGTGAGGAGAGTTTTCATCTTGTCCATGGAATCTTGGTGCATCTGTTCCCATGCAAACTTAGACCCATTTCGTAACAGCTCTATTAGTGGATGGGTCACTGTAGCAAGTTCGGGCACAAACTGCCTTAAGTAGGAGACTTTTCCTAGGAAGATATTTAACTCCCTCCCTGACTTTGGCCTTGGCATGTCAAGGATGGACCACTCCTTGTCAAGGTCCATCTAAACTCCTTTCCTATTCACCACAAAATTGAGGAATTTCCCACTTGTCACCCCGAATGAGCATTTAAGGGGATTTATTTTCAGGTTGTACTTCCTACATCGAGTGAACAACCTCCTCAAATCTTCTAAGGGAGTATCCTCATTTCGGAATTTAATGACTAGTTCATCAATATAAAATTCCATGATCTTGTGGAAGAGGTCATGGAATATGGCCATCATGGTCCTTTGATAAGTGGCTCCTGCATTTTTCATACCAAAAGGCATGACCATGTACATGAAGTTACCCAAAGGTGTTCGAAAAGAAATTTTCTCAGCGTCAGCTGAATCCAATTTGACCTGTTTATAACCCACATAACCATCCATGAAGTTGTACATCTCGTGCCTCACAACATCTATCAAGATGTCTATGGAGGGTAACATAAACTCATTTTTGGGCATGCACGGTTCATGTGATAATTCAGATATAACTATGAGAAATTCTATATGAATCATGCTTACCTTATGTGATATGAATAATGTGTTATTAATATATAATGTTATATTATCTTATTATATTTAGTTTATTCCTACCTTCAAAAAATGTGAAATATCGAATTGGCTACAAACATAAAATTTTAAAGTTTTCGGTAGGAATTATCCATGTTGAGGACTACTTTTGACCCTTATAACATAACAATTGACTCAAGGTGAAAAATATATAGTCATAGATATACGATTATATATGAGTTAGGTTTGTGACACAACAAACGGCGTATCAAACGGATGTTCGAGTAAGAAGTTATACCGAATTTACGAACAAAGGGCAAATCTGACCATTCCTTTTAGGTGGTAATTTGTCTTTTACTAAACCAAATGGTTTAATTTGATTGGTAGGAAAGGAAGGAAGCCTTTTCCACATAAAAAACTCCATCTAAACTATTTCTTCAGAAAATTTAACCCTTGGTTCAGTTTGGAGCTTGAGGAAAGAGAAAATAGAAGTTTAAGGAAGAAAGGATTACAAGAAAAGCTAGGAAAAATTCCAAGAAAATCCTTAAGGTGTTTACAAGGTATAATTATCTGTTAATATTATTTTAATATTGGATTATAATCATTTCAAAGTAAACAAATTATCAATTGTTGATTAAAAATATTATCCTCCTTTGTGATTATATGTATTTGTTCATACGTGAGATACATGGTATAGGTAAGCCGTATTGCTTTGTAAAGAACTCCCTTGTATTCAAACTTGTATATATTTTTGTATGCTTACTGGAATTGAGAAATTACAATTGTATACAAAACTAGACTGATATATTCATATAATATCCAAAAATTAAAAAATAAACTCCCAGTGGTTAAGCCTTAGTGATGGTTGCAAGTTGGTACATAGTTGTTGTTTGTATAATTCCTTTCAATATGCCCTAAGTTTGGTAAAGCTTTTGACATAGAAAATGAACCCTAAAAATTATGAAACTTTAATTATATATTATTTATTATGTGTATTGAAAATGGGTTGAAAATTATATGTTGTAGAAAAGTTACGAAAATTCTTTGAAGTTGAAGCAACAATAAAGGAGATCGTAGGGCAGATTTAATATATTATAAAGAAATGGTCATAGCTTGCTTTAGGAATCTTTAAAAATTATACTTTCACTTGAAATGGAAAGTATATTCAAATATTTTTTCATATTCATAATCTGGTACACCTGTATTTGTACAATTTATGAATGTGGGATAGTTAAGTATAGAGGACAATAAATTGATGCCATACTGGATACCCCATGAAAGAATATTTTTATCTCCTCGTTCCAAAGGGTATTTCGAGTACAAGTTTCATGTGTATATACATTAAGAAGTATACTTTTATGTTTACTTGGTTTTATTTGTAAGTTCCTTATGAGGTATTTTCTACGGTTGAATGTTCATAACTTTATCAACATGTATACCATGGCATCATTTTTACTCACGTTTCATGGAATTGGACTTAAGTGGAATTATATTGTGGTTGTATAGTCATTTAGAGTTTTATAAATATATTAAGATAATACTTATGATTGGGATTCGGTACTGATTTAGTTGGATTGACACGTGTAAAGTCTAATCCACCAAGTTCAGCTCCACCCAAAGAAAACGTAAATACATAATTGACAACCAAAAGTGAGTGTACTCACTGGAAATATGTATTTTTACATTGTTATTAATATGACTAGAATACTATGAATATAAAATTGTTCATTTTTATTTACCAAAATGGGAGGTTAATCACTGACCAAAATGGGGGAGAATTGTCTATTAAAGACAAAGGGTTACTCCTCGACCAGGAATAGGGGAGAATTATCTATTACAGACAAGATATACGAATCATGGTTCAGAAAGTTGGGTTATTTATTATGAATGTATCGAATAAGTTAATACACTATTATATGGATGTGGTTGATTGATTGCATTCAATTTTAGGCAGTAGTGTTGTAGTGATGCAATCACTGAGCTATTTTTCTCTCGTTCCTATGTTTATGTTTTTCGGGTAACGTGGTGCCACTACCAAATTTAGGAGGTCGGGTTGGGTTAGCCAAGAATGGGTAAAACAATAATTTTGTTTAAATGTAAATGATGTAATTAAGTTAACTTATCCTTTGAGCAAGTTTGTATAAGCATAACTACTTTAATGTTGTAAAAAGTTTTTAGTTTTATGGATTTATGTTGATGACTCTATAACTAAGGCTCATGTTAATGGTTTGGTTAAATTAATTATGGTTTGACTCACTTTGACTTTAAAACTTAATTATTAGTAATTGGGTTGGGGTGTGTCGTGTTTTGGTATCAGAGCCTAGGTTTTAGAGGTTCTGGAATTAGAAGAGTCTAGATTTGGTAGTGAATGTAAGAAATATATTTTTTTTGGTACTAATGATTATGTTAGAAAAGATATGTATATCTACATGTTGTTATATCTTTGATTTATTTTAGATATGAAAGAAAGGAATAAGGGAATTCTAGTGTGAGAATAGAAGATGAGGCTTCAAATATGCCAGCTGAAGCGAAGGTTGAACAACCTATTCATATAAATGTAGAACTCGAGCTAGAATAATTAACAGATATGCAAAAAAGAGGCAAGTGCTATGACTTTAATGGATAAATAGCAAGCTAGATTTATGGATCAGATGTAAGAACTACAGGCCAGGCAACTGGAGGCACAAGCATTATAAGGAGGTGATACACTGAGAAAAAAGGAGTAGTTCACAAGAGAAATTTATTAAGACGAATCCACCATCGTTTGAAGAAAAAATTGATCCTACTGAGGCAGAAGTATGGATTAAAGAGATTGAACTTATTTTTGGGGTAATGAGAAAGCCTAAAATCATCATGTGACCTTGGCAACATATATGCTGAAAGGAGAAGCTACGTATTGGTGGGGTGCCACCAAGCATTTATTGATTACTCCAGGAGGTGGTAATATGTTCTCATGGTATACTTTTGTTAAATCCTTGTATGATATGAATTTTCCTCCGATGTATCGAAAAAAAAACTGAGAAAGAATATTTTATATTCAATCAGGGAAGCATGACAATTAGAGAATATGAATCTAAACTTATAGCCTTATCTAGGTTTGCTTCGAGGTTTATACAGAAAGAGAAAGACATGTGTAGACGATTGCACGACGAACTAGAGTTGGTCATTAAATCACGATTGTCAGATTTAGAGACTGTTAATTATTCGGCCTTGGTGAATAAAGATATGCCAGTAGAAAAGGATGCGAATAAAAAAAGAGGGAAACGAGACCGAAGAACAAATAGAAGTAGATTCGATCCAAATTATCAAAAGGGTAGTGATACAGTATATTCATGGCTTGGAGGGTAGAAAATTCAATATGGTAGAGGTATGGGAAGTAGTTAGCAAAGGTGTGAAGCTATTAGTGGAAGAGGTTCAGTAGTTGCAGCACAGGGAGATTCAAATGCTTGTTTCTTTTGTGGGACATCATGTCATATAAAAAGAAATTGCCCAAAGTTACTGAATGTAGAATGTTTTAACTATCACTAGAAGGGTCATCTAAAAAAGAATTGTCCTATGTTATCAAGAGAAGTTTCAGTTAGTAGTGTGGGGCCTAGTAAAGGATCATTTCCAGGTAGTACAACTAGGGGAAGAGGACAAGTAAGTGGATTAAAGGCAGGAGGAAGAGTATTTACGATGATGTTGCAAGATGCCCATGCTACACTAGAAGTGGTTATAGCTAAACTTTCTATTGCAAATAAAGATTTATATGCACTCAATAATCCTGGATCTATGCATTCATTCGTTGCATTACCTATTATTTCATATTTGGGTAGGCCATGTTCATTTCTCAATGTGCCTTATATATTTCTACCCTAATGGAAAGTGTAATTCTGGTTGAGCATGTTTATAAAGATTGTGTCTTATGAATGGGTGAGAGAGATTTATATGTTGATTTGATATTGTTAGACATTTGGGATTTTGATATTATATTGGGGATGGATTGGTTATCATTGTATCATGCTTCCATTGATTGTTTTCGAAAAGAAGTTACATTTTATCTACCAGGTGAACCTGAGTTCCAGTTTACAGGAGAAAGGAATGTTGTTCCTAATTGTCTTATATCAGCAATTAAGAGCGGGAGGTTGTTGATTAAAGGTTGTACATGGTATTTATCTTATCTTATTGATACTAGTAAAGAGGCACTTAAAATTGAGGATATACCAGTGGTTAGAGAATTTTTTTATGTCTTCCCAGAGGAATTGCCAGGATTATCGCCCGATAAGGAAGTAGAGTTTTCTATTGAATTAGTTCCAAGTAGTAGTCGAATTTCCCTTGATCCATAGAAAATGGCACCAACAGAGTTGAAAGAGTTGAAAGTGTAATTACAAGATCTGATAAGCAGAGGTTTTATTCGGCCTAATGTTTCGCCATGGGGTGCCCCAGTGTTATTTGTGAAAAAGAAAGATGGGACAATGTGATTATGTATTGATTATCGACATTTGAATAAAGTGGCCATTAGAAACAAGTACCCTCTACTTCGAATCGATGATTTGTTTGATCAATTACAAGGGGCCATCATATTTTCGAAGATTTATTTCAGATCGGGTTATCACCAATTAAATGTAAAGGATAGTGATACTTCTAAACCAGCTTTTCGAACTCGATATGGGCACTATGAATTTTTTGTGATGCCATTTGGATTAACTAATTCTCTACCAGTATTTATGGATTTGATGAACCGGGTATTCCCCTTTAGTTGATTAATTTGTGATTATATTCATAGATGATGTGTTGATTTACTCGCGTAGCATGGAGGAACACGGGAAACATTTGAGACTTGTATTACAGATTTTGAGAGAGAAGAAATTATGTGCTAAATTCAGCAAATGTGAATTTTGGTTTAATGAAATTATGGTTTTAGGGCATATTGTCTCGTAAAAAGGGATATATGTTGATCCAAAGAAGGTAGATACCATTGTTGAATTGGAGAGTCCTAAGAATGTGACAGACACTAGGAGTTTCCTAGGATTAGCAGGTTACTATCGTAGATTCATTAAGGGATTTTCATTAATAGCATTAGCATTGACAAATTTGAATAGTAAAGAAGTGAAATTTGTGTGGGATGAAGAATGCAAGAGGAGTTTTAAAGAATTAAAGAATCGGTTGGTTTCAGCTCCTATACTTACTATTCCATGTGAGAATGAGTCTTTCGTAAACTGTACAGATGCTTCATTTTATGCATAATGGGAAAGTAATCGCATATGCTTCTAGACAATTAAAGATACATGAACAAAATTATCCTATACATGATTTGGAACTAGCTACCATTGTTTTTTCTTTGAAATTATGGAGACATTACTTGTATGGAGAAACTTTTGAGATATTTACAAATCATCAAAGTTTGAAATACTTCTTTACACAAAAAGAACTGAATTTGAGACAGAGGCATTGGATAGAGATGATTAAGGACTATGACTGTACTATCCATCATCTACCTGGGAAGGCCAATGTAGTAGCATATGCTTTGAGTAAAAAATCATCGGGGATTTTTGGTTGCATACAGTGCGGATGTGTTGGAAATATTCTTGACTTAGCATCAATGGGGATTGAATTAAAGTTTTCAAAAAAAGGAGGAATATTAGCACAGTTACAGTGAGACCTTGTGACACCCCGCCTAATTAAATATCGGGTGATCAATCCTTTATTAAATTAAAATCAAGGTGAACGGTTGGCTCATTCTTAGCGTCACTGTCGGAAAATAAATATTTCCAATTCAAACACCCTAAATAATTAAGCTAAGTGCCAAAAGCATTTAAATGATTAATTCAATTAATAAATTTCATCGTAAAAATCTTTTTAAAAATAAACCAGCTTAAGGATAACCAATTGTTAAAGATACAATCATCTAAAAGAAACATGCCAACTAGTTTATTCAAATGAAGTCAAATATCCATCATTATAATCAACACGCCATGAAATAACTCCCAAATGAGTACTGAATACTGGAAATATAAATAAATACAAATCTCTAACAAATCCAAACGGAATAAGAAATCGGGCGACACATGCCCTAACTATGAAGAACTAAAACAAGAGCTGAATCAAGGAAGAGGTCGTCTACTGCAAGGTCCTACAATTCCCACCTAAGTTGCAGCACGTCCAGTCCAAGGAACCTACGCATGATGCCCCTGTGGCTGGGCATCTGTAAGTATAAATATATATATATATCCAAGAGAAAGAAAAGAAATGATAGGAAATGGGCTAGAGCTCGAATGTAAAACAGTTTTAAAAATAGTTTAGCAAGTATTTGAAATGCTTACCGGCTAATATAACAACCATGTTAGTATGCGACACTCTCTTGAGAATTCTCACCTCTCATCTAGTGTGCACGCCTACCGTACTACTATATCTCATAAGTCTATCTAACTTATTCCCCATAAATTTTATTTCGAGAAGTCAAAAGGCTATGATATTTAGTTTAGAGATCAATCTCTTCATGATTACTTACGTTACTTAATATATGTCAGTACCGTTATAAAGTTCTCGAATACTTACTATAAAATTTGGAGCATTTATTCAATACTTAACTACTTATACGCACAGTAGAAGATTTTTATATATACGTATATATATTAATCACTCATATAATATATATACTATTGACACCCCACATAAAATCTATGGTGCTGGCATACTCTACTATCAAGTCCTCGTATCTCTCATACTAAGGGAAATACTAGTTCGGAATCACACTCGAACTGTATTAAAAAAATACACACAAAATGGAGGCGAAGCATAGTTCCAAATCAATAAGAGGTCAGCACATACCCCTCACATCTCTTATGACCGTCTGACTATCATTCTCAGATAGCCTGTACCATGGAAACCTATGTTCTAGGGTACAAGTCAATATCCCCCCATAAAGGTCCCATCGAGATAAGACTGTCCTGACGCGGTAACCTCCGTAATAGTAAGTAGCACAGGTATGATTATACACAAATATAATATAGATACATACACATGCACTCGTTCATATATATAACTATTCTCATTTTCCAATTTGGTTCGCCCATGACCCATAATAATATTTTAAACGTAAGTAAAACAATTTTACCCAATTTCTACGCATAAAGAACTCATCTCATTTTATTCTCGATTTTAATCATTTCGCAATTACTTCTCGTCCCTCGAAGTATTCTCTCTTCCTAAAGGTCAATTCAGTAAGTATACCCTCTCTAACATACTGGTCTAAGTTATTTATAACATCTCAATTCCGTAGCTAACGTTCGAACGATTTCCAATATGTGTCAAACCCCCCGTTAACCCAAGGTTTCATCCCATATATAATTTCATTCAACGAAATATACTTAGACCCTACTGGTCCTCTTCATGACCCATTATATTCTTTAAATGATATTCAAGGGTTCCTACGCATTTTATCCGAATTAAATAAAAATGGGGAAAACTTGCAATTTCCAGTAGGGGTCGATCGATCGATGAAAGGGATCGGTCGATCGATCATGGATCAACATTATTGAGTCAATCGATCGATCAAGCAGGTATTCCAAATTCTGTCATTATTAACTACGGGTTTCCTTCTTCAACCTCAACCAAAACTCCATAATTGAGTCCCAAACTCCCAACCAATCAAACTAATAGTCATATTAACCTACTTACATGATTTTCTACGTAAAACATGTACGAATTTCATCAAAAGTATAGGACTAAAGGCCAAATTCATAATATTTACCAAGAACCCTAGTTTCATTATAATTTTCAATCTTCAAATTCTTTTTCTAGATTTCTCTCTTCTAAACCATTATAATTCGTGGGTAGTCCTCTACATATGATGAGATTTCTAAAATATACTTATTTCCTCTAAAGCATGTGATTTAAATTCCCTAAATCATCAAATTCTTCCATAAAACACATATATATCAATCCCATTCTAACATGGGTGAAATATTAACTAGAAAAATATCAAGATAGATACTTGCCTCAGATATGAAGGTCTGATTCTCAAGTGCTGACGGGTATGGTTGCGTCCCTCATTTCTCGATCTACGCATTGGTGGTGAAAGATGGAAAGGGTGGTGTAGATAGGGTGGTTCCTCCCTTTAGAGTCTTCTCCCTTATCCATTCCTTAGCCTCTCTGCAACTCTACCAATTCGAATCCTCGAAGACTCTAACTCCCATCAGATATATCCCTTTAATTTTCGTCCATAATTAAGCCTTAAAAAGGAAAATTACTAAAATGCCCTCCCGAGTTACTGGTTAGGCCTAAAAATGTCCCAAGACCCAATCTAAACCCCCGGGTACCTTTTTCCTGACTATATCGACCCTTCCAGACACGTTGGCACACTCGAAATGACCATACGAGCGACTTATAATTTAAGTACTTTATATTCGATTAATTTAGTCCCGACACGACACAAGCGCGTCCCGACTTAAATTCTATAATTGTCTTGTTATTCACTCGCGACAATATTAATATATTCAATCTCATATATTACTTTACTCGTCTAGTAATATTCAATAAATTGCCAATAATTACTAACTCTCGTCACGCTAGTAAATATTTACAATAGATTTCTGGATTAATATTAAATTAATTTATCTCAATTTCATTTAATAAATTCCCAATTTAAAAGCCATAAAAATACGGGGTATTACAAACCTTTATTAGTGGAATGCATACAAAATTTGCAGATCAATGATCCATTCATTAAGAAGAAGAAACATGAAGTTTAGGATGATAAGGATAATGACTTTGAGATTAAGAATGCTGATTCGTTTTGTTATAAAAATAAAATTTGTGTACCGAATGATCCATCCTTAATGAAGGATATATTAAAAGAGGCACATAGTTCTATTTATTCTATGAATCCTGGAGGTACCAAAATGTACAGAGATTTGAAAGAGTGTTACTGGTGTAACAATATGAAATGTGAGATCGTAGAATTTGTAGTAAATGCTTCGTATGCCAGCATGTGAAGGTGGATCATTTGAAGCCGGCAGGATTTTTGCGGCCTATACTGGAATGGAAGTGGGAGCATATAATGATGGATTTTGTTGCAGGATTACCACGGTCACTAAAGGGGCATGATTCTATTTGGGTGATTGTAGACCAATTGATGAAGTCAACTCATTTTCTTCCAGTTAGGACTGCTTACACTATTGACAAGTATGTATGTATGTATGTTGATAAGATTATCTATTTACATAGGGCACTGATGTCAATTGTATTAGATAGATATACAACGTTCACTTCTAAGTTTTGGCCTCATTTACAGAAATCCATGGCACAAGTTTGAAGTTCAATACTATGTTTCATCCACAAAATGGTGTGCAATCAGAAAGGACGATTCAAATATTAGAAGATATGTTATGAGCTTATGTATTTGACTTCAAGGGTAGTTGGGATGATCACTTGAATTTGATGGAATTCCCATATAATAATAGTTGTCAGTCCACCATTTGTATGGCTCCTTATGAAGATTTATATGGGAAGAGATGTAGAACGCCTTTGTGTTGGGATGAAGTAAGGGAAAAAAATTTGGGTCCGGAATGGATAGATATGGCAACTAAAAAGATAAAAATGATACAGGAATGGATAAAGATAGCGCAAAGTGGGCAAAATTTTTATGCAAATAAGAGGAAGTATCCATTGGAATTTCAGAAGGGAGATTTTGTATTCCAACATATTTCATCATCGAAAGGCATCATGAAATTTGGGAAAAGGGGGACACTATGTCCAAGATATATTGGACCATATAAAGTTCTAGAAAGAATTGGGACCCTGACATATGAATTGGCATTACCACTAAAGTTGTCTCATTTACATGATGTGTTTCACGTATCGATGCTTCGTAATTATTTGGTGAATCCATCTCATAATTGAAAACTCGAGTTATTGAAATGAAAGAAGACTTGTCGTACATCGAGGAACCGGTGGAAATTCTTGATCATAAGGAGCAGGTAGTAAGGAATACAATTATTCACTTAGATAAAATTACGTGGATGAGACATGGAATTAAATAAGAAACTTTGGAAATGGAGGATAACATGAAGAAACAGTATCTCCATTGGTTTGGTAAATGGCCTTTAATTTTTAGGGACAAAACTTTCTAGGGGAAGTTATGAAGACTCAAACATAACTATGATACATTATATATGAATCATGCTCAACTTATGTGATATGGATAATGTGTTATTAATATATAATGTTAGGTTATTACATTTAGTCTATTCCTACCTTTAAAAATAATGAAATATCGAATTGGCTACAAACATAAATTTTTAAAGTTTTGGGTAAGAGTTGTTCATGTTGGAGACTAGTTTTTACCCTTATAATATAACAATGGACTCAAGGTAAAAACTATATAGTTGTAGATATATGAGTTAGGTTTGTGACACAATAAATGGCATATCAAACGGATGTTCGAGTAAGAAGTTATACTGAATTTTTGAGCAAAGGGAAAATCTTTCCATTCATTTTAAGTGTCTATTTGTCTTTTAATAAACCAAATGGTTTAATTTGACTGGTTAAAAAGGAAGGCAAATTTTGCCGACTTAAACCTCTCCATATAAACTATTTCTTCAGAAAATTTAACCCTTGGTTCAGTTTGAAGAGTTTGTAGCTTGAGGAAAGAGAAAGTAGAAGTTTAAGGAAGAAAGATTATAAGAAAAGCTAGAAAAAATTCCAAGAAAGCCCTTAACGGGTTTACAAGGTATAATTATGTGTTGACATTGTTTTAATATTGGATTATACTCATTTTAAAGTACAAAAATTATCAATTTTTGATTAAAAATTCCATCCTCCTTTGTGATTATATGTATTTGTTCATACGTGAGATACATGGTATATGTAAGCCGTATTGCTTTGTATAGAATTCCTTTGTATTCAAACTTGTATATATTTTTGTATGATTACTTGAATTGATAATTTCCAATTTTATATGAAACTATACTCACATATTCATATCATATCCAAAAATTAGAAATAAACTCATTGTGGTTAGGCTTTAGTGACGGTAGCAAGTTGGTACATAGTTGATGTTTGTATAATTCGATTTGATATGCCCTGAGTTTGGTAAAGCTTTTGGCATAGCCAATGAATCATAAAAATTATGAAACTTTAATTCTATATTATTTATTATGTGTATTGAACCTGGGTGTAAAATCATGGAAAGTTATAATGTAGAAAAATTATGAAAATTCTTGGAAGTTAAGGAACAATAGAGGAGTTTATAGGGAAGATTTAATATGTTGTAAAGAAATGGTCATAGCTTGCTTTAGGAATATTTAAAAATTATAATTTCACTTGTAATGGAAAGTATATTTGGATATGTTTTCATATTGATAAGCTTGGACACCTGCATTTGTACAATTTATGAATGTAGGATAGTTAAGTATAGAGGACAATAAATTGATGCCATACTGGATACCCCATGAAAGAATGTTTTTATCTCCTCCTTCCAAAGGGTATTTCGAGTACATTTTCATGTGTATATACATTGAGAAGTATACTTTTATTTTTACTTGGTTCTATTTATAAATTACTTAAGAGGTATTTTCTGCAGTTGAGTGTACATAACTTTATCAACATATATACCATTGCGTTATTTTTACTCACGTTTCATGAAATTCGACTTAAGTGGAATTATATTATGGTTGTATAGTCATTTAGAGTTTGATAAATATATTAAGATAATACTTATCATTTGGATTCTTTACTGATTTAGTTGGATTGACAGGTGTAAAGTCTAATCCACCTAGTTCAACTCCACTCAAAGGAAACGTAAATATATAGTTGACAACCAAAAGTGAGTGTACTCACTGGAAATATGTATTTGTACATTGTTATTGATATGACTAGAATACTATGAATATAAAAATTTCATTTTGATTTTTCGAAATGGGAGGTTAATCAGTGACCCGAAATGGGGGAGAATTGTCTATTAAAGAAAAGGGTTACTCCTCGACCAGGAATGGGGGAGAACTATCTATTACACACAGGATATATGAATCATGATTCAGAAAGTTGGGTCATTCATTATGAATGGACTAGATAAGTTAATACACTATTATATGGATATGATTGATTGCATTTAATTTTATGCAGTAGTGTTGTAGTGATGCAAGCACTGAGCTATTTTTCTCACGGTTCCTTTTCAGGTAACATGATGTAGCATAATTACATATATTGTAAAAAGTCTTTAGTTGTATGGATTTACGTTGTAACTCTATAATTACGACTCATGTTTATGGTTTAGTTAAATTAATTATGGTTTGACTCACTTTAACTTTCAAACTTAATTATAAGTAACAGGGTTGGGATGTGTCATTTCATGTCCCGAAAGTCTATGCAGATCCGGATCTAGTTCTTATCCTTCTTTCCTACTAGCACAATGCTAGACAGCCAAATAGGATGTTGAATCCTATTTGATTTAACATCCTATTTGATTTAACATTGTGCTAGACAGCCAAATAGGACAGCTAAACTCTTGTAGTAGCTAAAATCAAACCATATTGCGGTGCCTTTTAAAGGTCCTTCGAGATAAAAATAGGTCTAGGGTCATCACCCTCCATAGCCAGGTTTATTTTATCTAACTCTTAGATTTTTGACCTGGGTCTCTCTTTTATGCATTCAGGCTCTTCCTCCATTTCTTCCATAAACTCCTGGATTCCCTAATTTTTAATCACCAAACATTGTCCTTGGTTATCCACCAAGAAACATTCATTGACCAGGTTAATTTCATCATCCAAACCTTCAGTTGTCCACTCATACCTTCATAATCTATAAATAACTATGCTGCTAGGCAAAACTACTCTTTTTCACTGTCGGGGGTTTTCTTCCCTATGAGACCTTTTGCCGACATATTCTTCTAACTCCGTTATAGAAAGTCTGCTGTGCACACTCTGGCACTAGACCTAGTGTTCAATTGGATCAATACGTAGCGTTATTTGATCACGCAACTGCCTCGATAAACCGGGAGGCCTCATTATGTCCTGCTCGTATTCTTCCTAGTAAACTACCACCGGTTCAGCTGGTACTCACACTTTTTCTCGACTTCTTGGGATCCTGATGCCTCCAGTGTACCTTGTAACCACCGTAGCCTCTTCTGCTAACTCAGTATAGAAAGCACCATCAACCAGGTGATCATCCTCTTTTACAAATGACTCGAATCCCCACCTTCTTACCATCGAACAAAACATGAGTAAAAACACAATCATTCATTGTGGCTGTAACATAAAGAGTCATGTTGTGAGGGTACCTGATCGATCTGTCAGCCTACGAAAATGTAACCTCGGAGAGCTATCTCCTTACAATCTTGGCCATGGGTCCATTCCATTTAAAGTGTGGAACCAAATTCTTCTTAGCAATCTCTAAGATAGCTCGTGTGACCTCCAATCGTGAGTGCTCGGGGAGCCCAACTTGGTCGAAGAACCCACCAAACTTTTGTGAGCGTGCTACTGCTGCACACTCAATCCAAGGATCAGTTTGATCCTCCTCAAGTTCATACACTTCTATCCACGTCTCTATAGGCAACCTCATAAAAGGTTATCACATCATTCACTGCCCCTAGAGAGCAAGCCTCCATGTGTCTGCTCAAGCTCTCGATGGGATTTTCTTCATCTTCAGATTCATCTTCTTTGTATGTCTCATCTTCTAACTGCAACTGAGCTAGTTCAAAGGCACATTCCTCCAGAGATCCTTTAAAGTCTTCCTCAAGGAGCCATTATTTCCTCAATAATTACTCAGCTTCTACATCGAAGGCACTAGCTATGTGTGCCCCGTGAGCTGGTAAAGGGTTATCATTCACATTGCCTTGGGGCAGTTCAATATCCCCTTTCTTCGCATGATGGTTAATCAGCCTCCTTAACGATAAGTATACCCTAGTTAGTGGTTCACTTTGTTATGTAACTCTCTGTCCTCTCAAGACTCTTGCGCCGTACTACCATTAACTGGCCTGCGAAGCTTATCGTGCACCATGAGGTTATAGAGGTTTAATGCTTATTCCACTGTTCATAGTAGCTCGGGAGGGTCCTCTTCTCCTTTGAACCTCCTCTTATTTCCGATATCTCTTCTTCCTCAACCACCACATCCTTTCCTTCTTCCTTCATTATCATCGTAGTTTACCCTTGGGGGTACTCCCCTCCTCAAGTTAGCTGATGGCCTTAGAAACAAACTTGCCAAGGCAGGTGGAGGTGGCGCGAGTTTTACCACTAGAGAAATATTCCTTATTGCCTTCAAAGTGCAACAAATGTTCCATCACGTGTCTCATTGATTAGGTGGCAAATAAACTCAGGTAGTAGCCCTTCAGCACAAACTTGTAAAATTTTATCTTCTCGCATTTCTTCCCTCACATCTAGAGAGAATTTGCGAAATCTTATAATGTAAACGACAACATTCTCCCCCAAATTTTGTTTCTCGCGAGCTAGTTGCATGAGTGAAAACTCGTCTTCAACCCAAAAGAAATTTTGCACAAACAATGCGTACAATTCCTCCCAAGAGGCCACAGTTCCTGGAGCCAAGTGGGAGTACCAAGTATAAGCCTTTTCTGTCAGGGATTTTTAGAACTCCCTCAGGCTTAATGTTTTGTCATTACAGTAAGCCCCAGGCTCTCGATGAAACTTTTCACATGTTCCTTGGGATTGGACCTTTTTCTCGTGTATTTCTCAAAGACGGGTGGGGTATACCCTATTAGATATGGTTCATTATTGTACTCCTATGGGTATGTAGTACGAAAATCATCATAAACTGAGTAACTATCTCCTCCATCTTTGGACACCGTTATGAACTTTAAGAGATCATTTTTCATCTCCATTCTAGAAGGTGGAGAACTGGTTGTTAGTGGCACCACAGTGGTAGGAGTTATTAGCACAGTCAGTGCACTCCCTCCTACATTAGCGATCGTCATCGGCGTTGCATCTATCGGACCTACACTTGGTTCAATTATTCCCACAACTAAGGTTGGGGTAACTGTTGGTGGAGAAGTGGGGGAAATATTATTGATAGTGGGAATGGAAACTCCTCCTGTAATAGAGAGAGATGGTATTCCTTCTAGCAGCGTTAAGAAGGAGTTTGATCCTTCAGTGGCTCCCAACATCGCCTGAGCCCTAGGAGTTTTGATGAACAATGTAAACAGGACCAAGAGTCCCATCATTTGCATTAGTCCTAGTCCTACTATCATGTCGGCCATCTTCGTCATGCCCGTAGTAGCTGAGCTACGCTTCTCTTGCGTCATTCTCGTTCCTTCGGGCAAAATATAGTGAGATCTGCCTCCTCTTCACGCTGCATGGCATCAAAATCAATAGTCTTGGCAATGTTCCTATGGAATATTTTCAAAAGAGAATACCTTCCCAACGGAGTCTCCAAATGTTAGAAGTGGGTTATTAGAAATACTATTAGTATCAAGCGAGTCGTAACCCCTTATCAAGATCGTGATTAATGCTCAAGGCTATGTTTAATAATGACCATAAATGGTAGTGAAAGGGGCGATAATATTCAATATTCAAGCTAGAATTAGATGGGGTCTTTACACCATAAATACACTATGAACACAATAAATAAATGGAACCAGCAAGGAACTTGGTCGGGGGGAGAAATAGCGAGCACTCTTTGTCAAAATAAAGTCAAGGCAGGAACTTCTGGCTCAGTTAATGCTCAATGATAGTGGTATCATTGGAAACAAAGGGGAATGTTTAAATAATGACTGTTCTCATAGAACAAATGGAATAATTTTTACTATAGCAAATGGAATAATGAATGTTCATATGTCACGGTATGGAATAGGTTTAAATAATGAATGTTTAAATAATGAATGTTCTCATAAGTTTTACTATAGCAAATGGAATAATTTGAGTAAACTAACTGAAGAATGGGGTATGGTCTTTATGAACTTATATCTACAAAACAAAGCATTTGCAACAAATAGTTAGTGGAACTTCTAAAAAAACACTCATTATGGGCCATATTTATAAATGATATATATTATAGACTTTAACACCTCAACTAGGTTCAGAGTATCAGATGGTCTATTATTTGGAGAAGAATGTTGTCAGTGAATGATAATGTGGAGGTCCATATACAGTGGGATTTAGGGGAGCGAAACATAGATTTTTTATGGTATGGATAGATGGATAAAGGGATGCTTAATTTCCATACAACTGGTACCAATTTGGGCATAGTCAATCAACTTTAGGATAAGACTGGGAAATAGAATCAAAGTAAATTCCAACATCATTTCAATGTCGAACCAGTTAGATAAATTCCTCAAATTAAAATAAGGCCAAAGAATCCAGATAAACTGAAAATGGAGGTTAACTGAGTCAAGACAGTTCACAATCAAATCAGCAGTGGAGGTGTTAAAAGATGCTTACGGATCATGCTGGACTAACAAATTTATATGGATTAAGTTCATCCCATTAAAGATATCAATCATGGTGTTGAGAATGATCAGGAATAAACTCCCTTTTGAGGACTCTATCAAAAATCTTATCATAAGAGGCTCTTCTAATTGTATGTGTTGAATGAGATCAGTGAATAAGATAGCAACCATTTATTTGTTTAAGGAGAGACTGTTATGTCTACTGTTTAATAAATACAAAAATATAGAATTCTGAATTATTAATATAATTACAGAAATAAAAAGAAATTACAGAAATTTAACACTTACTTGAATTTGCAAAAATAATATTAGAATAGAAGAAATAATCTGAGCCCTGTTTAGAATAGCCTCCTTAAGACAATTTATTCCCTCCAATGTGCTCTGAGGTTGATGAATATTGTCTCCCAACATAGAATGGATTTTTCAATTAATTATGTAGCATGACAATAATTAATTACGACGAACTCAAATTATGTGGCTTTTACTCAACAACAATGCAACAGATGTGAAAGAGTTATGCAGAAAGACAATTTTCTGGAACAGATATGACAGCATTTTCTGTATGGAAGGAAATGGAGGAGGGAATTTTTCATTATTTAAAAACGGAGGGAGGCATCTATATTTATAGCAAAGTAAGTGACTGTTGGCAATAACTGACAAAAACAGTTAAACGAAATTAACTGTTGACTGTTGGCAATAACTGCCAACAGTTTATTAATTTCGTAATTAATTAATAATTAAATCCCAAAAAGTTAAATTAATTCGGCCCAAAAATGTAGGAGATTTTTATAAGCCCGAGCCGAGCCGAACCGAGCTGAGCTGGCTGGACAGACGGACGCGCGCGCACGCGTGTGTGGACCTTTGATCGAAAGTCAACCCATGTATAGCTTAGGTCATCTCCCCTTCAAAGAGTTGGGATACCCCAAGGCATCCAAGCCTTAGTCCATCATTTGGGTTTTATTAACTCATTATTTTCCCACTACTGTTCCAATGTGGGACAAGAGTTAAAACATACCCAATACATTAACTTTCATTGCTTTGTGAGTCACTTTGGGAACATATTTATCATTCATAACTTAATGAAATTGGAGATGTGAATATACTACATTAATCTCCTTGCGGAGGAGAACGCGTTCGTATATTTTCCCACAATTATCGTAGTGTGGGTCCCACCTAAATTTGAGCTCAAAGTTGCTTAAAATTCTATCCAGAAAAATTTAGACAGCTTTATAAGTAGTCCAATTTTCCAACAAACCCCCACATGAATGATATATCGCTATAAATAAAACAGAACAGATGCTAATGCAGATGCAGACACATGTTGAGTAAAACTGAAGATTTATTGCATCGGGAGAAGTAGCCTAGTGGCCTTGAACTTTCCTTAGTGATAAACTATCGAATTTACTTGGTTAATTAGTAGACTTCACGTCATTGAACCATCAATCATTTCTATAAACCTAGACAATAGTATTCACACAATAATTCTTCAACACAGTTGGTTCTTACGTTTGTATTCATTTTGGCCATGAACACCACTTGGTTCCGTGAGTATTTTAGAGAATATGCCTTTCATTATTCTCATAGAATTGGCCCCCTTCTTACTCATGTAGGTGAATTCCATAAAGAGTATCATGCAATACCCCACTTAGACATACTAAGATATGGATGTCATTAAAAGCATAACTTATCCTAATTTCACAGCAGATATGCACTGTATCATCTTTGGAATGGATAGGATTAAATCTCCTCCAGTGCTTACTGAATACAATCTAGTTCGGTTTGCCCATTGAACCTAGATCTTGGGATCTCCAGTCAGCTAAGTTGGGTTGCCACTATATTGATTCTTATTTATTTATAGGATTTAGACCCATTCCTCTCGATGATCTTTCAACTTGCTCTCGGTTTAAACCTTTCGTTAGTGGATCTGATATATTATCTTTTGACTTTACATAGTCAAATGAGATAATTCCATTTGAGAGAAGTTGTCTAACGGTATTGTTTCGACGACGAATATGTCGTGACTTTTCGTTATACATGTGATTTTGTGCCCTTCAAATTGCTGATTAGCTATCACAATGTATACATAGGGCACAGGTTTAGACCAATTTAAAACATCCTCTAAGAAATTTTGAACCCATTCAGCTTCTTCTCCAGCTTTGTCTAATGCAATGAATTCAGATTCCATTGTCGATCTAGCAATGCACATTTGTTTTGAGGATTTATAAGATACGGCTGCACGTCCAAGGGTAAACACATACCCACTTGTAAACTTAGAGTCTTTTGTATCGGATATCCAATTTGCATCGCAATGTCCTTCAAGAACAGCTGGATATTTTGAGTAGTGCAGTCCATAGTTTTGAGTATATTTTAAATAACCCAAAACTCTCAATATTGCTTATGAGTGATCTCTTCCTGGATTACTCATAAATCAACTTCGCTTACTTATTAAGTATGCTATGTTCGGTCGCATACAGTTCATGATATACATTAAACTGTCGATAATACGAGAATATTCTAGTTGAGATATGCTTTCACCATTATTTCTTGCTAGATGTAAATTTACATCTACAGGTGTCTTGGTAGGACTAATATCATACTTCTTGAATTTTTCAATTACTTTCTCTATTTAATGAGATTGAGATAATATAAGTCCATCCGATGTTCTAGAAATTTTAATTCCTAATATAACATCGACGATTCCCAAATCTTTCATGTCAAATCTACTACTCAACATTTGTTTTGTAGTTTTGAAAATTTCCAATTTACTACCCATGATAATCATATCATCAACATAGAGACATACAATGACATATCCATTTTGAATGTATTTAAAGTAAACACATTTATCGCATTCATTAATTTTGAAACCATTTGATAACATTTCATTATCAAATTTTTCATGCCATTACTTAGGTGCTTGTTTTAATCCATATAGTGATTTAACAATCTTACATACTTTTCCTTCTTTTCCGGGAGCCTTGAACCCTTCAGGTTGCTCCATATAAATTTCCTCGTCTAGTTCACCGTTTAAGAATGCGGTTTTTACATCCATTTGATGTATTTCAAGTCCATTAATAGCAGCTATTGCTATTAACATCCTAATGGACGTTATTCTTGTTACCGGTGAATATGTGTCGAAGTAATCCAACCCTTCCTTTTGCCTATAGCCTTTAGCTACAAGTCTATCTTTATATTTATTAATTAATCCATCGGTCTTTAACTTCTTTTTGAAGATCCATTTATAACCTAACGATTTTGAACCTGGTGGAAGATCCACCAGTTCCCAAGTATGATTTTGTAATATGGATTCAATTTCACTATTGATTGCTTCTTTCCAATTGGAAGCATCGGGTAAGGATATGGCTTCTTTATACGATTGAGGTTCATTTTTTAGCAAATATATTAGAAAATCCGGACCGAAAGAAGTCGAGGTTTTTGATCTTTTACTACGTATTGGTTCATCCTCTATTGATTCAATAGGTTGATGAGTACCACTTGTAGTAGCTTGATTTGTCCTTTTAGAAGGACCAGATTCTCGGGTCATGTTATATGGGAATTCATTTTTTTTAAATGAAGCGTCCCTCGATTCAATAACCGTATTTACATGAATATTCAAAATGTCATATTTACAAACTAGAAATTGATATGCACTGCTATTAGTAGCATAACCGATGAATACACAATCCACGATTTTTGGCCCAATTCGTACATTTTTAGGTTTAGGAACCATCACTTTGGCTAAGCACCCCCATACTCGTAAATATTTATAGGAAGGTCTTCGACCTTTCCATAATTCATAAGGTGTCTTGTGAGTCTTCTTGTGAGGTACTTTATTGAGAATGTAATTAGCAGAAAGTTAGGCTTCCCCCCATAAATTTTGTGGAGCTCCTGAACTTAATAACATCGAGTTCATAATCTCTTTCAAAGTACGATTTTTGTGTTCAGCAACACCATTCAATTGAGGAGAATAAGGAGCGGTTGTTTGATGAATAATCCCATTTTCAGAACAAAATTCCATATTCATATTCACCTCCTCTATCACTCCCAATAGCCTTTATCATTTTGTTTAATTGATTCTCAACTTCATTCTTATATTGCTTAAATGCATTAATAGCCTCATCTTTACTATGTAACAAATATACATAGCACTATTTTGTGCAATCGTCAATAAAAGTAATAAAATACTTTTTTCCCACCTCTAGTTTGAACAAATTTTAAATCACAAATATCGGTGTGAATAACAAATATCAGTTATCCTTTCAATAGAATGGAAAGGTAATCTAGCTAATTTAGATTCCACACAAATTTCACATTTATGATTTTTATCAATATTAAATTTTGGCAAAAATTCAAAGTTAATTAATCTACGCAATGTATCAAAATTAACATGTCCTAATCTAGCATGCCAAATATTAGATGACTCAATCAAGTAAGAAGAACTAGCAATTGCATTCATTGAAACATATTTTTTGGTGTTACAGTAAGAACATTGATTTTAAAGAGCCCATCATTTAGGTAGCCCTTTCCTACATACATGTCATTCTTTGACAACACAAAGCGATCAGACACAAACATAAGCTTGAAACCATTTTTAGTAAGGAGAGATCCAGAAATCAGAATCTTTCGGATATCAGGCACGTGAAGAACATTGTTGAGAGTAAGTTGTAATACCCCATATTTTTATGGCTTTTAATTATGAGGTTAATTAATTATGAGGTTATTTAAATGGAATTACTTTTAATTCTGGGATTTATTAAATTAATTTGGGATAATTAATTAGAAAATTTATTCGGATTTAAATGCTAGCAGGACGAGAGTTAGTATTGGGTTATTATTATGTTGTTGAATATTACTGAGTGATTATGGTAATAGGTGATCATTGAATTTATTAAAATTTTCGAGAATTGAAAATATGACATTTTCGGTAATTTAGTTGGGACGCGCGTGTCAGTCGTGTCAAAACCCAATTTAATGGATTTAAAAGTATTTTATTTTTATGTCATCTGTATGATCTTTTTGAGTGCGCCAACGTGTCCGGAAGGGTCGAGATAGTCAGAAAACACTAGCCGGGGGTTTAGTTTGGGTCCCGAGGCATTTTTAAGCCAAACCAACAACCCGGAAGGGTATTTTAGTAATTTTAAAAATTAAGGAATTAAGACCCACGATTTTTAGTGTTGATTTATTTATTTTTGGTTAGGCTATTAGGGCCATTATCAGCCAAAAACAAAAAGGGGAGTTACGTGAGTTAGAGGAGAGGTTACAAAAAGTCCCCAAACCAAAACCACCACCCACCACCACCAATTTGGACGGAATTGTGATCGGAAAGAAGAGAGGACCAGCCCTTGAACAACAACAACGGATCAGAATATCAGATTTACACGCAAGTGATTTATCTTGCAAAGATTCAAAGCATATACTTTACATATTTTTATAGAATTGAAGATTTCTCATAAATAATGAAAATTGAATGGATTTGAATGGTTTAAATCATAATCTGGGTAGGACTTGCATGTAGGTTTATGTTGGAGATGATAACAACTACGAACTTATGACTGATGGGTAGAGAATTTCGAAATTTGATGGGATTATGGGATGTTCTTGAAGAAATAGGAAAACTAGGTTTTTATATGATTTTTGGGTATTTTGATCCAAGAAAGTGATGTTATATTTTGATTTGATGAATTTAAAACGTGGGGAATGAAGTAAACATGTTAGTAGGATGATCAGTATATTCATTTGTGAGTTTTGGACGTTAGAATGAAGATTTAGTGATGTAAAAAGTTGATAAACCGTAACTGTAAAGGAATTTCTGGGATGATACCTGCTTTGTCGATCGATCGACTCAAGAATGTCGATCGATCGACTCAAGAATGTCGATCGATCGAACCATCGATTGATCGACCCCTTTCCTTCGATCGATCGATCGATCCCTTTTGAGTTTTGACAATTGTTTCTCTTTAAGGTTTAATGATTATTCCAAAGCCCATGTTGGTTAGTAGGGAGATTAATATGATATTGTGGGACTTAACTAAAGTCAGTAGGGCCTTAGTTATTATCGGAGAATGCTATAACTTATGGGATTGATTAATATTACTTATGGGGGTCTACCGAGTGAGGTAAGATTAGAAACGTTCGAATTTGAACTATATTGAGTATTGAGGGTGATGTAAGATTAAGGGCAGGAACGGAGTGACTTTAAGTGCCGAGATAACATTTGAAATTAATAAGAAATCTAGTAACCTTTTGAGATAGGTTCAAGTACTCAAATTGATACGACGAGAGAGTTATCAATCGGAATATATATTATGTGTAACGTTTCGGGGTAAACTTGCTATGTATGAGATTAACCAGATGAAATGTGTGAATATCTATATTGATATATGATTACTTAGGTTGTGTGAATGCCTAGTGTATGGATTTCTTGTGTGTATAACATACCTAACATACTTGCTATCACGGTAGGTCGTTCGTAAGAGGATAGTCTAGTCTCGATGTGACCTTCGGAGTGACCTTAGATCTATACCTCAGAACATAGGGATTGGAAGGGATTATTGCTGAATGGATAAGTCTGCTGACCTTGGGAGCGTAGGTATGTGCGTGACCCATGGGTATGTGAACTATGTTCGCCTCCAATATGTGTGATTTGTATTTAGACGGTTCCAGAGTGATTCAGAACTTGTGATCCTCATGTACGTGATGTACCGGGATTCGATAGCAGAGTATGAGGGCATCGTAGGTTCTATCCTTGTGGGGTGCCTTAATTTCGTATGAGATATTATTACGGATGTGTATACATGTTCTTGAGATTTCTCAGTGGTGTTGCTTAGTAGATGTGAATAACTAAGATATTTTGAAAGGGGTTAAGAAGGATAATTTAATTAAATCTTGAGATAAGAAATTTAATGAATGTGAACATGGGTTATAAATATGTCTAATTTGGGGGTTATGTGTAGATACTCTATGTTAGAATGCGAAGGCAGGAGTGGTACAAACTAGTTAGATAGTGGCATAACTAGGATGGGTTAAAGGCATACGTTAGGCGTGCGCCGTAGTTGAGAGGTAAGAAACTCATGTGAGAGTACGCAACTAACGTGTTTATAATATGTGATGTTTAACTGTAATTTAAATCACTTGATAAATTTTTAAACTGTTTTCACCTCGGGCTCTGACCCGTTTTCCTCCAAATCTATTTTGTTTTGTAAAAACATTTTAGGTGCCCAGCCACAGGGATGCCAAGCATAGGAAAATCATTTTGAGGACATGCTGTAACTGCTGTGGAAGTTACAGGATATTGGTAGTATACGCTCTCATTTCATTTTTGATTCCTTTAGAGTCATTTGTATCAGTTAGGGCATGTTCTCCCATTCTTATTTAGAGGTTGTAGTACATACTTTTATTATTTCAGTTTCTGGTTTATTATTTTTTCAGACTCTTGTATTGGGACATTATTTATTCTGGAATATTTATTATTGGAGTGTTTACTCCAGACTTATTTGATTTCTTCACGATGAGCATTTATATGAGATTGGTTATGCGATTGTTGGTTTATTAAATAAATTCTTGTTTATTGGTTAACTTATTTAATAAAATTTGACATCTCTCTCTTTTAAATATTAGGTGTCTAGTAATTAATTAAATGTTTTTCGACAGTGATGCTAAGACTGAACCAACTTGATATTCTGTATTAATTTAATAAAGGAGTAGCTACCCGGTATTTAATTAGACGGGGTGTCACAGGTGGTATCAGAGCATCAGGTTCTAGTGTCCTTTAGGATCTGTGCGACTTATTATGCTTCCAGCATTGCTTTCTTTGATGTAGAGCCCTATGTTTATGATTGTTGATTTCTTTGGTGAGATTTAGTTCTCCTGCTTCGATATATATATGGTAGTGAATCTTATTTGCAATCGGGTATGTTCGTGCGCCAAACAACGTAGTACGTCAGGTGAAGACAGTTGGGCGAACAGCAGGAGGCAAGGATCAGTTGAGGTTATTAAATTGATTAAAGAAGGATGACTGTAGTTGAGGTCACCCATATTATGACACGGAAGTCCTGGACGGTACAGACGTCCAAGGCACGACTTGTGATTTCCAGGCACAACTATAGTAGAAGATGGGGTCAAATTAGGCTCACCCAACAAGGTTGGAATGGGAGAAAAAGAGTTAGGTGAAACATTGAAGAGAACCAGCAGTGGTAATGCTCGAAAGGCGGAGATGGCGTGTGCTAGCCAAACGAACGTAATATATCCAAAGGCTTGGACATATGTCGGGGTCTGGCCAATCGAGAGTGAAGATTTGGGGAAACTTTTTCTTGGCTCGTGAGAGCGGAGTTTCAATGGTGAAAGACAATCACCACACTTAGAAGTGGAATGTGACGTCGAGAAAAGGCGTACACGTATGGTTTGACCATAAGTTCATTCACCAGATGTTCAGGGTGAAAGGCAAATGTTGTTCTGAACTCACACAAGAGGGTCGGACAGAGGTCACTTTGTGAGGAGAAATTTAATTATTTAGCGAACCTTACACCGGGTGAAGTAGGTGAAATGGAGAAGAGGATATTAAAGGGAGAATTTACATACAAGTAGAATGGTTATCTCTTCAAGGGAATTCTGCTTAGAAGGTTAATGTAGATGGTAATAATGTCGCGTAGTGTTAACTTGGAGGTAAACGTTTCCTTGGGTAGGGAGATGCAAGAATCGAGGATCTTTATAGAGTAAGACTGGGAAAATGGTGTTGGAGAAGCACCATAAGGGTAAGACTCAACGGATAACTCGTTAAAATGATTGGGATAGCTGAATTATTATCGAACGATGGTGATTTCAGTAAGAGATGTGGAAACTAGTAGCGTGTTCCTTAGGTCCATCAAGCTAATGGAACAATGGAGGTAGTCATCAGAGTCGAGACTACCACCGTCTGAGAGGAGGACCACCTTAACATGGTAAGTGCGACCGAAGATAAGTGGAGTATGTGTAGAGGTATTTTGTGGGAAGCGAAACCCGTGCGTTATAAATGTATCCCGAAGCAAGTGTAGGGATAAAGGTATTGTGCCTAGCAAGGGAAATAGTTATTGAAATATTTGGTTGGGTATGGACAAGTGTGTTAGGTCCAAGAACCATTTGAACAACCAGGACGATTGTCAGGATAGAAGTATGAGTTATATCCTCAAATGATGTTGCATGTTGTCGTGGCATGAGCGAGTTGCTACAATTGTTATTAGTATTATTTTTGCTTAAGAGTAGAGTTTTGTTAGTATCAACAACTTTAGTATTTATGTGAATATTTTCCCTGATAGCGGAGGGGTTACCTTTACTGTCATCCGCGGAGGATGAATAGCTATATTGATAGCGGTATATACTTTATTGAAATTGCTCATTTTAGTGATGTTTTATACGAGTATGATAGTATCCTAATTGGGGTTTTATATATAATCGTACCGATAGTGTGCTGGTATTGTAAGCTTATCGGGGTTACTACCTTGGAATAGAATGTTTCGTTCTTGCGAGGCACCATCTGTGAGAGGACCAGGCTCGCAAATTGTACTTTTATACATATATATATATATATATATATATATTGTTATATATATATATATATTGTTATGATTTCAAAAAGGTATAATGGTCTCGGACATTTAATCCCAGTATGCGTAGGGATTTAAATGATATGATTTTTATGTGATTGGTTTACTAGTCAGCGAAAAGGTTTAACTGGTTATTATAATTAACGTTCGGGATGTCGAAATAAGAAGAGTGCATTGTTTTATCACCCTTTAGAGAGTTAGGAGTTTAAACTCATAGTTATGTGTCTGGGGACGGGATTTTGAGAGCCCCGATTTTATTTACATGGTGTATATGGGATGGGATTACCATCAATATCTAGAGAAAGTGTCTTTCGAAAGGAGTTACTTGTTTAAGTGTCATTGCGGAAGGAAATGTAACTTTGTTGTTAAGAGACGGGAATTTAGGGGTACATGTTATGGACTGAGGGCTTAACGGATCCCGATGACCGATAATGTTAGGTAGTAGTGTATTAGGGGGTTCCTTGTTTGGATTTCTCTTTGCGAGACATCCCACGCATGAAACTTAGCGTAAGGTTGGTAGTAGGGAGATGTTTGACCATTCTTCCATTATTTGGGTACCTCGATCGTTATGAAAGTAAGTAGTTATAACTGGAAGTAACAAGGGGTAAATTTATGATGTAAGGACAGTAGAGCCAGTTGTTAATGAATTAAGATGTAAGTACTGATAATTTTGGTTTTTGTTATGGCGGGTTGAAGAACGCATTGAGGTTAAGAAGGATTTAGGATTTCAAATTTGGAGGTGATTTAGAACGCCCAAGTGGTATATCCACGTTGTAAATTTAGCGGCAATAAAGAGTTTGGAATACGTATGAAGCGTATATGATGTTTAAAACTGTATGATTGGGTTATAAGGAGTGTCACAGGGTATAGACATCTTGGTTTACTAATGAAGTAATCGCTGGAAGAAGGGATATAGATGGGTGAAATTATTACTTATGGGATTAAGCGTCGTAAGAGAAGGTGTTAATGAGTATACTCATGTGTAATCAGTGTAGCACGTCCGAATTTGGTGAAAAGGCAGTGGAAAGCCATTTAATAGGGGGATATCTCTTGAGAAGGCAAATATTTAATTATTATGGGCAATTTGGAGTAGAGTTCCGACCAGTCGAATGTTGAGGGTGACTCAAGAGTAAATAGAATGAGGATGTCAATAAGGTATAAAGGGTCCAGATGGGCACAAACGTGGTGAAAATTGCAAGGGTCGAAACTTTTGGTATACGCCAAGAGAAGAAGAAGATCATTAAGTATCACTTAACGGGAAGAATTATGCGTGAAAGTCGGCATTGAAAGGGGTATAGTAAGTAGTAGATCGGTTGGGGTAAGTTGATCAATCAGATAATATTGTATCAAATCGACGATTCCAGGGATGGAAGAGTCAAGTTGGTAAATTTCCTTGAGGGGTTACCAACTTATAAATCAGTATTGAGTTCCTTCGAACATATGGGACAGGTTGTACGGAAGGAGAGAAATTGTTATATACTTGGGTGATTTACATTATGAGATAGTGAACACACCGGTAAGTGGTCCTACGCAGTATTATTCAGAACTAAGGGGAGATCCCCGGAATCCACTTTCAATGTGGGGTAGTAGGAAGTAGTGGAAATAGCATTTCGTTCTGAGGGTTGTATCACCTATAGCCCGGGGTGTAGGCGCAAGGTGATTGATGACTGGTGGATTGTACGAAAGAAATTTTAGATTCATTGCGATCTTTTCAATTCCAAATCGGGAATAACTAGTAAGTGAGGTATATTATGGTAATGGAGAGAAGATATTACCTAATGGTACAGTTGGGGTGAAAGCATCCGTATCTATTTATAGTGGACAAGGTGCTTACAAATGTTTTGTGAAACACCAACCGACTAAAGTGGTTTTCCCTTGTGTAAAAGTCACAACGCTGAGAACAGAGATTCAAAGAATGGGCAAAAGTAGTCAGATGTGTTATTGATTTCTTCCAGGATGGAGCTTATTTTTTGATAAACGTGGGAGTTAATGCATAGTGAGGTGCGGACTTAAAATTATATTGAGATAATGCGACCAATGATGTATAGACTATTTTTATTCGAATGTTGTTTAGTAAGAGCACAACGTGGAGTGCATCTATTGTAGTGTAATCTAATAAAGTATCAAGACTGTTAAACAAGCTTGTTGTGAAGCGAGGGCTTTAGTGATTGGGCCTTTACTTATATTTTGTTTGAGTACCGAAGGATACCTAATTTTTCGAGGTATGCCTTACTTTTCCGAATTTCGGGATAAAATTCCGTTATTAGGGGGGGAGTAAGTATACCCCGTATTTTTATGGCTTTTAATTATGAGGTTAATTAATTATGAGTTTAATTAAATGGAATTACTTTTAATTCTGGGATTTATTAAATTAATTAGGGATAATTAATTGGAAAATTTATTCGGATTTAAATGCTAGCAGGACGAGAGTTAGTATTGGGTTATTATTATGTTGTTGAATATTACTGAGTGATTATGGTAATAGGTGATCATTGAATTTATTAAAATTCTCGTGAATTGAAAATACGACATTTTTGGTAATTTAGTTGGGACGCGCGTGTCAGTCGTGTCAAGACCCAATTTAATCGATTTAAAAGTATTTTATTTTTATGTCATCCGTATGAGCTTTTTGAGTGCACCAACGTGTCCGAAAGGGTCGAGATAGTCAGAAAACACTAGCCGAGGGTTTAGTTTGGGTCCCGGGGCATTTTTTGGCCAAACCGGCAACCCGGAAGGGTATTTTAGTAATTTTAAAAATTAAGGAATTAAGACCCACGATTTTTAGCGTTGATTTATTTATTTTTGGTTAGGCTATTAGGGCCATTATCAGCCAAAAACAAAGAGGGGAGTTACGTGAGTTAGAGGAGAGGTTACAAAAAGTCCCCAAACCAAAACCACCACCCACCACCACTAATTTGGACAGAATTGTGACCGGAAAGAAGAGAGGACCAGCCCTTGAACAACAACAACGGATCAGAATATCAGATTTACAGGCAAGTGATTTATCTTGCAAATATTCAAAGCATATACTTTAAATGTTTTTATAGAATTGAAGATTTCTCATAAATAATGAAAATTGAATGGATTTGAATAGTTTAAATCATAATCTGGGTAGGACTTGCATGTAGGTTTATGTTGGAGATGATAACAACTACGAACTTATGATTGATGGGTAGAGAATTTTGAAATTTGATGGGATTATGGGATGTTTTTGAAGAAATAGGAAAACTAGGTTTTTATATGATTTTTGGGTATTTTGATCCAAGAAAGTGATGTTATATGTTAATTTGATGAATTTAAAATGTGGGGAATGAAGTAAACATGTTAGTAGGATGATTAGTATATTCATTTATGAGTTTTGGACGTTATAATGAAGATTTAGTGGTGTAAAAAGTTGATAAACCGTAACTGTTAAGGAATTTCTGGGCTGATACCTGCTTTGTCGATCGATCGACTCAAGAATGTCGATCGATCGAACCATCGATCGATCGATCCCTTTTGAGTTTTGAAAATTGTTTCTCTTTAAGGTTTAATGATTATTCCAAAGCTGATGTTGGTTATTAGGGAGATTAATATGATATTGTGGGACTTAACTAAAGTCAGTAGGGCCTTAGTTATTATCGGAGAATGCTATAACTTATGGGATTGATTGATATTACTTATGAGGGTCTACCGAGTGAGGTACGGTTAGAAACATTCGAATTAGAACTATATTGAGTATTGAGGGTGATGTAAGGTTAAGAGCAGGAATGGAGTGACTTTAAGTGGTGAGATAGCATTTGAAATTAATAAGAAATCTAGTAACCTTTTGAGATAGGTTCAAGTACTCAAATTGATACGACGAGAGAGTTATCAATCGGAATATTTATTATGTATAACGTTTCGGGGTAAACTTGCTATGTACGAGATTAACTAGATGAAATGTGTGAACATCTATATTGATATATGATTACTTAGGTTGTGTGAATGCCTAGTGTATGGATTTCCTGTGTGTATAACATACCTACCATACTTGCTATCACGGGAGGTCGTTCGTAAGAGGATAGTCTAGTCTCGATGTGACCTTTTGGGGGACCTTAGATCTATACTTCAGAACATAGGGCTTGGAAGGGCTTATTGCTGAATGGATAAGTCTGCTGACCTTGGGAGCGTAGGTATGTGCGTGACCCATGGGTATGTGAACTATGTTCGCCTCCAATATGTGTGATTTGTATTTAGACGGTTCCAGAGTGATTCAGAACTTGTGATCCTCATGTACGTGATGTACCGGGATTCGATAGCAGAGTATGAGGGCATCGTAGGTTCTATCCTTGTGGGGTGCCTTAATTTCGTATGAGATATTATTACGGATGTGTATACATGTTCTTGAGATTTCTCAGTGGTGTTGCTTAGTAGATGTGAATAACTAAGATATTTTGAAAGGGATTAAGAAGGATAATTTAATTAAATCTTGAGATAAGAAATTTAATGAATGTGAACATGGGTTATAAATATGTCTAATTTGGGGGTTATGTGTAGATACTCTATGTTAGAATGCGAAGGCAGGAGTGGTACAAACTAGTTAGATAGTGGCATAACTAGGATGGGTTGAAGGCATACGTTAGGCGTGCGCCGTAGTTGAGAGGTAAGAAACTCATGTGAGAGTACGCAACTAACGTGTTTATAATATGTGATGTTTAACTGTAATTTAAATCACTTGCTAAATTTTTAAACTGTTTTCACCTCGGGCTCTGACCCGTTTTCCTCCAAATCTATTTTGTTTTGTAAAAACATTTTAGGTGCCCAGCCACAGGGATGCCAAGCATAGGAAAATCATTTTGAGGACATGCTGTAACTGCTGTGGAAGTTACAGGATATTGGTAGTAGACGCTCTCATTTTATCTTTGATTCCTTTAGAGTCATTTGTATCAGTTAGGGCATGTCGCCCATTCTTATTTAGAGGTTGTAGTACAGACTTTCATTATTTCAGTTTCTGGTTTATTATTTATTTTGGAATCTTTATTATTGGAGTGTTTACTCCAGACTTATTTGATTTCTTCACGATGAGCATTTATATGAGATTGGTTATGTGATTGTTGGTTTATTAAATAAATTCTTGTTTATTGGTTAACTTATTTAATGAAATTTGACATCTCTCTCTTTTAAATATTAGGTGGCTAGTAATTAATTAAATATTTTTCGACAGTGATGCTAAGACCGAACCAACTTAATATTCTGTATTAATTTAATAAAGGAGTAGCTACCCGGTATTTAATTAACGGGGTGTCACATAAGTTCCTTTACAGAAGTCATTTTTAGAGCTATCTTTCCTTGTCCCACCACCTTAGAAGTGGAAAAATTTCCCATAAAGAGGTTCTCCTCATTTTCCAAAGGCTTATAGGTGGAGAACATTCATTTGCTTGCACAAATGTGTCGTGTGGCTCTAGTGTCCACCCACCATTCCTTGGTTTTTCCAACCAAGTTACATTCTGAGATCACGGTAGAAAGATTCATGTCCGCCAAGTCATTGGCGATATTCTCACCCTCAGTTACATTTGCTTGAGGATTGTTTCGATTTTGCTTCTAAGGCTTACGGCACTCGCTTAAGCAGTGTCCAGGTTTACCACAGTTGTAGCATTTGCCTTTGAACTTCTTCATGTTCTGTTTGGAAGTGCCTTCCCCATCATACTTTCGTTTGTTCTTCTTAGGACCTTCAACAACATGGACCTTCGTTTCCATTGGATTCTTCCCACTTTTCTTTTGAGACTCAGGGTTATCTTCTTCGATTCTCAGCCTGACCACTAACTCCTCCACATTCATCTCCTTTCGCTTGTGCTTGAGATAGTTTTTGAATAAAGTCCAAGATGGTGAAACTTTTCAACAATTGCAACAACTTGGAAAGTTTCACTAAGTGACATTCCTTCAGCATGAATGTCGTGGAGGATCACTTGGAGTTCTTGCACTTGCGAGATCACTAATTTAGAATCAACCATTTTGTAGTCCAGAAAACACCCGACAATAAATTTCTTCATCCCAGCATCTTTAGTTTTGTAATTCTTTTCCAAAGAACTCCACAATTCCTTGGATGTCTTGATCGTGCAGTAGACATGGTACAATGTCTTGTCCAAGTAGGCCAAAATATAATTCCGGCATAGGTAGTCCGAGTGTTTCCAAGGATCAATAGCAGCAACCTTTTCAGAGTCATCTCCCTCTTGAATAAGGGGACAATCTTCATATGCAAACCTACCCAGTTGGCAGGTAGTGAGATAAAAGTACATTTGTCTTTGCTAACATTTGAAGTTAGCCACAATGAACTTTTTCGGTTTCTCCCCGTGTGGCATAGATACGGGTGCAGTCACATTTGTGTTAGTGACACCCACTTTAGTAGGAATAGTGTTCGTACTTTGTGATTCCGTTTCTGTTACAAAAACAGAATTTTTATCAATGATAAAATTCATATATAAATGAATTAATCAAAACAGAATACAAAATTCTGTGCAATAATTTCCTCCAAATATAATTCACAATAAATGAATTCCAAAAGAATTCCAAATAATATTCAGAATTAAACTATAATATAAACAGAAGTTTATACTAAATAAAATCTATGTCACACTAATTTTTAATAATAAAAGGAATTCCGTACAAAACAGAATTATAATTTTAAGATTGAAATTTTTTACATAAACAGATTTTAACAAAAATTCACAAATAAAATTTTATTTTCTAAAACAGAATATAAAAACAGTATAGAAATTAATTTCTGTACCAAAACTGTTTTACTAATTTCTGCAATAAAGCAATAAATTAATTCATTTTTTCTATCAAAACAGATTTATTTTTCAACAAATAAATTTATGTAAATAAAAATTTTTGTATACTTCAAAGCAGTAGAAATTAGTAAATTGTCTTAAGATTGTTATGTCTACTTTTTAATAAATACAAAAATACAGAATTCTAAATTATTAATATAATTACAGAAATAAAACGAAATTACAGAAATTTAACACTTACTTGAATTTGCAGAAATAATATTAGAATAGAAGAAATAATCCGAGCCCTGTTTAGAACAGTCTCCTTAAGACAATTTATTCCCTCCAATGTGCTCCGAGGTTGATGAATATTGTCTCTCAAGATCGAACGAATTTTCCAATTAATTGTGTAGCATGACAATAATTAATTATGACGAACTCAAATTCTGTGGCTTTTACTCAACAACAATGCAACAGATGTGAAAGAGTTATGCAGAAAGACAATTTTCTGGAACATATATGACAACATTTTTGGAGGAGGGAATTTTTATGAATGCCCTTAACAACAAATATGAATGCCCATGACGTATTATGGATAGTATTAGAACTATTCAGGAACTCATTTCAAAGTGGGACATAAAATTTACACCTCTACAGGGAAGGCAATGGTGCAGCTAATAGCCTGGAAAACTATGGTTGTTATTAAAAGATGAGCTACGGTCAACGGACATAAGGGATTTCCTAAAGCATCCAATTGGCTTCTCAATGTGGATAAATGGCATCTTCCTTCAATTAGAAATGGATAATTTTTTAGTCTTGTAGTTTTGGTTGTTTTATAAAGCCACCATTCTTTATTCTCTCTGAAGCTTTTATTGTTTGAAAAAAAATCACCATGATATTTCAACAACCCATGGTAACTCACCACCTAGGAAACACGGACTCGACATTAATATGAGTTTCAACACGACACGCGACATGCGATACATGATTTTTTTCAAAAAGTAGGATACGACACAATAGGATACGCATAATATATAATATATATTTAAATATATAGTAATGAAATAAAAAATTAGTATTGAATATTTAGTTATAAGTTAAAAAGTTATATTGAATATACTCCAATTTTTAATAATTTTGTTACAATGTATATATAATTATAGTTACCAAATATATTTTATTAGTTATGATAATATTTAATTTTTTAAAAAAAATTATTCGATTTTATGAGTTATAATAGTATTCATTTTCTATCAGTAGATCTTTCGGCTACCGGCTAACATTTTTTTTATACAAAGGGGCCCAAGAAAAGACTTATGTTGCTCCCAACTAACATGACAAGTTAAAAAAGTAACTTGTCAGTCCTACTTTTACAGTGTACAACATACCGACTCTTAACACCTAGCAATCCAAAGAAAGAGTAAGTCAAAGTTGACAACCCAAGAGCACTAAGGGTGAAAATGTAAAAGGCACATACTTTTAACCCCGACACTCCCAACTTTGATGTACATAAAAAAGCCAAAGTATCAGATGAAATCCTTTTTCGTGTGTGATGAAACAAAAAGATTTCCTCTCCACTAAGAACCAAAGTACACAACAATTGATTTCTTCTTCTACCGATATGACTTCTTCTTTAGAGATTTGTCTTCTCCAAAGCTTTTTGGGTGAGGAAGCAGCTATGTGTTCTATCTTGGGAGGGAAAATTAGGGTTTTTTTTCTTAACATATAGGTAATATTTGGTTTTTAGTTATTAACCTTGACCCTAAAAACGTGTCCAAAAAACGTGTCTCAACATGTCCGTCTTGAAAAGAAAAAAAAAAGGATATTGTGGGAAAAATGCATCCACTACGTGTACAGACATATCAAGTGTTCGACTCAAGTCAAACATAACTCGTGGCCTTCAGTAGAGTGTTTGTGCTTCATAGTTTACTACCATATCTAACTATACACGATGATAAGCCGTTGTGGTATTAAAGAACACAGGGTGTCCTAGCACCATGTTAAGGCATGTTATCAACCAAACTGAACACGATGATAAGTCATTTTTGGAAATTTTGTTCTTAAAACAATGTATGACATTCATTTATTAATAAAGGTGTGTCAGGTTCATATGAAATGAGAATCATATTTATGAGAATGCTTTATATATGTTCTTAAGTATATTATGTGCAATGTTTGTCGATTGGAATTAGTGCGAATTCTGGTGAGTTGGATTCGTCCTGATAATCCGATGTTAGTACAATTGAACAATTCATAGCCTGGATATGGAGTTGACATCCTATCGGTAAAGCTGAAATTGCAATCCTAGTAGTCTATCTTAAACTACAAGAAAATATTTGATGGTTCAAGAACTTGTCTGATAATTCAAACAGGATCGTGACCAGGGATGTATTGAACAAGACCACGATCGAGAATCAAATCTAGGTGTTGACTAGATTAGACTTGCACAATTTCATAGGTTTGCAAATGTTGTATAGATTTTTTATCCCAAAAGGTTATGAGGATTGAAATGTTTGCACAACTGTTGCTTTGATTGTTATGGGTGTAATTCAATCTTATTGGATTTAAATAACTGCAAGCTAGGAAATCATTGTCTAAATAGGTAGAGATTATAATTCGACAAAATCTGCGTCTAATAAAAATCTTGGATTGTGATACCCTTAATACAATTATAAGTTTTGATTCTATCAGTAAACTTGATCAGCGAATTATTTTTTATAATCTGGTAGAGTTTCAAATAAGTTAAGTCTGAGATCCGGGAATAAATAAGAAGTTGGTTAAAATCGATTAACGATGACTTGATTTAACTATATTGGTATTGTATACTTAATGTGGGGAATCATATTATATGCCATAACAACTTTGCAAATAAGACCTCATCATTCAAGTAATTTTGAGATAATTAAATTAGAGCACGGTCATAATTATTTAGTGGAATTGATTATGATTAAATGGAGAAAGGAAATAGATTACGAGGTTATAATTTTAGATTTTTGAGTATCAATTTGGAAGACAATTTTATTATTAAGTCTTAGGTCCCTAGTATAGTCCATTTACCTAAGTAGTAGCCCATGACTCTCTAGAAACCCAGTTTATCCCCAGCCCACTGCTTATACTGATATATAATGGTGTGAGTTAGGGTTTTAAACTCTATACTCATTATTTTGGGTTAGAGAGGGGGATGAAAGTACTATTCACATTTTTGTTATGGGATTTAGAGACAGAAGATCATATCTTACTCAAAACACCATGTATTCATCTCCAAGAGTACCCACACATATAATCTACCTTGGGAGGATCATATGATAGAAGATATAAGGCTTTTGGGTAATTCTAGTAAGGTTCTGTAGGACAAGAAAAGGTATCCCATTCAGCTTCTTCAAACTCTATTTCTCCTCATTCGGAACACCTACAAGATTCGCAAAGTTATCATGATTCAAAACCCTATATTGATGCTTTAAACCTATTTTTTATTCTTCATGGGTTGATGTGTTCTATACAATGTGTTCAACTCAAATAAATCTGGAAGGGGTGGATACGTTTTAGTGATAATATCTATCAATTTCAAAATTCACTCGGCCAAATTTTAGATCCAACCTAATTAACATGCATCAAGGTGTGAGATTTAATAGATCTAAGAAAACTAAATAAATTATGATTAAATTAAAGTTAATTATGTGAATGTAATACCCCGTATTTTATGTGCATTATTTAATTAGAATAATTAAATTTCTTGTTGTGACAAGTGAGGTAATTTATTAAAAAAATATAAATGTTGCTATATAGTTTGTAATAGTGTAATGGGATTCACACTTTTGAGAACGAACATAAATCTCAGTAATGCATTAATTAAATACTAGCATACAATTCGTGCGATGGAGAGGCGATGCACAATAAACAAATATAATAATAATTATAAAAATTAGTATATATGATAAAGTCAATATCTTATCTTAAAGCCATTATAAAAGGTTAATTTTTTCATTAATAAAACTTATCTATTATTTTTAAATATTTTTGTTATATAAAGACTATTTTTTATAAATAAAAACTTCAAAACAAATATACATATTTTATATAAAAAATAATTACACTTATTTTTATATGTTTTTAGTTTAAAACATTATATGTCATTTATAGATACAAGCTTAAAGTTTTTTCTATAAACAAAACGTTAAAAATAGTTTTATAACCAAAACATTTTTTTATTTATATTAAAAAAAAATTTGAAAACTTTTTTAACTTAAAAACTATTTTTTATAAATAAAAACTTCAAAAAACTTTACGTATTTTATATAAAAAAAATTATAGATATTTTTTGTGTTGTCAATTTATAAAATACCGCAAGTGCACGGGCGATTATAGAATAGTGAGTGTAAGTATGGATCGAACCAACAGAGATTTGTCAATTTTTTTGTTCAAAATAATTGTGGCTGTCTAACTAGACTAAATGAGATAGAGAATGATTATGAAGTACACTAAATAAAAGCAGCTACGATAAATGAGAGTAACACAAGATATTTGTAAATAATTAGGAAATAATTAGGATTCGGGGTCCATTTATCACGTAACTAATATTGCACACTAATTTAATGTTGTCATTACCTTTTTATAACTCAAATTAAACCGACTCTCGCCGCGTTTAATTCATAAAATATGACGGTTATGATCATAATATGTTTAACGTCTCTAATAGACGTCTAAAATCCCTATTCCTTTAGAAAATACAGGTTTTAAAATTCGCAAATGTATTTAAGCATGGACTATCAAAACAATCAAAGTGCAAGCATAATCCATCAAAAATTACTATTTTTAAATCACAAAACTTGATTTGACAAAACAATCTTGAAGGTTCTAAAACACACTCTCGTGTCACTTTAAAATGAATATTGAATCTTTGATAACAATTAAAACAAGTAAGGAATAAACAATGATAAAATTAATGTGGCAATATTAGTTAACTATGATAAACTTCACCCTACTCCTAATATAAGAATCAAGCTACCATAATGAAAGAGAAATTGCAAGAATGAGTAGAGATCTTCATTAATAAACCAAACTTACAAATAGTTCTCTCACAACAATCTTTAATCCTCTAAGAAAATAATAAAAACTTGGCCCTCAAATTGTTTACAATCACTCAAAGTTGCTCCCCGAAATCCTCCACGAAATTCCTCTCTAATTGTCCACGAAATTAGGAGCCCAAGGGTCCTTTTTATAGGACAAGTAGTGAGGTATTTGAGTTGTGGTAAGGCTCTTTTTGATTGGCCGAATGGTGTTGGTAGCTATCTCTCCACATCTTTAATCTTTGGATTGTGATAAGGGACGAAATTTCCCCCTACTCGAAAACTCTTATCTTTTCTTGCAGATCACGCATGCCGAGTTTCGTCCAAATCGGAGAATAAAAAATTTTGATTTTTTTACGATTTCACATTTTTCGAACGACTGTAAAAATCAGCTTTTTCGCGCCTTTTTTGAATTGATCATCAATTTGCACCAAATTCCATCATTATCTGCAAAAATTTCACTAGGCAACTTTTTTCATAAATTAGCACAAGAATATTATAAAATTATCTAAGTGCTCATTTTTTACTTAAAATTGCCATTTTCAATATGAATTCAGTCATTCTTGCATGTTTTCCTCTTTTTAAAAAAATACTCCTAAGAACTTATTAAATACACAAAAATGGGACTAACAAAGTATAAATTTGGGTATAAAATATACAAAATAATGCACTTATCAAATACCCCCAAACCTAAACTTTGCTAGTCCTCGAGCAAAACTAAAAATTAAAATCTAACTCTCTTTCGTAGGAATCACGATTGCACTTAGCATGTGCAACAAACCGTTAAACCGATAGGTTACCCTAGTGGACGAGTTTTGTCTCGTGAGGGTTTGCAGTGAATGATAACGTGACTTTTGGGTATGGTCGTTGTTGAAAGCCAAGTTAGTCAAAATCCTCACATACCTACAAATATAATAAACTCAAGTGTAGCGGTAAGTAAGGGTATCAATCCACTTTCTAGGGAGTAAGCTAGAGACAAATTCAATTGTAATTCACTTTTTATTTTCTTTTTGTGCTTTTTCACTTTTCTATTTTTTTTTAGCTTTTTCAATATTAAAACAAAATGGGGAGGTGAGATCTAAACTAAAATAAACTAAATGTAAAATGATAATAACTAACTAGAAAGTAACTAAAATGAAAATAAAGTCTAACACTAAAATAAAAGATAAAGTGAGGAAAATAATAGTGAGAACAATCAAGGAGTGGGGTTATGCCATAATTTCTATTTAATCTATTTAATTAATTTATTCAAACTAAACTTCCCAAATTAATATTGAAATTACAAATCAACTCTCATTGCAAATGTAATTTCAATAATAATCTTTTAGAGAATTAAATTTACAATCCTACAACTCACAAAACGTAGATCTAAACATCATCTAACAAATCACCCGCTAGGATCGATTTACTAAATTAGTTTAGATTATAAAAATATGATTAGAGTTGAAATTCAAAGAAATAATTTCACATTTTAGAAAAACCTATCTCTAGTTCGATTCTAAGATGGAAATTAAGACTAGAATCTCGATTTTCTCTCGAAAATCATTTACCCTCTCTCGAGGCGTAAATTAAAAGTAAGATTGTAAAATTAATCGTCAAAGGGACTTTTAATTTAATTAAACTATTTAAATTATGATTAACATCAAAATAATGGATCTCCCCACCCCTTGAATGGGGATTTAGCCTAACATGATATGAAATATGACAAATTAATAATCAAGGCTATTAAAATAAAAGAGAAGAGAATAGAACAAGCAAACCAAATCTCCTTGAGAAAGTTGAACTCTAGTCTTCCAATTTGAAGCATACACCTCTCAATTTGAATGATCAACAAATACACATGAAGCACTAACACACAAATTGATTCTCACTAGAATTTCTTTCACTCAATTTAAATTGAAAAGAAGAAAATAAAAATAAAATAAAAACTAATTCTAATCTACTATTTATTTCTAACCCTAAAATTTCTCTCTACAATTTCCTCTCTCTAATATAGAATGCCCTACAAATGAGGTCTTCATCTTCTTTTTATATGCAATGGAGCAAAGGGGTATATGTGGGAATTGGCTAGAGTGTGCACATGAGGGGTGTGAGGTCATGTGGGTGAGGTTGTGGAGGATAAAATCTGATTTGTTAAATGGGGGTATAATGGGTATTGGGGTTAGAAAGGTAGTTGAGGGGTATTTAGGGTAAATGGGAATAAGTTTGTTTAATTTGGCACATGTGGGTATTAGTTGACTTGGTCTTGCTTGGTTTGGAATTGGTTTGTTTGTGCAGATCGTGGCTTGGTTTAGAGATGGGGAAATGGGTTTTGGTTTGGAATGGTGTTGAAATGGGTTTGAGTTTAAAGAAGGGTTTGTAGTGGATATGGTTGGTGAAAATGGGTATGGAGTTGAATGGCAGTTGCCACGGCCGGAGATGGCAGCGGCGTTGCCGCCGGAGTGGTGGCAGGTGAAGGGGTGTGAGATCGAGAAAAGAGAGAGAGAGGCCGAGGTGGGTTCCATAGAGGGCAGGGGCGGACAGAAGTCCGGCGGGTTGGTAACACTGTTGGTGGTCGCGCTGGTAAGGGGGCTCGCCGGCGGTGGGGGATTAAGGCAGTAGCGACGACGGGTTAGTAGGTCGTCGGGGCAGTCCGGCGTCGCCGGAGGTTAAGGAAATGCCTCCAGGAGGAGGGGCGACTAGGGTGGGATCGAGAGATTTGTTGTGCTTTGATGGAGGTGGGTTTTGTGTTTGGTAATGGTGGGTGATGAGAGAGAAATGGGAGGTTGAAGATGAAATAGGTGGGTGTAGGGTGTGATGAGGGTGTATAGGATTAATGTGTGGGTGAGGTTGTAGGGTAAGAGGTGTGGGTGAGTTATGTGTGTGTAGGATATGAAAGTGGGTATAGGGTATGTTTTGTGTGTGTGTTTAATTTGAACACCTAAAAAAAATATAAACTAACTAAAAAAAAACTATAAAAACTAAAAATCTAAAAATTAAATTTCTATTCTAAAAAAATAACATAAAGACTCAATAAAAATAAAAATAAAAAGAAATGAAATGAAAATAAAAATAAAAATATAAATCTATTAAATTTAAAAACTAAAGTCCTAAAAAATATATAAAATCTAATAAACTAAAAAATAAATGAAATCCTAAAAATTAAAATCTTAATAAAATAAAACTAGAAACTAATAAAAATCAAAATAAAATAAAATTATATTAATAAAAATAAAATAGAAAATAAAATCTAAAAATTCTAAAATAAATCTAAAATAAATCCTAAAAATAGAAAAGACTCAAACTAAAAATATAAAAAATATAAAAAGACACAAACTAAACACACACGGGGTTTAGGGTAGGTTTAGGCTAGGTTAAGGCTCGGGTGAGGTTACGAGGTTGGTATTTAGCTCCATAAAATGCACAATTGCCTTGAAATACGCGTTTGAACACCGCAACGTACATTAAGCCTGCATATTAAGCAATTAAGCGCATAAGACCCATATTACCGAGAAATAGCAACTAAAATACATCTATTCGGGGTATAAATTGTACAGTTTTGGGTGCTTATCAGTGAATATACCCACAAAATTCAAAAAACTTGACTCAATACAAAAGATTCAAAAGTAATATAACCAAGTTTGAACGCAAACTTCATAAATATAGTAGAACTTCACTTTTCAATCTCAACTTATCGTGTGCGTGAGCATAGCCAATATAACAATCCATTTCATAAGATTTGATCGTTACATTTCTTATCCGAAAGTTCATTTTGATTTCAAAATCTCATGGGATGCACTCACAATCGAACACTCAAAAATGGGTTATTTTCTCTAGGTATATGTGCATAAAAGAGTAAATTTATATGAACAAATTTCACATATACATGATCAAAAATGGATTTTTATTTTTTATAATTGATGAATATGATCTCATGAATGGAAAATCGATTACTTGTTGAAAACGTTGAATCACGCAATAGGTCCTATTCATCTTCTCTCGACACTATAACTAACTTCCCTTAAGATCGATTAGAACTTTCTTTGGTTGTATTGTAGGCTCGGGTTTTGCTAGAAATAATGTTTCTTTTTTTGGTTCAAAATTTCTAAGAATATAGAGGTTTTTCGGTATTTTGACTTTCAGGCACTTTTGTCTCACCTCCATTTTTCTTTTCTCTTTCCTTTTTCTTTTCAACTCACATTTTTCATCATATTTTTTTCTTTCTTTCTTTCTTCCCCTTTTTTCGACACATCATTCTTTTGCAAACTTTTTTTTTAGCCTTTTTTTCAACCGTAATTTTACCCGAGTATTCTCAGATAATGGATATGACTTCTTTTTATGGGCTTTAAACTCCCAGTTGGAGTTAGGTAGGACAATAGGTTTTCAACAAAAGATATATTTTCTTTTTGGCTCAAATGGGCTTGTAACGGAATAATGTAAAAAGGTTGGATTTTAGGCTTAATTTTGGGCTTTCAAACGATGGCCTAATCTCATTTCTCAAGTTTTGTTCAGTTAATTTATGTCTCAAGACGACTCACTAAGACTTCTAGTGCTTAAGACTCACATTTTGACCTTTTGTTTTCAATAATCGAACAAAACAAAGAATTTGAGATCATCAACGAATTTATCACTGAAGGAAAGTTTGAGCTATTTTAACTCGAATTGATTTAAATCTCTCTAAGACGATGAATGGCACAATATCTCACTGAGCTAAAATCTCCACATTTATTTGTGAAGCATATTAACTTTCGCCTCAATATCCATTTTCGATCATATTATTCGGCTAATGTGTAAAAATTTGATAAGTTGAGAGATTCATGAATCAATTCTATATTAAGAAATCGTTTCGAAACTCAATTATATTGAAAATATTTTTGAATTTTTCTAATTTTTTTTTTTCAAAAATATCATCCTTACCCCCAAACCTAAATTTTACATTGTCCTCAATGTATGCTTAAATAAAAATATGGACAAAGAAAATAAATTAAAGAAGTAAAATGATGATACATGTTAACTAAAAAATAACAAAAAGAAAAAAATACACAAATAATATACAAGCACATGACAATTACCATCATCACCATAAATTAATAATCAAAATAGTTGTGGGTCATTCCAATTAATAAACTTTATAGCACTAAGTGACAAAATATCATAAATTTGAGAGCATGGCTGCACAACACAAATTTCAATCTTAAATCCATAGTCATAATGGTTAGCACCCATCAATAATAAATAAATTTGAATCGCATGAATCATATGTCGATGCATCACATTGAGGTAATAAATTGCAATAAGGATCCAAATATTTATTATCCCTTTTTTGAAAATAGTCACATAAAATTGGGGATACATACTCCACTCCTAAATGTGAGATTTTATGAAAAGTGTGGGAAGAAGATGTATCACTGGGTGATACACTTTCTTCATCAAAAATAGGAGGACCGTCATAAATACTTGAAGTATCACTAAAATCAGATGACGAATCCTTAAAGAAATTTCCCCACATATAAAAAGAAGCAGCATTTTGCTCAATTAAATTAGGAGAAAAATCTTGACAAACATCCAAATCATCACCAGTGTTACACGTGTCAAGATTGTCAATTTTTTTCTCCTCGCAAAATTGATTATCCCCAATTAATTCATGATTATTTTTAGAAAGAGCATCACTATACCGTTTGGTCACCTCTCTCCAATTGATACACTTTGGTGGACCGATAGTAATTACAAGGGTTGGAGTCTCATCCATACCTTCTTTAATTTTTAAAATGAGTACTGACCTATCTGAATTAAATTGAAATACGTAGTCATCTAGATTTTCAGTATTTTGTAAAAATACGTCCACAGGATCCATTGAGGAATATAAGAAAGATGACAGGGTAATAATATGAGGATCACCCATTACAATTTACAACACATGAATTTATTTATTTATTTTGGATAACTCCTACTCTTTGACAAGGGAGAATTTAAAAGACGACCAACTACGGTGTAACAACCCGCCTAAAATAATAACGGGTGGCCAGCCCTATACTATATTAAATCAGGAATTCCAGATGGTCCAGTCTCAACATCAACTAACGGTACTATATAATATAGGACTATCTACCCGATATCATATAAGCGAGATGTTAATATAAATTAAAACTTGCAACATACAATAACCCAACACTATGAAACTACTAAAGAATAAGAGAGAGATGCAAGAAGCACTATAAGAAATGAACGGAATCACTATACATGAATATGCCATAAATAAATAAACCCGAATAAGCTGTCGGGTCATAGCAAATACAATAACTGAAATGGAATAAATATAAACATGTATATAAATATCCCTTGGGTACAAACCCGATATACAACATGAATCCTACCTAGAATTTTAAAGAAGTAGGAAGCGGCTACATGAAACATCCCGCAACAGTCCGCACTTGTCACGGCTCCCAAGACTCAGGATAAAAGGTCATCCGGCATCCATGCGGTAGGATACCTGTGGTAACATATATATATACAAGGAGGAGAGAAAAGTAAACGGGTCAGATCCCCGAATGTGTAAAATATTTAGCAAGTGTGTTAACCGTGTATAATAAATATCGGTGCACTTTTTTTCATAATTAAAGTGAGACCGCACTCTCGCGAAACCCCAACTCACCTCTCATCTAAAGGCGCGCACCTATTCGCGTCCTCAAGTTTTAGTTAAATTACCCCCACATTATTAGGACAACCTAACTTATTATAGGCCTAGATTATATCCACGAGAGCTACCTTCCCGTCATAATCTAAGGATCCACCCGTTTCTAATCCTATTAGATTATGATTGCAACAATTATGCCATAATAGGCTTAATGAATTCCGATTAATAATCTCATGAATTATAATTATCATAATTCCTAAAGCATTACCCCTATACATATACATATATATATATATATATACCTATATAGGCTAAAAACGTAAGAATTAATATACTTAATTATATGCACATGGAATATTGGCAAGACTTCTCTATAATCCCAAAATTGTACTACGTTTCGTGCGTGGGGAGTCTCACAAAGCGAAATCCAAACAAGGAACCGCCCCGTTACACTACTCCTGACAAGGTCAAGACCAGAGATCCGAGATGCCACCTATGGAATTACTTCTCTCAAATCTCGACATGGCACTGCGTTTCGTGCGTGAGGTGTCTCGCAAAGCGAAATCCAAACAAGGAACCACCTCGTTACACTACTCGTGGGCAATGTCGATCCTAGAGATCCATAATCCTCAACATACAAGTTAATACTACCATTACTACTAACTATAACTACTAAAGAAAGAAAGAAGAAAAGAAAAAAGAAAACAAATAAAATAAAATAAAAGAACCTCCAATAATATCCGTGGGATGATGTAACCGAATAATACCTTATGTGCGATACATCACCCCCTTCAATCTAGTACACCATAATCATCTAAGATGTACTTCATAAAGTCCATATCCTTTCGTCTATAGGATATATATATAAATATATATATATATATATATATATAGGTATTTATTTCTAACCGTATATATATATCATCATCAATCCAATACCCAAGTGTACATACTACATATGATGTACAAGGCCATGCACATAATATACCCGGCTATATATATCGCCGATAAACTGCATCAATGCTATCATCTTCCCAGTGCCCGGCTCACGTAGCAAAAACTGGGGCCACCATGGTGGGACTAAACGACACCCATCTCGTGGTAAACTCACGCACACGACGTCCCGGGAAGCGGTCATAGCTCCAAACCGGCAATGAGACGAAACATACCCATCACGTCTCATCCCAAAATAATTATATATATCATATGATAACACACGGGACGACTATGACCTGGGGAATATCCACACCCTGCTTTTCTAGCCAGGATGCTCACCCTCTACGCGCGCAACTTCCCAATGATAGCATGAGCGGGGTATGCTTAACCAATTAAGTATATATATCGTTTACATGCATAATATATAAAATCCATATGATCCAATCATATGATCAAATAATAAACCATCGTATACGGTTTAAATATCCATATCATGTATGACCACAACATAAATATATTCATATAGTCATACACATACATATATATATATATATATATATATATATATATATATATATATATATATATATCAACACATATTCACATATCCTTATCTATATATATATAAACTAATTCTCGTTCATATGTATAAGATATATGTATACCTGGCTATAAGTATACATAGTCCTCAATATACAAGCCATCACCACAATTCCTTTAATTTACCTCGATACGTGAATATAATCCCATACTTGAAACATATTCGATCATTTTCCTATGATGAATAGTCTCCCAAAACCATATGTATATATCTATACCTATATATATTCAACATTAGGGCTATCACCCAAGAGTTTGTGTAGGAATCTTTCACTACACATATCATCTATATCTATGAGTACATTAAAGAATCTAGTAATCATTTTGACTATCGGTATACATATAACTAATAGTCTATCAGCCTCAAGCTCATTCTTTCAATCATCAAATAATCTCATTTCCCTCGATTTCGACTATGGTTCGATCACTTTTGTGAATACCCTATCTAAGATCTCTCTAAGAGTTCTTAGCCTCACATCACATCTACACCTACTTTTAAATCTACAATTAGGATTCTCAATCCCAAAGGGTTTCCCCAAAATCTCTATACATAACTCCAAATACATACATGGATACATTTCTCCCAAATTACCCTAAGGAGTCCCCAAAATTCTAATGTGTGAGAAACCCCTTATGTGTCTCCAAGAACATATCTCTTTCATCATAAGAGAAGGCCCCAAATCAAATAAACCCAACCAAAAAGGGTTTGAATTCACTATGGAGAAAATACCTCAAAATGCCCTGTTTCCGAATCGATTCGGCCCTATTCCGAATCGATTCGGTCTAGCGAATCGATTTGGCCTCCAAGGCGAATCGATTCGGGTCCAAAGACCTGGGCTTCTGCAATAGGCCGAATCGATTCGGCTTGGGTCCGAATCAATTCGGTCAATGCAGACCTGCCAATTTCACTAAACCGAATCGATTCGCTTAAGGGGGCGAATCGATTCGGACCTGCAAATTTTGAAGGGTTCTTCTTCTTCATCAAAACCTACGAATTCTAAACCCTAAATTTTCATTTCTAACAATTAAACCTTCATCAATTTATGATTTTAAGCCCATAAGTCAACCCAAAGTTGATCCCAAACATTTCTATTCCATTAAATCCATATTTAATCATTGATTTCAAGATTTAAACCTAAAAATCTAGGTTTTGACATTAATACCCAAAAATCCATTTCTTTAACCCACAATTTATGAAATGAAATACACAAATAGCTATTTAGCAAGATTAAACACTTGCCTCAGGTTTGTAGAGGTTGAATCGTCCTCGATGTCGCGGTAGGGCCGGAAATCTCCAAGCTTTTCTTCCTCTCTCTCTTCCTTTCTTCTTCTTCCTCTTCTTCTTCTCTCTCTAGGGCTTTTCTCTCTTTCTCTCAAATGAGAAATGGCTTCATCCGTAAGCCTCCAACCTTTTAAAATAAAATCCCAGTTTTAAATGTTAATACACACTTTAAATGACTCGTTGACTCCAATTCAAGTCAAAACAACTTAAAAACATTCCGGAGCCGAAATAAGACCCAATGACAGTCATTTTGACTATCTCGACCCTTCCGGGATCGATGGTACCCTCAAAAATATCATCCGGAATACTTTGAAACGTCCTCTATTTTTGGACTTAAATTCCCAAATTTTAAAATTCTCCAATTTAATTTAATTTAATTTTCCCAAAATTAAATGTCTCAGTCTCCAAAGTCGTGGGGTGTTACAATCTTCCCCCCTTACAAGAATTTCGTCCGCGAAATTTAAGATATGCCTAGGACCTCAATATCATCTAGTCCTAACATCTAGTCTTAGGATCACTATACCGATCCTCCCTAGTTCTCATGTCGAACCATATGGATTTTAAAACAAATAACTACCCCGGGATGCCCATACACCCCGTATCCGAGTTTCCACTCGTAAAATCCTAATCAGGCTCCATTAGCCTCAAATTTGTAAGATAACCCTCGGTAACATAAACTATAACAATATACTAAATATATAAAAGTTTGAAAATTTCCACTGGTTGAACTCTCCTCAATTCCTGACGCTAGCCACCTTCGTGCGGGGGAGGTCTCGCAAGCGAAATCCAAACAAGGAACCCTCCCAATACACTACTGTGTAGCTAGGTCGGGGATTGAAATTAGTTGAACCAGGGTTAAGGTTTTATAAAAGATTTTTCATATTTTAGATATTGCCCGAGGGCCTATACAATAATACAATATAAATATATTCCGCGTCTTTCGACACGCCAAACAAACACCTTATGTTTAAGACACAAGGCCTCAACAAATACAATACTCTAGCCAATATCTAGTTCTCAAAACTAGCACGACTATGAGCTAAATTATCCGCTCAACATACCCCTACTAAACTTTAAATCTCACAACTCTAAAACTTCTTTACATACATTAACGTCCTTCCACAATATAAGTCTCCCCTCTTAGGCGCACTATAATCACATGCCCTACCTACCCATAAGACAATAGTCTTATAGTCACTATTCAGCGAACCTTAACGTTCCTCACCTCCGGAATTCAATGTTATAACTCTCGACGTTCCCGGTATCGCACAAAGTATGACTTAAACCCAAATAAAGGTATTCTACCTTATACTTCCATAATCTAATGGTTTCACCTCATCCAAGGATCTCAATTCAAGACCCTCTACTTCTTCCAGGACAATCATTACTCCTAAACCTATTTCTCCATAAGAGAAACATCTTCCTCAAAATCCTTCCTAGTGAAGGTTGACGGGTTTCTAAATCCAAACCTCCCAAAGACTACAATAACCTCTCCTCAGACTTACTTTATCAAGTCCAAGGTTTGTCATTCGAGTAAATTTTCCTTTCTTACTCAACTGCCGACAAATCACCTCGAACCATTGCTAGAAATCTCCCCAATAACTCCTCCACAATCGGGGAAAACAACTACCCCCGATCAAAGCGTACCCAACATATGCTATGGGTATTTTACTTCTAAACCTATCCTTTCCTAGACGACAAAATCTAGGCGACGTCTGAAATGAAACAAGAGCAATTGTTATCAGAACGTCAATCAAGTGAATACACTTCACCGAAGAAAGCAACGCAGTGAACACAACAGTCCTACTTGTAGGGCTTTATGTCAAGAACGTTAACGGAAGAATGCAGAAACTCGCACAGATCCTAAAGACTCTAGAACCTGATGCTCTGATACCATCTGTAACAACCCGCCTAAAATAATAACGGGTGGCCAGCCCTATACTATATTAAATCAGGAATTCCAGATGGTCCAGTCTCAACATCAACTAATGGTACTATATAATATAGGACTATCTACCCGATATCATATAAGCGAGATGTTAATATAAATTAAAACTTGCAACATACAATAACCCAACACTATGAAACTACTAAAGAATAAGAGAGAGATGCAAGAAGCACTATAAGAAATGAACGGAATCACTATACATGAATATGCCATAAATAAATAAACCCGAATAAGTTGTCGGGTCACAGCAAATACAATAACTGAAATGGAATAAATATAAACATGTATATAAATATCCCTTGGGTACAAACCCGATATACAACATGAATCCTACCTAGAATTTTAAAGAAGTAGGAAGCGGCTACATGAAACATCCCGCAACAGTCCGCACCTGTCACGGCTCCCAAGACTCAGGATAAAAGGTCATCCGGCATCCATGCGGTAGGATACCTGTGGTAACATATATATATATACAAGGAGGAGAGAAAAGTAAACGGGTCAGAGCCCCGAATGTGTAAAATATTTAGCAAGTGTGTTAACCGTGCATAATAAATATCGGTGCACTTTGTTTCATAATTAAAGTGAGACCGCACTCTCGCGAAACCCCAACTCACCTCTCATCTAAAGGCGCGCACCTATTCGCGTCCTCAAGTTTTAGTTAAATTACCCCCACATTATTAGGAAAACCTAACTTATTATAGGCCTAGCTTATATCCACGAGAGCTACCTTCCCGTCATAATCTAAGGATCCACCCGTTTCTAATCCTATTAGATTATGATTGCAACAATTATGCCATAATAGGCTTAATGAATTCCGATTAATAATCTCATGAATTATAATTATCATAATTCCTAAAGCATTACCCCTATACATATACATATATATATATATATATACCTATATAGGCTAAAAACGTAAGAATTAATATACTTAATTATATGCACATGGAATATTGGCAAGACTTCTCTATAATCCCAAAATTTTACTACGTTTCGTGCGTGGGGAGTCTCGCAAAGCGAAATCCAAACAAGGAACCGCCCCGTTACACTACTCCTGACAAGGTCAAGACCAGAGATCCGAGATGCCACCTATGGAATTACTTCTCTCAAATCTCGACATGGCACTGCGTTTCGTGCGTGAGGTGTCTCGCAAAGCGAAATCCAAACAAGGAACCACCTCGTTACACTACTCCTGGGCAATGTCGATCCTAGAGATCCATAATCCTCAACATACAAGTTAATACTACCATTACTACTAACTATAACTACTAAAGAAAGAAAGAAGAAAAGAAAAAAGAAAACAAATAAAATACAATAAAAGAACCTCCAATAATATCCTTGGGATGATGTAACCGAATAATACCTTATGTGCGATACATCACCCCCTTCAATCTAGTACACCATAATCATCTAAGATGTACTTCATAAAGTCCATATCCTTTCGTCTATAGGATATATATATAAATATATATATATATATATATATATATAAATATATATATATATATATATATATATATATAGGTATTTATTTCTAACCGTATATATATATCATCATCAATCCAATAGCCAAGTGTACATACTACATATGATGTACAAGGCCATGCACATAATATACCCGGCTATATATATCGCCGATAAACTGCATCAATGCTATCATCTTCCCAGTGCCCGGCTCACGTAGCAAAAATTGGGGCCACCATGGTGGGACTAAACGACACCCATCTCGTGGTAAACTCACGCCCACGACGTCCCGGGAAGCGGTCATAGCTCCAAACCGGCAATGAGACGAAACATACCCATCACGTCTCATCCCAAAATAATTATATATATCATATGGTAACACACGGGACGACTATGACCTGGGGAATATCCACACCCTGCTTTTCTAGCCAGGATGCTCACCCTCTACGCGCGCAACTTCCCAATGATAGCATGAGCGGGGTATGCTTAACCAATTAAGTATATATATCTTTTACATGCATAATATATAAAATCCATATGATCCAATCATATGATCAAATAATAAACCATCGTATACGGTTTAAATATCCATATCATGTATGACCATAACATAAATATATCCATATAGTCATATACATACAGATATATATATATATATATATATATATATCAACACATATTCACATATCCTTATCTATATATATATAAACTAATTCTCGTTCATATGTATAAGATATATGTATACCTGGCTATAAGTATACATAGTCCTCAATATACAAGCCGTCACCACAATTCCTTTAATTTACCTCGATACGTGAATATAATCCCATACTTGAAACATATTCGATCATTTTCCTATGATGAATAGTCTCCCAAAACCATATGTATATATCTATACCTATATATATTCAACATTAGGGCTATCACCCAAGAGTTTGTGTAGGAATCTTTCACTACACATATCATCTATATCTCCGAGTACATTAAAGAATCTAGTAATCATTTTGACTATCGGTATACATATAACTAATAGTCTATCAGCCTCAAGCTCATTCTTTCAATCATCAAATAATCTCATTTCCCTCGATTTCGACTATGGTTCGATCACTTTTGTGAATACCCTATCTAAGATCTCTCTAAGAGTTCTTAGCCTCACATCACATCTACACCTACTTTTAAATCTACAATTAGGATTCTCAATCCCAAAGTGTTTCCCCAAAATCTCTATACATAACTCCAAATACATACATGGATACATTTCTCCCAAATTACCCTAAGGAGTCCCCAAAATTCTAATGTGTTAGAAACCCCTTATGTGTCTCCAAGAACATATCTCTTTCATCATAAGAGAAGGCCCCAAATCAAATAAACCCAACCAAAAAGGGTTTGAATTCACTATGGAGAAAATACCTCAAAATGCCCTGTTTCCGAATCGATTCGGCCCTATTCCGAATCGATTCGGTCTAGCGAATCGATTCGGCCTCCAAGACGAATCGATTCGGGTCCAAAGACCTGGGCTTCTGCAATAGGCCGAATCGATTCGGCTTGGGTCCAAATCGATTCGGTCAATGCAGACCTGCCAATTTCACTAAACCGAATCGATTCGCTTAAGGGGGCGAATCGATTCGGACCTGCAAATTTTGAAGGGTTCTTCTTCTTCATCAAAACCTACGAATTCTAAACCCTAAATTTTCATTTCTAACAATTAAACCTTCATCAATTTATGATTTTAAGCCCATAAGTCAACCCAAAGTTGATCCCAAACATTTCTATTCCATTAAATCCATATTTAATCATTGATTTCAAGATTTAAACCTAAAAATCTAGGTTTTGACATTAATACCCAAAAATCCATTTCTTTAACCCACAATTTATGAAATGAAATACACAAATAGCTATTTAGCAAGATTAAACACTTGCCTCAGGTTTGTAGAGGTTGAATCGTCCTCGATGTCGCGGTAGGGCCGGAAATCTCCAAGCTTTTCTTCCTCTCTCTCTTCCTTTCTTCTTCTTCCTCTTCTTCTTCTCTCTCTAGGGCTTTTCTCTCTTTCTCTCAAATGAGAAATGGCTTCATCCGTAAGCCTCCAACCTTTTAAAACAAAATCCCAGTTTTAAATGTTAATACACACTTTAAATGACTCATTGACTCCAATTCAAGTCAAAATAACTTAAAAACATTCCGGAGCCGAAATAAGACCCAATGACAGTCATTTTGACTATCTCGACCCTTTCAGGATCGATGGTACCCTCAAAAATATCATCCGGAATACTTTGAAACGTCCTCTATTTTTGGACTTAAATTCCCAAATTTTAAAATTCTCCAATTTAATTTAATTTAATTTTCCCAAAATTAAATTTCTCAGTCTCCAAAGTCGTGGGGTGTTACATACGGTTGTCTCCTCAAATTCCGATTTCACCTCCAGGTAGGTGGTCGGTACGAAGACTCATTAAAAACCACCAATCCTAGACAAGGTGAAATGGAATCAATTTGACAAGTTCGCGTTGTAGTAGTTTTTAATTCTGGCCTCGTTAAGAGTTTTTTTTTAATGAACTTTTTACTAAAAAAATTGCAAAAAGTAAAACAAACTAGTCCGAAAGTCACAACTTTAAAAAAAAATTATCAAATCCCCGGCAACGGAGCCAAAAATTTGTTGTCAATTTTATAAAATATAGCAAATGCACAGGCTATTATAGAATAGCGAGTGTAAGTACGGGTCGATCCCACAGAGATTTGTGAATTTTTCTTTCAAATTAATTGTGACTGTCCAACTATACTAAATGAGATAGAGAATGATTATGAACTACACTAAATGAAACCAACTACGATAAATGAGAGTAACACAAGATATTTGTAAACAATTAGGAAATAATTAGGATTCGGGGTCCATTTATCACGTAACTAATAGTGTACACTAATTTAATGTTGTCATTCCCTTTTTATAACTCAAATTAAACCGACTCCCGCCGCGTTTAATTTGGAAAATATGACGGTTATGATCATAATATGTTTAACGTCTCTAATAGACGGCTAAAATCCCTATTCCCTTAGAAAATACAGGTTTTAAAATTCGCAAATGTATTTAAGAATGGACTATCAAAACAATCAAAATGCAAGCATAATTCATCAAAAATTACTATTTTTAAATCTCAAAACTTGATTTGACAAAACAATCTTGAAGGTTCTAAAACACACTCTCGTGTCGCTTTAAAATGAATACTGAATCTTTGATAACAATTAAAACAAGTAAGGAATAAACAACGATAAAATTAACGTGGCAATATTAGCTAATTATGATAAACTTCACCCTACTCCTAATATAAGAATCAGGCTACCATAATGAAAGGGAAATTGCAAGAATGAGTAGAGATCTTCATTAATAAACCAAACTTACAAAAAGTTCTCTCACAACAATCTTCAATCCTCTAAGAAAATGATAAAAACTTGGCCCTCAAATTGATTACAATCACTCAAAGTTGCTCCCTGAAATCCTCCACGAAATTCCTCTCTAATTGTCCACGAAATTATGAGCCTAAGTGTCCTTTTTATAGGACAAGTGGTGAGGTATTTGAGTTGTGGTAGGACTCTTTCTGATTGGTCGAATGGTGTTGGTAGCTATCTCTCCACATCTTTAATCCTTGGATCGTGATAAGGGACGGAATTTCCCCCCACTCGAAAACTCTTATCTTTTCTTGCTGAACATGTATGCCGAGTTTCGTCCAAACCGGAGAATAAAAATTTCCAACTTTTTTACGATTTCACAAGTTTCGAACGACCGTAAAAATCAGCTTTTTCGCGCCTTTTTTGAATTGATCATCAATTTGCACCAAATTCAATCATTATTTGCAAAAATTTCACTAGGCAACTTTTTTCACAAATTACCACAAGAATATTATAAAATTATCGAAGTGCCCATTTTTTACTTAAAATTGCCATTTTCAATATGAATTCAGTCATTCTCGCATTTTTTTCTCTTTTTAGTAAAATAGTCCTAAGAACTTATTAAATACACTAAAATGGGACTAACAAAGTATAAATTTGGGTATAAAATATACAAAATAATACACTCATCATTTTGTTTAAAAAACTTTATGTCATTTATAAGTAAAACTTAAAAGTTTTTTCTATAAATACAACTAAAAAAAACTTTTTTATTTAAATAAAAAATAATTTTGAATTTAAAACAAAAACGTTATACATATGTAGTAGTATTAGTTGCATTGTGTAATGCGATTTGAGTAGAGAATGATAAAAAAAGATTAATTGAATTTAGAATGTGTTGGATGTAGAGATGAATTAATGGAGTCCATAATGGATCATCTTTTTAGTTTTCAAAAGACTTTTGATTTATTCATTTTTTTTGTTTCAAAGAGATTTTTGATTAATCCATTTGGGTAAAAGGGAGCATTAATTTTAGGAAAGAGATGTATCTAGTTAGGGAGCATTAATTATTATTTACACCTCTAATACTATTGTAATATAGGTGTAATACATATTTGAAGTGACTTAGTATTATGGAAGACTATGGAATGGTCAGAGATTTGATGTCGAGGGTTTCCTTGTTTGGATTATTCCTTCGGTATCGATTTTCACCGATCATAATGTAGTTTCGTATAATATACTGAGTCGAACGTAAATAATTAATTATTACATTTCAAATTTAATTGACTCGTACCGTCTTATAAGTTAAATTAATGGAAGAATTAATTTATTAGAATTTTTTATATTTCGTGTTAACCTTTGGGGCGTTTCGAATGTCCATTTTAAATTAAAATGGTAGGATTTAAATCCACTGGGTTAGTACAGAATTTGGGTAGAGTTTTTGTCCATTTGGAGTATTATTTAGGATCATTAGGTTGAGGCTTACATTGGTCCTAAGCCTAATTTCGTGGGAAGATCTATTATTAAGTCAATTAGACAAACCTAAAACACATTTTGGACAATTAAAGAAACCCTGGAGAACTTGAGAAAAGAGGGACCAAGGATTGGAGAAGAATTAAAGATTTTAGGGATTTGATTTGTCAATCGGTCAAAGGCAAGTATACATCGATTAAGAATTGATTTCAATTTGTGTTAGATTGTGATAATTCATTGGAATCTGAATTAACACATCTACAATCATTTTTAATCATCTATAACCTAATTTTTGAAATTGGTTTAACTGGACAATTAATACTTAATCTCATGTTAATGAATTAGGTTAGTTTGATATCAAATCCTATGAATTAAGCTTATAATCTAGATGAGTTTGATATATTATGTACCATTGTAATGAATCCTACAAAATCCCTCTTGTTTAATTCGAAATTGAATCAAGACTGAGTTGAATTGGGTAAAAATATGAACTTAGGGTTCTTAAGTACATAAACTGTATTTAACACATTAAAATTTGATTTAATTAATTGAAACTTGTTGAATTATATTAGTTTTGTTGTTGTTGATTTTATATATGAACGAGAATGGGAATAGGATTGATGAGAGGCTTCAAATTTAGGTTTTTGGGCATTAATGGTCATCTTTGGCTTTTGAAGAAGATGGATCTGCGTCAATCTCATTTGAACGAGATTAGGACCCTATTCAAATGAGATTAGTAATTTCATTAGAACTACTTAGAAATTTGTTGGAAAAATATTTGTATTTTTATTAGAATGGCTTGTGATCTCATTAGAACGACATTTGGTTTCTCGCTGTAACGAGTTATGTGATTTCATTAGAACGACCTTGTATCCACCTATAAATTAATTAGTAATAATTAATTGGATACTTATAGTAATCCTCGAATACATTGGATTTCTTACGATGTGACTTTATGTTCTAGCATACCATGTGTGGTGTGTACTCATGGGTAATGTAGTAGGGGGATTTTGATTGGGCATATATAACGTTTACCGCGTTGGTACCCCGGTGAAGTGATAGGATTTACCTTAGTCCTTTTTCCCAATCCTACATGATGAAAGGGGTTAACAGGGGGATCCTTTCATATATCCTAGGGTATGGGGCCATATGGTTGGTGTGAAGATTTTGTGATTATACCTTTATGTTATTTTGAGATTATAGGTATGGAGCAACCTATAACTATACATAGTGCGCACGAGTGATCCCCAAAGGCAATTGGTATAGGCCTTCGTATCTTTATATGAGGGTGTGTGTAGATCCCACAATCTGCCATATACCGATAATGGTCATGGTTTTAGACCGTGAAAAAGGCCAAGGTTCACGTTTGGGTCCATTACCATTTCAAAGGTGATCGATATGGGGGTCAGAGTCTGAAATCGTGACCATATCAAGTAGTCATGGATCCACTCATGACATCATATGAGGGGCTTGGTAATGGTCCTTGATTGTTACCCAGTGGTAAAGGTTTTGTACCGTGACCCAAGATGTGATTGTAAATCACAATATTTTTTTTATTCATGACCTTGGACCATGACCATTCTCTATAAAATTTCATTGCTAGTCACGGTCTCTAACCGTGATCCTCCATCATGACTAAAATGTTCACGACTCAGAATCGTGACCAAAACTGTGACTATTTAAATTGTATTAATAAATGGTTAGTATTTAAGACTCTGACCATATATTAATAATACATAAATGGTCACAGTTGTGATCACGGTTCTGAGTCGTGACCAAAAATAAATTTAATTAAAAAAAATATTTAATTTTCTGCCTCCCATAAAAACATATACATGTTTTCAAACTTGTATACATTTCCATGATATAACTAACTAATCCATGAATAAAAAATAATAATATAACACAAATTTACTAATTATTAAGCCATTAAATTGCTATAAATAAATAACAATACAACACGACTTGTATACATTTCCACAATTAATAATAAAACACAATCTATATACATTTTCACAAATAATAATACAACACAACCTATATACATTTCCACAAATAAAAATTTAAATCTTTAATGTGTTCTTTCCACGAAATATATGAAAAATGTTCAAAATTTTCCTTATCCAACTAGGCCTGTAAATATTTCAAAATGTTCCAAATGGTAAGAAAGGACTTGAATAAAAAAATGACTTCGGGAAGCCTGCATAGCCAAAAATGGCATCAAAGTCTAGATAATTTGTAAGATGAACCAGGTTCGTAAGATTAACAAAATGAAAATGGTTGGGGTTACTACATACAAGGGTACTCAAACGAAATAAAATAGGATTAGTGATATAATGATATTAGAAAATGACATTAGTATTACCAATAAGAGATTTTGATGTCGTTGTCTCAGAAAACATCGTATAATACAAACCAAAAGTCGAGGCAATCATACCAATAGTGAACATGAACATAAACCGTAACCATTCATGTGGTTATCTCAGATTGGCAGTATGTTATTAGTGTCGCGTTCAAAACTTAATAATATCTAAAGAAAAATTACAAAAATGTGAGTGACAAGGAAGAAAATGCAAGAGAACTCAATATATGAGTAGAAGATGCAAAAATGTAAAAAAATATAAGGATTGTTCCAATACTATGATACAAATAGGGTTGTCATACAATGGTTAGTAATAAAATAATGTTTTCAAACTCAATCTTTGTCTAAATCAACGAAAGATCCTTCAATTTAGGGTTGTCATCAAGAGCAGACTGGAACTCTGTAGGGGCCTTTACTTCGTTTGCGTGAGAAGTCAAACCATTTGGTGCATGCATAAAAACATACCAATTGTCCCCGCTTATGCACTTTGAGTAGAATACCTTTTTCATGTTTTGAAACACACAAATAAAAGGCTCATTGACCATACGATCTTTACTTTTTTTTCTTAAATAAGTCTACCATGACAAGTTTTAAGGCATGAATAAGTTTACAACCATTCGTAGTGTCCTCCACCTTCACCCAATCATAATAAAAGATTACTCATTTTAAATCTAAGTAACCTAGTTACATTTTGGACAATCCCCTAATACGTCAACACTGTATCCTTTGGATTTTATCGCTTTTTCCATCCGCATAAGAAGTCAAGGTAGAAATTAATATTTCATTGTTTTGCGTCAATATTTTTTCCTCGCATGGGTATGAGATGAAATCAAAACCGTTAGATGCGAAATTTTTTAAACTCATTCACACGCAAATTGGGACCTTTGTCTATACATGCAAGCCTTGAACAGACATCACATATTTTTAAAAGTTGCATTTATTAATGGATTTGTATTAGGGCATGTTTTACAATGCATACATAAATAACCGTAGTAAAAGAGGTGGAAATCGTCTCTTTTGATACCTATGCCCTAAAACCATTCATCGTTCAATTTCTCTTCTGATTTTGAGCAATTTCTCTCTCATACTTCCTAAATGTGTTCATGAAATTATAGAGTTTAGATGGTAATATAGAGAATACAGATAATCAAACAAAAATGAGTTATATGTGTAATTACTTACTCTCTCCAATATTCAACTTCATCTTGTGATTCAAAGACATAATGAGTTACTTGCTCATATTACAAATTGGTGAGTCTCACATATTTAGGGTTCCCGAAAGGCACTTCAGCCCTAAACTCATCAGGTTCCTTGATCATTCATTATCTATGAGGATTAAGCCTCTTAAGATATTGTTCTGACATATGTTCCCGAACGTATAATGATTATTCTTTTATTATGTATTCTTTTGCAATTGACCCTCCAATATATCATTTATTCTTAACTTAATCTTTAAAGGTTTTCAATGAAGCACTCAAAAGGATACATCCATCGATACCTTACAGGTACACATAATAAAGACGCATTGCATAGATACAGAACAAGGTGGACGCTGATGTTAAATAATAATGGAGGAAAATATTTCTCTGATACACAAACCGCCTCGGCTAAAGTTGATTTCGCAGATTTAATGTCCTTTATGTTTTCCACTTTTGCACAATATGAGGTAAAGCACAAATTGATCAGCATAATTTCCTTATAGAGATCTTTGTGCTAAAAAATGCAATGCCTAAATAATAGAGGGACTAATTAAATGATGATGTGCCAGTCTTGAGACTTGCACTATTTTGGGCCATTTGTATGGTAAGTTACAACCCTTTGTAAATTACCAGAATAACCACTTAGAGTCTTCAAATTGAACAACGTATTTAGGAGGATATTTTTCTCACTAGTAGTCAAAGTGAAAGCACCATTGGGGATCGAATTTCTTCCTGTTATAGGATCAGTTCTTAACCATAATTTTTTTCATCTTCTGTAAATCGTGGTGTGCCTTCACTCCATCTTTCGAATGAGATAAACCTAGACATGTTCCTATCAGATGTCCAGCAAAATTCTGCTCCGTGTGTATCACATAAATTACATGCATAACACAGTGCTCATTTAAATATGACAAGTTAAATAAGATTGACCGTCTGAACCATGTCTTTATTTTACTAGGATCTTTTGGATACTCCTTAGCATTACGCTTGGCTATGCTATGCTTGTGATCAACAAGTAAAAAATTAGACTTATCATTCCTAAAAGTGTGAGTGTTCAGCAGAAATCTACGTTGACTGGCATAACTCATCTTACCACTATGATGTCGCCACGTGGATTCATTCTCCTTCCATAGACGGGACATCCATAATAACCATGAACATAGAAATCGAATAAGGTCCCATAGGTAGAAAAGTCATGGATTGCTCACACTACTATTTCTTTAAGTGTGAGATTTTCACCCTTAGTAGCGTCAAACGCACTGCCGCCTTCATCAAATGACTCTACAAGTTCTTCAATTAATGGTGCTAAGAAAATATCAATATCATCACCGGGAGTCGTTGGCACGAGTATCAACAATGACAATAAAGTGAACTCTTTTCTCATGCATAGTGTTGGAGATAAACTTAAAGGCGCCATAAGAACTGGAAAATAACTCTAATTAGTTCTTAAATTATTTAAAGGGTTAAACCCGTTAGCTTATAATCCAAGACAGACATTGTGCGATTCCTTTACAAAGTCGGGGTGTCGTTCGTTTGAAAGGTGGCTGATAGACTGGGTTTTTCCGCGGCGCGAGAGTCACCTACGCTCCGGTCGTTTTGAATTCGTCTCACCTGAACTATATAAAAACCTAAATTATGACTACACTCAACGGGTGAGTATAGCGGTAAGTTGGGTATCGAAAATCCACAGAGATGAGTTGCTAGAATTTATAAGGTTTAATATTCCTAAATAAAAGTGTAAAAGATGATTATACACAAAAAGGGAAAAGATGCATAAAATGGAAATATTAATCTAGGCGAGGGAAAATAAAGCTAGATTAAGAAAGCGAGTAAAAACTATAGGTTGCGTCGAATATCCCTCACCCGAGTTAATTAGTATAAAATGGTTACATGGGTCGACGAGTTATTACGAATGCGTCTCGTTTCGACAGTTAATTAAATCAAGAGTTGTCACACCCCTAAATTTTCATAAAAGTCTAATAAGATTTTGGGGTCAACAAATACCCCAGAAATTACGCACGCAAGGTCGTAAGCACGGAACATACATGATATGACCCGTCAAATCTCTTAGGTGTAATAGCTAGGACAATGCACCCAAAATAGACCCGTAAACACCATCACCAAAGCAAAGCAACCAAATCAACCCTAGGTGAGTTCAATCCAAGACAACCTAAACTAAATTAGCCACTAAGCATGATAAACAACAATAATTAAAGCACCTAATTAAATTACACTACAATTTATCTAAGCAAGAAATAATGAAATGAATGGAAATCTAGGTTACAAAGCTAAAGAACAATAATGGAACTTACATTAATGGAGAAGAAGAAGGAATAGTAAACTTACAAACCCAAAATAGGAAGGAAAATATAGGAGAGAGAAGCTCTCAAAAACCTAATCTAAACTATCTAAAATGAAAAATATCTACATAATAAAAGCCTACAACATTCTATTAATACGCCAAAATAAGCCCCTAACAAAACCAAGCCAAAAAACCCAAAATAAGTCCATTTTCGTCCATATCTGATAGGCCTGGTCGACCTCATGTTTGGGACCGGTCGACCGCTATTTTGAGATTTGCCTTGGGCTGTTGACAACCCCCTTTTCCTCTCCGAACCAATTTTGATGCATTGTACGGAAATGGCCATAACTCCCTCATACGGAATCGAAATGATGCATGGTCGGAAATGACACGAAGCTAATTAAATTATCTACATGATTATGTTTTGAAACCCTCCAAATTATGCAATATGAGATTACCAAAATTCCCTTGAAGTAGAAGAAAATACTGAAACCTTCCAAAAATGGGCATAACTTCCGCATACGGAGTCAGAATGACGCATGGTTAGTGTCCATGAAAAGATAATTTGATGATCTACATGTTGGTAAATTCATTCCATAAAAAATAGTGAGTTTGAAAAGACCAAATTTCCCTTGAAGTAGTGTCCGACGACGGAACTTCTCCGAAATGCAATGGATCCTCACTTTTAGCATTCGAATACCTACAAAAGGAAAACTAACCCCTGAAAAACATGTATATATCCAAATCCAAGGTTATCTGCTTAATGAGCATAAATATAGGCATTAGGACCGTAAAAGCGCTAGAATGCACAAAGATAACGGGCGGAAATATGCAATATTTGATACGAATCACACCCCCTAACTTAAACATTGCTAGTCCTTAGTTATGAAACAAACAAAACCAGTCCACAGAGGGCGGTACAAGACGTATATATGCATCGAAATATAACTGCCACTTTCATAGGGACCACGATTGCATTTAGCATATGCAGTAAGCCGTTAAACCCCTAGGTCACCCTAGTGGATGAGTGTGGTCTCGTGAGGGTTTTCAAGGATGGTACCCACAAACATCACATGGTTTCCTCAAAATATGCCCAAACCAACATGCAACAAGCCCAACAATAGCGAAAAGGATTTCATACGCATTATTAGCACATTGAACGGATTCAAACAAAAGTTCAAATCATTAAAATTATAGAATGCACCTCATAGAATTGAAACCTTAAAATGTGGGAGGGGAGCGAGAACATGCAAAGTGTGATTTGGCAAAAAACTTATATAAACCGGATACTAAAAGTCAAAGCATGCATAAAAGTCAATCCTCACGGGCATTACACTCATCAAGTGAATTCACTCGAAACAGGGAGGTAACACACAGAACATGTGGGCATAAAGAGTAAATGGAAATGGAAACTAGGCCGAACACATGTCACAAATGAAGAACGCTATATATAAAATGAAAAATAAAATCTCAATGAGAGGATACCGCTCATTAAAGGAGGCGAAATGCATTTTCACAGATTATCAAAACTATTTAAACCTTTTAATTACATCTACTTAAGATCACATAGGACTTTAATAGGGTTATAATGTGGGCTAGACTAGGGTACGAAATGAAAGGAATGTATATACGGATTCAAAGTATTCGGAATGAAAGCTTGGAATAATGGGAAATAGTGCGGGTAATAACAAAATTAGAAAACAAGTTCCAAAAAAGCATTAGATATATCATTTTGAGAGTGATCAAAGCTTATTGAACTATATACAACATTTAGAAACTTTCTCTTTCTTTTCTTTTCTTCTTTTTCTCATTTTTCTCTTTTGTTTTCTTTTTCTTTTCACTTCTATTTTCTTCTCTTTTTCACTTTTTCTTTTCTTTACTTTTCTCACTCTCATATGCCTAAATTTCAATTGCAACATAACAACAACATTCAATCCCAAGTAACATTCCAAACAAAGGTATGTAAGGGTAATAAGTATGGTGTATAACTCCAATTTCGAGTTGGTTGGGATTTGGGGTTATGAAACGAAGGGCTAATATAAGGCTCAAAGGGGTTAACGTGGGTAAACATATAAGGTGAGGTCAAGGCTAATATGGGTGATATAACAAAGATGGCCTATGATCATTTCCAAAAGTTTATGCAATTCTCGAGTCAAAATAATATATGAAAATCATGCTCAAGTAATACATTTTAAGTATGAACTCAATTAAAGAACGATCAAATGAAAGAATAGTGAGATTACCAACGAATTTAACATTTTCAATGAGAACAGAATAGTGTATACACTCACAAACGACGAAAGGTACAAAGCTTAATCGGTGAAAATATATACAATGCAACAAAAGATTACTGAGTTATAAAAATCTTAAACCAAATCAATATAGCAATAAAAGTGCATGTGCTCATGGGATTAAAGTTTAATTCATGAAGTTATTCATAATATCAATAATCGAGGACTAAAGTCTCATAACTTCTAAAATCGAGAACATGCATCATTGGATTGTTAATTGGATCGGGCAATTATTGATATTTTTCATCGGAAACAAAGGCAAAATGCCCAATAAAGGAGAAAAAAGAAAGAAAATCTTTTTGAAATTTTTGAATTTTTCTAAGAAAATCATACTAAGTAACTAACATGTGAGCAAAAACATGGACTAAAAACAGAAATGGATAGAATATCCCACACCTCCTAACTTAAAACTTGACATTGTCCTCAATGTCAATTAAGAACCAACTCAAAGAGAGGAAAATAGCGATATTACCCAAAACTGGAGCGATCCCCATAAGAACAAGTCCAAAGAATCTACAAAACAAGTTAGTACCGAGCATAGCAAAAACAAATAATAAAAAATTAACTGATTACACTAGACTAAATTAAAAAGGAAAGAAATGATAAAAAGTTAACTATATACAACCTACTATTTAGGCTTCACACTAACTGTACACTAGAAGTCTAAATAGGTGAGGGTCCACCATGAAAATGATTTGACTTTGGAGGATAATCGGTGTACCCTCACATACAAGCATGCCTTCCGAAAAATATGAATTTCGTTTGAAAAACGGAAGGCATGTGTAAGGCGTAAGAAAGTAAGCATCGTCAATTAAAAGTTTTGGAGGGACGATGGGTATTTGGATTGAACGGGTGACAAAAACATGTGGGGACCGAGAAAAGCAGAATATCCTCCCAAAGATTTAGCAGGTGCAATGGGAGGTGGCGCACATGAGGGCAAAGATGCCTTCATGGAAAGCAACTCGAGCAAGTACTCCTCGTCAGTGAAAGGATTGAACGTTTTAAAGTTCACCACCGATTCATCGAGTACTTATGACGGTGTAGTAACGGAGAATGAAAATGGGGAGGAAAGAAATTCAAACTCAAGAGATGAGTTATCATCGCTCAAAGTTGGAATTTCAAAGGAGATAGGATCATTTTCAATGAAACTTTCTTCTTTGGGATCCAAAGAAGAAATCATCTCATTGCAAATGCATACTACATCCATTTCATCCTCGCTTTCATTCTCAATTACAAGATGGGCCAAGTGACGAATGGTTTGTTCCAAAGTAGGCACAAAAACCTCACTTGGTTCAAAACATTCCTCGACTTCAAAAGTCTCTTAAGAGAAATCGTCGTCGGATTCGAATAATAAATCCAAGTCTTGCTCCCAACAACGATTTTCTTCCCGATAACATTCTTCATACCTCTCGTTCTCAAGCATAAGTAAACCCTCGCCGAAAGTCATATGCCGAGGTGCGGATGCTTGAAAAAAAGGAGTTTGAAAATCATTAGCGGAACTAAAGTTAAACTCATTATTATAGGAATTTTGAAAACTATTGCAATTCGTTTCAAAATTCCTATTATAAGGAGGTAGAGGCCCAAAATCATTATCATCATCATCATCAAAATTCCAATAACCCAGGTTTTGACTTTCGTAATACTCGCCCAAAGACATTTTAGATGTTTCAATTTTTTGGGATTCTAAGTATTGACTAAAAGTCAAAGGTTTGCAAGAATTTTGAGAATTATCATGATTACCAAAAGAATTAGAATAAGACATGCTTACCCCAAAAATGGCTCGAAGCGGCGAATTCCACAAAGTAGATGCGCGCGGAAGATTCAAGCGTTTCTAAGTGCTCAAATGTGGAAGTCCTACAAAAATGTTAGGCAAAAAAAAAATACAAATAGAAAGAAAATACTATGAACTACTAAATCAAATAAATTCTAAAACAAACTCATCCCCGGCAACGGAGCCATTTGATACACTGGGTTTTGCCATGGCGCGAGAGTCACCTACACGCCGATCGTTTTGAATTCGGCTCACCTGAACTATACAAAAACCTAAATTACGACTACACTCAACGGGTGAGATAGCGGTAAGTCGGGTATCGAAAATCCACAGAGACGAGTTGCTAGAATTTATAAGTTTCAATATTCCTAAATAAAAGTGTAAAAGATGATTATACACAAAAAGGGAAAAGATGCATAAAATGGAAATATTAATCTAGGCGAGGGAAAATAAAAGCTAGATTAAGAAAGCGAGTAAAAACTATAGGCTGCGTCGAATATCCCTCACCCGAGTTAATTAGTATAAAATGGTTACATGGGTCGACGAGTTATTACGAATGCGTCTCATTTTGACAGGTAATTAAATCAAGAGTTGTCACACCCCTAAATTTTCATAAAAGTCTAATAAGATTTTGGAATCAACAAATACTCCAGAAATTACGCACGCAAGGTCGTAAGAACGGAGCATACATGATATGCCCCGTCAAATCTCCTAAGAATAATAACTAGGACAACGCACCCAAAATAGACCCGTAAACACCATCACCAAAGCAAAGCAACCAAATCAACCCTACGTGAGTTCAATTTAAGACAACCTAAACTAAATTAGCCACTAAGCATGCTAAACAACAATAATTAAAGCACCTAATTAAATTACACTACAATTTATCTAAGCAAGAAATAAATGGAAAGCATGGAAATCTAGGTTACAAAGCTTAAGAACAATAATGGAACTTACATTAATGGAGAAGAAGAAGGAAGTAAACTTACACACCCAAAATAGGAAGGAAAATCTAGGAGAGAGAAGCTCTCAAAAACCTAATCTAAACTATCTAAAATGAAAAATATCTACTAGATAAAAGCCTACAAAATTATATTAATACCCCAAAAAAACCAAGCCAAAAAACCCAAAATAAGTCAATTTTCGTCCATCTCTGATGGGCCCGGTCGACTGCGATTTTGAGATTTTTTTTACGCATTGCACGGAAATGGCCATAACTTCCTCATACGAAATCGAAATGATGCGTGGTCGGAACCGACGCGAAGATAATTCAATTATATACATGATTCGGTTTTGAAACCCTCAAAATTATGCAGTATGAAATTACCAAAATGCCCTTGAAGTAGAAGAAAATACCGAAAGCTTCCGAAAATGGGCATAACTTCTGCATACAGAGTCAGAATGACGCACGGTCAGTGGCCACAAAAAGATAATTTGATGATCTACATGTTGGTAACTTCATTACATAAAAAATAGTGAGTTTGAAAAGACCAAATTGCCCTTGAAGTAGCGTACGGCGACGAAACTTCTCTGAAATGCAACGGATCCTCACTTTTAGCGTTCCAATACCTACAAAAGCACAATTAACCCCTGCAAAACATGTATATATCCAAATCCAAGGTTATCTGGTTAATGAGCATAAATATAGGCATTAGGACCGTAAAAGCGCTAGAATGCATAAAGATAACGGGCGGAAATATATAATATTTTATACGAATCAGTTGCATATGAGGGAATCAATATGATGGCACATGAGGTTCCCACCTACCTCATTTTGATCATGCCATGTCATGGCCTCTGCTATCCACAGTATAATGAAAAATCTTTTTAAATGTGGCCCGAGGGGAAAATACTTCAATACCTTCTATGAAACTTGTGAGCACTTGCGAGATTTTGTGGGTTTATTTTTTCCACTCTCACAAACCGTATATCTTGGCTCATTTCATAAATGATACTCATCCTCCAGTTCATATTCGATGTGGTATAATATGCAATCATACTCACATGAATGAATACATTTGTACTTTAAACTCAAACCTTTCAATCTCTTCTTCATGCTCGAATAACTATCTGGTAACGTGTCCTTTTTCGGGAGAATGTCTTTAGCCCATTTAAGAATTTTGATTACGTTGTTGCCCAACAAAACAAATTAAATCTTCAAATTATGCAAACCGATCATTGCATACAATACTGAGTGATCTTCTTCGCAAATTTTATAGATAGGTCTAGCCACATCGACTTTCAACCATATATATTCTTGATTTTTGGGTAATTAGGTATCAACTTATTCAATGACTTGGTCATAATATAAATTGTTTGTATCTATGGGTTGGTGGTTTTGATGTTGGTGGAATTTGTAAGAATCATTAATTAGGTTGGTCAAAAGATGATGTGTTGGCAAGTAATTCATCACTTCTACCCGGTGGAGTTTTATTACGCGATCGAGTACCAGTAATTCTTCTGGAACATATGGTTCATTATTTTCCCCATAGAATGTCCATATCTTATAGTCATGCAACATACTCCACTTTAGTAAATCCAACTCAAAATCTTTCAAAGACTTAAATTTTCCGTTCATACAACAAGTGCATAGACATGGAATCTTGTCACTATTAAGATTTCTATAAGCATTTTTAACAAATTTACAAATGCCCTTTACATGATTATTAAAGACTTTATTACTCTCCCCCATCCATTATTTATATTATGGGAATTCCATTAAATAGTCTTAAGAATTCAATTCACCTTTATAAATAGGTTGAAACGAACGTTATGTTTCATACAAGAACTCTTAGTTTATAATTCAAGCAAATTCATTCAACCCAAGTAAATTCATTCAACTAGAGAATTCAATATAAATAAAATAAAACCAAACAAATTAAGATATCATTAAACCACGAAACCTTATAATTAAAATAACTTATGATATCAATAGATGTCCCACAAAATTAAGACGTTACAAACTTATCCCTAAATAAAATATCGTTCATCGCCTAATCCTATCCAACAAATAAATTGGCCACATAATATAATAATTTTATCAACCAATATGCATAGGCTCCTTTTCGCAACCCTGGTATATTTTATCAACCAATATCTAAACCTCAACCACCTCCAAAGGGAGACCATGGATAGGTGTTCCGACATTCATGGAAATGAGCATGTATGTGCCAAGGAGCCTGGACAACTCTGGTATATATTATTAATCACCATAGGCATCATGCATAGATGACGATGATCCACAAAATGTTGTAGAAGGAGGCACTTGGGAGGGGAATGTTATATAATAAGGAACTTTGGAAGAAAAACCCTAAGGCATAGGAAAGGGGAATGTTTTAGAGGGCATTTGGGAGGGGAAACAATGTTTTTGACTAAACAAATGGGTCAACCCCTTAATTTCATATGTCAGTATTCCAAAGGTATTGGTAACATCGCACATGTTCTTCTTAAGCTCTAACATTTTTCCTTTTGTTATGGCATATTCTTCTACCTGGCTCAACATATGACTCTTCAGCGAAGACAACTCTGAAAAAAACTTCTACGAAAAAAAAAAAGTTTTTATCCGATATTCCTCAGTGTAGTATCTCTCTTGACGAAAATGAATGTCAAAGATTATTTTCTAAAATAACCTAAGTTATTTATTAAACCTGAAATCATTATTTAAAAAAATTCAAAACAGTTTTAACTAACGATTTAGTTGCAAATAATCAAACTACTAGGAAATAAAATAAGAAACCAACACGCGGTGATTTTTATGTGGTAAAACCCCAAACAGGGTGGGGAAGCATCCAAGCTGACCTCAATGCCACAAATAAAAATCCACTAAAAATAAGATACTACAAGTTACAATAAAGTTAAAGAAAATATTGGAGAAAAGGCGAAAAATGTACCTAAAGTGAGAGAACAACTCGATTCTTCTGTTGTAATCCCTTGAGCTTTCTTTCAAACGGTCGACTAGAATATAAATTCCAAAAACAACAACTAAGTTGGATTATGAAAAGTGTTTGTGTTGTATTCTAGTGTGAATAGGCGAATGACTTAAAATGTACTTAAATTATAAATGCACGCTCACACACTTATTACAACAAATTTCTAACAAACTACAAATTTTAATATGCAAACTTACATATACAAGATTCCAAACAATATAAAAATGAATATATGGAACCAAAAGAAAATACCTAAAAATAAAGTTTGTACTCTCATAAACTCTTTTAGGACAGATTTCAAAATATTATTTAGATCATGATTTTTATTTTCAAATACCAAAAAAAATTCAAACAAAATTAGATCCAAAAATTTCTTTTTAAAATATTTAAAAGGATAATGACTTGAAAGAACTCAGATTTAAACCAAAATACACAAAACAATATTTTCAAGTCTGAAATCCCAAAATATACTCAAATGAAATCAATTCATTTAGACAAAGGCATGATTCTGATTTTATTAATAGAGAGATAAAATAATATTTTGTGATTGTGCAAAGTGAGAAATATTTTAAATATAGACATTCTCAACATTTATTAAAAAAATGCCAAGACTAACTCATTTCAAAATTGTTAAATATGGAAGACATAACTAGGAAGTTGAAGATAAAATATATGCTCAAGAACACCTTCTACAATACCATAATCTCACTCTATGTATTTAATTGGGCATAATTTTTCCTCTCTCTACACCCTCTTCACTCTCCAAAATGGATTGCCTCACAAATATTTTCTCTCCAAAAATATGTCTAACCAATCCTAACAATTGTTATAAAAGGGTTTATATAGGTCCAAGTAAAAGATACTAGAAACCCTAAGGTATTGAAAGGTTCGGATTAATTTTACCTAAAGAGTTCTAATTTGAGGGTTATGAGAGTTGCTTACAAACTAAGCATATTCGGTTATACGATCAATCTATAAAAAGGCTAGTTTAAAATACCAAACCGCTCAAGAAAGGAGACAGCCTTTAAGAATACCATGGTTGGTATTGGATTTTGCAACAAACACTCAAACGGTCATATTAATACCAAATCCTATAGGTACAGTCAGTTAAAGATATTGACATCTGCTCAAAGTAAATGTTTCACTGTTGCAAAACGACAATATACACAAGAATATATAATATCTCGGATAAAATAGATTAAATCGATGCTCTAAGACCAAACCTATTTGTAGTAATTCCTTTTAACCTATATCAAAATATGAGATATCAAATAGAACATCTTTACGATGCCTATTAAATCCTATAGTTATGAGAGCATCTGTATTGGTGGTGTGCAGCGAAAGGCAGATATACAAACTCAAAAGTGAGTTTTGCCTTTTTTCAACTTTAACGCCCACAATGGTGGAAGATAGTTTGACATTTGCTACGAACGTTTAAAGTTTGTAGGAACATAAAATGTATTTGTTACGAACTTTATTTGTTCGTAAGAATTGCTACGAACAAATAAAGTTCGTAGGAACTTTTACTGAATTTTTATCCGTTCAGTAAACTTAGCAATTCTTTACCTTTTCCTCTACAAATTTTGTAAGGTTTCATCCATCACTGCGAGAAATTCGATTTACAAATTTACCTTTTTTTGTCAACTTTCTCCACCACTACGGATGCTCCGAATAGAATCGAATAAAAGGCTTATAACCTGGTCAAAGCTTCAATATGGTCAAGGCTTAAAAGAGGTATTATGATTTAGCGGATCTAGCATGTCATCATATCCTATGCTATAAACATGACATTTATACATAAATTAAAGAACCAATGCTCCTACCCGAATAATACAAAACAAAAGGTAAGGCTCCTAGGCCAGTGCGCTATAGCTAAGAAAGTAACATTTGTATGCCGCCTCAAATCATAGGTCCAGTAAAAAAAAATCCTACACGTAATGAAGTGACATTTTGAGTTTTGTTTTAAAAATTCATTTTAAAATATAAAGAAATTATTTTTAAAATAGGAAATTATTATTTTTTAAACTAATTCAATTTTAAATTATAAAATTATTTTACACACTAATCAAATAAATATATATGATATGCATGTGTGCCTAAAATGTGTCCAAGTGCGCAATAATGCACAATACGTGATATGTGTGTTTACTTTGTGCCATGTATACCTTTTTACCTTTACTTGAATTTTCACGTTAATTGAGTTGTGAGTAATATTGAGTCTCGAAGGATGAACAGGATTGAATTTAATGAGATAAGTCATGAGTGTGTTCCGTATAAGATTTAGAAAAACATTTTGAGAAAAATATCCAAACTTGAAAACCGAAATTAGCATGGACTCGGACAACCAAGTGAAGTCCTCTAATTTGGATGTTTCAATCTCCCCAATTGGATATTTGCGACAAAACAACTTAAGTAAATCATAGGCACTCTCAGAAGTAAAAAAATATCTTATTTCCTATACATCAAATTCTAAAAATCTACACATCGTAAAATCCTAAGAAAAGTACATGACTCAACTATACATTAATTACACTAACACTGCTTGTGATTTTTTGCATAAAACAAGAAATACAAAACTCACAATAACAAGTCTAAGATATCATAGAAATTGATAAGTCATTACACATCCGGATATCATAAATATGATCAAGTATCAAGACTAGGAATGATGTACTCTCTCCCCTCATTTTATCTCAAATAGACTAGGGATAAATTATGTTATACTGTGAGAACTAAAAAGATGAATTACCAACAAATAATAGTAAAAAGTCTAATATCGGGTCACTCATATGTTAACACGTTTTAAGAGGTGCCTTTGATCATTTTTTAAGCATCCGCGCCCTAAAACCTTAGAAGATCATTATAAGCAAAGAGTAATGCACTAATTACAATTCAAGGCAGTTTCAACTTTAAGTCCACAACATGCATTCCACTAGTCTTTTGTGAATACTCAAATCTCAAATTTAAAACGTTTCGTGATCAAGTCATCATATACAACAATTTTCAAAAATAGTGCACCATTCAAATGATTTTTATGTAAGGCCAAAAAATATTTTAACCTCCCCATAATAGATATTTCATTAAATTCTGTGAGTTTAGACTTAAGAATGTTCTTTACTTTCTCATGCAGAGCCCTTACTCACTTTCCTACTCAGTAATAGTCACAAAAAATATTTAAAACTATCATATTTTTGGTTAAACAATGAACAGATCCCGGGTTGGATAATTTGCTTATATTAGAAAATCTCGTCATTTTAGATGTGGGGGCTGCGGACTTAAAACAAATTTTATAACAATTTTTTTTATAATGCCTCGTTTTTTCGAAATAAAATATGTTGACAAAAATTAATTTAATAATTTGGAATAAATTCGAGAATAAATTAAATCGGTGGAATTTAAATTAAAGGGGTAAAATTTAAATTAAGAGTAAATACGTGAAAAATAAATAAAATAATAATTAACTTATGGTCACGTGTTGTTTAAACATAATATAAATGGGTATCTCAAATAAAAATAATTGGGATCCGTTCGAAAGGTTTAATTAAATCGTTTAGGTATTTTAGACCTTTAGGAATGGTCCTGGGATATAGGTATATCAGTTGGGAAGTTATTGGGCTATTTCGGTTATAGGTTCGGTCCCATTTAGGGGTCCAAAAATGGGACTTTAGGCCTAACTCGGGAATTGGACAAGTATAACTTAAGAAGGGAGATTAAGAAACCCCCCACACTTAACAAAACCTAAACCTAGCAGTCAGAGGATACCAAAGGCTAAAGGGGAGAGGAGGCTAAAGATCCAATGAGAAATACTCAAAGAGGAGGCTAAGAATCCAATTGAAGAACACTCAATCAGTCTATTCAGGAAAGAATTTTCTTACTCAATTTAAATGTCCAATGTACTTCTTAATTCATTGTAGTAAACCCCATATAATTTCTTGGTTCTAATATAAAATTGGTGATTAAATGATGGAATTTAATCTCATGCATGTAGAGAAGGCTAATTTGAAATTAGGTGGCTTAAACCCAGAAATTTAGGATGATTAAAATCTGGAATTTGATGATAGAATTCATGCCTTAGTACTCTTGAATAAATTGGAAAACTTAACACATATGTAGAGGATTATAACTCCTGTTTTAGGATCGGGAATTTAAGAGAATTAGGATCATTATATATGATTAGAATCTAATGGGATTAAGAGGTGAAAAATATGATTTCTAGATATGTCAATTGATCTAAATTCTGGGATTTGGGGGAATCAAATTCCATGTTAATTTATGTAATTAACCATCCTAAGATGAAAAACTAAGTCATGGGGACCTATTCTTCTGTTATTATAATTGTATATACCATTGGACTAAAGTTTGAGATTGAATTAAGGATTTGCGTATTAAGAAACCATAGCAGATCTGGGTTTCGGCCCAGATCTGAGTTGATTGGGCCCCTAGAGGTGAATCAATTTGGCTAGGCGAACTGGTTCGGCCCGAAGAAGTGTATCGATTTGGTCCGTAGAGCAGGTTGAGTTGGGACCGTGGTTAGATCCGGGGGATTTTTAGGAAGCTATACGAGTTGGTGGGACAGTATTCGGATGAACGGTAATTTTATTAAAAATGGATTTGTGGCACGATTGGTAAATATGAACTTGTCATTAACTAGATGGTTAAGTAGTAAATTGGGGTTTGTCAATAGATAATAAATAGGGGATATTTAGGGGATTATTAATAAGAGATTAACGAGACATATCGGGGGGGGGGGGGGTTATAAAATGAATTACCTAAATATATTGTGTGATAAAAATAGGCGTGTCACTATGTCATAAATGAAAAAATGGACAATTAACTAGATCGTTAATTTTAAAGTATGGATGTTACTTGGGAACTGTGGATACTGCTTGTGGGGTAATAATAGAGTTATTTATCTATACATATTGTATGAAAATAATATGTATTTATATTATTTGTGTGGACATACCTATATTCGTGGACAATTATATCGGTTGGGGTTACGCGCGTTCGGGACTGTGGCACACGTCGGCGCGGGTGGGCTAGGCATTGTGTAGGTCATTATTTTAAGTACTACATATCAGCGCCACTTATGAGAGATAGGTGTATATGATGGGATCCATTGGCAATGCTGGCTATGGGATGTGCAGTGGTGTACTGTGTAGGGACTTCCCACTTGTGTGTGTTTTGTGATGTCCGATTTGGATAAGAGACTCCTTTGGACTTACTGATAGAGCACGAACGAAACACTCCTGGTAGATGCATGTAAGTATTGCATATATGTAAGGACATATATATAATCATATAAATTAAAGGAGATTGATTATTAGTCTAATAATGTAGACAATAAAAGACAAACGCAATACTAAATAGTATGCTTAACTGATGTTTATGTCACTTTTATGAGCAGCATGATTGGGTTACTTTGGGAAGCAGTAAAATGGATATAAATGATTATAGTTCGGTATTTGGATTATGTTAAATGTATTTTTATTTAATTAGCATAATATTATTTATTACCATTGGGACTTGGGCGATTATACGTGTAGTATTGCACTTAGATGAGGGGTGAGATACTTAACGTATGTGAGTGATGATGGGGAATGCTTACTTTGAATTAACTGTATTATTGCACTTTAAATTATGTAAGTTAATTCTTGCAACTTTAGGGCACTGACCCAAATTATAAATGTTTTCTCACTCCAGGTGCTCCTAGATAGGAATAGCAGGACATCGAGAGATCAGCCTTGCAGTCTCACTTTGCTTATCAGAGTTTAGATCATTGATTCTAGATTAGGCTGCTTCTTTATTTTAGTATTATTACTTTTGGGATTATTGTATGAGCATAAACCCGAAGTCTATTTCATTTCAGTCGGTTTGAGACACTTATGTTTATGTTGGGTTTTCATTTATATTATGTGGATATTGGACTTATCCTCGTCTTGGTTGTTACTTTAATTCAGTTTTAATTCAAATTGTGTTTTGGAAAAATATATTTTATATGGTTGATGCTGAGAATGATATGAATTGACAAGCAAGCCCCATCTTCGGCGTATCAATTCTGGCGCACCTTTATATAAGAAAATTGGGGTTGTTACAGTTTGTATCAGAGCATCCAAGTTCTAGTGTCCTTAGGATTTATATTGCGTTCATTGCACTCTGTGTCACGTTCTTTCATGTATAGAGCCCTATGTTTAGGAATCATTGTATTCTTGCAATCAGCTGATTATACGAACCTCATTTTGTTTCAAACGGTAAACGATAGGAGAGGTAGATCACGATGTGTCATCACATCGGCTGCAAATGAGGGGCTCAATAGGAGTCATAGCAGCACCCACAGCTTCCACCAGCTCCACCTGTGGTTGGTCTCGAAGAGATTGCTACTATCGTGACTTAGGCAGTCGCCATAGCGATGGCCACTATGTTGCAGCATCTATAGACATTTCAGCTATAGATATCACCACAGTTAGTTCGATATGGGACAGTGTTAGGGAGGTCTTCACTAAGGGACACCCATTGGAGTTTGTAGTGGTGGCTAGTTAGTAGAGAAAGAAAATTCAACATAACTTAAGGATGGTAGATTGTACATTGGTTCGAAAATAGATGTTAGACTCATTTTGGATGCTTGGGGTAGATTTATAGTGGTGGGAGTCTGTTACCACTCTGGAGGAGAGAGATAGTTTGATGATTGATGAGTTCTGGGGTAAATTCGAGGGGAAATATTTCCCACCGATAATAAAGTCTTAGATGAGGAGAAAATTCATGAAATTTATGTAGGAAGGTCGCACATTCGTAGATTACCAAGAAGAGTTTACTTCACTGTCCTATTTTGTTGGGGACGAAGTAAACACTGAGGAGAAGAAGATGAAAAAAATCATGTTGGGGATAGCCTGGCACATTAGGCAGTCGTTACTAGGGAATCTAGCCTTCACCACGTATAATCAGATGGTGAATGTAGCTTTACTACATTGCTAGGATCACAAGTCATTCCAAAAAATAAAGAAACTGAAGAGACACCACTCTGAGACATCGAACCAACATGGTAAGACAAATGGGAGTAATAGCCAGGGGACTCAACAGTTTAGGGGTCCACGGTCTACTGATCAGAATACGAGATTTTGAGGTTTCGATGATTAGAACATACAAGGCCAATGGGTCTAGGGCTAGTAGGGCCAACAACTGAGAGGTCACCAAGGCCAATGGTAGTAGGGGCAAGACCAACGGGGGAAACAACCAGATATGCGTCAGTTCTTGGGAAATTATTATGTTCGTGCTGAGAAGGAACATTTTGCCAGGAAGTTCCCTTAAGGAAATTAGGCAGCACAGGATCTAAGGGACAACAAGGACACTAGGCACCCCAAGGGTAGCGTCAATCGTTGTTGGCCCAGTAGTGGGGGAAGTGCTATCCATACCAGTACTACTAGCTCCACCTCAGGGATGGTAGCCACAGCTACAGTATGGGCATGTGTATCACGTCACACCTGGAGAGGGACCGGCACTAGCATAAGTAGTGGATGCTATGTTCCCTATTCTTGAGCATATAAGGCATATTTAGTTTGGTACTAGTGTATAGTACTCAATTGTAAATACTACCTTATTAGTACACCGAGGATGGTAGACTTATTTTCGACATAGTGCTTTATGTTTTTGACCCGCGAGTTAAAGGGCATCTATATTGCTTCGTGTGTAAAGCTATGAGGATTAACCTGGAAGAATTATGTTCGTGGCAGACCTAATTGCATTAGATATGTTAGAATATGATATTATCCTAGGGATAGATCGGTAAGACACTTATAAGGCTTGTGTTGATTTTTATGGGACCGTTTAGAGTTAATGGTCAAGTGTAGAATGACTGGTTGGACAATTGTATTCACCATAGTTGTGAGAACTATTACGGGAATTATAATATTTTGGCTATAGTTATGGTAAAATGGATGGCTATATAAACTTGGGATTAGTATGATGACTTTATGAACAATGGTGTATTTAAGAGAGAGAACAACATATTGATGCTATTATGAAAATTTTAAAGAAAGATTTAAGGGCGGACGAATTATGAATTGATGTTACGCTTAGATTGAACAAGACTCAATCGCGTTGTTAAATCGTTAGTGATTTCAATGAAAATAATGTGCGAGTGGTTGGACCTATACTTAGAGTCACAATGTAATTTCGGAATATGGGAAGTGATGACTTAGAAATTTTACGAGTATGATGTGTGAATTGAACATCATAGACGTGTGTTTTGTCAATGAACTAATGGTGGATAAATTTTATGGACAATCAGGTGTCCAAATATAAATTCTGGAGATGGTATCATTGGACCAATAATGGTTCCAAAGAGTTTATAAACCCTATATATTGGGAGTTTATACGGGCAATGAAATTATAGATGTGAGATTTGCATGAATTAGGAAGTGTTGCCTTATTGAGAGTAGGCACAACAATGTGAAGATTTCAGGATGGGTTACTAATATATTTATTGAATTGGGTATAGAATGAATGTTTGACTCAGGGTGCAAACATAAACTAGATGCTAATGAGAGCATACTTTAAAGGAGGAATAAATGCGATAGTTATTCGAGGGACGGATTTATTTTGTAAGGGAGGATATTGAAAATGGGAAGCATTCGTATTGCAAAAGTTTTGGTTACTTTTAGAGTTTATAACTAGTGAGAGTCTCGAGTTATGAAGATGTGTATGTTCATGAATAGTATTATAATAAGGACGATGTTATTTAAAAATGGGCGGTAGTAGCCTTTATTAGAATGGGTACATCTCTAGAGGCTTAGAATTGATTAAGCACTCTACTAAACCTAAGAATGGACAGAGTATGTCTTATGGTATGTGTAAAAAAGAACATTATGTTCTTGCTATTATCGAATCGATAAATTTATCAGGACTTAGTGTATCCCTTAGAAGTGATGAGCCTTTTGTTTAAATGGACACAAGTTGAAATCTATGACGTTAGCGTAAATTTTTTTTCTCTTTTTCTTTCTTTTAGTCTTGGATCGACGGATCTCAATAACTGACTAAGTTATGTAGTATTGTATCAAGAGGGTTCCTTGTTTGGATTTCGCTTATGAGACGTCCCACGCACGAAATTGGAAAATGTCAGGAGTCGAGATATTGGGTTCTAGGATGTTTTTGATAAGCACCCAAAAATGTTTAATTTATACCCCGAATAAAAGCATTTTAATCACTCGTTTTTAATAAAAGTGGACTTATGTTCGTATTTATCTATATTGCAGGTCATTCATAGTCGCGATGTCAAATAATGCTAAATCAAGTTAATTACGACAAAGTAGCGGCTAAAAGCATTCAACGAAGAAATCAAATGAGACCGTGAAGTTTGAGTCCCCGTTGAGCTTGTCGAGATGAGTTCCGATGCCCTGAACCTAGGCCCGAACCAAACCTAGGCCTACACCGAGCCCTGTGTGTGTCTAGTTAGTACTTTTGTCAATTTTTAGATTATTTTATTTAGAATCGGTTTTATTTTTAAGAGTTATTTTAGATTTATTAAGAATTTTTAGGATTTATTTTCTATTTCTTTTTATTTAGTGTAGTTTTATTTTGATTTTGATTTTTTAGTTTTTAGTTTTTAGTCTTTATTTCACTTTAATTTATTTTATTTTATTTTACTATTATTAATTTTTAGGAAGTTATTTTTAGTTTTATGAGATTTTACATTTTTTAAGACTTTTTTATTTATTTTTTTATTAGATTTTTAGTTTTTATTTTATTATTTGAGTTTTTTTTAATAGATTGGGATTTTACTTTTTTGAAGATTTTAATTTTTAGTTTTATTAGTTTTTTTTAGTTAAATAGTGTTAGTTTTATTTTGTAGGAACAAATTATACACAGACATTAACTTCCTCTCACCCCCACCTTAATTACCCTACACCTAATAACCCTCATACCTCTCTCTCTTACCTTCACCAAACCTTAACCCAGTTTTGACCCCTTTACCTACTGCCCTCTCCGGCCAGAGCCAACGACATCCGATCCTAACCCATATCCCAAGCAGCCAACCTTATAACTCCGGCCACCTCCTGTTGGTGGTGGCCCAACAAAACTCATCACTCCGACATGACCTCAACCCTTACCCGAGACCTACCTTCATAACCCGAAGTCGGCATCAATTCCACTCAAATTCGATCCCATGCACCCATGTAAATCCGGATGCCCTGAGCTTCGACAAAAGCTGATCGAAGACCCCATAGCCGCCGGCAACTTTTCCACGACCCGACCTCTGAAACCGACTCCAAAACTCCATTCCAACCGAACCTCCATTAAACCAAACCAAAAATAACCCGATGTCATCAAACCCAAAACCCACTTCACCTGATAATAAAACCCACAACTTCCACCTGCACCTGCCATACCCCAAAGAAATCGGCACATCCAAACAAGCAACTTAGCTGCCAAAAAAGAAAAAAAAATTACCTTTGACTTGGTTGAAACTAAATCCCCCAAATATCTCTCAAACCAAGGAACTTTGTGTATTCTAAAAGAGGGATGGCAAGTTATAAAAAATAAGGAAGCGCAGTTAAAAGAAAGAAGAAGACTCTCACGTATGAGACTGCACTGTATATTTTGTACAGAGTAGGAACATAAAAAAATTCAAAAAAATACAAAAAAACTAGTTTAGTGTTAGAATAGATTTTTAGGTTTAGTGTTTCTTTTTATTTGTGTAATCAAGTGTTGAATTTGTGAAGAGATTGTGACACACTTGCATGAACGCGTTCAAGGAATCAATTCAAAAGGGGACTTTTGCGTATTGTATTTCTTGCTCTAATCTTTAAATTATTGTTTCATATTTGTGACTGTGATTGATTATTTAATTATGTTTGACTAGTCACCCTGTTCAAGGGGTGGGATGCACTGCGTATGATATTAAATTAATTGATTAATTTGATTAATGCTATATTTCTAGGTTAATTAATTTAAATTGTCACAAATAAATTTAAGTAATGAGAGTTAGTACATTGATTTTATAAAAATTAATGTTGATTTTGGGAGTCGAACTAGAGATAGGTTTCTCCTAAAATTAATATTAATTTGGTGTTGACATTTGAGGATTCATACATTTTCTATTAAATTGATCCTAGCAAGTAATTTCTTGAAAATAATATGATTCTTAAGTTTATCATCATGTGACATTTTATTTTCTAAAAAATATTTTATTAAATTTGTAATTGTAACGATAGTTAGATTATGAATTTAATATTATCTCGAAATATTTCAAATTACTAAATTAAGAAATTAAAATAATTGATAATGCTGTCTAATCCCATCTCTTGACTTTCTCACATATTTCACATTTAGTAGCACATTATTTTTCTATATTTAGTCATTTCATAGTTTTAGCATTTAGTAATAAATTTTTCCCTTGAAATTCTTTTTTTTTTTTAAATTTAAAAATATTTTAATAAAAAAATATGAATTGCAAGTTTTCGCAATAATTGTTTCACCTCGGAAGTGTAATACCTCGTATTTTTATGGCTTTTAATTATGGGATTAATTAAATAAATTGCTTTTAATTATGGGATTAATTAAATTAATTTGAGATAATTAATTGGAAATTAATCTGGATTTAAATACTAGCGAGACGAGAGTTGGTATTTGATTATAATAATAATGTTGAATATTACTGGGCGAATATGGTAATATATGATTACTGAATTTATTAAAATTGTCGCAAGTCATAAATACGATAATTCGGGAAATTAAGTTGGGACGCGCGTGTCAGTCGCGTTAGGAATCAATTTAATTGGATTTAAAAGTAAAGTATAATTTTATCATCTGTATGGTCATTTTGAGTGCGCCAACGTGTCCGAAAGGGTCAAAATTGTCAGAAAACACTAGCCGGGGGTTTAGTTTGGATACCGAGGCATTTTTAGGCCAAACCGGCACCCTAGGAGGGTATTTTCGTCATTTTAATTTTTAAGAGATTTTGACACATTAATTTTAGGCCTTATTTATCATCCAATATGAGGGCCATTAGGGCCATTATCTGTCAAAAATAAAGGAGTGGGCAACCTGAGAAAGAGGAGAAGTTATAGGAGGGTTACAAAGCCATAACCACCACACACCACCACTTTTTATCGAAATTGTGACCGGAGAGAGGGAAAGAACCAACCCTTAACATCACCAACGGATCAGAACATGAATTCCAAGGCAAGTGATTTGATTTCATTAAGATTCAATAAATAGTTTATCCATGATAGTGTAGGATTTGATGATAGCAATGAACAATAATGTAACTCATGAAATTTGGAGAATAAACCTAAATTTTGGATAGGATTTGCATGTAGTTAATTCTGGAAGTATTTCAGTAACAAAATCATAACCCTAGATGAATTAAAAACAGATTTAGGAAGAGAAATATGATGGTTCTTGAAGAAAATAGAAAAAATAGGGTTTTTATGATAATATGATGATTTGATCCAAGAAAAGTCTATTTCACAATGATTTGAGAGTTATGGAACGTTAAGAATCATATAATTAGGTAGTATAATGACCCAGTAGGTTTACTTTAGGATTTGACATTATGTAATGAATATTTGGGACAAAACTGGGACTGAAAAATGAAGAAACCCATAGCATGTACCTGCTTGATCGATCGATCGACATTCATAGGTCGATCGATCAACCATCGATCGATCGATGCTCAAGATCAATCGATCGATCGATCTCCCCAGAAACTGTGACCTTTTCCCCCTTTTTATTTTAAGTGTTTCCGTCCATCGAACGTTGTAGTTGGGGATTATTTGAATATATTAGGACACGAAGGAGACCAGTGGGGATATATTTAAAGCCCGGAACATATTAGAATTTGGTTAGAATGTAGTGTTGAATTTTCGAGGGTTCGACGAGTAATTTCCTATTTTATGACGCAATAACATGATATAAATTCTTAGGAGTGATAAGTTAGGATTTGGGACATAAATAAGGTCTTAAGAGTACTGAATTAATATGTGGGAAAAGTAGGAGACTTATTAACCTCTTCGGTTAGGTTTTAAGTACCCGAAACTATACGACGTGAGACGTATCGGCGAAATTTATTATATATCATCCGGAATTATAATGGTGTACGAATTGGACAAATGGTATAGGGTTGAGAACATACCTTTAATAATATAACAAGTTATCTAAGTTGTGTGAATGCTTAGTATATGGATTATTATGTGAATGACATACCTACCATACTAGCTATCACGGGAGGTAGGCTTTCGGAACAGGGCCATCTAATCTTTGTGTGCCTACGGGGGGATTTAGAGTGGTACTTTAAGGACATAGGGCTGTGAATGGATTATTTGTGAGTTAATAAGTCAGTTGACCATGGGAGCGTAGGTATGTGCGTGACCCATGGGTATGTGAACTATGTTCGCCTCCAATATGTGTGATTTTGCTTATTGAAACGGTTCCTGAGAGATTCGAGACACGTAGTCCTTATGTATGTGATGTATCGGGATTCGGTAGCAGAGTATGTGCGCACCGCAGCTTAGCCTAGGGGTGCCCTATTTGTATATTTGTGTTGAGAATAATATACTTGTGATTATAATGGACTCTTTGTTAAAGTTGTGAATGTAAATAATTGAGACATTTTGAATGGGATTTAAAATGAGAATTTCCTATCGTAATTGTCATAAATTAATCTTATCAATGAAAAGGTGAGTTACACACAGAATATGTTAGAACGATGTGGATAGACCCCTATATTATATGTGAGGACATGAAGTGGTACAGATTAGTTAGTTAACGGCATAATTAGGACGGGTTAAGGTTATACATTAGGCGTGCACATCAGTTGAGGGGTGAAGGACTCATGTGAGAGCACGTAACTAACATGTATATAATATTTACTATTTAATGCAATTAAACACTTGCTATATTTTAAGTTTTTTTCACCTCGGGCTCTGACCCGTTTGCTTTCAAATCTATTTTTCTTGTAAAACCTTTTAGGTGCCCTGCCACATGGACGCGAAGCAGAGGAGTTCCATTCTATTGACATGTTGTAACTGCTGTGGAAGTTACAGATTCTCGGTAGTAGACGCTTCCACATTCTGCATTTGATTCTATTCAGGGTCATTTATCAGTTAGGGCATGTCTCTCCCTTTTCATTTACAGATAGAATTCTCAGACTCACATTTTCATTTCAGTTTTGGATTTATTTAGTTATTCAGACTTTGTATTGGGTTTTATTCAGTATTTGGATTATTCAGGGGAGTGTTACTCCTGACTCATTTTATCATTCCATTATTATCCTATTGTGATTGTGATGTGGATGTGGTATAGTTAACTTATAATTTAATTGGTTGCATATTAATTTAATTTAATAAAATTTGGCAACTCACTTTTTAAATATTAGGTGGCTAGTAATTGTTTAAAAAAATGTTTTCGACAGTGATGCTATGAACTGAACCAACTTGACATTTTATATTACTTTGAATAAAGGAGTAGCTACCCGGTATTTAATTAGTCGGGGTGTGACAGGTGGTATCAGAGCATCAGGTTCTAGTGTCCTTTAGGATCTGTGGGGCTTATTATGCGTCCAACATAGCTTTCTTTGATGTAGAGCCCTATGTTTAGGATTGTTAATTTATTTGGTGAGGTTTCGTTCTCCTGCTATAATGTATATGATAGTGAATCTTATTTTCATTCGGGTGTGTTCGTGTGCCAAATAATGCAGTATTTCAGGCGAAGACAGTTGGGCGGATAGCAGGAGGCAAAGCTCAGTTGAGGTTTATGGGAATATTAAAGAATGATGACCGTAGTTGAGGTCACCCCTATTATGGCACGGAAGACCAGGATGGTAGGATGGCTAAGGCACAACATATGACTTCCAGGTACTACTATAGTAGAAAGTGGGGTCAAATTAAACTCACCCAACAAGGTTGGATTGGGAGAGAGGCAGACGAAACATTGAAGAGAACCAGCAATGAAAATTCTAGAAATGCGAAAATAGCGTGTGTTAGCCAACGAAGGTAAAATATCCAAAGGCTTGGGCATATGTCAGAGTATGGCTAATCGGGAGTGAAAATTTAGGGTAAAATTTTCTTGTCTCGTAAGAGCAGAATTACAATGGTGAGAGGCAACCACCACACTTAGAAGTGGAATGTTTTGTCAAGAGAAGGCGCATAGGTATGGTTTAACTATAAGTTCCTTCATTAGATGTTCAGGATAAGATGCGAATGTTGTTCTGAACTCACACAAGAGGGTCGGACAGAGGTCACTTTGTGAAAAGAAATTTAATTAATTAGAGAACCTTGCCCCGGATGAGGTAGGTGCAATGGAGAAGAGGACATTAAAGGGGAAAATTAACTTACAAGAAGAATTGCTAGCACTTCTGGGGAATTCTACTTGGACGGTCAATGCAGATGGTAACAATGTCGCGTTTTTGTTAATATGGAGGTAAACGCTTTCTTGTGTGGGAAACTACAAGAATCGAAGAATTTATTCAGAGAGTAAGACTGGGGGAAATGGTGTTAGTGAAGCACAATAAGGGGGGGTCCATCAGGGGACCCATTTAAACGATTTGGATAGCTGAATTTTTACCAAGCAATAGAGAATTCAGTGAGGGTTGTTGAAACCAGTAGCATGTTCCTTAGGGCCATTAAAGCTAAGGGAACAATGGAGGTAGCCACGAGAGTCAAGACTACCAAAGTCTAATGAAGGACAACCCTAACATGGTCAGTATGACCGGAGATAAATGGAGTATGTTTAGAGGTATTTTGTGGGAGTGAAACCCCATGTGTTAAATTTTTTCGAAGTGAGTAGAGGGATAAGGGTATGATGCCTAGCAAAGACACAGTTATTGTAATTTTCGGCTTGGTTTGGACATGTGTGCTATATCCAAGGACCATTTAAGCAACCGGGGAGATTGGCAAGATAGAAGTATGAGTTTTTCCTTCAGAAGATGAGGTGTATTGTATATGACACGAACACGTTACTACATTTTTATTATTGCTAGATTCGCATGTGAGACGATTTTAGTGTGTATATCGACGACGTTACTACTATGTGAATATTTTTCCCTATTATAGAGGGGTTACCTTTAGTGTTATCCGTGGAGGATGAATGGGTGTATAGATAGTAGTATACACCTTATTGAAATTACTCGTTTTAGTGATGTATTATACGAGTATGATATTATTCAAATTATGGTTTTATATTGATGCTTAGACCAATAGTGGGCGAATATCACAAGTCCATCAGGGTTACTACCTTGGTGTTGAATGTTTAGTTAGGGCGAGACCCCATCTGCGAGAGGGACGGACTCGCGTTTATATATTTATGTATATATGTATTTATATATTATCGAGACTTCGAAAGGTATAATGGTCTCAAATATTTGATCCCGGTATGTGTAGGAACTTTATTGATATGATTCGGAGTGTATTTGGTTTACTGTTCAATGGAAAGATTTAGCTGGTTATTGTAATTAACGCTCAGGATGTGGTTATAGGAAGGGTGATTTGTTATATCACCCTTTAGAGATGTGGAAGTTAATACTCATAGTTGTATGTCTCGGAATGGGATTTTGAGAGACCCGGTTATATTTGCATGATGTTTATGGAATGTGATTACCATCAATATTAAGAGACAGCGTCTTTTGGAAGAAGTTCCTTGTTTAAGTATAATTGCGAAAGGAGATGTGACTTTGTTGTCAAGAGATGGGAATATAGGGGTACATGTTATGGACTGAGGGCCTAACGGATTTCGATGACCGACAATGCTAGGTAGTAGTGTATCGAGGGGGTTCCTTGTTTGGATTTCTCTTTGCGAGACATCCCACGCATTAAACTTAGCCTAAGGTTGGTAGTAGGGAGATGTTTGGACATTCGTCCATGAGTCTGATACCTCGATCGTAATGGAAGTATGTAGTTATAACTGAAGGTTAAAAGGTAAGTTACAATATAAGTCTAGTAGAGCCAGTTGTGTGGTGAGGAAGTACTGAAAATTTTATTTTATTCTAGCGGGTTGAAGGATGGAATGATGTTTAGGAGGATTTAGAATTTCCAATTTGGGGGTAATAGAGAACACCCAAGTGGTATAGCCACATTATGAATGCAGGGGAAATAAGGAGTTTGGAGTACGTATAAAGCGTATATGATGTTTAAACCCGTATGCACGATTTATTTGGGTTGTAGACACCCTGGTTTTCCGATGTAAGAATCGTCGAAATAAGAGACATAAAGATGGGTGAAATTTATGCTTGTGGGACTAATATGACAAAATGGAAGTGGTAGAGTGTATTAAGCGACGTGAGAAGAACGACAATCTATATATTCGTGTGCAATCAGAGTAGCTTGTCTGAACTTGGTTGAAAGGCAGTGGGAAGACATTTAAAAAGGGGGTATCCCTTGAGAAGACAAATAATTAACTATTATAGACAAAATAGAGCAGAGTTCTACCCAGTAGAATATTGAGAGTGACTTGCGCGTAAATAGAATGCTGATGTCAATAAGGTATAAAGAGTCCAGAAGTGCACATCTTGGAGAAAACTTTTAGTATGCGCCGAGGTAAGAAGAGGGTTATTAGGTATCACTTAACGGGAAGAATTATAAGTGAAAGTCGGTGTTGAAAGGGTTATAGTAAGTAGTAGGTCGGTTGGAGTAAGAGGATCAACCAAAAAATTTTGTATCAAGCCGACGATTCCAGTGAGGCAAGAGTCAAGTTGGTAAATTTCTTTGATGGGTCACCAACTTATAGATAAGTAACGAGTTCATTTGAATGTGTGGAACAGGTTGTCTAGAAGGAAAGTAATTGTTATATCCGTGGGTGACTTACACGATAAGGTAGTGATCGCGCCGATACGTGGTCCTGCCCAGTATTATTTTGAATTAGGATGAGATCCTTGTAACCCACCTTCAATATGGGGTATCAGGAAGTAGTGGGGAAAAGTCCCGTTGGCCCCCTAATTTTAAATTCAAAAGTAATTTCCTTTATCAAATATGCGAAAGCAAAAGATGATGGTTCGCACAAAAACACCAAATTTTAATTTTCTTCAAATTAAAATTAAACCAAAGTGAAATATGATTTTTCACTTAAACACAATTAATTTAACCCAAGTCCTAGAAAAATTTGCCTAAGTCATAATTCTCAATTTTACCAAATTAGGCCAAACCAATTTCATCCAATTAAATTAATTGACTTGAATTAAATTAACTAAATATAACCCAATATTTAATATAGCACCAAATTAAATATGTAGTGATTAAAATCAAATTTTATCTTGAATTACCTAAGCATGCGTTCTAGGTGAGTATAGCAAGATAAAATAAACAATGAAACCACTACGCCGCGATGTACGAGGAAAAACTCACAAGGGGAAAAAAGCCTCGGACGGCCCTAGCCTTAAGTCCACTAAGTATGGATTTATAAATTACAAAACAGTAAGACTTACAACGCTTGACTCGATCCCTCTCAAGCCCCTATGCTTCTTCTTGTAAACACCTCCGCCTAATAGACAACCCCGGAACTCCACCGGAATATTGGCCTTCACCAATGAGACATAGGTACATCGTCAACCACACATGGTGCCTTTCACCACATGAGAATGCCGCAGCAAAACAATGACTTCTTCTTTGAGGGATGTAGAAGCAAACCCAAACAATCTCTTCTTCAATAGGTAGAGATAAACCGGTGTCAAACACTCCAAGCAAGATAAATATATATATATATATGGAACTTGGAACTAATAAACAATGGGTGAAAACTAGAGTGTTAAATGAATTTTTTTCTTTGAAAGATGAACACTGAAAACCATGAACTTTTCTTGGAAGAATTTGCTCTTAAAAACTCTCTCTAGGAGTTGGAATAGAATGAAAAGTTAAGTTAGAAAAGTTCATTTCCGCACTTTAGAAGATCTGTCAAAAGATAGTGGGAAAAAGAAGTGGGAAAGTGGGTCAAAACTGCTTAAAACTGCCAAATACCTGTTCCCGCCAAATCTTGTTCAAACGACATTTTTGTTCTAACAAAATCTCGTTTGAACGAGTCTTCTAACGAAGTTCCAGTGTGAACTCGTTAGAAATCTCATTGGAAATCTCGTTCGAACATCCATCTCGTTCGAATGACATTTCGAACGAAGTTCCAGTGGCAAATATGGGGACTCGTCAGCAAACTCGTTCGAACGAGAAAGTGGTTCGAACGACAAACTCGTTCGAACGACACTTCGAACGAACTTCCAGAAAGTTGGAAATTTTCATTTTTTATCCCAGAAACTTTATCAACTTTATTTAAAGTTTTAATTAAATCTTTCTGAAAATAAACAACATTTTTAAATAAACCTACACCCATTATAAACTGTTATAACCTCCTATATATATATGTAATGCATTCATACCTTGGGAGCATGGAACCACTGTTGATGACGTAGAAACGAGGCACTTAAACTCGGCATTTAGATGAACCTTTATACACCTGGCCGCTACGTCTTCAACAAACACGTCATAGGCTTGAAGGATGATCAATTAACTCTATCCTATGACTCAAACGTTTTTGTCCGGAATTGAGCCAAAACAACAAAGGACTCAATTGGAAATTTGTGTCCTTACAAATCTCCCCCTTTGGCTATTCCGGGACAAAAACGAATAAAAAATCCTAAAGGGCCGAAAAGCTCTACTAGACTGACAAAACGTCCCACCCAAAATAAAAATACAATGCTTGACTCAAACAACCCAAGGATCACAATCTTTGCCGGTGAAAGTTGCCGCTTTATAATTTAATTCCTGCACACTTAAGCAAACACATTACACGCATAGGGAATATCAAATCAAAATATTTAATGAAAATAAAGTAATTACTCCCCCTAAATTAATTCTCTCCCTTTATCAACTATGATCAACTCAGAAAGACGTCTCCCCCTAAGATAAATCTCCCCCAAACTAAGATACGATTATAATAGGTTTAGATACCATTTCTCTCCCTATCATTCGCCCCCTTTTTGTTCAGGAATAGACAAAGGTTAAAAAATCAAACATTAACTTATCTCCCACAAATAAAGTATATACACCCTCTAAACTAAGCAAGGGATAAATAGAATGGGATAACAAGCTAAAACATGTAATTGTGCATAAAGTGATGAGAACGTTAAAGCACATGGGCAACAAAAGCATAACTAATCCAACAAATAATAATGGATACCAACTAAGATGAATGCAATAAGATGAATACCAATTATGAATTAAAACATATATGGACTAGAAAGCAAGGCAAAGACTAAACAAAACTATCAAATATATGTATACATAATATATACTAATAGACTCAAGTACATATATATAGATATAAACACCAAATGACACAAAATAAGATAAGCTTTTCTCACTCGTATGGAAAAAATGTGTCATATGGAAATGGAAGTGTTGGGGTGTGAACTAGTAACGATTAAATTTAGACCCAATCACTTAAAACATGTTCACGGAGTCTCAATTGATTGTAAACTTCATCACATTTGAATATAACCTCATATGACAATATATATTGAACTCAATGAACAAACATACACAATGCATACAATCCTATCATGTTGATGATTCTACAAACCAATAGAGTCATGACATTGAAAACGCAACTAGGATAAACGGACATTGTGCAAACCGTTGATATATCATCCAATCTCCCTCAATAAGCATATACTAATTTTGAATGAATATATCAATCAAACATAGGCCTTGACAATTTTTCTTTTTAATGCCATATATTCTTTTAGGCCTTTGGACCACGTATTTCTTTTAGGTCCATTTCAAACGGTGGCTTACAATCGCAAAGGATAATAAATCCTTTCGGAGCCCTTCCCCGTGCACATTTATATTTATCATTTTATATTTTTCACACAAATCTCATGTGCAACGGATTTTGACATGCACTAGTCCTCCTAGGTCACAAATATGCAGATGACAAAATTGATAGGAGAACACCTCACAAAGCTCAAATATAACATAGGAAGTTAAATTTCAAAAGAGCTCATGCATGTTTGAATTGAGGCATGTAAAAATAGAATCCATTTAAACAACCCAAAATCCAACTACTACATGTAAGCATGGTAAAGAACATAATAAGGATTGACAATATAAACCAAAAGTTCTAGCCACATGGGAGCGTAAAAGATGGGATTCAAACACAAGAATATGCCACATAAAGTGTGTCAAACTAAAATACACACAAAATAAAATCTTTTTTAGTTTTTGAAAAAAATTTTAAACAAAATAAAAATATATACTCAAAAGACAAACAAAAATCATTTGAATTTTTTCATTAAGCTTAAATTATCAAGAGATCAAACCAAATGATAAACAAAAATATTTTTGTATTTTTCATTTAATGCAAACAAAGATGAAAGAATAAAATACAAAAGATGAATAAAAATCATAATTCTAGCATGTGATTAAGCATGGAGCATAGACTAAAAAATGATTAAACAAGCATACATTTAGCATGTGAATATAGTATGAAGTACAAACGCTAAAGTATGTAAATAAAACTAACACATTCAACCTTTAGATTTTGCAAGGGAGGAATCATGTGAAAGTAAATGAGAATCAAATACCCTATCTTGTAAAGCTAACAAGTCGTATCTCCTAACCCAAACTAATGAAGAGTGACTATCTTGGGGTGTAGGAATCTTGGCTACCTTGGTTGCCTTACGTTGGGATTTTCTAGAAAATCTTTTAAGATCAAAACAAAACTTCCTAAGATGACCTTTTCGACCACAATGTGAACACTTTAACTCACGGCGAAAAGATTTACCTAAGGAGTGATCTCTAAAGGCTTTCCTAGGTGATTCTTCTAAAACGTTGGTTTTGACTTTTTGAGTTGATTCATTACCAGTATCGAAGCCTAAACCATAAGTGTCGTTTTTAATTTGGACCGTTCCTAATATTTTATCTAATTTTTCCGAACGACACTCCAAATCAAATTTGACATTACTAGAGTCTTTTAATTTTTTTTTTAATTCTAAAATGTTAGACTCTAATAACACATTTATCTCTTCAAACTCGAGAAGCTCCTTTTTTAAGGATTCCATTAAACCTCTAAGGCTATCTCTCTCGCCTTTTACATATTCTAGCTTCTCTCGAAGATATCTCTCTCGTGTCCTAAGGTCTTCAACCAACACACTATTATCAACGACCTTGACATGTTCTCTCAAACTAGCTTCTAACTTCAAATTAGATCTTTTTAATTTAATTGATTCTTCATATAATTCTTGAAAAGCATTTTGAAGTTCACTCACATTAACCTCTTCTTCATTTTCACTCTCTCTTTCTTCTCCACTCTCACTATCATAAAAAATAAGGGAATCATAAACAATAACCTTGGAAGTATCATGTGATAAATTTTCATCTATAGATGAGTTCTCACTATCACTCACATGACTAGCCATAAAAGACACAAAATTGGGCTTAGTGGGGGAATCGGATCCCTCTTCATTATCACTATCACAAAGAGTTGCATTAAAAGCAATTGGTTTCTTACCCTCTCTCTTTAGTTTAGTGGGGCACTCAAAAGCCCTACGGCCATACCCTTCACAACCAAAACATTTTTTTGATTCGTCCCTATTTACATTTTCATTAGAAGTTTTAGGGATCTTCTCGATTTTGTCGTGCCTAGGTTTTTCAAATTTCTTAAAATCATTTTTAAATTTATCTTTGTTCAATTTAAGAAATTTTAAAATTTTCTAGAAAACATAGCCATGTCTTCCGAGTCACTATCACTTTCACACTCTACTACTTGTTTTTCCTCTTTTTGAGCTTTTAAAGCAACGCCCTTTTCTATTTTCTTTTCAGTTTTAGAGGGAAACATGTCCAGTTCATAGGTTTGTAAATCACCTACAAGCTTGTCTAATTTCGTAAAGGCTAAAGTTGGTAAAGAATTTAGAACGGTCACTTTCGAAATAAATCTATCGGGTAGGGACCTTAATATTTTCTTTACTACTCGGTCGGCGGGTATTTTCTCTCCCAAGTTAAAAGATGAATTAACAATATTGGAAAGTCTAGCATAAAATTCATCAAAAGTTTCTTTATCGTTCATTTTGATAGTTTCAAATTGAGTGGTGAGGTTTTGGAGTTTCGAAGCTTTAACGACACTTGTACCTTCATGAGTGAGTTGTAAAATATCCCAAGCTTCTTTAGCGGTCTCATGCGTCATAATGCGTCGGAATTCATCCGGCGTGACAGCATTAAACAAGGCACTTAAACCACGAGAATTAAAATTTGAAAGTTTAAATTCATTCTCACTCCATCTATTGGCCGGTTTGGGAACACGTTCATTATCTACTAAATGAGTTGGTGGAGACCACCCGTTAACTACAGATAACCAAACCCTCTCGTCGATAGATTTAAGTGAAAATTTCATTCGCGCTTTCCAGTAAGCGTAATTAGAACCATCAAAAATAGGAAATTTTGAAAATGGGGAAAATTCGATTTTAGCCAAAAATGATTTAAAGGATCTTAACGAAATAATTTATCGCTTTTGCCCTGATAGCAATTTGAAAAGTCCCGTAGGCCCCCTATTTTAAATTCAAAAGTAATTTCCTTTATCAAATATGCGGAAGCGTAAGATGATGGTTCGCACAAATACACCAAATTTTAATTTTCTTCAAATTAAAATTAAACCAAAGTGAAATATGATTTTTCACTTAAACACGATTAATTTAATCCAAGTCCTAGAAAAATTTGCCTAAGTCATAATTCTCAATTTTACCAAATTAGGTCAAACCAATTTTATCCAATTAAATTAATTGACTTGAATTAAATGAACTAAACATAACCCAATATTTAATATAGCACCAAATTAAACATGTAGTGATTAAAATCAAATTTTATCTTGAATTACCTAAGCATGCATTCTAGATGATTATAGTAAGATAAAATAAACAATGAAACCACTACGCTGCGATGTAGAAGGAAAAACCCACAACGGGAAAAAAACCTCGGACGACCCTGGCCTTAAGTCCACTAAGTATGGATTTACAAATTACAAGATAATAAGACTTACAACACTTGACTCGATCCTTCTCAAGCCCTGATGCTTCTTCTTGTAATCAACTCCGCCTAGTAGATAACCCCATAGCTCCACCGGAATATTGACCTTCACCAATGAGACATAGGCACACCGTCAACCACACATGGTGTCTTTCACCACATGAGAATACCGTAGAAAAATAATGACTTCTTCTTTGAGGGATGTAGAAGCAAACCCAAACAATCTCTTCTTCAATATGTAGAGATAAACCGGTGCCAAACACTCCAAGCAAGATAAATATATATGGAACTTGGAATAAATAAACAATGGGTGAAAACTAGAGTGTTGAATAAATTTTTTTCTTTGAAAGATGAACACTCAAAACCATGAAATTTTCTTGGAAGAATTTGCTCTTAAAAACTCTCTCTAGGAGTTGGAATAGAATGAAAAGTTAAGTTAGAAAAGTTCATTTTCGCACTTTAGAAGATCTGTCAAAAGATAGTAGGACAAACAAGTCGGAAAGTGGGTCAAAACTGCCAAATACCTGTTCCTGCCAAATCTCGTTCGAATGACATTTTCGTTCGAATGAAATCTCGTTCGAACGAGTCTTCTAACGAAGTTCCAGTGTGAACTCATTAGAAATCTCGTTGGAAATATCGTTCGAACATCCATCTCGTTCGAGCGACATTTCGAACGAAGTTCCAGTGGCCAATATGGGGACTCGTTGGAAAACTCGTTCGAACGACAATGTGGTTTAAACGACAAACTCGTTCGAACGACACTTCGAACGAACTTCCATAAAGTTGGAAATTTTCATTTTTTAGCCCAGAAACTTTATAAACTTTATTTAAAGTTTTAATTAAATATTTCTAAAAATAAACAACAGTTTTAAATAAATCTACACCCATTATAAACTGTTACAAGCTCCTATATATATATATATATATATATATATATATATATATATATATATATATATATATATATATGTGTAATGCATTCATACCTTGGAAGCGTGGAACCACTGTTGATGACGTAGAAACGAGGCACTTAAACTCGGCATTTAGATGATGCTTTATACACTTTGCCGCTACGTCTTCAACAAACACGTCATATGCTTGAAGGATGATCAATTAACTCTATCCTATGACTCAAACATTTTTATCTGGAATTGAGCCAAGACTACAAAGGACTCAATTGGAAATTTGTGTCCTTACAAGTGGGTATACCAACTCGTTTTGACAAGGGTGTCTCACCTATAGCTCGAGGAGTAGGCACAAGGTGATTGACGACTGGTGGAGATGTATGAAAGAAATTTTGTACTCATTGCAGTTATTTCATTTTCAGAATGGGTATAGCTAGTAAGTGTAGTACAATATGTAATGGGGAGAGGATATTACCTAATGGCAGAGTTGTGTGAAAGTACCCGTACCTATTTATAGTGGACAAGGTTCTTACAGAGGCTTTGTGTGGAAACACCTTACTATAATTCCTCTGGATGTTTAGAGGTGAGTGGATTATCGGAGTTTTGGATCAGTCAGAAGTTAGAGTCCGATGATTATAACGGGATAACCACCAACCGTCGTAAGTGGCTTTTTCCTTTGTAAAAGTCACTTCGTCGGGAGCGGAAATTCGAAGAACGGACGAGAGTACTCCGATGTCCTATGGTTCCTCCCAGGTTGGGAGTTTTGCATTTATATAAACGTAGGAGTTGATACGAGGTGAGGTATGAACTCCATATAATATTGAGATAATACGGTCAATGATGTGTAGGCTATTCTTAGTCGAATGTTGTTTGGTAAGAACACAAGGTGAGGCGCATTTATTGAGGTATGACCCTACAACTGATCAAGTGTCGAGAGTGTTCAACAAACTTGTTGTGAAGTGGGGGTTGTAATGATTAAGCCTTACTTTGAATTTTCTTTTGAGTACTTGAGGATACCTAATTTTTCCACGTATGCCTTACTTTTCCGAATTTCGGGACGAAATTCCTTTATTAGGGGGGAATTATGTAATACCCCGTATTTTTATGGCTTTTAATTATGGGATTAATTAAATAAATTGCTTTTAATTATGGGATTAATTAAATTAATTTGAGATAATTAATTAGAAATTAATCTGGATTTAAATACTAGCCAGACGAGAGTTGGTATTTGATTACGATAATAAAATTGAATATTACTGGGTGAATATGGTAATATATGATTACTGAATTTATTAAAATTATAGCAAGTCATAAATACGATAATTCGGGAAATTAAGTTGGGATGCGCGTGCCAGTCGCGTCAGGAATCAATTTAATTGGATTTAAAAGTAAAGTATAAATCTATCATCTGTATGGTCATTTTGAGTGCGTCAACGCGTCCGAAAGGGTCTAAATAGTAAAAAAACACTAGCCGGGGGTTTAGTTTGGGTCCCGGGGCATTTTTAGGCCAAACCGACAATTCGGGAGGGTATTTTAGTCATTTTCATTTTTAAGGGATTTTGACCCACGAATTTTAGGCCTTATTTATCAGCCAATATGAGGGCCATTAGGGCCATTATCTGTCAAAAAGAAAGGAGTGGGAAACGTGAGAAAGAGGAGAAGTTACAAAAGGGTTACAAAGCCATAACCACCACACACCACCACTTTTCGCCGAAATTGTGATCGGAGAGAGGGAGAGAACCAGCCCTTTACATCACCAATGGATTTGAACATCAATTCCAAGGAAAGTGATTTGATTTCATTAAGATTCAGTAAATAGATTATCCATGATAGTGTAGGATTTGATGAGAGCCATGAACAATAATTGAAACTCATGACATTTGGAGAAGAAACCTAAATTTTGGATAGGAATTGCATGTAGTTTAATTCTGGAAGTATTTCAGTAACAAAATCATAACCCTGGATGAATTAAAAATGGATTTAGGAAGAGAAATATGATTGTTCTTGAAGAAAATAGAAAAAATAGAGTTTTTATGATAATATGATGATAATATGATGATTTGTTCCAAGAAAAGTCTATTTGATAATGATTTGACAGTTATGGAACATTATGAGTCATGTAATTAGGTAGTATAATGACCCAATATGTTTACTTTAGGATTTGACATCATGTAATGAAGATTTGGGAAAAAACTGGGACTAAAAAATGAAGAGACCCGTAGCCTACACCTGCTTGATCGATCGATTGACATTCATAGGTTGATCGATCGATCGATCTCCCCAGAAACTGTGACCTTTTGCCCTTTTTGATTTTAAGTGCTTCTGGCCATCGAACGTTGTAGTTGGGGATTATGTGAACACATTAGTACTTGAGGGAGACCAGTAGGGATATATTTAAAGCCAGGAACATATTAGAATTTGCTTGGAATGTAGTGTTGAATTTACGAGGGTTCGACGAGTAATTTCCTATTTTATGATGCGATAACATGATATAAATTATTATGAGTGATAAGTTAGGATTTGGGACATAAATAAGGTCTTAAGAGTACTGAATTAATAAGTGGGAAAAGTAGGAGACTTAGTAACCTCTTCGGTTAGGTTTTAAGTACCCGAAACTATACGACGTGAGACGTATCGGCAAAATATATTATATATCATCCAGAATTATAATGGTGTACGAATTGGACTAATGGTATAGGGCTGAGAACATACCTTTAATAATATAACAAGTTATCTAATTTGTGTGAATGCTTAGTGTATGGATTATTATGTGTATGACATACCTACCATACTTTCTATCAAGGGAAGCCGGCTTTCGGAACAGGTCCATATAATCTTTGTGTGCCTACGGGGGGATTTAGAGTGGTACCTTAAGGACATAAGGCTGTGAATGGCTTATTTGTGAGTTAATAAGTCAGCTGACCATGGGAGTGTAGGTATGTGCGTGACCCATGGGTATGTGAACTATGTTCCTCTCCAATATGTGTGATTTTTCTTGTTGAAACGGCACCTGAGAGATTCAGAAGACGTAGTCCTTATGTACGTGATGTACCGGAATTCGATAGCAGAGTTTGTGTGCATCGCAGCTTAGCCTAGGGGTGACCTATTTGTATATTTGTGCTGAGAATAATATACTTGTGATTATAACGGACTCTTTATTAAAGTTGTGAATGTAAATAATTGAGACATTTCGAATGTGATTTAAAATGAGAATTTCCTATCGTAATTGTTATAAATTAATCTTATCAATGACAAGGTGAGTTACACGCTGAATATGTTAGAACGATGTGGATAGACCCCTATGTTATATGTGAGGACAGGAAGTGGTACAGATTAGTTAGATAACGGCATAATTAGGATGGGTTAAGGTTATACGTTAGGCGTGCACATTAGTTGAGGGGTGAGGGACTCATGTGAGAGCATGTAACTAACATGTATATAAAATTTATTGCTTAATGAAATCAAACACTTGCTATATTTTAAACTATTTTCACCTCGGGCTATGACCTGTTTTCTTTCAAATCTATTTTTCTTGTAAAACCTTTAAGGTGCCCAGCCACAGGGACGCCAAGTATAGAAGTTCCACTCCATTGACGTGTTGTAGCTGCTGTGGAAGTTACAGGATCTCGGTAGTAGACGCCTCCACATTCTGCATTTGATTCTATTCAGGGTCATTTATCAGTTAGGGCATGTCTCCCCCTTTTCATTTAGAGAGAGCATTCTCAGACTCACAGTTTCATTTCAGTTTTGGATTTATTTAGTTATTCGGACTTTGTATTGGGTTTTATTCAGTATTTGGATTATTCAGGCGAGTGTTACTCTTGACTCATTTTATCATTCCATTATTATACTATTGTGATTGTGATGTGGATGTGGTATATCTAACTTATAATTTAATTGGTCGCATGTTAATTTAATTGAATAAAATTTGGACACTCACTTTTTAAATATTAGGTGACTAGTAATTGTTTAAAAAAAATTATTTTCGACAGTGATGCTATGAGCTGAACCAACTTGACATTTTGTATTAATTTGAATAAAGGAATAGCTACACAGTATTTAATTAGTCGGGGTGTCACGGGAAGTTGGATTGATACCCGTAGTTATCACAATATGAGTTGTTTTAAACAAGTTTTGTAGGTATTAAAAGAATTATGAGATTAGGCTTTGAAGACCACAACCACACACAAAAAGCCAGTTATCAAAGTGACTTTTAGCGTGTGATCGTTGTGGAAGCCAAGTTAATAAAAAATCCTTCAATTACCTGCAAAAGTATAGCAAAACTATAGTGTAGTGGTAAGCGAGGGTATCAATTCAACTTTCAAGGTGAAACAATTATTGTGAAAACTTGTAATTCCAATTTTTAATTATATTTTTAATATATTTTTTTAAAATAATTTCAAGGGAGAATTTACTAATTAATGATAAAAATATGAAATGACTAAAGAACTAAAAATAATATGCAACCAAATGTGATCAATGTGAGAATATTCAAGATATAGGATTACACCGCGTGTTCCGTTATTTTTAATTTCTTAATTTATTAAATTGAAATATTTTGAGATAATATTAAATTTATAATCTAACTCTCGTTACAATTATAAATTCAATAATTTCTTTTTCAGAAAACTCATTTAAAAATGCCACACTATTAAACTCTAAGATTTATACCTTTTTTAAAGAAATTACACACTAAGATCAATTTAATCAAAATTGCATGAATCATCGAATTTCAACACCGAATGAGTATTCAAATTTTAGAAAAAAACTATCTCTAGTTCGATTCCCAAAATCAAATATCAAAACAAAAGTAATTCACTATCTCTCGATACGTAAATTAATGTGTGACAATTAAAAATAAATTTTCCTAGAAATAAACTAATTAATTAATTTAACATCCGCCACAGTTTCATCCCACCCCTTGTTTTCACAATAATTGTTTCACCTTGAAAATTGGATTGATATCATCACTTACCACTACACTCTAGTTTTGTTATCTTTTACAGTTCATTGAAGGATTTTTTATTAACTTGGCTTCCACAATGACCACACGCTAAAAGCCAGTTATCAAATGGCATCGTTGTCGCTTTCTTGACGTGGAGACAAAGTTGAAGACTTGTAAATTTTTTTAGTGGAGTTCTTCCTTCTTCTCCCTCCTTAGACTAGTTGTATAGTATTATTAAAGCATTGTCATTATTTGGGGTGCATTTTGACACCATATTCTATTTGTAATAATTATTCCATAACAAAAAAAATAGCAAAAAGGGAAACTGTACAAGATAGAGAGAGGGCGTCCAACAACGAGGTTTTTGAAGCCTCTCTACTTTGGATCGATAAGACTCCCGGGGATGAGTGAGATAGGCGAGATCTCCCCCCGGTCGACTCAACTCAATCTTCACCCCACGCGTGTAAAAATCGTGGGAGGTACATTTCTTTATCCCTCGTGAATCTTCTGCAGGCGAGTTCAATTTTTGTGTGCTTAATTTCTCCTGTGTGCTTTTAATTTCTGCATGACAATTATATTGAATGGTTTGATGAATTAATTTACCTAAGATCTGGACCCGGTCTTTGAAACGAGAAGGGATTTCATCACCCAACTCACTCTCTTATCCATTGTGTGCTACTCTAGCTATCATTAAATTTAAAATCAATCAACTAGCTAGCCTAGTAGGACCACACTTTTACAATCGGTGATCACAAAGATAAATTTTGTGATACTCGTCGCCCGCGGACTTAATTAAAATTTGACTACCCCTTTCACTAATTTTGAAGATAATAATTGTCTACGTGCTCCTTAGGATTTTTCCTTGACTCGTGTGTGTCCAATTCAACTCTTTAGGTAGTCGGTTTTAATTAGTTCGTCCAAATTAAGAGTCAATTTTCTACCCTTTTCTGAAAAATCCCAAAAATATTTTTCTCCTTTTTTAAAAAAAATATTTCCAAAAATCCGAAAAAGATTTTGTTTCTTTTTTTTCCATATTCCAAATGCCAAAAAGATTTTCCTTTTCTTATTTTCAAAAATCACAAAAATATTTTCTTTTTCTTTTGAAAAATATTTAAATCCAAAAACATTCCTCTCGTCATGGTGGAAGAACGTCCTTTACAGGAATACTTTAGCCATTTTCCATTCTCTCGCAGCATGTTTGACGTTGAGCCCGAATCGAACCTCAATACATTACTTCATGGTTACATCTCTCAAACATCCACCGTTGATAGTCATGTGTCATCCACGCACACATCTCATCTTCCACCGCCTCCGATCATGAGTGTCAACCCATCCCATACTTCAACGTGCGCACACTGCTTTCTGATTGATCACTTGTTCCATGAGTGTCCATTTATTTTCGCTTCATCTAAACCCACCATGGCCCAAGTGTTTCCATATGACCCTATTTTAGAACCACTCTCGGCGTACTGTCATGACATATCTAATGTCGAGGAGTATAAGAACCCTAGATATTCATGGAGGCCTGATCACCCTTCCATGCAATATGAATCCCAACGCCATGTTGTGGATGCATACGGTTTCCAACGGTCATCATCATAACCTCGTGCACCTCATCCCTATCAGTCCCCTTACTATGCTCCTCATTTTGATCAACATTTTGTCTCTTTCAAAGACAGTCCTACCATATATGACAAACTTGACCCCATTCCCCACACTTCATATTAGCATTCTCCTCATCCTAGTGCCTATAGTGAGTTGTGTCCACCTCAACCACCACCGCCATCCGCTGATATTTCACCACCACCTTGCATATCCTCTCTTGAGAGATTCTAGCACATGTTCTTCCTCAAACACGAGCACACTCTTAAATCTCAAAATGATGCCCTTCAACAGCTTGAACAAAGGTTAAATAAATTTGAGTGTGCGAACGAGTCGGATTTCACACCAAGTCAACCCATTATTGCACCCGCGTGGAACGATGATGTGTCGTCTTGTGCCACTAATTTTGAGTGTGACCAACACTATCATCCTGGGAATCTTAAAGTTGAGACCACCCCATGGTTTGGGTCCTAAGTTGACAATTGTGTTGACATATCCAACGACTGTGCGACTGATCCCACATCACCCTATCCTCTCGAACCCACCATTGAGGTTCACATTTTCCCTTCCATAAAATCCCATATTATGCCCAGGTCTACACCTTTTGATCATTTTTATGTGTCCCTGAGGCCACCCTTCCTTATAGGTCAGCTCCGGATGCAAGTGCTCACCATTATCCTGAGATTGAATCTGAGATGGTTCCTACCTCTCCGAATATGGATCATGTCCCACCATGTTTGGCTCCCGTTGAGTCATATATTAAAGTTGATTCCTCTATCTCGGATGTTCGTCCCTCGTTAGATTTTCCCACCCTCTCTGATGGTGACTTTCAGGTAGATAAGTTTATCACTTCATTGTTCACTTTCACACCTCCTCATACGAGTGCCCTTGAGTATCACTCCGAGCCTTATGAGGAGTGTGTATCTCCTACTCTTAAGTTAGATCATCTTTCCCTACCCTTTATCCCACCTGACCCTCCCATTGTCCAACCCAACCCATCACTTGATTTCGACCTTGCTATTATAACTTCCCATTTCCCATCTAAGCATTTAGGTCCTCACCTTAACCCACCCTCCACCCTAGTGCTCCACGAGCTCAGTCCTACATTTTTCATCCACCTTGACATCTATGAGAGTATTTATGCTACTTTTACCTTTCATGACACCAATCTTGTTCTTTCAATCCCACCACTCATTTGTCGTGGTGATTGTTATCTCTGTCAGCTCCGCGACGTGTCACGGCACGACCATTGTCATCGTCCATTTATCGAATGGCCGTGCACCTTCTATGAGTCCCACCCTATCACTATTGTCAAACCCTTTCGCCTCCTCCACCAACTTGAGCACCATACTTGTAGGTCTCTTGTTTCCCTCACATTTACACTCAATAAGGCCCGTGACCAGTGCATGTTCACCCTCACCCTTAATGTTCTTAAATCTACCCTCCTAACCACCCACCCGTGGTCCACCGATACTTTGCTTCGTGTAATTCACTTTGCCATACAAAAGCATTGACCCATTTTTGCTTTTATCCAACAAGACTGACGCTTCAGTCTTGTTTGGGGGTGATTATAATCACCCAATTTTTCTGCCACCGCGTGCTTTCATAGTTCTTATCCTTAGGGTGAGTTTCGATCGGTCTGGCTGAAGACGTTAAACTTAGCACTATTGGGAGGCAGCTCATCGTTCATTGATTCTGAGTATGAGTCTTATCCTGTTTGGGGGTAGTGTTTCACATCACCCAATGATTTTCACATGCTTTATCGAGTTTTACATATTTTTCAATCTCATATGTTCTTCAGGTTCCATCTCTGCTCCATCATGCGGTACATTTTCACTAGCAGTTCATTATGATAATATCTTTCCTACCTTGAGCTTTTCATTTTTTATATATAGTTTTAAACATCGAGGACGATGTTCTTGAAAAGGAGATCTTTTCTCAATCAAGGCTCTGATACCACTTGTTGGAATAACAGGCCCCCAATTTTAAATCTTGTTACTACAAAAAGAGTAATTTGCTTTTAAGTATATGCGAAAGCATTGGATGATGGTTCAATTAAACAACAAATTTTAATTTCTTTTCAAATTAAAATTAAACAAAGTGAAATTAAATTAAAACACATACACAATATTAATTTCACTAAAACACAATTAATTAACCCAAGTCCTAGAAATTTGCCTAAGTCATATTTTTCAATATTCTCTAGTTAGGCCAAACCAATTTTAATAAATTAAATTAATGACTTGAATTAACTAGACATTACCCAATATTTATTTTGCACCAAATTAAACATAAGTAGTGATTAAACCAAATTTTATCTTTTTACCTAAGCATGCGTTCTAGGTGATTTTGAAAGATAAAATAAACAATGAATCACTACGCCGCGATGTACGAGGAAAAACCCACAACGGGAAAAAACCTAGGACGACCCTAGCCTTAAGTCCACTAAGTATGGATTTTCAAATTACAAGACAGATGACTTACTTCCTCGACTCGACCCCTTTCAGGCCTTGATGCGTCTTCTTGTAAACACCTTCGGCTAGTCGACATCCCCGGAGCTCCACCGGAATCTTGGAATCCACCAATGAGACAATAGGTACACCGTCAACCACACATGGTTCCTTTCACCATGTGAATGCCGCAGCAAAATAGACTTCTTCTTTGTAGGATGTAGAAGCAAACCCAAACTTCTCTTAAAACGGATGTAGAGATAAACCGGTGCCAAATACTCCAAGCAAAGTATAAATATGGAAGCTTGGTATAATAAACAATGGGTGTAAACTATAGTGTTAAATGATTTTTTTTTCTTGAAAAATTAGACACTCAAACATGAACTTTTTCTCTTTACAATTTTGCTCTCAAAACACTCTCTTGGAGGTTGTAGGATGTGAAAAAGTTAAGTTAAAAAACTTGGTTCCCGCACTTAGATAGTCAGGAAAAGAGTTAGTGGAAAAAGTAGTGGGAAAGAGGGAAAAACTCCTCCAAACTGCCAATTAACTGTTCCCGCCAAAACTCGTTCGAACGAGATTTTCGTTCGAACGAAGTCTCGTTCGAACGAGCCTTCAAACGAAGTTCCAGTGTGAACGCGTTAGAAATCTCGTTGGAAATCTCTTTCGAACATCATGTTCGTTCAAACCACATTCCAGTGGTCAATGTGGGAACTCGTTGGCAAACCTCGTTCGAACGACATTATTGTTCGAACGAAAAACTCGTTCGAACGACAATTCGAACGAACTTCCAGAAAGTTCAAATTTTTTGTTTTATCCCAGAAACTTTATATACTTTATTTTAAAGTTTTAATAAAATATTTCTGAAAATAAACAACAGTTTTAAAAACAAAATACACCTAATATAAATTGTTCCAAGCTCCTATATATATATTAAAATGCATTCATACCTTAGGAGCAATGGAACCATGTTGATGACGTAGAAACGAGGCACATTAAACTCGGCATTTTGATGAAGCTTTAAACTTGGCCGCTACGTCTTCAACTTTATCATGTCATAGGCTTGAAGGATGGTCAATAACTCTATCCTATGACTCAAACGTTTTTGTCCGGAATTCAACAGAAACTATAAAGGACTCAATTGGAAATTTGTGTCCTTACAAATCTCCCCCTTTGGCTATTTCGGGACAAAAACCAACAAAAATCATAGAGGGCCGTCAAGCTCTACTAGACTGACAAAAATGTCCCACCAAAAATAAAAATACAATGCTTGACTCAAACAACCCAAAGGATCAAAATCTATGCAGGTAAAAGTTGCCACTTAGAATATAATTCATGCACACTTAAACAAACACATTAACGAATAAGGAATATCAAAATATTAAATGCAATTAAATAATTACCCCCCTAAATTAATTCTCCACTTTATCAACTATGATCAACCTAAGAAGATAGCGACTCCCCCTAAGTTAAATCTCCCCCAAACTAAGATACGATTGCAATAGGATTAGACACCATTTCTCCCTATCATTCTCCCCTTTTTGTTCAGGAATAGACAAAGGCTAAAGAATCAAAACATTAACTTAACTTCCCCAATGAAAGTAAATACACCCCTTAAACTAAACAAGGGATAAATAGAATGGGATAACAAGCTAAACATGCAAGAGTGCGTAAAGTGATGAGAACATTAAAGCACATAGGCAACAGAATCAAACATAATCCATACAAACGAATACCAACTATGATGCGAAAACAAATGATACCAAATTGACAAATAAGATTCTAAACATGTGATATCAAACAAACTACGCAACAAACAAGGTACCAATTATGAATTGAAGCATAAATGGACACGCTAAACATGGCAAAAACTTAAACAAAATATCATATATATGTATACATAGTAGATACACGCAGAGCATAAGTACACACATATAGATATAAACACCAAAATGACACAAAACAAAGATAAGATTTCACACTCGTATGGCAAAAATGTGTCATATGCAAACGGAAGTGTTGGGGTGTGCACTAGTAACAATTAAATTTAAACCCAACCACTTAAACATGTTCACGGAGTTCTCAATTAATTGCAAACTTCATCATATTTGAATATAACCTCATGTGACAATATAAATTGAACTCAATGAACAAACATACCCAATGCATACAAGCCTAGAGTTTTGATGATTCTATAAACCAATAGAGTCACGACAATGAAAGCTCAACTAGGATAAACGGGCATTGTGCAAACCGTTATATGCCATCCAATCTCCATCAATAAGCATCATTTATTCGAATGAATATATCAAAAAAAAATAGGCCTTGGCTATTTTTCTTTTTAATACCATAATTCTATTTTTAGGCCTTTGGACCACATATTTCTTTTAGGTCCAAATAAACGTTGGCTTACTATTCACAAAGGAAAATAAATCCTTTCGGAGCCCTTCCCCGTGCACATTTAGATACATCATTTTTTATAACTCACACACATTTCACGTTCAACGGATTTTGACATGCACTAGTCCTCCTAGGTCACAAATATGTAGATGACAAGATTGGTAGGAGAACACCTCACAAAGCTCAAATATAGATATGAAGTTAAAATTTCAAAAGGGCTCGTGCATGTGTGAATGGAGGCATATAAAAATAAAATTCATTTAATCAACACAAAATCCAACTACTCCATGTAAGCATGGTAAAGAACATTTTAAGGATTGGCAATCTAAACCAAAAGTTCAAGCCACATGAAAGCGTAAAAGAATGGATTCTAACACAAGTATATGCTACATAAAGTGTGTCAAACTAAAATACACATGAAAAAATCTTTTTGAGTTTTTGAAATTTTTAACCAAAAATAAAAATATATACTCAAAAGACAAACAAAAATCATTTGAATTTTTCATTAAGCTTAAATCATCAATAAATAAAAACCCAAATGATAAACAAAAATCTTTTTGTATTTTTCATTTAATGCAAACAAAAATGAAGGAAATATAATAAAAAGATAAACAAAAGTCATTATTCTAGCATGTGATTAAGCATGGAGCATAGACTAGAGACTGATTTAACATGCATACACCTAGCAATGATATATAATATGAAGCACAAAAAGCTAGAGTATGCAAAGAAAACTAACACATTCAACCTTTAGATTTAGAAACTGAGGAAGCATGTGATAGTAAATGAGAATCAAAAACCCTATCTTGTAAAGCTACCAAGTCGGATCTCCTAACCCAAATTAATGATGAATGACGATCTAGGGGTGTAGGAATCTTGGCTACCTCGGTTGCCTTACATTTGGATTTTCTAGGAACTCGTTTAAGATCAAAACAAAATTTCCTAAGATGACCTTTTCGACCACAATGTGAACACTTAAAGACTCGGGCAAAAGATTTACCAAGGAATGATCTCTAAAAGCTTTCCTAGGTAATTCTCCTAAAACATTAGATTTGGCTTTAGGAGTAGATTCATTACAAGTATCGAAGCCTAATCCACAAGTGTCATTTTTTATTTGGACCATGCCTAAGATTTTATCTAGTTTTTCATGCCTACACTCCAAATCAAATTTGACTTTTCTAGAGTCTTTTAATTTATTTTTTAATTCTAAAATATTAGACTCTAAAAAAACATTTCTCTCTTCAAACTCAAGAAGCCCCTTTTTCAAGGATTCCATTAAACCTCTAAGGCTATCTCTCTCACCTTCTACATATTCAAGCTTCTCTCGAAGAGTTCTCTCTCGTGTCCTAAGGTCTTCCACCATCGCACTACCATCAAGGACATTGACACGCACTTTTAAACTCGCTTCTAACTTCAAATTAGTTCTTTTTAATTTAATAAACTCTTCATAAAGTTCTTGAAAATCATTTTGAAGTTCACTCACATTAACCTCTTCTTCATTTTCACTCTCTCTTTCTTCTTCACTCTCACTACCATCAAAAACAAGGGAAACAATAACAATGACCTTGGAAGTGTCATGTGTTAAAGTTTCATCAATAGACGAGTTCTCACTATCACTAACATAACTAGCCATAAAAGCCACAAAGTTGGGCTTAGTGGGGGAATCGGGTCCCTCTTTATTATCAGTATCACTAAGGGTTGCAATAAATGAAATGGGTCGCTTACCCTCTCTCCTTAGTTTAGTGGGGAACTCAGAAGCCCTATGGCTATACCCTTCACAACCAAAACACCAATTTGACTCGTCCCTATTTAAAGTTTCTTTAGAAGTTTTAGGGATCCTCTCGGCATTGTCATGCTTAGAAGTTTCAAATTTCTTAAAGTTTTTTTTAAATTTATCTTTGTTAATTTTAAGAAACTTTCAAAATTTCCTAGCAAACAAGGCTATATCTTCGGAGTCACTATCATTCTCTCACTCTACTACTTATTTTTCCTCTTTTAGGCCTTTTAAAGCATCGTCCTTTTCAGTTTTCTTTTCAGTTTTAGAGGGAAACATGTCCAGTTCATAGGTTTGTAAATCACCTGCAAGCTCTTCTAATTTCGTAGAGGCTAAAGTTGGTAAAGAATTTAAAACTGTCACTTTTGGAATAAATCTATCGGGTAGGGACCTTAAAATTCTCTTTAAAACTCGGTTGTCGGGTATTTTCTCTCCCAAATAAAAAGATGAATTAACAGTATCGAAAAGTCTAGCATAAAATTCATCAAAAGTTTCTTTTTCGTTCATTTTGATGGTTTCAAATTGGGTGGTGAGGTTTTGGAGTTTCGAAGCTTTTACGACACTTGTACCTTCATGAGTGAGTTATAAAATATCCCAAGCATCTTTAGCGGTTTCACACATCATAATGCGACGGAATTCATCCGGTGTGACAGCGCTAAACAAGGCATTTAAACCTCAGGAATTAAATTTGAAAATTTAAGTTCACTATCACTCCATCTATCGGTCGGCTTAAGAACACGTTCATTATCTACTAAATGAGTTGGTGGAGACCACCCGTTAACTACAGATAACCAAACCCTCTAATGGATAGATTTAAGTGCCGGTTTCATTTGCTCTTTCCAAGACGCGTAGTTAGAACCATCGAAAATAGGAAATTTTGAAAACGGGAAAAATTCCATTTTAGCCAAAAATATTTAAAGGATCTTTAACGAAAAAATTTATCGTTTTGGCTCTGATACCAATTTGAAAAGGAGATCTTTTCTCAATCAATGCTCTGATACCGCTTGTTGGAATAACAGGGACCCAATTTTAAATCTTGTTACTACAAAAAGAGTAATTTCCTTTTAAGTATATGCGGAAGGGTTGGATGATGGTTGAATTAAACAACAAATTTTAATTTCTTTTCAAATTAAAATTAAACAACGTGAAATTAAATTAAAACACACACACAATATTAATTTCACTAAAAATAAATTAATTAACCCAAGTCCTAGAAATTTGCCTAAGTCATATTTTTCAATATTATTTAGTTAGGCCAAACCAATTTTAATAAATTAAATTAATGACTTGAATTAACTACACATTACCCAATATTTATTTAGCACCAAATTAAACATAAGTAGTAATTAAATCAAATTTTATCTTTTTACCTAAGCATGCGTTCTAGGTGATTTTGCAAGATAAAATAAACAATGAATAACTACGCCGCGATGTATGAGGAAAAAGCCACAACGGGAAAAAACCTCGGACGGCCCTAGCCTTAAGTCCACTAAGTATGGATTTACAAATTACAAGACATATGACTTATTTTCTCGACTCGACCCCTTTCAAGCCTTGACGCGTCTTCTTGTAAACACCTCCACCTAGTCGATAACCCCGGAGCTCCACCGAAATCTTGGAATTCACCAATGAGACAATAGGTACACCACCAACCACACATGGTGCCTTTCACCATGTGAGAATGCCGCAGCAAAACAGACTTCTTCTTTGTGGGATTTAAAAGCAAACCCAAACTTCTCTTCAAACAGATGTAGAGATAAACCAGCTCCAAACACTCCAAGAAAAGTATATATATGGAAGATTGGTATAGTAAACAATGGTGCAAACTAAAGTGTTAAATGATTTTTTTTCTTGAAAACTTAGACACTCAAACATGAACTTTTTCTCTTTTTAATTTTTCTCTCAAAACACTCTCTTGGTGGTTGTAGGATATGAAAAAGTTAAGTTAAAAAACTTGGTTCCCACACTTAGATAGACAGGAAAAGAGTTAGTGGAAAAAGTAGTGGGAAAGAGGGAAAAAACTGCTCAAAATTGTCAATTAACTATTCCCGCCAAAACTTGTTCCAACGAGATTTTCGTTCGAACGAAGTCTCGTTCGAACGAGACTTCTAACGAAGTTCCAGTGTGAACTCATTAGAAATCTCGTTGGAAATCTCTTTCGAACATCATGTTCGTTCGAATGACACTTCGAACGACATTCCAGTGGCCAATGTGGGAACTCGTTGGCAAACCTCGTTAGAACGACATTATTGTTCGAACGAAAAACTCGTTCGAACGACAATTCGAACGAACTTCCAAAAAGTTCAAAATTTTTGTTTTAGCCCAGAAACTTTATATACTTTATTTTAAAGTTTTACTAAAATCTTTCTGAAAATAAACAACAGTTTTAAAAACAAAATACACCTAATATAAATTGTTCCAAGCTCCTATATATATATTAAAATGCATTCATACCTTAGGAGCAATGGAACCATGTTGATGACGTAGAAACGAGGCACATTAAACTCGGCATTTTGATGAAGCTTTAAACTTGGCCACTACGTCTTCAACTTTATCATGTCATAGTCTTGAAGGATGGTCAATAACTCTATCCTATGACTCAAACATTTTTGTCCGGAATTGAACCAAAACTACAAAGGACTCAATTGGAAATTTGTGTCCTTAAAAATCTCCCCCTTTGGCTATTTCGGGACAAAAACCAACAAAAATCATAGAGGGTCGTCAAGCTCTACTAGACTGACAAAAATGTCCCACCAAAAATAAAAATACAATGCTTGACTCAAACAACCCAAAGGATCAAAATCTATGCAGGTAAAAGTTGCCACTTAGAATATAATTCATGCACACTTAAACAAACACATTAACGAATAGGGAATATCAAAATATTAAATGCAATTAAATAATTACCCCCTAAATTAATTCTCCACTTTATCAACTATGATCAACCTAAGAAGATAGCGACTCCCCCTAAGTTAAATCTCCCCCAAACTAAGATACGATTGCAATAGGATTAGACACCATTTCTCCCTATCATTTTCCCCCTTTTTGTTCAGGAATAGACAAAGGCTAAAGAATCAAAACATTAACTTATCTTCCCCAATGAAAGTAAATACACACCTTAAACTAAACAAGGGATAAATAGAATGGGATAACAAGCTAAACATGCAAGAGTGCGTAAAGTGATGAGAACATTAAAGAACATAGGCAACAGAATCAAACCTAATCCATACAAATGAATACCAACTATGATGCGAAAACAAATGATACCAAATTGACAAATAAGATTCTAAACATGTGATATCAAACAAACTACGCAACAAACAAGGTACCAATTATGAATTGAAGCATAAATGGACAAGCTAAACATGGCAAAGAATTAAACAAAATATCATATATATGTATAGATAGTAGATACACAGTAAGCATAAGTACACACATATAGATATAAACACCAAAATAACACAAAACAAAGATAAGCTTTTCACACTCGTATGGCAAAAATATTTGGAAACGGAAGTGTTGGGGTGTGCACTTGTAACAATTAAATTTTAACTCAACCACTTCAACATGTTCATGGAGTTCTCAATTGATTATAAACTTAATCACATTTGAATATAACCTCATGTGACAATATAAATTTAACTCAATGCACAAACATACACAATGCATACAAGCCTAGAGTTTTGATGATTCTACAAACCAATAGAGTTGTGACAATGAAAGCTCAACTAGGATAAACGAAGATTGTGTAAACCGTTGATATACCATCCAATCTCCCTCAATAAGCATATATTATTCGAATGAAAATATCAAATAAAAATAGGCCTTGGCGATTTTTCTTTTTAATGACATAATTCCATTTTTAGGCCTTTGGACCATGTATTTCTTTTAGGTCCAAACAAATGGTGGCTTACTATTTGCAAAGGATAATAAATCCTTTCGGAGCCCTTCCCTGTGCACATTTAGATACATCATTTTTTCTATCTCAGACACATTCATGTGAAACGGATTTTGACATGCACTGGTCCTCCTAGGTCACAAATATTTAGATGACAAGATTGGTAGGAGAACACCTCACAAAGCTCAAATATACATATGAAGTTAGAATTTCAAAAGATCTCGTGCATGTGTGAATTGAGGCATGTAAAAATAAAATCCATTTAATCAACACAAAATCCAACTACTCCATGTAAGCATGGTAAAGAACATTTTAAGGATTGAAAATCTAAACCAAAAGTTCTAGCCACATGAAAGCATAAAAGAAGGGATTCTAACACAAGTATATGCCACATAAAGTGTGTCAAACGAAAATACACACTAAAAATTATTTTTGAGTTTTTGAAATTTTTAACCAAAAATAAAAATATATACTCAAAATACAAGCAAAAATCATTTGAATTTTTCATTAAGCTTAAATAATCAAGAAATAAAAACCCAAATGATAAATAAAAATCTTTTTATATTTTTCATTTAATGCAAACAAAAATGAAGGAAATATAATACAAAAGATAAACAAGAGTCATTATTCTAGCATGTGATTAAGCATAGAGCATAGACTAGAAAATGATTTAACATGCTTCCACCTAGCAATGACATATAATATGAAGCACAAAAGCTAGAGTATGCAAAGAAAACTAACACATTCAGCCTCTAGATTTAGCAAGTGAGAAGCATGTGATAGTAAATGAGAATCAAAAACCCTATCTTGTAAAGCTACCAAGTCGGATCTTCTAACCCAAATTAATGATGAATGACGATCTAGGGGTGTAGGAATCTTGGCTACCTCGGTTGCCTTACATTTGGATTTTCTAGTAACTCGTTTAAGATCAAAACAAAATTTCCTAAGATGACCTTTTCAACCACAATGTGAACACTTAAAGACTCGGCGAAAAGATTTACCAAAGGAATGATCTCTAAAAGCTTTCCTAGGTGATTCTCCTAAAACATTGGATTTGGATTTATGAGTAGATTCATTACAAGTATCAAAGCCTAATCCATAAGTGTCATTTTTATTTGGACCGCGCCCAAGATTTTATCTAGTTTTTCGGACCTACACTCCAAATCAAATTTGACTTTTCTAGAGCCTTTTAATTTATTTTTTAATTCTAAAATATTAGACTCTAATAAAACATTTCTCTCTTAAAACTCAAGAAGCTCCTTTTTCAAGGATTCCATTAAATCTCTAATGATATCTCACTCTCCTTCTACATATTCAATCTTCTCTCGAAGAGTTCTCTCTCGTGTCCTAAGGTCTTCCACCATCGCACTATCATCAACGACCTTGACACGCTCTTTTAAACTCGCTTCTAACTTCAAATTAGATCTTTTTAATTTAATAGATTCTTCATAAAGTTCTTGAAAAGAATTTTAAAGTTCACTCACATTAACCTCTTCTTCATTTTCACTCTCTCTTTCTTTTTCACTCTCACTACCATCAAAAACAAGGGAATCATAAGCAATGACCTTGGAATTGTCATGCGTTAAAGTTTCATCAATAGACGAGTTCTCACTATCACTCACATGACTAGCCATAAAAGCCACAAAGTTGTGCTTAGTGGGGGAATCGGGTTCCTCTTTATTATCACTATCACTAAGGGTTACATTAAATGAAATGGGTCGCTTACCCTCTCTCCTTAGTTTAGTGGGGCACTCAGAAGCCCTATGGCCATACCCTTCACAACCAAAACACCTATTTGACTCGTCCCTATTTAAAGTTTCTTTAGAAGTTGTAGGGATCCTCTCGGGATTATCATGCTTAGAAGTTTCAAATTTCTTTAAGTCATTTTTAAATTTATCTTCGTTAATCTTAAGAAACTGTGACACCCCGCCTAATAAAATACCGGGTGATCAGTCCTATACCAAATTAAAACAGGAATCTCCGTTGGATCATCCGTAGCATCACTGTCGAAAACTTTTTAAAACTTACTAACCACCTAGTATTCCAAAAGCTTGTGCCAAATTTTAACTTTTTAATTAACAAAACAGTACATGCGGAATTAGATATAAACCATTCACACAACTGAATGAAAACAAACTGAATCATTAATTAAACAATTTGCCGAATAAACCATCGGCCACCAAAGTGAAATAATCCAAAATAAATATCCAACACAGGAATAAAACAAGTCTGAAAACTGAACTCAAAGTCTGGGTGACATGCCCTAAATAAAATAGAAACTGATACAATATTCCTACTATAGGAATGAATGACTGATGCGTCTAATCCAAACTCCTGCTAGCATCCACATATCCCGCAGCTCTGTGTCCCTAGAATAGAATATCAATCCTGGCATCCTTGTGGCTGGACACCAAAAAGATTTTGAAAATAGTTTTATAGCAAGGGTTAGAACCCAAAATATTTTGAAAATATTTAGTAAGTGAATTAACTGCAGTAATTTAAAATGCATGAATGCGCTTCATATTTCAGTTAGTGTCGCACTCCCTTATGGACATTCTCACCCCTCCACTAATGTGCACACCTAACGGTTACCTTAACCCCACCTAGTTGTACTATCCTGTCCAACTAGTCCTAGTATAACCTCCCCTTGCCATACTACTCTAACCCGAGTATAATGATTCTTGAATTATAAGTTATATCACAATTAACTTAATTAATTCCTCTTAAATAGTAGCATATGACCGTGTCACAAGTTATATAAAGTAAATACATCACACACTGTATTATTACCCGCATATAATATTTACTACCATTATATACGTACCTTTACCACAACATTCACACATATAACATACGTATATCCATCACTTCGAGTATACCCTCGCCGGATGATTCCCTCTAAAATGCTATCTCACTAGGTGTGCTCACAAAACCTAGTTTCCCAAGTTGGAATCGCTCACCAACTTGGCCCAAAATATAAACGTAGTGGAGGCGGTCATATTCCTTCCCTGAATGTGAGATAAATCCCTCACCCATATATACCGGACGCTATGACCCGGGGATATACTCGCCCTACTCCTCAAGCAAGGGGATTCACCCACATCGCGCAACCTCCCTTGATAGCATTAGGGTATATAATTTAAATGAATATCTAGTCACTGATATTTAATATCACACACAATATATACACGTATATATATACTATCACTACACCGTATATATATAATATAAACCCGACTTTACCGTGTACTCAAAATCCCGTACACTGCCTGTAATTTAATATCACACACAATATATACACGTATATATATACTCTCACTACACCGTATATATATAATATAAACCCCGGCTTTACCGTGTACTCAAAATCCCGTACACTGCCTGTAATTTACTGAGTCTGTGGCCCGACTCAACGTAATTTATTTTCTCACTTAATAATTTATCATCTTCCCGAGTCTATGGTCTGACTCTAATATATTTAATTCACACCTCAATTTATATAATACTTTTCCCGAGTCTATGGTCCGACCCTGATTAAATTAATTAACACACATATTAATTTAATACCTCTCCGAGTCTATCGTCCGACTCTAATTAAATTAATTAACACACCCATTAATTTAATACCTCCCTAAGTCTACAATCTGACTCTTATTTAATTAATTTACACATTAATTAATCAACACAAATCCGAGTCTGTGGTCCGACTCTAATATAATTAATTTACACATTAATTATTTTACACCAATCTGAGTCTGTGGTCCGACTCTAATATAATTAAGTAACACACTTATTAATTCAATACCTCCCTGAGTCTAATTAAATTAATTATCACACCTATTAATTTAATCGTACCCGAGTCTACAATCCGACTCTAATTAAATTAATTATCACACTTATTAATTTAATCCTACCCGAGTCTACAATCCGACTCTAATTAAATTAATTATCACACTTATTAATTTAATCCTACCCGAGTCTATAATCCGACTCTAATTAATTAATTTACACATTATTAATTTAATAACTTGGTGTCACCCAACCATTATCCCCGAACTCGCTCACTTGGCCCATACCTTAATATTTCCCGAGTCTATATTCCGACTCCAAATTAATTACTCTCTCTCTCAATAATAAATTAAATACTTTGGTGCCACTTAACTAATTTACCCGGACTCACTCACTTGGTCCATTTTACATCTCATAATTTCATCCCCACATATTCGCCCACAATGTGTCACACATTTATCTCCCTAATTTCCCCAATTATATTTACCTATAATTATCAACATACCCGGACTCGCCCACTTGTTCCGTAATTAAATATTTCACCTAAATTCCTTTAAAAATGTAGTGTCACCCAACTACAATACCTGAATATCATTCCTCGGCCCAATATCAATAATTATGAATTATTTCTCCAAATTCGTTCATCTCATGACATACCGTTCACACCCTCCTAAACTCAATTATATCACCCTATAATTGTTAAGGAAATATATGCCACTTATGAATTTATCACTAAAAAAAATTAAGGAACTTAATCTTGAATAAATTTCTCTCTATAATCAAAATTGGCCGAACTGCCAAGATTCTTGTACCATCGATCGATCGAACCCCCTGGGTCGATCGATCGATCCATCCATACCTCGTCTTCTCCAGCCCCTGTTTGGCCATTGATGAAAAACTAAGGTTCTTAAACCTTAAATCAAACCTCTAATCAAAACATCCCACCATGTAAAAATGGTTAACCTACATCCTACACATCATATGGATCTTAAGATACACAATTTCTCCACTTACTCTCATAATTTCCCGAAATGGGTTTTCCATTAAAATTCATTAATCTTGTTCTACAAACAAAATTCCAAATCCAAATTCCCCCAGTTTATATTCCGAATTCTCATTCCAATCAAATATCTATACTCATATATGTTCAACACAACAATTTTTACTATGAATCTCATTCAATAGTTTCATGAACAAAAACCCCATTTTGTACCCATTTATCCCCAAAACGAATTTTGGTTTACACATAACTATGATATGAATTGATTATCATCAATTTAGAAATCACAACAGTTAACCACTTCCCTGGAATAGTTCGTAGTGTTTGATCCGTTGATGTAGTCCCTTAATTTGGCTCCGAAATCCCCAAATTGGCTCTTGATTTGCTTTCCCCCAATTTCCCTCTCAAGCCCTAGGCTTAGAGTTGAGTTGACTGCCATTCCCTAATCTCTCAATTAGGTTAAAAACATCCCATCCTATTTTTGGCCATGTGGGTCTAATTAAAAAGGCCCAACTCACCCCATGTGGGCCCGGCTATGCCCAAAAATACCCCGAGACCTAATTACCACCCACGGGTACTCTTTTCTGACTATCTCGACCCATCCGGACGCAACCACACACTCAGAATTTCCATCCGACATACTTTTTGAAATTTCCAAGTTTCAACCTCAAAATGTGACACACTAGATTTTGAACCATTAAACTTAAAAGTCGCCAATTATAAATAATTCGGCTCACTCAAATAAATTCTCCAACTCACGAATTTAAGTTTCTCCAATTTAAATATTTTTATAACTCCCAAAATAATTAAATATTAAATCCTCAAAATTAAGGGGTATTACAGTAACTTTCAAAATTTCCTAGCAAACAAGGCCATATCTTCCGAGTCCTTATCACTCTCGCACTCTACTACTTATTTTTCCTCTTTTTGGGCTTTTAAAGCAACGCCCTTTTCAATTTTCTTTTCAGTTTTAGAGGGAAACATGTCCAGTTCATATGTTTGTAAATCACCTACAAGCTCTTCTAATTTCGTAGAGGCAAAAGTTGGTAAAGAATTTAAAACGGTCACTTTTGGAATAAATCTATCGGCTTGGGACCTTAAAATTTTCTTTACAACTCGGTTGTTGGGTATTTTCTCTCCCAAATTAAAAGATGAATTAACAATATCGAAAAGTCTACCATAAAATTCATCAAAAGTTTCTTTTCGTTCATTTTGATGGTTTCAAATTGGGTGGTGAGGTTTTGGAGTTTCTAAGCTTTTACGATACTTGTACCTTCATGAGTGAGTTGTAAAATATCCTAAGCTTCTTTAGCGGTTTCACACGTCATAATGCGACGGAATTCATCCGGTGTGACAGCGCTAAACAAGGCATTTAAACCTCGGGAATTAAAATTTGAAATTTTAAGTTAACTATCACTCCATCTATCGGCCGGCTTGGGAACACGTTCATTATCTACTAAATGAGTTGGTGGAGAGCACCCGTTAACTACAGATAACCAAACCCTCCCGTTGATAGATTTAAGTGCCGATTTCATTCGCGCTTTCCAAGAAGCGTAGTTAGAACCATCAAAAATAGGAAATTTTGAAAAAGGGGAAAATTCCATTTTAGCTAAAAAATATTTAAAGGATCTTTAACGAAATAATTTATCATTTTGGCTTTGATACCAATTTGAAAAGGAGATATTTTCTCAATCAATGCTCTGATACCACTTGTTGGAATAACAGGCCCCCAATTTAAATCTTGTTACTACAAAAAGGGTAATTTCCTTTTAAGTATATGCGGAAACGTTGGATGATGGTTCAATTAAACAACAATTTTTAATTTATTTTCAAATTAAAATTAAACAACGTGAAATTAAATTAAAACACACATACAATATTAATTTCACTAAAACATAATTAATTAACCCAAGTCCTAGAAATTTACCTAAGTCATATTTTTCAAAATTATCTAGTTAGGTCAAACATATTTTAATAAATTAAATTAATGACTTGAATTAACTACAAATTACCCAATATTTATTTAGCACCAAATTAAACATAAGTAGTGATTAAACCAAATTTTATCTTTTTACCTAAGCATGCTTTCTAGGTGATTTTGCAAGATAAAATATATAATGAATCACTACGCCGCGATGTACGAGGAAAAACCCACAATGGGAAAAAACCTCGGACGGCCCTAGCCTTAAGTCCACTTAGTATGGATTTACAAATTACAAGACAGATGACTTACTTTCTCGACTTGACCCCTTTTAAGCCTTAACGCGACTTCTTGTAAACACCTCCACCTAGTCGACAACCCCGGAGCTCCACCGAAATCTTAGAATCCACCAATGAGACAATAGGTACACCGTCAACCACACATGGTGCCTTTCACCATGTGAGAATGACGCAGCAAAACAGACTTCTTCTTTGTGGGATGTAGAAGCAAACCCAAACTTCTTTTCAAACGGATGTAGAGATAAACCGGTGCAAACACTCCAAACAAAGTGTATATATGGAAGCTTGGTATAATAAACAATGGGTGTAAACTAAAGTGGTAAATGATTTTTTTTTTCTTGAAAAATTAGACACTCAAACATGAACTTTTTCTCTTTTCAATTTTGCTCTCAAAACACTCTCTTAGAGGTTGTAGGATATGAAAAAGTTAAGTTAAAAAACTTGGTTCCCGCACTTAGATATTCAGCAAAAGAGTTAGTGGAAAAAGTAGTGGGAAAGAGGGAAAAAACTACTCAAAACTGCTAATTAACTGTTTCCGCCAAAACTCGTTCGAACGAGATTTTTGTTCGAACGAAGTCTCGTTCGAACGAGCCTTCTAACGAAGTTCCATTGTGAACTCGTTAGAAATCTCGTTGGAAATCTCGTTCGAACATCATGTTCGTTCGAACGACATTCCAGTGGCCAATGTGGGAACTCATTGGCAAACCTCGTTCGAATGACATTATTGTTCGAACGAAAAACTCGTTCGAACGACAATTTGAATGAATTTCCAGAAAGTTAAAAAATTTTGTTTTAGCCCAGAAACTTTATATACTTTATTTTAATGTTTTAATAAAATCTTTCTGAAAATAAACAACAGTTTTAAAAACAAAATACACCCAATATAAATTGTTCCAAGCTCCTATATATATATATATATATATATTAAAAGGCATTCATACCTTAGGAGCAATGGAACCATGTTGATGACGTAGAAACGAGGCACATTAAACTCGGCATTTTGATGAAGCTTTAAACTTGGCCGCTACGTCTTCAACTTTAGCATGTCATAGGCTTGAAGGATGGTCAATAACTCTATCCTATGACTCAAACGTTTTTGTCCGGAACTGAGCCAAAACTACAAAGGACTCAATTGGAAATTTGTGTCCTTACAGTTCTCTTTTATTTGGGGGTGGAAATTTATCAAAATCGTACCTCTTTTGAAAAAAATCAGAAACAAGTAATTTTAAACTTTTTGTGCAGTTCAAAATATTTTTTTATTACATGAATTGTCTATCATCTTCTTTTAGAAGTCTCTAAATACCTGTGTTTGACCCGATGCTTTTTTTAAATAAATTAATTAATACCTCTCAAAGCGTACTTGCACTATGAATTCCTGAACTCGACAATAATTGCACTATCACGTTACAATCAAAATTTGAAGAGTAACTATATTCTCAAGAGAGCCTTAAAAGATCACTAGTGGAGACTTAAAACCCATGAGCTTTAAGTTTTTCACCTTTTTGAGGGTTTTTACGTAAACTCCGAGTCACAAGTTGACGTAACTTCCTTTGGGTACTGCACTTAATCGTTGCATGATCTCATTATTTTTTATTTTTGGCGTAATCACTGAGAATGACATCACTTTCAAGTTGTAAAAAACATGTGTCGTGTAGTTTGTCCTGAGCACTAAACTATGTCTGATCATATACTTACCATTTCCCATATCACATTTTCTATCCATATTTCTCTTAGCCATATATATTTCAGATACCATCCACATATCGTTTCCCCATCCCCACCATCGTTTTTGAGGAAAAAAAAGAGTGTTTGAAATTATCAATGTAAATTATCTTCGTTTGTGTTATGAAAAGAAAAATGCATCGCAATAAAAAAGAGAAAAAAGGGCAAAACAAAAAAATAAAAAAAGAAGCAAAGAAAGAAAAAAAGAAAAAAAAGAAAAAAAAGAAAAGAAGAAGAAGAAGAAGAAGAAGAAGAAGAAGAAGAAGAAGAAGAAGAAGAAGAAGAAGAAAAAGAATGGATGCGATCATAATTTTTTAAAATGAAAACATTAGGTATTCAAAGTGTGTGATACTCTTCTCAAAAACCTTACCATCATATCTTCTTCATCTCATTTTCCCCTCCTCTGTTACATAAACCTCAATTTTCACCCTTGGCGAGGTGTTCGGGCAAACAAGAAGTCAATATGGTGAATAACTCGACATTCTCGACATAGTGGTTAGCATTCGTTCATGAGATTAAATTTCTTTCATGTATCTGTCATTTTCTATCAAGTGTGTGAGACGTTTGAACTTGTTTACATTTAATCACCTCCTCCCACACTAGAGAGATAAACTTACCGCAATACGAGTTATTTTAAATACGTTTTGTAGGTATTCAAGGAAATTTTAAGATTGCCTTTTGAAGACAACGACCACACGCAAAAATAGCTACTTATCAGTTTTGTTACTACGTTTTACATGTGTGGAGTATAACACATCAAGCAACCTTATGTTATATGAGTTAAGTCCATAGGGGCCAAGGAGTGAATTGATGAGATCACTTAGTAAGGTTTACACCACCAGTTAAATAAGTGGGACAATCTCTAAACGTCTTGAGTCACGGTCAGCAGGTTATTTAAATACACTTTGCATCATAGATATACATGGTATGTATTGTTTAGGTTGGATGTATAGGTGTCATCCATATTTGATGTTTGTGCATGTGTGTGCATTTAATATGTGATGTATGGGTAGGCTTGTTAATGGATTGGATTTCATCTGAATCCGAATTCGAATCCGATCCATTTAAGCGGATATGGATCATGCCTAAAATTCGATTACCCGATTATCCGATTACCCGTTTATTAAATGGAGCGGATTTGGATTCATATACTCCGATCCGTTAATAATCCGATCCAATTAATATTTTTAATATATATATATATATATATATATATATATATATATATATATAATATTTTTAATTAATATATATTATATTTAATAATATTTTAAATATATATTATAATAGTTATAATATTATATCAAAAATCTCCTTAAAGACACGCACACTCCTAATCAACACACAAACCCTAACACTCTCTTTTCTCTCATTAGTTGCCACTCCCTCTCCCGCATCACACAAAACCCACGTACTCCTCCTCATCCCTCCTCAAGCCCTCGTTACCTCTGCCTCCCCTCACCGACTGAATGAAGGACGGAACAGGTGTGGATTTTGGTTCCCGGGTTGGGGGTAATCTGGCTGGATTTAATAGAGGTCCGGGTTGTGGTAACAGTTGCCAAGTTTGGGGGAAATCGTAAAGCAAGTTGGTTTCTTGATTTTTCAGTTTTTTTCGACATGTAGGAACTATGGAGGTGGGTCATTGGTAGTTGGGTGTGTTGGGTAAGATGTGGTTATAGAGGTAGATGAGAGAGTAGCTCCGATTTCAGGACAGCAGGTCTCCGATAATGGGATTACAAGGTTTTCCCGGCATTGGGTTTTGGCTGGAGTTTGTCGATCACCGAAAAAATAAGGAAGAGTCCCGAGTTATGTTTCTGGCGGGAGAAAGGAAGGTGTGGGTCGATGGGTATCCGAGTTGGGGGTAGAGCATAGGGTCAATTTGGGTTGGAGGCATATAAGGTATAATGGGGTTGAGATTGAGATTTTAGCAGAAAATTATTATAAAAATAAAATAAATAAAATAAAACTAATCGAATCGGATAAACGGATCGGATTAAACGAATTTTTAACAAATTGGATTCGGAACCCTAACAGATAATCCATCGGATAATCGGATCAGATTCGAATTCTTTTAACATAAACAAATATGGATTTGTATTTTTCTGATCCAGTCTAAATTCGATCCGTTTACAAGACTATGTATGGGCATTCCAGTGATGTTATAATTGGCGAAGATGAGCTGTTTTCTTTTGTCTCATGGTATATGAGTATGAACTACTTAAGTATAAACGTATGATAATTGTTCGGATTAAAATATAATGTTATGCTTCAGTGAATTTCGAGGACAGAATTCCATTGTTTGGGGGAAGAATGTAATACCCCGTGTTTTCAGAAAAAAAATATGGTGATCGAAATTAATTTAATAATTTGGAATAAATTCGAGAATAAATTAAATTGGTAGGATTTAAGTTAAATCGGTAAAATTTAAATTTAGAATAAATACTTATTCATGATTACATAATTATTTGACTCGATTGGGCATGATGTGTTCACTCGTGAAAAATAAATCAACTAATAATTAAATTATGGTTATGTGTTGTTTAAACATAATATAAATTGATATGTGGAATAAAAATAATTGGGACGCATTTCTGGAGGTTTTGTGAACTCGTTTAGGTATTTTAGACATTTAGAAATGCTCCTAGGGTATAGGTATATTATTTGAGAGGTTATTGGCCTATTTTGGTTATGAGTTCGGGCCCATTTGGGGGTCCAAAATGGGACTTTAGGCCTGACTCGGGAATCGAATTAGTGTAAGTTATGGAAGGAGATTGAGAAACCCGCACACTTAACAAAACCTAGACCTAGCAGTCAAATGATACAAAAGGCTAAAGGGGAGAGGAGGCTAAAGATCGAAGAGGAAATACTTAAAAGAAGAGACTAAGAATCCAATTGAGGAACACTCAATCAATCTATTTAGGCAAGAATTTTCTTTCTTAATTTAAACATCGAGTGTATTTCTTAATTCATTATAGTAAATCCCTTATAATTTCTAGATTCTAGTATGAAATTTGTGATTGAATGACAGGATTTATTCTCATGCCTGTAGAGAAGACTAATCTGAAATTAGGTGGCTTAAACCCAGAAATTTAGGATGATTATAATCTGGAATTTGATGACAGAATTCGTGCCTTAGGACTCCTGAATGAATTGGAAAACTTAACACATATGTAGAGGATTAGAACTCATATATCACGATCTAAAATTTATGAGAATTAGGATCCTTGTATATGATTAGAATCTAATGGGATTAAAAGGTGAAAGTCTGATTTCTAGATTTGTCAATTTATCTCAATTATGGGATTTTTGGAAATGAAATTTGATGTTAATTTATGTAATTAACCATCCTAAGATGAAAGACTAATTCATGGGGACATGTTCTTATGTTATTACAATTGTATAAACCATTAGAATGAAGTTTAGGATTGAATTAATAATTCGCGTATTAAGAAACCATAGCAGATCTAGAATTTTGCCCATATTTGAATCGGTTCCGCCCCTAGAGGTGAATCGATTCGGCGAGACGAACCGATACGGCCCCAATAGGCAAATTGATTCGGCCCCTCGGGAAGGTTGATCTTGGATCGATGTTGGATTCGGGGGATTTTAGGAACCTATACGAGTTGGTGGGATGTTGTTCGGATGAACGGTTATTTTATTAAAAACTGATTTGTGGCACAATTGGTAAATAGGAACTTGTCATTTGACTAGATGGCTAAGTAGTAAATTGGGGTTAGTTAATAGATGATAAATAAGGGATATTTTGGGGATAATTAATAAGCTATTAACGGGACATCTCAATGGGGTGGTCATGGAGTGAATTACCTAAACATATTGTGTGTTAAAAATAGGTGTTTCACTATGTCATAAATGGAAAAATGGACAATTAACTTGATGGCCAATTTTAAAGTAAGGATTTTACTTGGGAATTATGGATACTGCTTGTGGCGTATTTATAGAGCTAGTTACCTATACATATTGTATGATAATAATATGTATTTATATTATTTGTGTGTACATACCTATATTCGTAGACGATTCTATCGGTTGGGGTTACGTGCGTTGGGGACCGTGGCACACGTCGGCGCAGGTGGGCTAGGCATTGTGTAGGTCATTATTTTAGGTACTACGTATCAGCGCCACTTATGAGAGATAGGTGTGGATGATGGGATCTAATGTCATTGTTGGATATGGGATGTGCAGTAGTGTACTGCGTAGGTTCCCCCCACTTGTTTGTGCTTGTGATATGTCTGATTTGGATAAGAGACTCCTTCGGATTTACTGATAGAGCACGAATGAGACACTCCTGGTAGATACATGTAAGTGTCGCATATATGTAAGGACATATAAATAATCATATATATTAAAGGAGATTAATTATTAGTCTAATGATGTAGACAATAAAAGACAAACGCAATACTAAATAGTACGCTTAACAGATGTTTATGTCACTTTTACGAACAACATGATTGGGCTACTTTGGGAAGCGGTAAAATGGGTGTAGATGATTATAGTTCAGTATGTAGATTATGTTAGATGCACTTTTACTTGATTGGCACAGTATTACATATTACCAATGGGACTTGGTCAGTTATACGTGTAGTAATTGTAATACCCCGTAATTTTATTGATTTTTATTTAATGGATTAATTAAATTAAATGAGAATTAATTGAAAATTAATCCGGATTTAAATACTAGCGAGACGTGAGTTGGTATTTGATTATGATGATAATATTAAATATTACTGAATATATATATGGCAATATATGAGTATTGAAAGTATTAAAATTGTCGAGAATCATAAATACGACAATTTGGAAAATTAAGTTGGGATGCGCGAGTCAATCGCGTCAGGAATCAATTTAATTAGATTAAAAAGTAAATTATAATTTAGTCATTCGTATGGTCATTTTGAGTGCACCAACGTGTACGGAGGGGTCGAGATAGTCATAAAACACTATCCGGGGGTTTAGCTTGGGTCCCAGGGCATTTTTAGGCCAAACCGGCAACCCGAGAGGGTATTTTGGTCATTTTAAAAATTAAGGAATGAAGACCCACGAATTTTAGTGTTTATTTATTTATTATTGGAAAGTCCATTAGCGCCATTATCAGTCAAAAATAAAGAGTGGGCTATGTGAGTTAGAGGGGAAGTTGCAGGAGGTCTCCAAAACCTAGCCACCAACCACCACCACCAAATCTTGACGGAATTGTCATCGGAAAGAAGGAAAGAACCAGCCCCTGGACACCATCAATGATTTTGAACATCAATCTTAAGGCAAATGATTTGATTTCCTTAGTTTCAGCGAATATTTCCTCCATGATTAGTGTAGAAATTAATATTTGCCTTGAAAGGTGATGAAAACCCAATGAAATTGATGGAGAACTCTAAACCTTGGTTAGGAATTGCATGTAGATTTGTTCTGGACGAATTTAGTACCCAAAACATAACCTTTGATGAATTAAAAATGGATTAAAGAGGAGAATTATCATTGTTCTTGAAGAAAATAGAAAACTAGTGTTTTTATTGAAGTTTTGATCCATATAAGGCTAATTGTTGATGATTTAAAGGTTTTGGAACGTTAAGAATAATGTATTTTGGTTGTACAATGATCCTACAACCTTAGATTAGAGTTTCATACCTTGTAATGGAGTTTTGGGACAAATCTGAGACTGAAAAACGAAGCAGTCTGTAGCCCATCTGGTGCGATCGATCAACCACCATCGACCTTCCCAGAATCGGTTATATTTATTCCTTTATTGAATTTTAACAATTTCGACCCTAGAGAATTATTGATGGGGACTTTATGAACACTCTTAGATTTAAAGAAGACCAGTAGGCATGTGTGTGAGACCCGAATTATGATTAGAATTCAATTTGAGAATTATATTAAACATAATAAGGCTCGGCGTGTGAGATACTATTAGAGACTGAAAGTAAATGATTAACTTCTATATAGTTTGATAATTTAAAGTTAGTGGCAGTGGTGAGGACCTTAAGAATAGTGGATTTAAATGTGGGGATAATAGGATACTTGGTAACCTTTTTGGGTTAGGCTTTAAGTACTTGAAACTACGACGTGAGATGTGTCGGCGGTCTATATTACATATTATTCGGAAACTTTAAAATTTACAAATTGGAATAACGGTATAGGGATGTAGAATATACCTTTATTAATATTATAAGATATCTAAGTTGTATGAATGCTTAGTATATGGACTCATATGTGTATAACATACCTACCATACTTGCTATCACGGGAGGTCGGCTTTCGAACTGGGCCATCTAATCCTTGTGTGCCTACGGGGGATTTAGATTGGTACCTTAAGGACATAGGGTTGTGAATGACTTATTTGTGAGTTAATAAGTCAGCTGACCATGGGAGCGTAGGTATATGCGTGACCCATGGGTATGTGAACTATGTTCGCCTCCATTATGTGTGATTTTGCTTATTAAGACGGTTCCTGAGAGATTCGGAACACGTGGTCCTTATGTATGTTATGTACCGGGATTCGATAGCAGAGTATGTGTGCACCGCAGCTTAGCCTAGAGGTGCCCTAATTGTATATTTATTTTGGGATTAATATACTGGTAATTTCCATAGACTCTTTATTAAAGTGTAAATGTGTATTCTTGAGACATTTTTAGTAAAGATAAAAATGAGAATTTCATACTGTAAATATTATAAGTAATGAATGAGAAATAAAAGGAAGACAAGCACGGATTATATTAGAGTAGACCCTTGTATTATAAAGTGAAGTCAGGTTGTGATTTAGACTAGTTAGTTAGCGGCATGACTAGGACGGGTTACGGATACGGTAGGAGTGCACATTAGTTGAGAGGTGAGGAACTCATGTGAGTGCACGTAACTAACATGTATTTAATATTCATTATTTAATGTTATTTAACACTTGCTATATTTTAAACTGTTTTCACATCGGGCTCTGACCCGTTTTCTTTCAAATCTATTTTTCTGGTAAAAACCTTTTAGGTGTCCAGCCACAGGGACGCCAAGCTTAGGAGTTCCATTCCAGTGATGATAGACGCCTCCACATTCTATATTGATTTCATTTCAGACTTATTCAGCTGTTAGGGCATGTCGCCCCATTTCTTTTAGAGACAGTTTTATCATACTCAGTTTCCTTTCAGTTTTGGAGTTAAATTCAGTTATTATTCAGACGTTGTATTTGGTTTTATTCAGTATTTGGGACTATTCTGAGGAGTGTTACTCCAGACTCATTTATTATTCCATTTATATTCTGTTGTGATTGTGATGTAATTGTGTTATCACTAATTGATCAATATTCGATGGATTGCATGTTAATTTAATTTAATAAAATATGGCAACTCACTTTTTAAATATTAGGTGGCTAGTAATTGTTTAAAAATGTTTTCGACAGTGATGCTATGAACTGAACCAACTTGACATTTTGTATTAATTTGAATAAAGGAGTAGCTACCCGATATTTAATTAGTTGGGGTGTCACGTTAATGCACTTAGATATAGGGTGAGATACTTAACATATGTGAGTGACGATGGGTGATGCTTACCTTAAATTAAATGTATTATTTCACTTTAAATTTAGTAAGTTAAGTCTTGCAACTCTAAGGTACTAACCCAAATTATAAATATTTTCTCCCCAGGTGCTCCTAGACAGGGGTAGAAAGACTATCGTGAGATCAGCCTTGCAGTCTCACTTTGCTTATCGGAATTCAGATCGTTGATTCTCGATTAGGTTGCTTCTCTATTTCAGTATTATTATTTTTGGGATTATTGTATGGGCATAAGCCTGAAGTCTATTTTATTTCAATCGGTTTGAGACATTTATGTTTATGTTATGTTTTCATTTATATTATGTGGATGTTGGACTTATCATTATCTTGGTTATTAATTTAATTCAATTTTATATCAAATTGTGGTTTGAAAATAAATATTTATATGGTTGACGCTGAGAATGATATGAATTGACAAGAAAGCCCAATCTTCAGCGTATCGAGTCTGGCCAACCTTTACGTGAGAAAATGGTGGTTGTTAGATCTTTAGTCCGAATCCACCTTATTATGCACTTACTACTTTTGTCTATTTTTTTCAATCATTTTATGAAAAAAAAGTAGTGTGGATAGTATCACATAATTGACTCATATTAAGAAAATTAACATCGATCCCTTCGAATAAAATAATATCACAAAGTAATAGGAATCCTTCCTCCTTGATATTTCCTTTACCAATGACTCGAGATTATGCACTGTCACCAAACATTACATCTCCACTAGAGTAGTTGGTCATGTTGAGTAGTAGTGATTCATCTCCGGTCATATGCTCGAAGCACCTTGAGTCTAAATACCAACCTCCTTTGGTGCCTTTTATTTTATAAGGAGTAGTAGTAGTAGTAAAATTGTACCTAAGTTGGGGTACTAACTCATCCTTTCTAACCCAAATTGGTCTTATTTTTAATCCATTTTTTTCCTTTTAGGTTAGAAGAGGGGATAGAACTCTTACGTCGTGGATTTCTTGGACCTATTCTTCATTTTCCCATTCTTTTTTTATTTAAATTTTTTTTTGGGATAGACATAATAATTTTGCCTCATTCGAGAGTAATGAAAATTCTGAAAAGTAGGATTTAAAAACATTCATTTTTATTATGCCCAAAAACATCACAATAATCACAACATTTATTCAACATTGGTTTAACCTTATTAACCAGATTTTGGAAAATCAAATTTTCTTTATCCAATCTTGGTTTATTTGCAAATGTTTTTTTCTTAGTCTCAATATCTCTAACGAGGCATTTGTGTTTCGAAACAGAATCACGTCTATGCTTAGGAGATGCAATCTTCTTTGCTATCGAGACTAAATTTCGAAAAGTAGATTTTTCAAAATTTTCAAATTTCTTATGAATTGGAACTTCAGTTTTGCTAGAGCTTTGTTGGACAAAAAAAAATTCTTTTCTTTAATTAAAACCTATACCACTCTTGTCTTGATCTCTTTTCATACTACTCATCATCTTTTTCATGTTCTTTAGTTCTAGATTCAAAAGCTTGACATATTTTAAAAACCATGGAACACTTTCTTTTGATTGTTCCAATTTGACCAAGGTGGCCTCATGTTTTTGTTCCAAAACATAATTTGAATCTATCAACTCTTTTATTTTATTTTCAAAATTCACCTTTTCAGTTTAAAATAATTGGCATCGAGAGTTGTACTCCTCCGCATTTAATAAAATTGGTTTGTTTAAAACCTCAACTTTGTTAGTCAAATTTTTAAAATTTTGGACCATTCTACAAAGTTGTAGTAACGTTCTTTATAGTCCGGGGGATCACTTTCACTTATATTGTCAAAACTAAATGCTACGTCTGGAGAGGTGTCACCTACAATTTCATTTTTAAAAGCATATAAACTCATGCACCCATCAAATTTTGGACTCCTGCACTCGTGTATTAAATTACAAAATATATCCTCATTCATATCACATATATCCTCAACATGAGACAATTTAGAATCTGGGTCAAAAAAAGATATGTAGTCACCAATCCTAAGGTAAAAAGACATGTAATTATTAATAGATTCACTAGGCCCAGATTCATCATTATCGGACTCGGGAGAATCATCCCAAGTCTTAGTTATATGGGACTTAGGATACATATTTTTTCCTTACTCCATATATATTCTCTAAGTGTCCGTAATTATGATATTTGTGACATTGGACTCTAGTCATGTCCAAGGGATGTCTCTTTTGATCATTTTTATCAGTGAGTTCTAAACTCCTCTCATGATTTTTTGGGTGAGAGTGATCTTGTTCGTCGATATGCCATTGTTTAGTAGCCAATTATTTTCTAAACTTTAGTATTTTCTTAAAATGCTTACTAAGGAAATTTTAGGATCGAAGACTTTAAGGTCTATGTCCTTATTATCCAAGTCTAGGTGATTCAAATTATAAGTAAAGGCTAAATTCGAATCATTAGGCCTTTTAGGGTGAGATGATAACATCATAGATTTATTATACACTAATTCCATCTCAATAGTCCTAAGTTTACTACATAGTAATTCGGGAGTCAAATTAGGGTCCGCCATTCCCTCTATTGCGTATTTCTTATAAATAAACCAAGGAGGTAAAGATCTCAATATTTTCATAACAATATCCATATCCTTAAATTTAACAACATTAGAATTGAGATTATTAATAATGTTCATTAATTTCAAGTAAAATTCATCAGGCGTTTTAGTTTCAAAAATTATTATAGTATTAAATTGATGAATCAAAAGGTTTATTTTTCCTTATTTGAGATGTGTGTCACTCTCATCAGCTGTAACAATTATGTCCCAAACCTATTTGGACGTGGTATATGCAGAAAAACGTATGAACTCAGTCTCAGTCATGGACATGAATATATCATTTTTACCATTATTATTGTATTTCACTACACCAAAATAGTCAAATTGACACCCTTCAACCGGTCATCATTGTCACGGTAAAAAAAACACGCATTTTTTATCACGATCAATGACCGCGATAAGACCGCAACAAAGGCTTGTCACGGTGAATGACCGAGATAAGTCCGTGACAACTGTACTTGTCATGGACTTGTGTTGTCACGGTCAATGACCGTGACATGTCCGTGATAATTCTGTCAGTAAAAAACCCTTCCCTCTTCTTTTTTCCCACCGATTTCTATTCCCTCGATTTATATCTCTTTCTATAAGCGACTGTACTCTCTCTCTCTCTACGATTTTGGTATGTTTTCTCTCTCTATTTCTCTTCCATTTATGTATATGTGTGTGTATATCTGCGTGTGTGTACATATGTGTGTGTAAATGTGCGTGTGTGTGGGTGGGGGGGAGGGGGCAGGGCTGGGGTGACGGGAGGTGGGCACTGTGTGTGTGTATATATATATATATATATATATATATATATATATATATATGTGTGTGTGTGTGTGTGTGTATGTGTGTGTGTGTATGTATATATATATATATGTGTGTGTGTGTGTGTGTGTGTGTGTGTGTGTGTATATGTATGTGTGTGTGTGGTGGGCAGTGGCAGTGGGGGGGAGGTTATGGGACTAGGGGTGAGGGCAGGGGTGGGGGGCAGGCGGGCAGGGGGTGGGGGGCTATGTGTGTGTATATGTGTGTGTGTGTGTATATTTTTTTTTTTAATTAAATTTTTATTGGTTTATTAGATATTGGCCCTCTTATTGTAGTGCCCCTTGTAAAAGAATTGATTGATTAAATATTGATTGGTTGTTAATTTTTTTTTATAAAATTAGTAATTAGTGCCCCTTTCATATGCAAGTAGCATTGCCCCTCATTGTAAATTAGTAAATTAATAATTGTTAGTTTAATTGATGACAAAAATTAATTGATTAGATGAATTAGAAGGAGTACGGGATACACATTTGTTGTTGCCATTGCGATTGGATTGTAGTGGATCGATGTTCGGTTGGTTAATTTTAAAAGTGGCATGACCACTAGATTATTGTCTATATGGGAGTGGGATTTTTCAACTTTTTTTTAAAATTACTTTGTATCATGAACAATGTATGTGTGTGTGTGTGTGTGTGTGTGTGTGTGTGTGTGTGTGTGCGTGTGTGTGTGTGCGCGTGTGTGGTGGGCAGTGGCAGTGGGGGGGAGGGGGCAGGGCTGATGGGTGGGGGGTTGTGTGTGTGTATATGTGCATGTGTGTATTTTTTTTAATTAATTTTTTAATGGTTTATTAGATATTGTCCTCATATTGTAGTGCCCCTTGTAAAAGAATTGATTAATTAAATATTGATTGGTTGTTAATTTTTTTTAGTAAATTAATAATTGGTGCCCCTTTCATATGCAAGTAGGATTTCCCCTCATTGTAAATTAGTAAATTAATAATTATATACTTTAATTGTTAGTTTAATTTATGAAAATAATTAATTAAGTAGATGAATAAGAAGGAGTACATGATACACAATTGTTGTTGCCATTGCGGTTGGATTGTAGTGGATCGATGTTCGGTTGGTTAATTTTAAAAGTGGCATGACCACTGGATTACTGTCCATATGGGGGTGGGATTTTTTAACTTTTTTTGAAAATTACTTTGTATCACGAACAATATATATATAGTATGATAATTAAATGAAACATACTTGAAATTACAAATGGTGCGCATAGATACTAGCCTTCTAGTTCTTAAGCGTACGCATTCAATAGCCCTTAGAACCGTTCGAGAGTCATTATCATGTAATGAGTTCTCTCGAATTGTCCCGTTTGGACAGTTTGGGACTGCATAATTTATGTATAATAATATTCTTAGTAGCTTAAAGTTGTTACTTTTGAAGGAAGTTCTGCAGTTGTATCCTAATGTTCTCTAGGTACATACTAGACTGACAAGTGTGACTGTTATTTCAATTGATCTATTGAAATAACACTCACACTTGCCAATCCACGTCGTGTACTTGGAGAACTATGGGGATATGCTGTCGAATTTTTATTAAATCGTAACAATGTGCATGAGCTGTTAAGTATATTACAGAAATATGCAGTCTTGAATGGGATAGAACCACTCACCCTATAGAGGAGGTGGCGGAAATAGGAATTTCTATTATAAATTGAATTTGAATTTGAAATTTAAAAATAGAATATAAATAAGACATAATTAAATGAAACATACTTTAAATCTAAGTTTTGTTTATACTAATCCATGAATATACGCTTCTTACCTTTAATAGGTGATTAGTTGTGGCAGCTGTGATGGGATATCCGAAATACAAAGAGAACAAGACAGGGCTATTAGCGAGATCCCTCGAGCTGGTAAAGACGATCATCGGTCCGGGGTACAATAGTTGGAGGGAGGTGACAAATGAGCTCAAGTTAGCTATTTGGGTGGCACTACAGGTAATGTATTTCTATTTATATTTATATGATTATTTTAATTTCAATTTCGATTTCGATTTCAATTTCAATTTCAATTTCATTTAATTTTTATATTTATATTTATTCGCAACTAACATTTTGTTTGTTGGACATGAACAATTCAGCCTGGATCCAAAATTACGCGATTCCGTCTTGGAGCAGTTGAGGGAGAAACACAAGACGTGGAAGAAAAATATGCGGACCCGGTACTTTGGTAAGACCCGAGAGTCCATTATCCGAATGCGTGACTCCGTCCCGCCGAAGGAGCCGATCTCATTGGCACAATGGAAAAAGTTCATTGACAATGAGATCGGGGAGCGACAATTAACATCTCACCAATCGGGGAGGGAAAATCGGGGGAAAAAGACAGACATGCACTACTCCGGCCAGACGCCTTACGCCGAGGTGGAGCATAGGATGATGGTAAGATTTAATTTTTCTATAATTACATAAATATATTATTCTGCATTATTTTACTTTGCGGGGCAGATACTAATTTTGAATTATTTTATTTCAGGGGACGGGGAGTGGTCCTGGGGTAGGCCACATAGGCTCGATACTTATGTGGCTATTCGAAAGAAGAAGGGGAAGGATAAGGAGGTGTCCTCGAGCGTCGCGGCCATGATTGTAAGTAATCTGACAGTTTACTTTTTGTTAAATACATTACAATTTCTTTATTTACTTATTTAAGTAATCATGTGCTTTTTGTCGTTTCAAGCAAAGCTTAAGGAAGTGCATGAGCCGCAGTCTGATGCCGACATGGAATCTTTTTCCACAGACGCACTAAGTTAAGTGCTTGGCACTGATCGCAAGGGGAGGACAATGGGGTGATCTCGCGGGTGGACAAATCTAGGATCATCGGATTAGAGACGAGTGACACCGGGTTGGCTCGAACGGTGGACTCGCATGATGCGAAGGTGTCTCGTATGGAGGCGACGGTCCAAGATATGTTCTCATTCATTAAGTGTTCGTTGGGAAAAAATCGTAAGGGGAAAGGGAAGGATAAGGTGGTGGTGGAGGAGGAGGTGCAGGAGGATGAGGATGTGGACCTCGCTGCTTCATTATCGACCCGTGTGGACTCTGATGATCCAGTCCACTATTTGCCTCCCTTCGACTGACCGATGTTGACACTTGGTTGGACGAGCGTATTTATACAGGACATATTTAATGGCCAGTAGAAAGGGGGGGGATTGAGGAACTCGAATATCGTCTAGGGTATGCCAGTTTATAGACGTTTGCTTCAAGACATCGAGGCCAAGGTGCTCGTCAAGCATGTGATACCTGGGAAGGAGAACTCTCCATTGTGGTTGCGCGAACAATGAGGCAAGATGCACATTACTGGGTGTATTAATTCGTATATCGTGTGGCCTATTCACCTCCTCATACCTACCCCAGACATATAGTGACATTATTTAAATTAAATTATTTTAAGTTCTTACATTTGAAATATATTTGGATTATATCGTGAAGCATATTATTTTGAATGTATACTTACATTATCTCTATTTTATTTGGATATATGATATTTGAACAGGTACAACGTTGCTATAACAGGTACAAATATACTGCTGGGCACGGGCAGTGGCCATATTGCCCAGCAAAAAAAATTTCAATTCTGCCCAGAATTATCACGCTCATTGACCGTGACAAGTCCGTGATAATTATCCTTTGTCATGGGCTTCTCACGGTCAATGACCGTGATAACTTTTTAAAGATTGCCACCGGTTTATCCCGGTTAATAACCCTGACAAAAATTTTCAAGGTCAGAGATCGTGACATGACCGTGACAAGTCTAATGAACTTGTCACGGTCAATGACCGTGACAAGTCCGTGACAACAAAATTCGTCACCCCCCGAATTGTCACGGTCATTAACCTTGACAAGTTGGACTTGTCACGGTCAATGATCGTGACAATCCGGTAGATTTGGTGTAGTTTTGGGACAAGAGTTTCTCGTCCTTAGTAAATTCTCTAATATATTTCTTAGTCTTGTGAATATTTGGTCCTTCACCAATAATTTTAGTTAGTGGTGTGTAGCCATTTAAAATAGTTTCCCAAACATCATCCCCCAACGTCCCTTGGATGAAAGAAATCATTCTAACTTTCCAATAAGAGAAATTATTTCCATCGAAGAATGGGGGACGGTTAAAATTACCAACTCTATCATCCATTTTATGAAGACAAATGAAGAGGAGACGATCCAAAAATTATTTTCAAAGCTCTTAAACCAATTGAAAAAACTTCTTTGAGATTAAAAAAAAGTTTTTATCCGATATTCCACAATGTAGTATCTCTCTTGATGAAAATGAATTTCAAAGATTATTTTCTAAAATAACCTAAGTTACTTATTAAACTTTAAATCAAATTTTAAGATTTTTTAAAACCTTTTTTAACTTATGATTTAGTTGCAAGTATTCAGATAAAGCAAGAAATAATCATGCGTTATTTTTTATGTTGTAAAATCTCAAACAGAGTATGAAAACATCCACGGTGACCTCTACGTCATAAACAAAAAACCCACTAAAAATAAGATAGTACAAGTTATAACAAAGCTGAAGAAAATATTTGAGAAAATACAAAAAATATACCTAAAGTACGAGAGCAACTCAAGTTAGGCTTCCTGCTCGATTCTTCTGTTGTAATCCCTTTTATTTTCTTTCAAATGGTCGACTATAAGATAAATTCCCGAAATAACAACCAAGGTAGATTGTGCAAAGTGTTTCTGTTGTGTCCAAGTGTGAATAGCTAAATGACTTAGAATGCACTTATATTGTTAATGCACACTCACACACACTTATTATAACAAATTTATAGCAAATGACAAATTTCTATATGCAAACTTACATATACAACATTCCAAACAATATACAAACAAATATAGGGAATTAAAATCAAATACCTAAAAATAAAGTTTATACGCTTATAAACTCTGTTAGGATAGATTTCAGAATATTATTAGATCTTGATTTTTATTTTCAAATCCTAAAAAAATCCAAACAAAATTTGATCCAAAAATTTATCTTTAAAAGATTTCAAAAGATAATGAGTTGAAAAAACTCACATCAAAACCAAAATACATGAAACATTATTTTCAAGCCTGAGATCTCAAAATATACTCAAATAAAATAAATGATGCAATTTAATAAAATAGTTAAACAAATGCATGATTCTGAATTTATTCATAGAGAGAAAAAATATTTGGTAATTGTGCAACGTGAGAAATATCTGAAATAAATTCCACCTTAACATTTATTGAAAAATGCTAAGAATAACTCATTTCAAGATTGTTAAATCTGGAATACATAACTAGGAAGTTGAAGACTATATGCTCACAAACACCTTCTACAACTCCATAGTCTCGCTCTCTCTATTTTATTTAGGCATAATGTTTCCTCTCTCTACACCCTTTTCACTCTCTAAAATAAACGGCCTCACACTTATTTTATCTCTAAACTATAACTGATCAACCCTAACAAATGTTATAAAAGGGATTATATAGTGAAGGATGAAGACATTAGAAACTCTAAGATAAGGCTGTGTTTTTTTTTCGAACTTTCCCGATTTTTCCGATTTCCGATCCGATTTTTTCCGAATTTGGAATGAAATTTTAGTTTGCCGATTTCCGATTTTCCGATTTCCGATTTTTCCGAAAAAAATCGGATCGGAAATCGAAAATAATTCTGAATTTTCGATTTTCCGATTTTTCCGATCCGATTTTTCCGAAACTATGCCGATCCGATTTTTCCGTTTTTTTCCGAATTATTTCCGATTTTTTCGGAATTATTTTCCGATTTCCTATTTTTCCGATTTCTTTTCCGATTTTTTGAATGGTTCCGATTAATTTTACCTAAATGGTTATAATGTAAGGGTTATGAGAGATGCTTACCAACTAACCTAATTGCCTATTCCGTTATCCGGTCTAGGGGTGGTAAACGGACGGATACGGATCGGATACCATGTTTTCCATATCCGTATCCGCTATCTGAATGTATTATCCGTATCCGTATCCATATCCGCCCGGATAGTTAAAACAACTATCCATATCCGTATCCGCTCGGATACCTCGGATTCGGATAATATCCGTATCCGTTTACATTATTTAGCCATCGCAAAAAATAACAATTAAAATATCCAATCCAATCTAAATAAATATGTAACAAAATTACTGCCTCCTAACATCAACAATTATGGATTCCATAATAATAGTATCATTCCATAATGATAATATGGCTTAAAGTCATCCATACTTTACAACCATATAAGCTTAAAGCCATCCAAAAAAAATAACAGTCGCATTCCATGACAATAGAAATAAATATGTACCTTTTAGATTAATCAAATTTATTGAGAATGATAACCCCATGGACCTTTTGTCTTCAAAACATACTGATATTTTTATTTTAATAAGTATACATTTTTATTTTGTATATAATATACATGTTGTTAACTTCAGTTCTCATTAGAATGAAAACCATCTCTTTTCTTTTATGTTTCTCTCTTACATTCTATTATGTTTCTCTCTTACATTCTTTTTTGTTTCTCTCTTATATTTATTTATAATTAAGGAAACTAACGAACAACCACATGAGATTTTCTTTTCTCTTATTTTGTATGAAGGAGAAATGAAACGAAGTTAGTTTTTTTTTAGTGGAGTATATGTTCTTTAGTCAGTGTATGTTGTGCGTGATAAGGTGTATTGTAACTTTAGTGTAAATCCATGATAATGTACCCAATTAAATAATAATACATGACATTTTATAATATACCCAATAAAATAATAACTTTAGGGTGTTTTTATTTTTAGTGGAGTATGTGTTTATTTTGTTTTGGGAATAAACGATTAAGATTTGTTTTAATATTATTTTATTAGTAATACGAATACTAATATTATTAGTAACATTTTAAACATATGTTTGACGGATACGGATATCCGGTAAAACGGATATCCGATAAAATGGATATTCCGCATCGGATACGGATTATCCGTGTCAGATATTAGTACTATCCGTATCCGTATCCGTTTTCTCGGATATTTTTAAAGAGTATCCATATTCGTATCCGTTTCCATATTTTCGGATAAATATCCACAAATTCGAATTCGAATATCGGACGGATGCGAATTTTCGAATATCCGTTTACAGCGCTAATCCGGTCACTCTATAAATCAAGAATGGTTTAAAACACTAAAACCACTCAAGAAAGGTGACAGTCTCTACGAATACCACAGCTGGTATTGGGTTTTGCTATAAGCACTCAAACGGATATATTAATACCAAAGCTTACAGGTATAGTCTGGTAAAGATATTGACCTCCAGCCAAAGTAAAAGTTTCATTATGGCAAAGACGATAATTAATATACACGACCAAATATAATCTGCCGGATAAAATAGATTAAAACAATGCTCTAAGACGAAACTTATTGGCTATAAATCCTACTAACCTATATAAAAATCTGAGATATCAAATAGAACAGATGTACCGTACCTATTAAATCCTATAACTATTAATAGAATCGGACAAAAGGCTTATAACCTAGTCAAAGCTTTCATGCGATTAGGGCTTAAAAGAGGTACTTTGACTTAATGGATCTAACAGGTCATCATCTCCTATGCTAGCAAACATGACATTTGTACATCAATTAAAGAACCAATGCTCCTGGTCGAATAAAATAAAACAAAAGGTAAGGCTCCTAGGTCAGTGGGCTATAGCTAAGAAGGTAACATTTGTACACCACCTCAAATCATGATAGGTCCGATCAAAAAAAAATCCAACAGGTAATGAAGTGACATTTTGATAAACAAAACTTTGTTTTAAAAATTCATTTTAAGATATTGAAAACTTATTTTTAAAATAGGAAATTAATTTTTTTATAAATATCATTTCAATTTTAAATTAAAAAAATATTGTAGACATTTTTCAAATAAATATATATGATATGCGTGTGCGCCTAAAATATGTCCAAGTGTGTAATAATGTGCAATACATGATATGTGTATCCACTTGGTGTCATTTATACCTTTTTACCTTTACTCAAATTGACTTGTTGATTGAGTCTTGAGTAATCTTAACTCTCGAGGTATGAATGAAATTGAATTTGATGTGATAAGCAATGAATGTGTTCAACATAAAATATAGAAAAATAGTTTGGTAAAAATATCCAAACTTGAAAATCAAAATTTGCATCGACTCAGACAACTTAGTGAAGTCCTCTAATTTGGATGTTTCGATCTCTCCCTTTGGATATTTGTGACAAAACACCTTGAGTACATCATGGGAACTCTCGAAACAAAATATCTTATTTCTTATACATCAAATTCTAAAAATCTACCCATCCCAAAATCCAAAAAAAAGTACATGACTCAATTAGACATTAATTACTCTAACACTGCTTGTGATTTCTTGCATAAAACTAGAAATACAAAACTCATAAGAACATGTGTGTGTGTGTGTGTGTGTGTGTGCGTGCGCGCGTGTGTGTGGTGGGCAGTGGCAGTGGGGGGCAGGGGTGGGGGGCTATGTGTGTGTATATATGCATGTGTGTATTTTTTATATTAAATTTTTATTGATTTATTAGATATTGCCCCTCATATTGTAGTGCCCCATGTAAAAGAATTGATTGATTAAATATTGATTGGTTATTAATGTTTTTAGTAAATTTCTTCATTTCTGGTGTGACAATCCAGATTTCCTCAAAGTAGTGTCCGATAACTAGAATTATGTTGCTCATGATAATAAGTTATTAGTTATTTCTCTTAAACTTACAAACTTGAGAAAAGTCCTAACTAGTTGGAGTAGGCAAACTTATGGGGACATTTTTCAAGAAGCTGGAAAAGCAGAAGATGACCTTTTAATTCAAGAAATAAACTTTGACAGAGATCCAAGTGAAGAGAATAGAGAACAGTTGTCATTTTTCCAAGCCAATTGTAATCATAAATTGGCTATTGAAGATAATTTTTGGAGGGAGAAAGCTCATGAAAAATGGATGAAAGATGGAGATAAAAACTCATCTTTCTTTCATAAATATGTCAAGGCTAAGAGAAAGAGATTGTTTATATATGAGATTTTAGATTCTCAGGGGAATTTTAAGAAAGGTGACCAAGAAATTCAAGAGGCTGCTGTGGAATTCTTTAAAAACATTTTCACTCCAGAAGATGGAGAGGTAATTCAGTCTGATGATGTTTTCTTACAAGTGATTAATCACTCAATCTCTTTTGAAGATAACCTGAGATTGTCTTATACTCCTGAAATGGATGAAATTAAAGTAGTGGTATGGCAGATGGATAGTTCGAGTTGTGTTGGCCCTGATGGCTTCGATGGATTCTTCTTTAAATAGTGTTGGGAGGCTGTTCAGTTAGATGTAATTCATGTTATCCAAGGTTTTTTTCTTGGGATGAATATGCCCAGAGGTATCTCTTCTTCATTAATAGCTTTGATTCCCAAAACAGATTTTCCTAAAAGCTTTGCTGAATTCAGGCCTATCAGTTTGGTAAACTTTATTAATAAAATCATATCCAAAATCTTGGCTAATAGATTAGGAGAGGTTCTTCCCAAAATAATTTCCCCTAACCAAAGTGGTTTCATTAAGGGGAGAGATATGCTATAAAATGCGATGTTGGTTCAAGAAATGGTGTCTTTGATAAATCAGAAGAATTATGGAGGCAATGTGATCTTTAAACTGGATCTGACTAAGGCCTATGATAGAGTTTCTTGGCCATTTCTAATTCATGTGCTTAGAAGATTTGGCTTCTCAGAACAGTTGATTGACTTGATATGGAGGAACATCTCGAATTGTTGGTTTTCAGTGGTGATCAATGGTCAAGCTAAAGGGTTTTTGAAATCATATAGAGGCTTGAGGAAAGAGGATCCCTTATCCCCAAGCCTTTTTATTCTTATGGCTGAAGTTTCTCTAGAAACTTAAATAGAGTGCTTTCGAAGATGGATGGTTTCAAATCTCCATTGGGTTGTCCAAGAATTAATCACCTAGCTTATGTAAATGATATAATTCTTTTCTCATCAGGTTCCAAAAGGGACATAAAGGTGATAATGGAAGTTCTTAAGGAGTATGAAAGAGCAGCAGGACAGAAGATCAACAAGCAGAAATGTAAACTTTTCATATCCAATAAAATGTCAGCTAAATCAGCTGATACTATCAGATCGTTAACTAACATTAACATTAAAAAAATTCCTATAATCTATTTGGGATGTCCTCTTTTTGCAGGTAGAAAGAAAAATTCATATTTTGAGCACTTGATTCTGAAGATCAGAGGTCAACTTGGTAGCTGGAAATCCAGATCCTTATCTTTGGGGGGGAAGTTAATCTTAATTAAGCATGTCTTAAACTCTATCCCTACTCATTCAATTGCAGCAATGTCTCCAACAAGGTGTATCTTGAACAAAATTGAAAACTTTTTGCTAGATTCTTTTGGGGTTCCAAAGATGAAGTCAGAAAGTACCATTGGTGCAAGTGGGACAAGATAACAAAAACTACTCCAGAGGGTGTTTTGGGCATTCGTAAGATAGAGGATATTAGTAAGGCCTTGGCAGTTAAACAATGGTGGAAACTCAGAAGTGTAGATTCTTTATGGTCTTCATTCATCAAAGCTAAGTATTGTAAGAAGATTCATCCAACTGAAGCCAAGATTAAAAACAAATCCAAAGTTTGGGGCGGAATGTGTCAAATCAGAAATGAAGCAGAGGAGTGTATCAACTGGAGGTTAGTGAAGGCAAGATAGATTTTTTAAAAGATAAGTGGATGGATATAGGTCCTATTGGTGACTTGATTGACTCAAACCAATCAGGGATGGTTAAGGAATTTTGGAATCCATATGGCAGTTGGGACATTGATAAATTGCAGCAAGTTATACCTGATTATACATTGCAGCAAGTGCTAAAATCTGAGAGATGGTACAATAAGAAAGATGAATTAGTTTGGACAGCATCCACATCAGGTGAGTTCTCTTTCAAATCTGCTTAGGAAATTAGTAGATCTCGCGAAGCTAATTGCAGGTCTGCAGATTTCTTATGCGATGGTAGAATTCCTTCTAAAATTTCAATTTTCAACTGGAAGCTCTTAAGAGGATTAATTCCTACAGATGGCAGATTAAAGAAAATCGATTTCTTTACCCCTTCAAAATGTCTATGCTGCAAGGTTAGTACTAAAGAAAATTTAGAACATGTGTTTTCTTCTGGTGATATAGCTAAGAAGGTTTGGGGTCACTTTAATCATTTATTTGGGGCGCTTTCAAATCTTGGGTCTATTAGACAAAGAATGATCTCGTGGTAGTTATCTCCTACAAAGGCTTCTCAAACAAGTTTCAAGATCATTCCTAACTTCATTTGCTGGCAAATTTGGTTAAGTAGGAATAAAGCAAAATTTGAAAACATAAAAATATCGCATGTGAGCATTATCAAACAAATTCACCCTAATTTCAATTTAGCTTTCACTCCTACTTTAACTAAAATGTCTAAGCCTATGCAAGTTCAGTGGATGGTTCCTCCTAAAGGTTATCTGAAACTCAATAGTGATGGTAGCTCTTTAGGTAATCTAGGTTCAAGCGGTGGTGGTGGAATTCTCAGAAATGATAAAGGTCAACTGATTTGGTATTTTCATTCACATTTTGGGGAAATGCAAAGCTTGGAAGCAGAAGAAAGAGCCCTATTATCTGGAGTTACTCATTTGCTAGATTTGAGAGCGTATCAAGTGATAGTGGAGTCGGACTCAAAGGTTATCACAGAAGTTCTTAATAACAATTACAAGTGCCCTTGGATGATCAAATGGATTATTGATCAAATTTTATCAATATACTCATATATTAATTGTTCATTCTGTCATGTGCTCAGGTAATCCAACAAGGGTGCAGATTATCTGTCTAAGAGAGGCAGTACTCAAAATATTTCTTTTTTCTCTCATCAAATAGAAGATATCCCTAAGGAGTTTAACTCTATCCTCAAGATGGATAGATTAAAAATTCCTTCATTCAAATTAAATTAAGCTTCGGTTTGTAAGGGCTCTGAGATAAAGAGCCTTATTTATTTTTCCACTCATTGGTTGTAAGTTCTAGAGTTTTCTTGTTGTATATAAATAAATAGTTGCTTTGGTTGAAAAAAATGATTTTTGTTTCAAAAAAAAATATGCAAGTAGGATTGCCCCTCATTGTAAATTAGTAAATTAATAATTGTTAGTTTAATTGATGAAAAAATTTAATTGAGTAGATGAATTAGAAGGAGTACGGGATACACATTTGTTGTTGCCATTGCGATTGGATTGTAGTGGATCGATGTTCAGTTGGTTAATTTTAAAAGTGGAATGACCATTGGATTATTGTCTATACGGGGGTGGGATTTTTTGACTTTTTAAAAAAAATTACTTTGTATCACGAACAATGTGTGTGTGTGTGTGTGTGTGTGTGCGCGCGCGCGTGCGTGTGTGTGGTGGGCAGTGGCAGTGGGGGGAGGGGGCAGGGCTGGGAGGTGGGGGTGGGGGTGGGTAGGGGGCAGGGTGTGTGGGGTTGTGCGTGTATATATGTGCGTGTGTGCATTTTTTTAATTAATTTTTTATTGATTTATTACATATTGCCCCTCATATTGTAGTGCCCCTTGTAAAAGAATTGATTGATTAAATATTGATTGGTTGTTAATTTTTTTAGTAAATTAATAATTATTTCCCATCTCATATGCAAGTAGGATTGTCTTCCATTGTAAATTAGTAAATTAATAATTATGTACTTTAATTGTTAGTTTAATTGATGAAAAGAATTAATTGAGTAAATGAATTAGAAGGAGTACAGGATACACATTTTTTGTTGCCGTTGCGGTTGGATTGTAGTGGATCGATGTTCGGTTGGTTAATTTTAAAAGTGGTATGACCACTAGATTATTGTCTATATGGGGGTGAGATTTTTCAACTTTTTTTAAAATTACTTTGTATCACGAACAATAGATATATAGTATGATAGTTAAATGAAACATACTTGAAATTACATATCTTGCGCATAGATACTAGCCTTCTAGTTCTTAAGCGTACGCATTCAATATCCCTTAGAATCGTTCGAGAGTCATTACCCCTGTAATGACATCTCTCGAATTGTCCCATTTGGACAGTTTGAGACTGCATAATTTATGTATAATAATATTCTTAGTGGCTTAAAGTTGTTACTTTTGGAGGAAGTTCTGCAGTCGTATCCTAATGTTCTCTGGGTACAAACTAAATTGACAAGTGTGACTGTTATTTCAATTGATCAATTGAAATAACACTCACACTTGTCAATCTATGTCGTCTACTTGGAGAATTATAGGGATATGCTGCCGAATTTTTATCAAATTGTAACAATGTGCATGACTTGTTAAGCATATTACATAAATATACGGTCTTGAATGGGATAGGACCACTCAACCTATAGAGGAGTTGGAGGAAATAGGAATTTCTATTATAAATTGAATTTGATTTTGAAATTTAAAAATCGAATAATTAAGACATAATTAAATGAAACATACTATAAATCTAAGTTTTGTTTATACTAATCCATGAATATACGCTTCTTACCTTTAATAGGTGATTAGTTTTGGCAGCTGTGATGGGATATTCGAAATAGAAAGAGAACAAGACAGGGCTATTATCGAGATCCCTCGAGCTGGTAAAGACGATCATCAGCCCGGGGTACACTAGTTGGAGGGAGGTGCCAAATGAGCTCAAGTTAGCTATTTAGGTGGCACTACGGGTAATGTATTTATATTTATATTTATATTTATATTTCAATTTCAATTTCAATTTCAATTTCATTTAATATTTATATTTATATTTACATTTATTCACAACTAACATTGTATTTGTTGGACAAGAACAATTCAGCCCGGATCCAAAATTACACGATTCCGTCTTGCAGTAGTTGAGGGAGCAACACAAGACGTGGAAGAAAAATATGCGGACCTAGTACTTTGGTAAGATTCGAGAGTCCGTTATCCGAATGCGTGACTCCGTCCCGCCGAAGAAGCCGATCTCATTGGCACAATGGCAAAAGTTCATTGACACTGAGATCGGGGAGCGACAATTGGCATCTCGCCAATCAGGGAGAGAAGATCCACATGCACTACTCCGTCCGGACGTCTTACGCCGAGGTGGAGCATAGGATGATGGTAAGATTTATTTTTTCTATAATTACAGAAATATATTATTCTGCATTATTTTACTTTGTGGGGCTGATACTAATTTTGCATTATTTTATTTTAGGGGACGGGGAGTGGCCCTGGGGTAGGCCATATAAGCTCGATACTTATGTGGCTATTCGGACGGAGAAGGGGAAGGATAAGGAGGTGTCCCCAGGCATCGCGGCCATAATTGTAAGTAATCCGACAGTTTACTTTTTGTTAATTACGTTATAATTTTTTTATTTACTTACTTAACTAATCATTTGCTTTTTGTCGTTTCAGGCAAAGCCTAAGAAAGTGCATGAGTCGCAGTCTGATACCGATGAGGCATCTTTGTCCACACGCGCACTCAGTCAAGTGCTTGGCTCTGATCGCAAGGGGAGGACAAGGGGGTGAGCATGCAGGTGGCCTAATCTAGGATCGTCGAATTGGAGACGAGCGACACCGGGTTGGCTCGAACGGTGGATTCGCATGACGCGGAGGTGTCCCGTTTGGAGGCGATGGTCCAAGATATGTTCTCATTCATGAAGCGTTCGTTGGGCGGAAACCGTAAGGGGAAAGGGAAGGAGAAGGTTGTGGTGGAGGAGGAGGTGAAGGAGGATGAGGATGTGGACCTCGCTTCTTCATTACCGACACGTGCGAACTCTGATGATCCAGTCCCCTATTTGGCTCCCTTCGACCGACCGATGTCGACACTTGGTTGGTGGAGTGTGTTTATACAGGACATATTTAATGGCCAGCGGATAGGGCGGGGGTTGAGGGACCCGAATATCGTCCAGCGTATGTCAGTTTTTGGACGTTTTCTTCAAGACATTGAGGCCAAGGTGCTCGTCACGCATGTTATACCCGGGAAGGAAAACTCCCTATTATGGTTGCGCAAACAATGCAGCAAGATGCACATTGTTGGGTGTATTAATTTGTATATCATGTGGCCTATTCACCTCATCAGACCTACCCCGGACATGTGGTGATATTATTTAAATTGAATTGTTTTAAGTTGTTACATTTGAAATATATTTGAATTATATCACGATGCATATTGTTTTGAATGTATATTTACATTATCTCTATTTTATTTTGATATATGATGTTTGAACAGGTTCAACGTTACTATAACAGGTACAAATATACTGCTGGACAGTGGTAGTGGAAGTGGCCATACTGCCCAACATATTTTTTTTCAATTCTGCCCAAAATTATCACGCTCATTAACCGTGACAAGTCCGTGACAATTATCCTTTGCCACAGGCTTCTCACGATCAATGACCGTGATAATTTTTTAAAAATTACCACGGGCTTATCACGGTTATTAACCGTGATAAAATTTGTCAAGGTCAGAGACCGTGACATGACCGTGACAAGTCTAATGAACTTGTCACGGTCAATGATCGTGACAAGTCCGTGACAACAAAAGTCGTCACCCCCAGAATTGGCACGGTCATTAACCTTGACAAGTTAGACTTGTCACGGTCAATGACCGTGACAATCCGGTAGATTTGGTGTAGTGTTGGGACTAGAGTTTCTCGTCCTTAGTAAATTCTCTAATAGATTTCTTAGTCTTGTGAATATTTGGTCCTTCTCCAATAATTTTAGTTGGTGGTGTGTAGCCATTTAAAATAGTTTCCCAAACGTCATCCCCCAACGTCCCGTGGATGAAAGAAATCATTCTACCTTTCCAATAAGAGAAATTATTTCCATCGAAGAATGGGGGATGGTTAAAATTACCAACTCTATCATCCATTTTATGAAGACAAATGAAGAGGAGAGGATCCAAAAATTATTTTCAAAGCTCTTAAACCAATTGAAAAAACTTCTTTGAGATAAAAAAAAGTTTTTATCCGATATTCCTCTATGTAGTATCTCTCTTGATGAAAATGAATTTCAAAGATTATTTTCTAAAATAACCTAAGTAACTTATTAAACTTTAAATCAAAATTTAAGATTTTTTAAAACTGTTTTAACTAATGGTTTATTTGCAAGTATTCAGATAAAACAAGAAATAATCATGAGTTATTTTTTATGTTGTAAAATCTCAAACAGGGTATGAAAACATCCACGGTGACCTCTACGTCATAAACAAAAAAATCCACTAAAAATAAGATAGTACAAGTTATAACAAAGCTGAAGAAAATATTTGAGAAAATACAAAAAATATACCTAAAGTACAAGAACAACTCAAGCTAGGCTTCCTGCTCAATTCTTCTATGTAATCCCTTGCAATTTCTTTCAAACGGTCGACTAGAATACAAATTCCATAAATAACAACCAAAGTAGATTGTGCAAAGCGTTTCCGTTGTGTTCAAGTGTGAATAGCCGAATGACTTAGAATGCACTAAAATAGTTCATGCACACTCACACACACTTACTATAACAAATTTCTAGCAAATTACAAATTTCTATATGCAAACTTATATATACAAGATTCCAAACAATATACAAACAAATATAGGGAATTAAAGGCAAATACCTAAAAATAAAGTTTATATGCTTATAAACTCTTTTAGGATAGATTTCAGAATATTATTAGATCTTGATTTTTAATTTCAAATCTTAAAAAAATTTCAAACAAAATTTGATCCAAAAATTTATTTTTAAAAGATAATGAGTTGAAAAAACTCACATCAAAACCAAAATACATGAAACATTATTTTCAAGCCTGAGATCTCAAAATATACTCAAATAAAATAAATCATGCAATTTAATAAAATATTCAAACAAGTGCATGATTCTCATTTTATTCATAGAGAGATAAAAAAATATTTGGTAATTGTGCAACGTGAGAAATATCTTAAATAAATTCCACCTCAACAATTATTGAAAAATGCCAAGACTAACTCATTTCAAGATTGTCAAATCTGGAATACATAACTAGAAAGTTGAAGCCTATATGATCACAAACACCTTCTACAACTCCATAGTCTCACTCTCTCTATTTTATTTAGGCATAATGTTTCATCTCTCTACACCCTCTTCACTCTCTTAAATAAACTGTCTCACACTTATTTTATCTCTAAAATATGACTGATCAACCCTAACAAATGTTATAAAAGGGATTATATAGTGAAGGATGAAGACATTAGAAACTCTAAGAGATTGAATGGTTCAGATTAATTTTACCTAAATGGTTCTAATAAAAGGGTTATGAGAGATGCTTACCAACTAACTTAATTGCCTATTCGGTTATCCGGGCACTCTATAAATCAAGAATAGTTTAAAATACTAAAACCACTCAAGAAATGTGATAGTCTCTACGAATACCACAGCTGGTATTGGGTTTTGCTATAAGCACTCAAACGGTTATATTAATACCAAAGCTTAGAGGTATAGTCTGGTAAAGATATTGACATCCATCCAAAGTAAAAGTTTCATTGGCCAAGACGATAATTAATATACACAACCAAATATAATCTGCCGGATAAAATAGATTAAAACAATGCTCTAAGATGAAACTTATCGGAAATAAATCCTACTAACCTATATAAAAATCTAAGATATCAAATAGGACAGATGTACCACACCTATTAAATCCTATAACTATTAATAGAATCGGACAAAAGGCTTATAACCTAGTCAAAGCTTCCATGCGATTAGGGCTTAAAAGAGGTACTTTGACTTAATGGATCTAACAGGTCATCATATCCTATGCTAGCAAACATGACATTTATACATCAGTTAAGAACAAAAGCATTACTAAAGCACTTGTTTTCTCTCTACTGTTTACGAACTCTACTACTGAAACGACCTCCATTTTCACCATGCTTGGTGCACAGGCAATGCATTTGGAAACTTCGTTATTGGAGGGGGGAAGAAGTGGGAGAGCCCTTCCACCCCTGACTACTAGTGACTCAAAAGAGGAAGAAGATCTTCTCCTAAGAAGTACAAAGAAACAAAAAGACAACCACGAAACCCTCGTGGACATGGAACTGGAAACCTATGAGAATACCAACAAGGCTGCGAGGTGGCTGATCAACCTAAAAAGATGTTATCATATAAGGAAGTGGTGAGTAAGAAACAAAATGCAGACATATTCTTTGATGGTGAAAACTGTTCGTGGTCCGATGACGACATGGAGGAAGCGCATGAAAATATCTCTAGCCCCATGGACCTCAATTCCAAACCGGTGGAAGAGGAGGACCCTTTGTGTCCTGTGATCTCTATCCCACAGAAACACGTGGAAAAGCTAAGGAAAAAGTGGAGTGACAGTGTAATTGTTAGTCTCCTTGGTAGAAATATTGGATTCAAAGTGCTGAATGCCAGGGTTCCTTTACTATGGAATCTACAGGGTGACTATGAAATCGTGGACTTAGAGGAAGGACACTTCCTTTTCAAGTTTATGATGAAAGAGGATTACTATAATGTACTAACAGGTGGACCATGGGTGATTAACAACCACTACGTAATTGTCCGAAAATGGGTTCCAAACATTAACCCACTGGAAGAAAACCATGTCACTACAGCCATGTGGGTTAGACTGCCCCGCCTCCCTATTGAGTGGTTTGATGAAAGAGCTCTATTCCAAATTGGCAGCAAACTGGGAAGACCAATCAAAACAGACTTCAATTCCGTTTCTTCTACCAGGGGGAAATATGCAAGAATTTGTATCGAAGTGGATCTTGCGAAACCACTAATCCCATGTTATATGCTAGATGGCAGAAAATATAGAGTGGAATATGAATTCCTACCATATATATGCTTTAAATGTGGCAAAATCGGGCACAAAACTGATTTCTGCCCACTACACGCACCTAAACAGGCTCCAATGGAAACATCGGAGAAACTGACGACCGGGAACCATGGTGCGCCGGACAGACCTGCTGATAACGGATACACACAAAGAAATCCAAGTGGAGAAATTCATGATAGCAACCTTGCTGACGTGGATAAAAATCAAGAGCAGTTTGGCCCATGGATGTTAGTGCAACAAAATAGGAAATATGGGAACGAGAGGAACAAAGTAAGTTCAAATGGAACTAAGGACAATTTTGGAAGGAACAATAACAGATTCGCTGCTCTCCGCAGTGATGGAAATGACAGGTTACAGTACCAAAATGCCAGAACAAATGGGAAAGAAAACGCAGGTACAAAAAATATGCAATGGAAGGGAACGGGGGCGCCAGCTGTGGCCAACAACAGTAAAACATTAAATGGAAGTGACGTAAGGAAATTAAATGGAAAGACTGGCTTAACTCGTGAACCGATATCCAAGAGGAAATTAGTAAACAACTACACGTCACCGGCACAGGATAATCATGTGTCCAGCGTAGGTCTGACGTCAAACAGTAGCCTTGGGAGAATCCACTCAATCTCGTCCACTAAACTCAACCCTGAAAATTCTTTGTCAACATCAGAGATGGGTAGCCTTACGGTAGGCGTTCTCCACAAAATATATGACCCACCGCCTGTTGTAACACAGAAACAAAGTGGAAAAAATTTAAAAAGCAACAATACAGCCATAGAAACCACTGACGCCCAGGAGCGTAGAACCACAAACCAAACCGAAAATGATCCTCCCATTTCCTCTCGCCTTCTTAGGAGATGTACAAATACAAAACCTATTTCTGACAGAGGGGGAAGCCTTAACCAATTTGATAGAGAATGTGGAGGAAGCAGTCATCTGCCAAGTGAATTGGAAAATATCCAAAACCAAGGTCATAATCAACACCTTGGAACAGGAATGGGGAACCGGGAAGATATTCACAGCGATTGTAGAGGAGAAGCACAGAGACATACAGGTACACCAAGAAATTGCTAATTCGTGTATGTGGAAGATCAGTGATATGGACTCTCTCATCCAAAATACTCCGTCAATGATTGCTATTATATGGAACTGTCGTGGGGCTGGTAAACCTCTCTTTAAACCTACTATTATGGAACTGAAAAGGATCTATAATCCTGATATTATAGTTATTCTTGAAACTCAAATACCTAGTGGGAATCTGGTTGGGTTTTTCGACAGTCTTGGTCTCACTAATAGGGAAGTTTCTGAACCAGAGGGTAGGTCTGGGGGTATCTGGGTTACTTGGAACCCAAACTCTATTACCATGGAGACTCTCTCCATTACTAAACAAGCCATTCATCTGCTGGTTACCAAAAACAACTACGAGGAGCGGGTCTTTTCTGCGATATATGCGAGCCCTATTCCGCATCTGCGCAGAAAATTGTGGGATAATCTATTTGATATTTCTGAGAATATTAATCTTCCATGGTTGGTGGCGGGTGATTTCAATGACCACGTGGATGATTCTAAAAAGAGATGCTTTGGGAAACAAAAGCAGTATAATAAGACCAACACCTTCCTGGAGAATATGAATAAATGTAAGCTTACTGATATGGGATGTTCGGGACCTAAGTTGACTTGGACCAACAACAGGAAGGGTTTAGCTAACACCCTCATCAGGCTGGACAGAGGTTTGGCCAATGCGGAGTGGAACCTTATTCATCCTGATGCGAGCGTTGAGAACATTCCCCGGACCGGATCCGACCACTGCCCTATAATCATCAGAACGGAAGGTATGTCTAAACATTGCACTTTACCTAAGCCGTTCAGATTTCTTGCTTGCTGGTTTGACAGGGACGATTTCAATAATATTGTTAACTGTAATTGGGTCAATAATGCGAATCTATTCACGAATATCCAGTTATACACTAAAAATATTAAAAATTGGAAAGAAAACATTTTTGGTAACATTTTCAAAAATAAAAAGCGTACTCTTAGACGTCTAAGTGGCATTCAGAAGGCTCAAGAGAGGTGTTATTCCCATAACCTTACCTTACTTGAAAACAATCTTCGGACTGAGTTTAACACCCTACTTAAACAAGAGCAAAGCTTATGGAAACAAAAGTCGAGAATCCAATGGATTAATGAAGGTGATAGGAATACAAAATTTTTTCATACGTCTACTATTATTAGAAGAAGGAGGAACTATATTAAAAAACTTAATATTAATGGGAATTGGATTGATAATGATGAGATCATCGCAAATCATATAAATCAATATTATAAGGACTTATTCAAAGCTGAATTTAATTATGATATCCAAAGTCAATTGCGTAATTTGGAAATTTTGAGATTAGTGGAGGATGACAACATGTTCTTAACTACCCCAATTTCATTGGGGGAGGTTAAGAAAGCCATTTTTAGTATGAAATCTCTTAAAGCTCCTGGACCGGATGGTGTCCAACCGATCTTCTATCAACATTTTTGGAAAACCGTTGCGACAAACATCCTCGACTTTTGCCAAAAATGTTTTAGGGAGAAGTATTTCCCAAAGGAATTTAATAACAGCTTTATTACCCTTATTCCTAAAGTGGATAATCCTGAAAATATATCTCAGTTTATACCTATTACACTTTGCAATGTTTCTTATAAAATTCTCGCCAAAATTATTGTGGATAGACTTAGACCGATTCTTAGCCGTAACATTAGCCCCCACCAAGCGAGTTTTCTCCCTGGGAGACAAGCCTCTGATAATGTTAGTGTCACCTAGGAAATTATCCACACATTAATGAATACTAGAGGTAACCTGGGGGGCTACATTATAAAAATTGATTTGGAAAAAGCCTATGATAGAGTGGGCTGGGACTTTCTGGAGGGAGTCCTAATCTGGTTCAATATTGACAAAGATTTATGCAGCCTAATCATGAGTTGTGTCAAAAATACCACAACGTCTATTTTATGGAATGGCGCCCCACTCCCTAGTTTCAATCCGACTAGAGGCCTCAGACAGGGAGACCCGCTCTCCCCCTATCTATTCGTTATGTGCATGGAATATTTGTCTGCTATGATATTAGATAAAGTTAAATGTAATAAGTGGTTGGGTATTAGGGCCTCACCTGGAGGTCCCCGCATTACTCATCTTCTGTTTGCTGATGACATCATTCTTTTCACAGAAAATGATAAACTTTCACGTAAAACGGTCAGTGACACTCTCGAGGAATTCTGTCATGTTTCTGGACAAAAAATAAGTTATTCTAAATCTAAAGTCTTTGCGTCCCCAAATATATCCAAGGGGGAGGCACTTAACATTAGTCATTTGCTGGGCATGAGTCTTACTAATGATTTAGGAACTTACCTTGGTAATAGATTAATCCATGGTAGAAAAAAGGAATCCCACTTTAAAGACATCGTTAACAAGATCCAAAAAAGACTTTCGGGATGGAAATCCAAATTACTATCTCTAGCAGGTAGGAAAACTCTCATTCAAACTGTTACATCTACCATCCCAAACTATAATATGCAAAACATCATGCTTCCGGTTAAGACTTGTAATGAGATTGATAGACTTAACAGGAACTTCCTATGGGGAACTAATGATAATGAAAAGCGTAAAGTTCACATTGTTAGCTGGAATAAAGTGTGTAGTCCCAGAATTAATGGAGGTCTGGGCCTAAGAAAGAGTACGTTAAATAACCAAGCTAATGTCATGAAATTGGGATGGAAAATTGTGAACAACGACAAGTCTATATGGGCGGATGTTTTAAGAAATAAATATAAAATTAACCAAAACCCTAGAATGTGGAAGAAATGTAATAAATCATCCCATACTTGGAAAAGTATTCTTAAATGTCGTGAAACTCTTGTGAAAAATATCAAATGGAATGTCGGGAATGGTAAGAGTATCAACATACTAAATGATTGGTGGGTAGGAAAGTGTGTTATCAACCCTGTGGAACAACCGGGAAATTGTATTAATGAAAATGTTGACACGCTTATTGGCAAAGACGGGAAATGGAATGGTAATATGATTGATAACAAGTTTAACTCTAACACTAAGAACGATATTTTAAACATCCCACTCCCCCGTATTGGCCATCATGATAACAAGCCATCTTGGTCATTAAGTAAGAAGGGTGACTTCACAATCGGAACGTGCTATCATTACCTTGATACAAAAAATTTGGAAAACCAACCTTGGGAAGTTTGGAAAAAGTTGTAGAAATTAAATGTCCCGCCAAAGTTATGTACGTTTTTGTGGACCTTACTCCATGGTAAAATACTTACAAATGTGCAACGTGTCCGAAGATGCTTTACGACAAATGGTGACTGCCCACGGTGTGGACTGCTTGAGGACATTGAACACCTATTTAGGGACGGCAATCACACTAGGGAGATTTGGCACATACTAGGTTTCGATCACTCCTTTGATCTTAACCAAACAGGTAAGGTTAATGATTGGATTAACCGTAACATTTGGGGTGATTCAAATAATAAAAGGTACACTGCCTTCATTAGTACTTTATGGTATATTTGGAAATCTAGGAATAACTACATTTTTAATAATATTGATGAGTCTCCACAAACAGTTGCCCGCATTGTTATGAATTTTACTAAAAATGTTTTCGAAGCATGTATTTCCAAGCGGGCAAAGGCTTCTGGGGAAAACCACATTATACTAACTTCTGAACCGTTTGTCGTTACAGGTCGATACATCATTCATACGGACGATGGGTTTGACCATGGGAGTGGTATGGGCTCATTCGGTGGATTGGTTAGAAATGAAGATGGTGATTGGATCCTTGGCTTTACCGGGAAACCCCAAGGCACCGCCAGCCCGCTGTAGGCGGAACTAGAAGGGATCTTCCATGGTTTGAATCTTGCACTAAGGAAGAAATGGAGGAATGTATGTCTGAAGAATGATTGTCTTGATGCCATAAACCTCATTAACCAAGAGAATACCCAAAATCACAGCTTGGCCAATATCATTGAAGACTGCAAGGAGCTGATAAAAGACTTGAAAATCAATATCGTGCACATCCCAAGAGCAAGAAATTTTATGGCGGATTTTATGGTAAAAGTTGCGAGGGATAGGGATGAGATATATAAAGAGTATGACCAAGCACCGGAAGAATTCCTGAGGATGCTAGATGAGGTGATGAAGGAAGATGGGTTCTAGGCTGTGTAGGTTGTTGATCTTTGTTGTTGTTGCTAAATTTACTGTTTTCACCAAAAAAAAAAAATACATCAGTTAAAGAATCAATGCTCCTGGTCGAATAAAACAAAACAAAAGGTAAGGATCCTAGGTCAGTGGGCTATAGCTAAGAAAGCAACATTTGTACACCACCTCAAATCATGATAGTCCGATCAAAAAAAATCCAACAGGTAATGAGGTGACATTTTGATAAACAAAACTTTGTTTTAAAAATTCATTTTAAGCTATTGAAAACTTATTTTTAAAATAGGAAATTAATTTTTTATAAATATCAATTCAATTTTAAATTAAAAAAATATTTTAGACATTTTTCAAATAAATATATATGATATGCGTGTGCGCCTAAAATATGTCCAAGTGTGTAATAATGTGCAATACATGATATGTGTATCCACTTGGTGTCATTTATACCTTTTTACCTTTACTCAAATTGACATGTTGATTGAGTCTCGAGTAATCTTCAGTCTCGAGGCATGAATGAGATTGAATTTGATGTGATAAGCCATGAATGTGTTCCACATAAAATATAGAAAAATAGTTTGGTAAAAATATTCAAACTTGAAAATCAAAATTTGCATCGACTCGGACAACTTAGTGAAGTCCTCTAATTTGGATGTTTTAATCTCTCCCTTTGAATATTTGTGACAAAACACCTTGAGTACATCATGGGAACTCTCGAAACAAAATATCTTATTTCTTATACATCAAATTCTAAAAATCTACCCATCCCAAAATCCAAAAAAAAGTACATGACTCAACTAGACATTAATTACTCTAACACTGCTTGTGATTTCCTGCATAAAACTAGAAATACAAAACTCATAAGAATAAGTGTAAGATATCATAGAAATAAAGACTATGAATGATGTACTTTCTCTCTCTCTCCCATTTTATCATAAATATACAAGGGATAAATCATGTAATAATGAGATAACTAAAAAGATGAAATAACAACAAATAGTAATAAAGATCCTAATCTCGTTACTCCTACGTTAACAAGTTTAAGAGGTGCCTTTTGTTATTTTTAAGCATTGGTGACCTAAAATCTAAGAGAACCATTATAAGCAATGACTCATTGTAACAACCTGCCTATTCTAATACCGAGTGGTCAATCCTCTACTAAAATAAAATAGAAATCTTAGTATGGTTCATTCTCAACATCACTGTCGCAATCATAATATAATATAAATAAGAGGAATAAAACCATACAATTAAAAATGAATGAATAAGTCACCATGCATAAATAAGTAATAAGAGTGAATCGAATAAACCATCGGACACCAAATAAAATATCTATAACATAAACCAAGTAGAAAATGAGTACGAAAAAGTAAATGCCTTACAAAAATATGAAAGTCTAGTAGTAAGATAAAAGTCTATCCATCTACGGGCAACACACCCAATGCTAAACTGAAATAATTGATCTTATCTAAATAAGAATTTACGGAGGCATCTAAGCAAGGAAGTACCATCCACAGCTACTTCACAGCGTTCCCCCAGTTGTTGCTGCTGTTGTTGCACACCTAGGGTGTAAAAAGTAAAAACAAAGAAAGACAAAAAATTTGGGGGTCAAAGCCCGGAGAGTAGAAAATATTTTTTAAGTAAATAATTGTGTTAAATCGTTCAAATGTATTACTTTCAAGATTTGTCGATTGCACTCACCTGACCTCTCAACTATAGTGCGCACCTAACATGTTTATTTTTATTTATCCTAATTAAACTATCTTGTCTAACTGGGACACTTAATCACTATTTAAGCCCTATCCCGCTAATATACTCTATTAGCTAAGTATAAATACCTCCACTGGGTATAAAACAGTATTGTAGAGACACACTTGTTATAAATAAATAATCACATAATAATCATAACATAGCTACGCTCATGTTATAAACAAATATATATACACTATATCATATAAGTATACATATATATCGCTCACTATATACGTATAACCGTATCTTCAGAACTTGGACCTCGTAGATACATTCCTCGTGTGCTATTTGGCTCTAGGCGTCACGCCTCACCCTAAGCCACCGGGTCAGAATCTCACCATCGATCCCAAACGTATACACGTACAATGGAGGCATTTATAGACATACATTTGTGGGTCGCAACCATACCATATCACGTCCAACAGACTCGAAACCACCATTTATCCACACACATGGTTAATGGTCATGCAACAGTACTATAACCTAGAGAATCAACCCAACACCTATTGGTCAATGCCAGGGTAGCTGTCCACTATGTGTAACCTCCTATGATAGCACTCATGAGTAGGTATGTTTGAATAAAACAAGTAGCATCCACGCATACATATATATACACGTCACTCTAATATGTATATATATCTAGTAAAGATTGTGCTCGTACGCATGTCCCACCACATACAGTTCACCCAATTCTGAAGTTCCACCCAACTTCCCAATTAATTATTTATATAGTCCCTTACTTGAGCACCCTAGTTAATTATGAAATTCCCAACTAATAAATTGTAACACAAAACTATTTTTAATTAAATATCGGCTCATTCGGGTAACCACCCACATACTCTCTTGAGTTCATAAAAATCTCCAGAACATTTCCATGCTCAAAACTTGACCCAAACTCACGAGTCATTCGAACGAATCCCATCTCGTTCAAACAAAAATGACATCTCGTTTGAACGAGGTTCAAACAAGATTATAGAACTCAGACCTGAAGAATTTTTCTTAGAGGGATTCATCCCCAAAAACCCAACTTCGTTTTCTACCAAAATTCCAAGAACTATAACCCATATATCATCGAGAAAACATGATTCCATCATTATATATTTGATTCTTACATGGAAACCCTCATAAATTCAATAACAATATTCCTTTATCAAATTGATTATTAAAGATTTCATCTTTTATCAAAGTTCTACATATTTTTCCATTAAAACGTAGAATTTTATTTCTAATTACAAATATAATCACTCCCAACTACTCATTAATTCAAGATCATTCATCCTTTATCCTTAGGTTTCTTTATCAAATCATCAAATTTCAATCTTTCATACTCAAATCCCCAATTTCTATTTTAAACCAAGAAAGTAATTAATTACAATAAAATTGCAATATAAAGCAAGTATTTACTTGCCTTGTTAGATTGCAAATCTGAAGTCCTCTATGAATTGATATCGGGTTGAATCCTCGTATTCTTCTCTTCAAGATTCCTCTTATTTTTCCTTTTTTTCTCTTCTTTAGGATTCTCTCCCATAATCTTTTGTATGGAATATGAAATGTGGGATGTCATCCACCTTCCCAACCCCCTAAATGTCCTTTCAATAAACCTAATCCCGTTTTTTCTCTTAGTTCAAGGTACAAAATGACCCTCCTACCCTTATATGGGTCCTTTTATGTCTAAAAAGCCCCTAGAACCCAAACATAATACCCCGAGTACCTATTCTGGATTATTTTGACCCTTCTCGGATAACCGATGCACTCAAAAGTCATCTGAGTCACCCAACTCTAAATATGCTAACTTTTCGTTAATCGAGCCCGACATGTGTGTACCCTATATGTTATCCATCAATTATATCAATTCGTCGATGTAACACCCTATCGACCCATCACTAATTAAACCGTTGCTATTACTCACACGCAACATATAATGAATCACATAACTATTTACTTATCACACACAAGTAAATAATAATTATAATAATTATTAATCATTTATCTCACTAATTAATATTTACTAAAAATCCAATTTAATTAACCCAAATAAATTAATAATATAAATCACACAGAATATAATTAATAATAAAAGTACGGGGTATTAGATTCTTCCCCTGATAACGGAATTTCTTCCTCGAAATTCGAACGTAGCTACAACAAAAAGCTCTAGATACTTTTCCCCCATGATATCCCCATGCTCCCACATCGACTCAGTGACATTGTGATGCCCCCTGACTGTATACACACTAGCGATACCACGTTTGACCGAAGTTTCCACTCACTACGGCCCAAAATGACAACATGTCTCTCCTCATAGCAATATCTGATTGTAAGTCAGTCTCTTCCAATGTTATTTTCTGACACACCACGTCATTCCCGAGATACCTCCTCAGTAATGACATATGAAATACATTATGCATCTTCTCTGATAAGGCAAGACTATACGCAACCAGCTCTACCCTCTCGATGAAAGGCAAAAGGCCCTACATACCTAAGTGCCAACTTTCTCTTGTTCCAAAATTGCATCATTCCCTTCCAGGGAAATCACTACACCAAAAATAGCAATTTGGCACACTTTAATATTAAAAATTTGGCACAACTTAAAACTATACCAAATTCTGGCACGGTTTAATGACAATCTGGCACATTTTAAAATTGTGCCAAAATTTGGCACCGTTTAAAAGTGTGCTAAAATTGAGCATACTTGACTAAAATATAAATACTCAAAAAAATTAATATTCCTCCTTCCAATTTCTTATCTCCCGCTCGCTCTCCTCTCTCAATTAGCTCTCCCGCTCAACCTCGTCTCTCCTCCCGTTCCTCTCTATCCCCCACACAAGACCTATGTTTTGGTCTCATCTCTCTCTCTCTCTCTCTCTCTCTCTCTCTCTCTCTCTCTCTCTCAAGATGAACCTTGAAACTGCCCAACAATGGAGACAAACCGAGATGAAACAAAACCCAAAACCCAAAACACCCAAACCTAAGCTAAAAATGGCCAGCTACGGACCTGTACAGGCTCCGTCCTCATTTTTTCCAGCCACCTTCTTGCCCCGGACTCCGTCCTCGGATTTTCCCTGTTCCAAAATTCGACCCTGCCTTTTAGATGAAGGTATTTTGTGTCCCCTTCTTGTTTTTTTTAAGATGTTGAAGTTGTTCTTCCATTTTAAATTTGTTGAAGTTGTGTCCCCTACTTGTGATTTTTTTTGTCCCCTGCTTGCTTGTGATTTTTTTTAAAGATGTAGAAGTTGTTCCATTTTCTGTATCCCCAACTTGTGATTCATTTATTTGAAGTTATTCCATTTTTTGTGTTACCCGTTTGTGATTCATTTATTTATTTTTTGAAGATGGGTTTAAATTAGATTTTTACATTTCTAAGAAATTATTAATTGCTAGTCTAAAAGATGAAAATTTTTGGATCGATTCCAAAAAATGAAAAATCAAAGAGGGAAATTATAATTTGCTCGTTTTATATTTTAATTACAATTTGTAATGACAAATTCATATTTTGGATGATCTTTTTTGCAACGTAGTATTATGGTTTGGTTTGTTCTATTTTATTACAATTAATGTGTGAATATTTATTTTTATTTAGATATTTGAATAGCCCTAAAAAAAATTCGGGGGCTACCGCCCTCGAACCCCTAACTTTTCTTTGATGTGCCCCTCATAGTTGAAATTCCTAGATCCGCGACTGAAGCTATTGTGCCGAAATCACTCAAATCCCTCAATTCCTCAATCCGACAACAGCAACCATTGAAATCCCTTAATCCATTCCAGAATCACTTTCCATTACTAGCTATTGTGTCGTAAGAGATGTCATCCACTATGAAGCCTTCACATCCAGACCTCCATCGACGTTTGCTCAGGCGCCCAGTGAGTAATGCTTCTAAAATCTGCTATAAGTCTATTAATGTTATTGTCGGTGTTTTTTGAAATTGGTTACGTTGCGAATGGGTTTATGGAGGTGTTTGTTAAATCGTATGGTGTCTGTAAATGAGTTTTTGCGAATATTTTTTTTCTTAAAAGGGTTTTGGGATCAAAACTGCAAATTATGACACTGATTTGATAATTGATTTTTTATGAAAAGTTAGGGTTTACATTTGGGGAAGATGAATTATAAGGGTTTTTTTATCCTAAAAGTTATCTAAATTTGGATTATTAAAATTTTGACAGAGTTAGGCTGATTATACAAAATTTGGACTCAACTGGTCCGTTGTTTAGGGGGTATAATTTTAGGATCTTTCTAAAATTGCACTTATAAATAATACATTCAAATATCTTGGACTTGTGTTTGCTTCCTTATAGACTTTGGCAGATGTTATGAAATTGATTATGTTTTGCATAATCTATTACTTAAACTGTGAAATCAGTTAAAGATGTTATTGTTTTAAGAATTTTAACCCATAATTATATATGTCATAATCGGCTCTGTGAAGGTGAATGTATTTGAATGGTCCTTTGAACAATATAAACGAGGGAAGATAAATTGCAATTGTATGTAATATTGATGCGAGTCCTAGAGTCTACAACCCTCCTTTATGGTTTTTTTGCATTGTTCACCTTCTGTAAATCTAGGATTGAGAAGGTCAGATGCACCCTGTTATTTTTCATTGGTGTTATATGGTTCAATTTGTAAAGTATAAGTTGAAGTTCAGTGTATTTTGATCATAAGGAAAATATCAAATGTTAATGAATTGAAAATATCAAATGTTAATGCATTGAAAGTCTAACGTCACTGTTCTAAATATAGCTTCTCTTGTCCATATGCATAGTACATGTACATCATTTAAACATGCCGTTAGAGGGTGAAAACGCCAAACTAGCGCCCACACGGCTCCGTTAGAGGAACTAAATGTAACACCCCGTAATTCTGAGGACTTAGAATTTAATTATTTTCGGGAGAAATAGAACTTAATTAATTTGGATAATTCAAATTTATGAATTGGAGAATTTATTTAAGTCGAGGGAATTATTAAAATTGGTAAATTAACATTTAATTAATTCGGAGCATCTTTGAATTTTGCATGTGTCTCATCTTGAGGTTTAAATTAGAGAATATTATAAAGTATTTCAGATGTCAATTATGAGTGCATGGTTGAGTCCGAATAGGTCGAGATAGTCGAAAAACTGTACTCGGGGGGTGGTAAATGAGTCACGGGGTATTTTTATGCATGACCGGGCTCACACAGGAGTATTTGGGCTATTTTAATTAGGCTCATAAGAGGAAAAAAGGGATTAGCACTTTATAACCTAAAAGTGAGAGTTAGGGGTAGCCATAACTCATTTTAGAATACCTAAATCTGTAGAGGGGATAAAAAGGATAATTTAAGGAGCTTTTGGGGAGCCAATTTGGAGGAAGATTTGGGTGCTTGTGTTAAACCTATCATCTTCATAAAAGGATTCAGACTCTGCGAATTTATACCCCGGCAATGCGGGTCGATGCGTAAAGACTTTGTATGCGGAAGTAAACTTATTGTTGAGTAAACACCTTAAACCTACGAGTTTATATGAATGATGCAAAGGGTACCAAATTAAACTTTTACTTAATTTGATTAACTTTTATGAAAATGATTTTCAAAGTTAATTATTAGTCCAAAACAGATTCAATTTTAGGCGAGTTTCTAATTATTTAGTCCTACCTTTTCGTGTGAGGTGAAATGCGAAAAATGTACAACACACAATATTTATTTAACGTCGCAAAAACCCTTCCCCGGGAAAAACGACGAACTCCTCTAGGAGTTACCTAATCTACTTCCGCTAAAACAATAAATCAACAGGAACGATTTACAAACAACAAACTTAACAAACAAAGAAAAAAGATCTAGCTATTACCCCCTCGACCAAGTCTCTAGCCTGGTTGCTTATTCTGTTCTCTCTTTAAACTGTTCTTGCTTGTTTTTGTGTTCTTCACTTCTCAGCCTCCCCTCTAACTTCTTTAAGCGCAGGTTGGCTCAGTGCCTATTATTTATTTTCTAGTGAAGTGACAGTGTGTGATGCAACAGACTATATCACCTATATCTTTGCAAGTCTTGTGTTATTCAAATCAAGTCATCTTGACTTTGAATACACTTTTGAAAAGCTTTCTTTTCTCTTTCTTTAAATCTCGAACACTAGACTTGTTCAGATATTACACAAACAAAGATGTGTCTACGTGAATACAACGTGAGTAATTGATATGAGATGAAATAATTTCTGACTATCACTTAAGCAATCAAGTAAATAATGTTCACAGAATAATGACTTCAAATATATTCAATAAATTCAGAGACGGTCAAATATTCTTAATCTTGTTTTTCAGAAAACAAATATTAGATTAAATCAGATTTTAATCTAAAATCGTATCAAGACTATTTTCACAAATATTTCAGATTAAATCGAAACAGTCTTAAACACACAAACAAATAATATTCAGTCAAGATATTAAATCTTCACAAATCAGATCTTAAAAATCTTAGGTTTAACTTTCTAAACCTCAAACAATGCAACTCTGAATATTACCAAGATATTTTCTGAAAAATCTGTTTTAAAACAAAAACGTTTTAAAAACATACAAGATCTCACAATCAATTCACAAGCAGAATATTCACACAAAAATTCAATTCGTGAATAGTGTGTGTTGTGTACAAATCTTAGATCTAAAGACTGATCTAAAAATACACACAAGAATGAGAGAACTCACTTACAAAAATAATGTACTCTTAAAAATTCGTAAGTGTAGATTTATAATGAGAGAAGTCCAGTCTTTATTTTCGTTTTGACAGAAATCAACACTTGAAGATGACACAAAAATATTTCTGGTTTAATCTCTCTCTCTCTCTAGAAATTTTGACAGAGTTCTGCTACAAAATTATTTCTCAACTCTGTAAAAATGAATACCCAAAGGGTTCTATTTATAGAGTGCACAAGTGTGTGCAGATTGGTGTAAAATAGGTTCACATGGATCACCAAAGAAATACACACAACCGTAGATAAAACATAATCTGAGGGCTCACAAAGAAACACAAAGTAGTGTTAAAAAATGTGACACGTGTAGTGCAAGCTGTTACACACTAACTGAACACGAAACAATTAGTTACATAAAACACAGTCGTTTTGTAAAAGTTAAAGCCAGCTGTAAAAACTGACTGCGTACCAAAGACGCTACAAAATATTACCGTTATGACAAAAGGGTACTGCGTCGTTTTTGAATAAGAAATTAAAAACAACTTTTGGTTTTGCGTAAAACCGTTGCCGGTGTGAGCCATCTGTGACGCACTAAAACTGTTATCGTTGTAAATAAAATGCCGCGATGTCGTTTTTGGAAAACGTAACAAAACCAGTTACGGTTTTAAACAAAAACCGTGGGCGTAAGAAGGTACAGAACCAGGGCAACAGTTATAGCGGTCCAATCCGTCAGCAAACCTGATGGGTCAAATCGGCAGGGCATGGAAAAGCTAATGCTTTTTCTAAATGCCAAGGCAACCAACAGCTAAAGGCACACATGATGGGATGCCACGCATGTTTTAACAGCTAGGGGGCCAAAAGCTAAAGTCTAACATATATATATATATATATATATATATTATAGCATGGGTCAAATCTCCGTCAGAATAGCTTGGCAACAGCAATGAGATAAACCAACAAAACTTACCACGCATACGTACCAACATAAATATATACGATATAACATACTATATATATAATATAACGTATCGCGCATACATAAAATTATACATATAAAAATAGTATGGCACGCACATGCAATATTTCAAATCAAAAAATATTTTTAACTTCAAAAAAAATACTGCAACTTTTATTAAAAAAGATATTTAGTGTCAAACTTATTTTCCAAGAAATATTTTTCTTATAAAAAAAATTTCAAAATAAAATTTTTGAACAAAAAAAAATTATTACGAAACGAAATACTATCATAATATATGATAAACAAAACGCAAAATGCAACGTGATGTTGTGTCCTACGTGACAGAAAATCCTATGAGCCATAGAAACTTAAAAAATACCTTTTTCTGAGAGGGCGGTCTGAATTGAGAGCTCATTTGATGTAGATGGACAAGGAGAGATTCGAGTCGATATGGGGACACGCAATCCTTAATTACAAAAATATTTTGTCAAAATTCAAGTCCAACTAGATGAAGTCCTATATAGCTAAAGCACGAAAAGAAAATCCTAGGTGTGCTCTATATAGGGCCTTCAAACTCCTCCATTGGACTAATTTTGACAAAATCCTTAAGTACATCAAATGATATACTAAGGAAAAATAATACCTAATTTATCCTATACAAAAAATATCTATCTACCCACCCATCCTAGAAAAGAAAAAGACACACGACTCGGATCGGTTGCGCGGTTGAAGAAAAACCTGCAACACATAAATACTCTTCCTTCCAAGAAATCAAGTTAGTAGCATTTGCTCTATCAAGATATTGAAATGACAGAATTAAATGTGCAGGAAATATAAGACATGATATGTCTGAAAAATATCAACAACACAAGACTAGAATATGTACTCAATTCTCCCCCATTTTGTCTAAATTAGACAATGGTAAGAAGAAGAAAAAATAAGTGTTCATAATCTGCAAAATAAGCGTCTCCTACATTAAACATGGCGTTAGGGGATACCATTATTAGTAAATACCTTTATCCTAAAACTTCAGAGATCTAGTAATCAAAGTATGCAGTATAAACACAAGCAAAACATTCAAGTACAATCTTTCCAATCAAATGTTGAACTTACTTCAAAACAAGAGTTATCTTAAGGTGTATAAACCATATAAGCAAGCTAAAAGTCACATGCAATAGAAGGAACAACCCTAATTGTTTAAGATTTTTTGGAGCATAAAAATGGTACGAATATCCATTAGTGTCACAATACTTGGAAACTCCATTTTTATTAAACTTACCTCCCCCATCATTGAATAAATCTAAGGGTATGGTAGTGTTTAAGTCCTTAACCTTCACGTGAGGAGGCATAATGATTTTCTTATTCTCGCAAGCATCACATACATTAGTTGGGCATTTCTTTGACTTTAAAAAATCCATTTGAGGTCTCAAGTCACAAGTCCTAATCCAAATCGGCCGAGTTTTCAAAGGTTTTTGTGCCTTTTGGAATTTAGGAAAAGATTTAGCTTTCGAAAATGTGTTCTTGTTAACATGAGGCCTAGACTTATTGAAGAAATTATTCCAATTATTATTAGTGCGCTGCCTTCAAAAATTTGTAAATCGCTTCACATTAGAGTTATGACTTTTAAAATGAGTACCGCTCTTGCGATTACCAAGGCATTCCCAGTTTTGGTGACCAAAAACATCACACCTAGTACAAAATTTACTAGAAGTAGGTAGATCAGATTGGTAGTGTTTTTCCTCTACATGCTCGACAGATTCATTGCAAATAAATGTTTTAGGAGGTATATAGAGTCTCTTGGCCGGAGGACAATATTTAGATGTAGATGCCTCAACAAAATTTTCAATGAAAGTATCAATGTCATTTTCAAAATCACTTTCAATTAAGACTTGTTTTCCTTTATCCTTTTCAGACAACTTACTTTCCAACGGAAGAGCCATTTCTTCTTGGGCTTTTACAAAGGGGACAGGTTTAGTAAAATCATCAGTTTTTGAAATAGGACCATCATAACCAAACCATCTAGTATCACCCTTATATCGTTGTTCAGCAAGCAATTTGTCAAGGTCAAAACATGTTATATCGCGACTACGACACATTTTGAAAGTTGTTTCACAAACTTTTTTGGATTTTTCAACTTGCGAAAGTGCTTCATTATATTTTTCTTCCGAAGAAGACAATTTTTCATTTAAAGTCGTAATCTGAAATTTAAAATCAAGTGATTGTTTTTCAAAATCAGTTTTGACATTGTTCATTTCAATGGAATTTTGTTGAACAATCTTATATTGATTCTCTAAGGTCTCACTAAGCATTTTAACCAAATTCGATAATTCTTGTCTATTCTGTAAAGTCCTGACATACAATTCCGAGTAATCATCATAGCCAACAAAATTTTCATGCTCATTTGTGTCCGTGTGTGAGTTGTTGCTATCATCAAATTCAATATCACACAAGGCACGTTTAGCATCAAACGGAGCAGTTATTTCAAGCATAGAAGGCTGACTAGCTAATAAAGATTTAGCAGCATCAATTAAATCAAGCACTTCATCAGAATTAGAATCAGAATCAGAATGAGTATCATCTTCGGAATCAGTCATTCCTGCTAAGTACACGTCTCCGCAACAATCATAAACTTCTCCTAAAAACGCAAGGCAATTTGGTTCAGAATTTCCTTGGTGGTCTTCTGATTCAGAATCAGAAGAGTCATTCCAAGTTTTAGTTATGTTTGCCTTATGTTGTTTAGAATGCTTGGACTGTGGCTTAGACCAACACTCAGCAATAAAGTGACCAAGTTTCCCACAATTATGACAAGCCAATTCAGATTTATCAATCTTACTACTTCTACTATCAAAATCAGAAATTCCCTTTGATGTTCTTTTATGGTGTCGGGTGACCGGACTGGATTGATTATTCACTTGCGTATGTCTCTTAGCAATAGCATTTCCTTGCTCCAAAAGTTTCTTAAATTGAGAGGACATAATAGCAAGTTGATTGTCAATCTTATCAAGATCATCCGATTCCACATCAGAATCATCATCAGAGGAGGACTGTTGTTTAACCACCTTATACTTATTTTTAATAGGATAGGCAGTTTTAAAAGCAACTCTAGAAGTATTGGTCGACTCTTTCTTAGCATAAGATGTGAGAGTCTTCCTAAAGGCTGATTCAAGTTCCATAGTTCTCAATTTAGAGCTAAGCAATTCAGGTGTGAGAGAAGGATCATTCATTTCTTCAATGATATAACATTTATGATCAAACGTAGGTGCAAGAGATCTCAAAATTTTAGCACATACATCATTATCAGAATATACAATACCATTCGCATGCAATTGGGTAATGATATCAGTCAAACGCATATAAAAATCATCAAATGGTTCATTATCGTTCATGACTAGCATATTGTATTGTTGAACCAACATTTGTGTTTTACATTGCTTTACTCTATCGTCACCCTCGTGTGCAATAACTAAAGTATCCCAAGCATCCTTACTAGAAGTGCAATGACATATACGTTTCAATTCATTTTCACTCACACTCATGAAAATCGCATTTCTGCCCTTATTATTGAAATTGCTTATCTTTTTCTGATCAGCACTTAATTCATTAATTTTCAGCTTTCTAAAAATAGTGCTACCCTCTGCAATAGGAGTAGTGGGGTGCCTATAACCATTTTCAATCAAGTCCCACACATCATCTCCTAAAGTACCTTGAATAAATGCAACCATTCTGATTTTCCAGTATGAAAAGTTTGAGCCATCAAAAATAGGAGGTCTACTAAAATTACCAAGCCTAAGAAATTGACTTGAATCATCCATTAAAACAAGGTAAAAAGTGTTTAACAAAAGTTTTGAAAACGATCTTTAAAAGTCTAGCTCTGATACCACTTGAGGTGACCCCGGCAATGCGGGTCGATGCGTAAAGACTTTATATGCGGAAGTAAACTTATTGTTGAGTAAACACCTTAAACCTACGAGTTTATATGAATGATGCAAAGGGGACCAAATTAAACTTTTACTTAATTTGATTAACTTTTATGAAAATGATTTTTATTTTCAAAGTTAATTATTAGTCCAAAACAGATTCAATTTTAGGCGAGTTTCTAATTATTTAGTCCTACCTTTTCGTGTGAGGTGAAATGCGAAAAATGTACAACACACAATATTTATTTAACGTCGCAAAAACCCTTCCCCGGGAAAAACGACGAACTCCTCTAGGAGTTACCTAATCTACTTCCACTAAAACAATAAATCAACAGGAACGATTTACAAACAACAAACTTAACAAATAAAGAAGAAAGATCTAGCTATTACCCCACTCGACCAAGTCTCTAGCCTGGTTGCTTATTCTGTTCTCTCTTTAAACTGTTCTTGCTTGTTTTTGTGTTCTTCACTTCTCAGCCTCCCCTCTAACTTCTTTAAGCGCAGGTTGGCTCAGTGCCTATTATTTATTTTCTAGTGAAGTGACAGTGTGTGATGCAACAGACTATATCACCTATATCTTTGCAAGTCTTGTGTTATTCAAATCAAGTCATCTTGACTTTGAATACACTTTTGAAAAGCTTTCTTTTCTCTTTCTTTAAATCTCGAACACTAGACTTGTTCAGATATTACACAAACAAAGATGTGTCTACGTGAATACAACGTGAGTAATTGATATGAGATGAAACAATTTCTGACTATCACTTAAGCAATCAAGTAAATAATGTTCACAGAATAATGACTTCAAATATATTCAATAAATTCAGAGACGGTCAAATATTCTTAATCTTGTTTTTCAGAAAACAAATATTAGATTAAATCAGATTTTAATCTAAAATCATATCAAGACTATTTTCACAAATATTTCAGATTAAATCGAAACAGTCTTAAACACACAAACAAATAATATTCAGTCAAGATATTAAATCTTCACAAATCAGATCTTAAAAATCTTAGGTTTAACTTTCTAAACCTCAAACAATGCAAATCTGAATATTACCAAGATATTTTCTGAAAAATCTGTTTTAAAACAAAAACGTTTTAAAAACATACAAGATCTCACAATCAAGTCACAAGCAGAATATTCACACAAAAATTAAATTCGTGAATAGTGTGTGTTATGTACAAATCTTAGATCTAAAGACTGATCTAAAAATACACACAAGAATGAGAGAACTCACTTACAAAAATAATGTACTCTTGAAAATTCGTAAGTGTAGATTTATAATGAGAGAAGTCCAATCTTCATTTTCGTTTTGATAGAAATCAACACTTGAAGATGACACAAAAATATTTCTGGTTTAATCTCTCTCTCTCTCTCTAGAAATTTTGACAGAGTTCTGCTACAAAATTATTTCTCAGCTCTGTAAAAATGAATACCCAAAGGGTTCTATTTATAGAGTGCACAAGTGTGTGCAGATTGGTGTAAAATAGGTTCACATGGATCACCAAAGAAATACACACAACCGTAGATAAAATATAATCTGAGGGCTCACAAAGAAACACAAAGTAGTGTTAAAAAATGTGACACGTGTAGTGCAAGCTGTTACACACTAACTGAACACGAAACAATTAGTTACATAAAACACAGTCGTTTTGTAAAAGTTAAAGCCAGCTGTAAAAACTGACTGCGTACCAAAGACGCTACAAAATATTACCGTTATGACAAAAGGGTACTGCGTCGTTTTTGAATAAGAAATTAAAAACAACTTTTGGTTTTGCGTAAAACCGTTGCCGGTGTGAGCCAGCTGTGACGCACTAAAACTGTTATCGTTGTAAATAAAATGCCGCGACGTCGTTTTTGGAAAACGTAACAAAACCAGTTACGGTTTTAAACAAAAACCGTGGGCGTAAGAAGGTACAGAACCAGGGCAACAGTTATAGCGGTCCAATCCGTCAGCAAACCTGGTGGGTCAAATCGGGAGGGCATGGAAAAGCTAATGCTTTTTCTAAATGCCAAGGCAACCAACAGCTAAAGGCACACATGATGGGATGCCACGCATGTTTTAACATCTAGGGGGCCAAAAGCTAAAGTCTAACATATATATATATATATATTATAGCATGGGTCAAATCTCGGTCAGAATAGCTTGGCAATAGCAATGAGATAAACCAACAAAACTTACCACGCATACGTACCAACATAAATATATACGATATAACATACTATATATATAATATAACGTATCGCGCATACTTAAAATTATACATATAAAAATAGTATAGCACGCACATGCAATATTTCAAATCAAAAAATATTTTTAACTTCAAAAAAAATACTGCAACTTTTATTAAAAAAGATATTTAGTGTCAAACTTATTTTCCAAGAAATATTTTTCTTATAAAAAAAATTTCAAAATAAAATTTTTGAACAAAAAAAAATTATTACGAAACCAAATACTATCATAATATATGATAAACAAAATGCAAAATGCAACGTGATGTCGTGTCCTACGTGACAGAAAATCCTTTGAGCCATAGAAACTTAAAAAATACCTTTTTCTGAGAGGGCGGTCTGAATTGAGAGCTCATTTGATGTAGATGGACAAGGAGAGCTTCGAGTCGATATGGGGACACGCAATCTTTAATTACAAAAATATGTTGTCAAAATTCAAGTCCAACTAGATGAAGTCCTATATAGCTAAAGCACGAAAAGAAAATCCTAGGTGTGCTCTATATAGGGCCTTCACCTATCATCTTCATCAAAGGATTCAGACTCTGCGAATTTATAAGGCAAGTGATTAAATTTCTTCAATGTAAATTGGTGATATTCAATTCATATCATAGTAGGTGTTATACAAATGGTTTTTGGATTGGGTCAATTCAAATTGGGTTTTGATTTGGGGAAGTTACGAATCAAGTTTTGGGGACTGTTATAATAAGGGCTTATGAATATGATGTGAAGAAATTATAAGGTAATTAGAGAAATTCATTGATTGCAAGTTGGGGAACAATCCTATGTATTCATATCTTTATTATCAATTGGAGATAGAAATTGAGAATTAAGATATTGGGACTTATTTTTATTCATAAGAATTACTGTGTAAATTCTGGGTAAAAAGCTTCACAGAAGCTGTTAATTGCGTTTCTATCCAGGCTGCCCCATAGAAAATGGCATTTTCTAACTTTTGTTCTCTAATACGTTTTTTTCCAAAACGGCCCCAAAATGCCCCAAAATGGCATTTTAAAAATCTGGGCAATTTGAGTAAATTGAAAACCTCAAATTAATAATTGTGCAAAATTTATTGAGAAAAAATTTGAATAATTAATTGGGGATATTGTATTATAGACCAAGGGGGTGTTAGGATATTTTGGTTGAGCGACGCCATGATAATAGATTATTTAATGGGGGATTAATTAATTAAAGCTTATAACTAGAATAATTTATTATAAGATGATATAATAAATTGTTAAATATTATTTAATTAGGAGCATTCTCTTTATAATGGAATTTTGAGGAGTACGTTCTGTGGTGACAATAAATCTCAACATAAATTATAAGCAAATGCGATCACCAGAAAAAGTAAAGAACGTACATCAGAATAGCTGCAATCACACATGACACAAGATATACGTGGTTTGACAAATTGCCTACGTCCACGGTGGTGCTCTCTGTTTGTACTTTTCTTTTCTCCAGGGGAGTGTTTACAATTACCTACCCTTTGCCCCGGGCCAGGGGTATAATATATACATGTGAACTTAGGAGAGTGGGGTGTTGGGCACCTCCATGTTGGCCCATAATCCCTAGAATATCTCCTGAGAGATTTTAGGGGTTGAATGGGTTGCTGCTGATTTACTCATTTGTGAGACTTTGGAGTTTGGTCCTAACTCCCCCTATTCTTGATAGGGCTTAGTTAGGCTACTTCTCTAGTTAAGAAAATGGACGAGGTACCTAGAATTGCCCCTAAAATTTTTGGGCCACAATTTGGGCTCAATGATTTTAAATAATAGCTCTGATGGCATTTTTGTGAATTGTAAGATGCTTTGGGGAGTGAAACGTCGTTCCCCAGTAGGTTTAGGTGGCAGATTCACTTCTTTCTCCATGCGTCATCATTGAGAAGGTTTAAATTCATTTGAAGAGGCCATTTCTGATGTCACTTCAAAAATCTCTGTACTCTCAAGATTTCCCCAGCTTCTTAATGCGTTTTCTCACTTCCAGGTCTCTCCTTTCGTCTTTGAGCTCTTTGTTGTCTTTCCATATTCCTTGCTTGTGGCCTTGCATCGTCTTAAGCTGATTTTCACTTCGTAAGTTTCCCAAAATTCTTCTCTGTTGGAATTTTTCTTTATCACTGCTAGGATTTTTTCTTTTGATGGCAAGAATAGGTAATAGGTCAATAGCTGAGTTTAGGGAGTTTTACAACATATTTAACTTGGTAGACATTGAATGTGCCCCTATCCATCGCAATGTTTGAGACATTGAGAATGGGCATTGGATTCATGTTCTTCTATTATCCTAGGGGGGTCTGGCCTTTCCCCCAAATCGCTTATTTTTTCATTTCTTTAGTTATTTCTATATAGTTCCTGCCCAATGTTCTCCAAACGTTGGGAAAATTATGAATGGTGTACATATGATTAATTAGCTCTATGGCACCAATTTAGGTCTTATTGAAATTTGTTATTGCTATACCTTCTCTCGAACAAGCTCTGGTCTCCTCTATCTGAATGTTAGGAGTCCTGACAGGGTTTTAGTAATCAATCTACCAGATTTCCACAAGGACTATTGGCAAGAAGGGTTTATTGCCAGGAACTGGCAGTTCCTTCCTTAAACTGAGGGAGCAAGGTACAGGGGACCTATGATTCCCTTTTACGGGGAGGAGTACATAGGTAGACATATCTCTTGTTCTGCTCATTGATTTTCTGTTAGTGTACTATATTTCTTATGTTTTCCTTTTCTAGCGAAGACAAAGAACTTGGAACCTGCACTCCACGAAATTCGAGTTGCTGAGCTAATCAAAGCTTAGAAGATAAGGGAGTACCTGGTTAACGGCGAGCATCTATGATCAGTTGCATTCCTTTTAGATTATAATAACATTGGGTCCATCTTCATCGCTCGACCTAATGATAGTATTCCTCACCATGATATCATAGAAGAGGTTGCAGCTAAACCAATCCGATTGAACGAAGAGGAGAAAAGCTCTGGTCAAGATAGAGTGGGGGCTGACAGAGGTGGAGTTTAAGGTGATTATAGGAAAGAGAGTTCAAGTGGTGAAAGATATTCCAGTTCAGAGGAGGGTTCAGAGAGTTTGGAGGATTCGGATATCTCCAGCGAAGAGAGTATGGCCCCTCTTAGGAAAAATTTGATCCAGGATGATGATAAGGAAAATGTGGCACTTGCTCGCAGGTTGAAGAAACAGAAGTATAGGAGTGGGGATACTGCCACTGGCTCCCAGACTGTAGCTCATGAGCAGGAGAGAAAGAAGAAAGAGGAAGCGTTGGTGAGAGAGAGAAAGAGGAAGAAGGAGGAAGAGAGGAAGAAAAAGGAGAGAGAGGAGGAAAGGTAGAGGGAAGAAGTGAGGACCAAAACGGGGCAGTCTCTGGTTCCCGTGACTGCCCTAGCTGAGGGGGCTTATGTTGCTCTTTCCCCTTAGCTGGCTCCGGCGGTGGTCGATAGATCAGTCTTGCCAGCTTATCGCTATAGCTCATTAAGTTTAGGGACCGACATGTTAGCCCTAAAGGCAAGTCAGGGGCTAGACTTGGTAAGTCTGCTCTTACTTCTCTACTCTTGTAGTTCTTTTTAATACCTTCTTTGCTAAATGTTTTCGTTATCTCTGTAGTTTGTATCTGATTTCACTGTCACCTATCGCAGCTGTGATGAGTTGAGGAGGAAAAATGTTGAGTTAGAGGCGAGTCTGAAGGCTGCCAGTGCTACTCAAAAATCTTTCGATCTTACCTTGGAAAAAGCTAACAAAGCAAAAGAGGCAATGTCCAAGGATCTGGAGGAGCTGAGGCAGTCTTACGACTTGCTCTGTACGAGCAAGCTGACGATGGTTAAGGAGAATTAAGATCTTGTCGAGAAGATAAAAAAGATGGAATCTGAGGCTGCCACCCTCAAGGACAGCTCGTATAATGCTGGGTGGCTCACAGAATATAAGGATGTTGAGGCTCAGATCGGCTACATCAGCCATCTCAACTTCAAGAAGGGTTGGGATAGGGATTTTCTCACCGCCAAGGTGGATATTGATTCCCCCTCTTTGATGAGCACGACCTTGGCCCCAAGACTATTATGGATGGGGTGATTTCTCCTGCTGCCAATGAAGGTGTCCCAGCTATCCCGGCCACTGCTGCTGATGGTCCCCTTGATTAGGGAATGGTGATTGCTCCATCTGAGGGAGGTACACCTGGGGCTGCCGCGGATAAGGGGAAGCAACCAACATCCTCAGAACAGACTGAGGTCGCGAGCTAGTCTTCTTAGGGAGCTTTTGTATTTTTTATATCTTTGTTTCTTCTCGTTGATGAGCTCGAACTATTTTTATTTTAATGAAATGAAGTTTTGTTCCTCTTCATATACTGATTTATTTATTCTTGATGCTCGTATAATTTGTAGCTTATCGATATTGAGGAATATATTTCTGCTACCGCTCACTTAGGAAAAATTCTTGGTCCTAATGTGAGCAACCGAGTTCGTCATGCCTTTCTAAAAATGTTTAAGTCTCTTAAATCGAGGAATCAAGACTATAAAGACCAGTCAGAGCTTGTTGCCAAGCTGAAAGATAGGCTTGAGGAGATGGAGGAGGTCGGCGCTTCTGTTCAAGAAGAAGTGTATGCTCTAAAGGCTAAGCTTCTGGATGATTCCGAGTTCAATCAAGTTGGAGGTGTCCTTCAACAAGATAATGATGATCTAAGGAGGTAAGTCTCGCATCTTAGGGAGAATGCGCTGAGCAATGCCCCTCGAGTTTTACATGGTTCCTCTTCATCGACTAGGCGACGAGCTGGTACTGATGATTGTGGTTCAGCTAGGGAGATTGTCGAACTGCGAGGTAACATTCATAGGGCATATATGATAGCCCGCTGGTCTTTAAAGAGATATTACCCTACTGAGGCACCTGTTGAAGAAAGGCCCTCGACAGGTGTGGATTGATGGCTACGAACAAGGTTGGAATGATGCTCCAACGAAATTGAAGGAGGTTGAGGAGTTAGCTTTCATAAGAGGGTGGTTGAGTACCCTTAGGGAGTTGCAAGTGCCTAGGAACTCTGTTCTTTGGTATCGACATGAGATCTCTCCCTAAACTTTGATGTTGAACCCATTCAGAAGGGATGATCGATGATTTCCCATAGATGCGATCCCAAGATAGCTCATGGAACCAAATTCAAATGAATTCGAGGAGGAGTTAGCTCCTCACCCAGATGATGGATGAAGAGCGCGAGTGGCTGACTACCTTGATCAGCGACCTTGTTCTCATTAGGATTTGAATTACTCATTATTTTTAAATCTGTGTATATGTAATGATGTAATAAAATTGTTATATTTTGGGCAAGTTTTCGACTAAACATGTGTTATGTTATTTTTTACTTCATTGATATCTTGTTCAGTTATCTTGGGCTCTTCCAACCGACTAGATTTGATTTAGGAAGAGTTAGTTGTTGAGTGAATATCCTCCCAGTCCAGTATGCTTTTAGTGTACCATTCTGCCTTACTTTACCTTTTAGGTTGTGTTGTCACACAACCTTAGGCCTAAGTGAGGCAATGGCGAGGATACACCTGATATTGGATGTTCTATCCGAGCAGGATTTATGAGACAAACAATGTTGGCAACCAACCTGGGTTGGCCATGTTGCCTAAGGGTCCCTTGTAGGGCTTCATATTTTGCTAGGGGCAAGCAAGGAGGTCATTCGTGTTCATTGATGAATGCCTGAGGAGGGTCATTACACATTGACCATGCTTTAATAAGTTTCTCGTGATCTCAGTTTTGTATGTTAAGAGGGGAGCCTGTAACTTGGAAAGGGTGAATGAATTCTAATGTAATTGAGAAAAATCAATACTCCATAAAATTCCACTACCAAACAAATCTCATTAATCGGAAATGAATTGAAAATTCAACACTGGGTTCATAAAGAAAAAAGAAAAGTAGAAGTAGAATTTCTTCAAATTGGTTGCATTCCAAGCTCTAGGTATTTCCCTGCCCTCCATCGTTTCTAAGTGATAGGCTCCTTGCAGGTCATCTTTTATCACCTTGAATGTCCCCTCCCTGTTTGGTCCTAGCTTTCCATCCGATGGTTTTACAGCGCTGCCAAGAACTTTCCTCAGGACATAGTCCCCAACCTGGAATGCTCTTGGATTGAACTTTTTATTGTAGGTTTTACTAGATGTTTTTGGTAAGCTACTAGTTTCACTAGAGCCAACTCCCTTTGTTCTTCAGCTAGGTCAAGTTCAGCGAGCAATGCTGTATCATTTTGGCCTTGGTCGACCAGAGTGGACCTCGTGGTAGGGAGGCCAGCTTCCAAGGGGATAATTGCCTCCATCCCATACGTTAGTGTGAATGGTGTCTCTCCATTTGCTCGCTGTGGGGTGGTACAGTAAGCCCATAGGATGTGGGGTAGTTCGTTTACCCATGCTCCCTTGGCTCGCTCCAAACGCTTTTTTAATCCATCAATCACTATTTTGTTAGAAGCCTCAACCTATCCGTTGCTCTGAGGGTATGCTACATAGCTAAAGTAGTGCCTGATCTTGTGGTCGCTACAGAAACCCTGGAAGAGGCCACTCTCAAACTTGGTTCCGTTGTCTGTGATGATAGTCTTGGGGATCCTAAAACGAGTGACAATATTCCTCTATATGAATCTTACCATATCCGCGTCTCTAATGTTTTCCAGTGGTTGTGCTTCTATCCATTTGGTGAAGTAGTCTGTTGCGACCAACAGATACTTGCGATTACCAGGTGCGGTAAGTAGAGGTCCCACGATGTTCATACCCCATTGGACGAAAGGCCATGGTCTAGTAAGTGACTTCAGGTTGCTAGTCGGCTGGTGAACCATAGGTGCATGAAGTTAGCACTTTTTTCATTTTCGAGCATAGATTCCAACGTCTTTCTGCATGTACGGCCACCAGTAGCCTTCTTTCATTGTCGAAAAGCTAGCGACCTACCCCCAATGTGGCTCCCATAGATTCCCTCATGGATTTCATGGAGTTCATGCAGGACTCGCTCGACGTCCTTTGGATGAACGCATTGCAGGTAAGGACCAGTGAAAGATCTCTTGCACAGCTTGCCTTCAGAAGATAAGTGAAAGCGGGCAACTTTGACTCTTATCTGATGAGCAATCTTCTTATCTGCTGGTAGAGCACAATCTTTTAAATAATCCCTTAAGTGGTCCATCCAACTGGGGGTTGTCTCAATATGGAGAACATGCCCAACGCTCGGTAGCTCGGTGATCTAGTTGATACTTGGTTGGGCAAGGAAATCAATCTGAATTGTCCTCTTCAACTCGGAGTTGATCGCTGAGCTTAAGGCTGCTAGGGCATCAACATGGATGTTCTGTCCTCTAAAAAACTGTTGGATGCTGACTTGTTCAAAGTTGGCCATCAATTCTTTCGCAGTGGTGAGATAGGCTGCCATCCTCTCATCTCTAGCATTGCAATCGCCACTTATCTGGTTGGAGACCAACTGTGAGTCGCCGAACACTTGGAGTCTCTTTTCTCCAAGCATTCGCGCTTTTTGTAGGCCTGCGATTAGTGCTTCATATTCTGCTTTGTTATTGGAGGCTTCAAATCCAAGTCTGATTCCTTGCTCATTTATTGCATCTTCTGGGGTAATTAGCACGATGCCTACTCCTGCCCTTTTAGAATTGGAGGCTCCATCAACGAATAGTCTCGAGACGCTTGACGTTGGGGGAACTTCATTCTGATTAATAGTTTGGGGTTGGTCGCAAAGATGTCCTCCTATAAACTCTGCGATGAAATCAACGAGGACCTGTTCTTTGATGGCATTCCTCGGCTAGAACTGAATGTCAAATCGCCCAAGCTCGACCAACCACTTTGATAGTCTTCCGGAAAGGTTTGCTTTTCTCAGGATTGCTTTAAGAGGGTGGGATGTAAGTATAATTATGGAGTGGGCTTCGAAGTAGTGCTTTAATTTCCTTGAGGCTACCACTAGCGTAAAGGCGAGTTTTTCCAGCGGTAGGTATCGTTGTTCGGCGTCCAAAATAGTCTTACTCGCGTAATAGACTGGGTGTTGGATCCCCGTTTTCTTATATATCAGTGCAAAACTTACAGCATGACTGGATACTTCAAGGTAAAGGTATAGAGAATCATTCTCTTGAGGGATTACGAGAAAGGGCGATTTATTGAGGTAAGATTTGATCCCCTCTAATGCCCTCAAGCAATCATCGTTCCACTCCACATCTTTGTTCTTCTTCAACAACTGGAAGAATAACTGGCACCTTTCGGATGACTTTGAGATGAACCGATTTAGGGCGGCGAGCATCCTCGTGAGCTTCTACACGTCTCTTATCATACGGGGGGATGCACCCTGTTAATGGCATCAATTTGGTATGGGTTGGCCTCAGTACCTCTCTTTCTGATCAAGTACCCAAGAAATTTTCCAGACTGGACACCGAAGGAACACTTACTTGCATTGAGCTTCATTCGATACTTCCTGAGGATTTCGAAGGTCCTTGATAGGTCAGAGAGGTGGTATCCTTTGAGACTTCTCTTGATGAGCATGTCATCGATGTAGACTTCCATAGTGCTTCCCATCTAGTCTTTGAACATCTTGATGACCAACCGCTGGTAAGTTGCTCCTGCATTTTTTAGCCCAAAGGGCATAACCTTGTAGAAATATAACCCGATTGTGGTTATAAATGCTATTTTTTCTTGATCTGGCTCGTACAGAGGGATCTAGTGATACCCGAAGTATACGTCTAGGAAGCTCATCCTTTCATGTGTTGCAGTGGCATCCACCAGTTGATCAATCTTTGGGAAGGGGAAATTGTCTTTAGGGCATGCCTTATTGAGATCGGTGAAATCGATGCAGACCCTCCACTTTCCATTGCTCTTAGGGATAACCACTGGGTTGTATAGCCACTTGGGGAATTGGACTTCCCATATGGATCCTGCGTACAGTAGTTTTTCAATTTCCTTCTCCACTGCCTTGGCTTTTTCCAAAGTAGTTCGTATAGATTTCTTTGCTATTGGTTTGAAAGCTAGATCAATGTGCAGTCGATGAAAAGTGATGTTTGGATCAATCTTGGGCAACTCATAAGGCTCCCATGCAAAGACATCTAGGTTACTTCGTAGTAGGGTGACCAATTCCCTCTTTTTGTGGTCGGTGAGTGAGGTTCCAATCAAGAACTTTCTTTCACTTGAATTGCGATTGGTTGTGACTTCCTCCAGGTCCTCGACAACACTTTCAGAGGGGAGGAGCCTTGTCTCCTCCACTCCTGGTCTCCCATATCTTAGTTTATATTTGGAGGGAATTAGCCTCTCCTGCTCTTCGTTCTTGCTTCTAACTTCCACAACCTTCTTCTCTATCTTGGGGCGGATGGATGCTATAAAGCACTTTCTCGTTATTGCCTGATCTTCGTGGATCTCCACCACTCCTCGTTTAGTCACATATTTGAGCTTCTAATGGTAGGTATAGGGGACTACCTTCATCGCGTGCAACCATCCTCTGCTGAGGATCGCTTGGTAGGGAGAATTAATATCGACCACGAGAAATTCGATCATTTTTTAGATGTTTCCTGCCCTTACTAGCAAGATAATCTTTTCTAAGGGGATGGTTATTTTTCCAGCGAAGCCAACTAGTGGAACGGTGGATTCCTTTAGGTCGGTGATACTAAACTTTAACTTTTTGAACAGGACGAGGTACATTACTTCGGATGAGCTAACTTGGTCGACGAGCAACTTATCGATGTCATAGTTAGTTATCCTGAGTGTAATGATAAATGTATCATGATATGGGGTTCTTAATCCCAATAGGTCCTCATCTGTGAACACAATGTGCTTGTTATAGTCGACATCCTCTGCTCGTTGATGCTTCCGTGCTTTGCATTTTGGCTGGGTCGATTTGAAAAATCTTGCATTACTGCTGTAAGATTTTTGAATTCCATCCGAGCCGTATTTCCTTGAATCTATTTGAGGTCGGACACTCCATGAATTACTGCGAACTCATGGCCAATGTCTTCCTCAAGCACATTATCGGGCCTTTGATCTCCATTGGCATATACCTTTTCTGCGTTATTTTCCATTAATTCGCTCAAGTGTCCAGCTTGAGCTAACTCTTCAAGGTGAGACTTGAGGGCTTTGCAGTGCTCGATTTTATGCCCGCCCTCTTTGTGGAAAGCATATCTCAGTGCGTTGTTCCTCTTTTAAGCATCTCCACCCATATTCTTGGTCCACTTAAAGAATTTCTCGTCCTTGATCTTCTCCTAAATCTTATAGATCGGCTCTCTGAAAACTGTGTTAAATGCTTGAAATTCCTTCGAGGCATCACTCTTATTCCTATTCTTAAGTCCGCTTTTGACCCCATTCTTACTCCCTTTATTTTGACTCTCAGTTTTGTCACTTCCCTAGCCGACAAACTTGGCACGACCATTTCCCCCTGCACTAGGATGGGTCACATCTTCAACTTTGGCATATTTTTCAATATAAGCCATCAAGTCATCGATAGTTGTGGCCTCCTTCTTAGTAAGGGACTGGTCTAAGAGGTAGGAACTGGATAAGCCAATCTTAAGGGATGCAACGATGACCAGCTCTGAGCAATCCTTGACCTCGTTGAACAGCTCCCAATACCTCTTCGCGTAGTCTCTGTGGCTCTCCTGGGGCTTTTTCTTCATAGTCAACAAAGCATCCATCCCTTTCGGATGGGAGCTGCTGGTAATAAAGAGAGATGTGAAGAGCTCTGCCAGGGACTCGAAGTTCTTGATGGATATGTAGGGGAGTTTCTCAAACTACTTTTGAGCCACGTCGTGCAAGCTCTATGGGAAAATTCGGCACATCAATGCATTTTTGTGGCTCCAAAGGGTCATAGTCTATCTGTACTATCTGACATGGTCGATAGGGTTAGTTTTACCATTGTAGATCTTGAACATGGGCATGGTGAACTTTTAGGGGGCTTCTTCGTCCTCTATTTCCCTCTAAAAGGGGGATTTCATCTAGGTCCTGAGAGCTGGCCTAGATAGCTCTCTGGTCGATCTGGCACCCCGATGTGTTGGTTGTTGGTCCATCTCTCTCCAGATCAAATTTTGTATGTCGTCATTCCCTCAGGCTGGTCTCTTATAATAGCGAGCTGATTATTGTTATTCAGACCAGTCGTTATCTGACATGTGCCCCTCAATTCTTTGAGATCCATATCTTGGGCTCCTTCCTCAACTACGAGATCTTCTAGCCTGAGGGATAGGAGTTCGATAACGACATTTCCATGTATTACGATGGAGTTCTCTGCCTATTTTCTCCAGTATACTTTTAAGGCGAGCATTCTTGGCTTCCTTCTTGCGAGTGGCTTCCTCCTACTCTTGGACCCTGGCCTCGTAGGCGTCGATTAGCCTGGAGACTTGCGTGGACCTAGTCGGTCTCTGGATTTCTTCTGAGGCATGTCGTTCTGGGCAAGGACTTGGGTATGAGCGTCGAACTTTAGATGTAACCCTACGAGGGATAGGTTGCTCTTGAATATCCCCTGCTTGAGGAGCATTGCTTCTGTGACTAGATATTCTAGGTTCTTGTTGGTGAAGGCTTTCTTAAAGGAAGAACAACCGCTTCCCACAGACGGCGCCAATTGTGGTGACAATAAATCTCAACACAAATTATAAGCAAATGAGATCACCAGAAAAAGTAAAGAACGTAAATAAGAATAGTTGCAATCACACACGACATAAGATATACGTGGTTCGGCAAATTTCCTACGTCCACGGTGGTGCTCTCTGTTTGTATTTTTCTTTTCTCTAGGGGAGTGTTTACAATTACCTACCCTTTGCCCCGGGCCAGGGGTACAATATATACATGTGAACTTCGGAGAGTGGGTGTGTTAGGCACCACAACCTTGGCCCATAATCCCTAGAATATCTCCTCAGAGATTTTAGGCGTTGAATGGGTCGCTGTTGATTTAGTCATTTGTGAGACTTTGAAGTTTGGACCGGACTCCCCCTATTCTTGCTAGGTATTAGTTAGGCTACTTCTCTGGGCCAAGAAAATGGATGAGGTACCCACACGTTCTAAGATATGGAAATTCGGGATAGGTGAGCGAGTCCGGGTACATTGGTTGTGTGACACCAGGGAGATACTAAATTAATTAATGAGTATATTAATTAAAATAGAGTCGGACCATAGACTTGGGGAGATAATAAGTTAATTAATGGGCATGTTAATTAAATTAGAGTCGGACCATAGACTCTGGGAGATATTAAATTAATTAATGGGTAAATTAATTAAATTAGAGTCGGACCATAGACTCGGGAATATGTTGGCTAGTGTTACGGACTTTGTACACGGTAAATCCGGAATTAAAATTTATATATATATATATATATATATATATATATATTGCGTTCTCATAAATACCGGTGGCTATGTATTTATTTAGAATTATATGATCTAGTGCTATCGAGGAGGTTGCGCAAAGTGGGTGAATCCCCTAGCTTGAGGAGTAGGGTGAGTATATCCCGACGTCATAGCGTCCAAATAGAGGTGGGCATTGAGATTATCGTCTTCACACTCGGGGGAATATGAATGCCTCCAATACGCTTATATTTCTATGTTCTGATTCAACGGTGGCTAGTTGTCTAGAAATCCAGGTGGGACTGAGTAGACCTGGGATGATAGCACTTTAGAGAATGCATCCGGTGAGGTATTACTCGAAAGGATAGTTTTAATTATATTCAACATATGTGTGATTGTGGAATATAGTTCTACATATATAATGGAGTAGATAATTATATACGGGTAATTAAATACATGAAGAGAATTTGTATTACTTATATAACTAATGAATGTTATATGGATTTTAAGAGCGATTTTATTTATATTCAACATATGTATAATTGCGGAGTATAGTTCTAGGTATATAATGGAGTAGATAATTATATACGGGTAACTAAATACATGAAGAGAATTTGTATTACTTATATAACTAGTGAATTTTATATGGCTTTTAAGAAAATTATTAATTAAGTTAATGTGATAAATAACTTACGAAGTAAAAATACAAATTACTCGGGTTAAAGTAGAGTTAAAGGAGTTTCGTGACAAGGATAGTTAGACGGGGTAGTGTAACTAGGAGGGTGAGGAAGAAAGTGTTAGGTGTGCACTTTAGAGGGGTGATATGTATCTCAAGGGAGTGCGACATTAACTTAAATATGAAGAGCATTTATACATTTTAATTGTTGCATTTTAATTCACTTTCAAAATATTTTCAAAAGGACTTTGGGCTCTGACCCGTACTGGAAAAATATTTTCAAAACCTTTTAGGTATCCACCCACGGGGATGCCAAACTTAAAGATCTGTTCCAGGGATGCGTTGCTGCAACAGGTGTGGATGTTGCAGGATTTGGACATAGACGCTTCAGTCATTTCATTCCTAGAGTAGGATGCAGCTTAGTATTTCTTTCGGGCATGTTGCCCTAGTTATTTTCATTTCAATAAGACTTTGTACTAGTTACTATTCTTTGTTGGATTATATTAGTGGATGTTGGTTTTCTACCGATGGTTTATTCGGCCGTTCATTTATTAATTTATTCAGTATTGCTTTAGATTCATGGTTTGTGTGAATGGTTCATATTGATATTTATATGGTTGTTGTTGTTAAATAAAAAGATTAAAATTTTGACATCAACTTTTGAATACTAGGTGGTTAGTAAGTTTTAAAGAGTTTTTAACAGTGATGCTAAGAATGAACTAGATGAGATTCCTGTTTTAATTTGATATAGGACTGATCAACCGGTATTTTATTGGGCAAGGTGTCATACTAACACCCCACATGGGACCAATGTAACTCATAGGAACTGACCGCATTATCGTGGGGCTCCCAATTTGAGAATATGACGATAATTTGAAAATATCTAGATTATGCTTAAAAACAAGTTGTTAAAGGGTAAAAACACAAACTAGCCCCCAAACGGTCCCATAAAAGGCATGAACACCTCGCACTAGACCAATGTAACTTGTAGGAACTGTCCGCGTACTCACAGGTCTCTCGGTTTGAGAATATGACGATAATTTGAAAATATCTAGATTATTCTTAAAAATAAGCCATTAAAGGGTGAAAACAAAAACTAGCTCCCAAACTGTCCCGTAAAAGGAATGGACACCTCGCACGGGACCAACGTAACTTGTAGGAACTGATCGTGTAGTCACAGGTATCCCGATTTGAGAATATGAGGATAATTTAAAAATATTTAGATTGTGCTTAAAACATGTCGTTTGAGGGTGAAAACTCAAACCACTCCTCAAACGGCCCAGTAAGAGGCACTAATACCTCACATGGGACTAATGTAAGTCATATGAGTTGACCGCGTAGTCACGGGTCTCCCAATTTGAGAATATGATGATAATTTGAAAATATCTAGATTATGCTTAAAACAAGCCGTTAAAGGGTGAAAACTCAAACTATCCCCCAAACGGTCCCGTAAGAGGCATGGACACTTCGCACGGGACCAATGTAACTTGTAGGAACTGATCGCATAGTCAAGGGTCTCCAAATTTGAGAATACAACGATAAGTTGAAAATATGTAGGTTATGCTTAAAAAAAGTCGTTAAAGGGTGAATACCCAAACCAGTACCCTAACGGTCCCGTTAGAGGCACTAACACCTCGCCCAGGACCAATGTAACTTTTAGGAACTAATCGCGTAGTCACGGGTCTCTCGGTTTGAGAATATGATAATAATTTGAAAGAGGGTAAAAACTCAAACTAGTCCTCAAACGTCCCCGTAATAGGCACTAACACCTTACATGGGACTAATGTAACTAGTAGGAGTTGACCACGTAGTTCTAAGACTTCCGATTTGAGAATATATTATAATTGTAAATCGTATATGCAATTTTTCATCTTGAATAAGATTTTTTTTAAAATTACTTGGTTACTAATATCATCTCTTTTTTGTATCCTATTTTTTTGCTAGATAACCTTTTATCATTAGCTTTTATCCATGTGGAACACACGAAGAAGTCAATGGTTTACAACAAAGGGACTATTTATTTAATGTCGTTAATATTCAGGATTCTATTTTTTTTTGTTATGGCCATGCGAGATATTGTAGTTTTATTGTTAACTTTTATGGCCGTGCGGGCTTTACATTACACAGATTTTATATTAACATGTTTTAGAATGTCCAAAAAATAGAGGAAATGTTGTCCAATTTTTTTTAGGTTTGTGAACTATTAAGACTTGTAATATTGTGAAGTTTTTATGTACATTAGTTTATCAGCAATGTGCGAGATTTGCAATATGTGAATTTTCTTATTTTTAAATAATTAATTTTTTTTCATTGATCCCAAAATTTGGCACAGTTCAAAACCGTGGTAAATGTGTATCAAAATTTGGTACGGTTTTGAACTGTGTCAAAAGTGTACCAAAATGTACTCAATCTGGCACATTTATGAATTGTGCCAAAAGTGTGGCAGAAATATCAAATTCTGACACGGTTTAAAAGTCTGCCAGAAATGTTCCCGTTGGGCCAAATCTAGTTCACTTTTAAACCGTGCTAGAACAAAATGACCATTTTGAAACACCTGATTCTGGCATAATTCAAAACCGTGCCAGATTTGATCTGGGACAGTTTTAAACCGTGACAGATTGATGTTTTAGTGTAGTGGATACCCACAACAAAACCTAGTCACGCATGTTAATCTCCAAAAATCTTCAATTCGTATCGGCGTAACTCTTCTATCATCCTAAGCTACCTAAATACAACCCTTTATCGGCTCAATCTTCATCAATGTATCCTGAATCACGTCCTTCCCAAGAAGTTTGTTGTTCCCCACCTCTAACTAACACGAGGGCGAATGATAATGTCTCCTGTACAAAGCCTCGAAAGGCGCCACGCTAATAGTAAACTGGTACAAGTTATTATACGCAAACTCAACCAAAGGCAAATATAGCTCCCAGCTACCCTTGAAGTCCATAATATACATCCTCGGAACATCCTCCACAACTGCTTCACCCTCTCCATTTTCCCATCGATCTGCGGGTGATACGACGTGCCTGAACGCAACTCCATCCCCATCGCCTTTTGATAAACTTTTCCAGAAGTGGGACACAATGATCTTATTTCAATTAAAAACAATTTTGAGTGGCACCTCATATAGGCTCACTCTCTTTCTGTAATGAAAAGTTAGGCACACTGTCCGGTCGTGTATCTCACCAGAACTGGTAAGAAATGGGCTATCTTGGTCAACCGATCCACAATAACCCAGATGGAATTGTGATCCCTCGGTAATGTTGGTAACCTTATGATAAAGTCCATTAAAATATACTCCCCTTCCCACACCGTAATCTCCAATGGATGCAAAACCCCGGCTGGTATCCTATGATCAACCTTCACAACCTAACAAGTGGTGCACCTGGAGACAACATCTGATATGTCTCACTTCACACTGGCCCAAGAATATTGTCTCCTCAATACTTGGTACATCATAACCCCTTAGAGATTCACCGAAAATAATGACATCTGCACGTCTTCCATAAATGTGTGCTATAGGTTATTATCTGGGACAATTAACCTCCAATTGAAGCATAAGCCATCCTCAACACTGACTGAGTAAGACTCCGATTTATTGCTAATAACTATTGTATCCCCTTCTGATAATGGGGATCCCCTTCATGTGCTTCAAAACCCTTTGAATGATCTCAGGTGTGACGATCATCACTGCTATAAATGCCCAAACTATTTTCTCCTTCTGGCAAAGTTCAATTTACTTCGCCTTCCAAAACTGCTACCAACTTCCCTAGAGGCATATGACTCAATGAATCTACCACCACGTTAGCCTTTCTCTGATGATACAAAATAAAAAAAACTTAGTAGGGTGCGCATACACCCTATACCACGTGCTCACACATACAAATACCACATATGCATCCCACATACATAAAAAATCAACTATATATACCCTGCATGATCATAAAGTTAAGGTATACTCAATTACCCTACTAATAGAGAGTTAATTCTTTTTTAGATTACCCCACTTTTTCAACTAGTGGTGCAAATTTCCCCTAATGTTCTCTACATTATAGTACTTGGTTTCGCTGGCTTTAAATCATATAATAGCTCTCTACTCAAAGCGTTATATCTTCACACATGTAATTCCTAACATTCTAAACCGATGTCCTAGAGCCCAAATGTCTCTCAACTCTAACACTTACTAAGCTTCATGAGTGGGACATCTTGCAAGCGAAATCCAAACAAGGAACCCTCCCGATACACTATTACCTAGCTCAGTCGGTTATCGATATCCATTGGCGCAAGACACAATATTGGGGAACTCAAAAACCCTTCCCTAAAAGTTGTTAAATCTGACCTCTCAACTCCCACATCTCTCAAGGAGTCATACGATCCAGCGCTCGCACTATCGCCTAGTCCTCGGCACTAAGTCGATCACAAACTCAATCTCCTGACTGGGCGGTAACCCCGGTATTCCCTGAATCACATCAGTAAAGTCCCTAAACACAGGGATAAAATCTAACGAGGCATATAATATAAATGCGTGCTCGACCCTCCCATAGGACGAGGCATCACCACAAAAAACTATCATGTCCTAGAATAGAAACCACGATAGTCCTACTATAACAATCCAGCATCACTATAATCGTCGCTAAGCAGTCCATAGTCAGGATAACATCATACTCATACATCACTAAAATGAGCAGATCTGCTAAAAACATAACCTCCCAATATCCACACCCGCTCCCCTAAAGATAGAACGAACGGGAGCCCCTATACCCAACGGTAAATATACAACCCACTATACAAAAATGCATTTTTAGTAACATTCTATTTTATTAATCACCAACGGTATTATATTCTTACTATTTCTCACCATACATTATCGTTACTAATTTCATATAAGTGTTACTAAAATTATTTTAAAAGTGATTATTTTCTTTAAAACAATAAAATTTCTTCTTAGTGAAATAATTACCCCCTGACTCAACACACATCATCTAGGGTTCCTAACAGGAGGCCAAACAAAAAAAAACACCCACTCTCTCTCCTATAATCAGCAACCAACCTCTCTCAACTATCATGGATTAGGGTTCCCAACTCTTCTCCCTTCATTCTTGCTAACAAAATCTACATTATTTCTATCCACGTCGAGAGTTCAAATGAATTGAGACAATATTGTGGAAATTAACTGGAATAATGCTCCATAACAAGATGTGTGACAGTGAAAATGCGGATAATAGAGGGGCTATTACAAAAAAGCTCTTTTAAGGAATCTGAAGGCTTTAGTTTCGAGAGGATTATTAAATCCATTTATAATTTCGCAACTATAAAAGGTAATTTAATTTTATATCTGTTTTTAGATACATTTTTTTATGTTTTAACTGTTTTTAACCATACCTTTGATTACACTGGCTCCCTTTCGATTTGTTTTACGTTTGGTATTTTGTGTTATTTAATTGGTACACCCGAAAATTTGTGTTTATAGATCTGGGGTTAGTTTACTTCTTTATTATTAGTAGTAGCGAGTAAAAAAACTTTAGTTGTGATAAGGGTTTGACTCTATTTTTTTTTAATTTGTTATTCTGTGGATTTTGGTTATTTTTAGGTTATGTTATGCATAGTGGTTGGAGTGTTGGCTATTTGTAGGATATAGAAGAGTTTAAAAGTGAGGAATTTCATGTTGAGAACAAGCAATCTGTGGTTTCCTCGTGCTCGTTTGTTCCTGAAGGTAGTGTTAGTATTACACCCACTTTTACATCCCCTTCTCACAGGTACTCTACTCTTCTCAATATTTTACATGCATAATAAAAAGTTAAGAATAAAATTGATTATTTCTTTAGGTAATATTTTTAAGTTAGGATTCCCAAATTAGCAGTTCTTTTTAGAATTCTAAAATTTGTGATATAAGTGTATCCTTGTTTTCAATTAGCGATTAATAATTTGGGATATTTTGTATATTAGAGGTTACAAATTGTAATATGATGGAGTTAGTTTATGGAAATTAATATAAATGTTATGTTTGAGTATTTAGATCATTATACACTGATAGTATGAATATTTCTTTATATGAGGACCAGTGGCCCGATTAGGTGAGCAAAGGGTGGGTGGACACCGGAGAAGGTAAACAATTTCTTTGACATGCTAATATATTTGTCTTAGAATAATAACTAGAATCGTATGGTTATGTTGATACTTAATCTTCTAGATTACCAAATATATTAATTAAAACCTAGGTTCCCAATCACCACCCAGATTCTCAATCACAATGATATTAGGACAAAGAACGAGGGGGAAGAAACTATGTTGAGTGAGTTCGAGACTAAAGGTTTCCACCAAGTAGGGGTGAACAAATTTAATTGGCGTCTCTTTTACATCCCCTCTATTAAGATCAATCGCGGTGTTATTGGACTTTATGAATATGGCCCTCTTGGTTGTGGTCAAATTCAATGTTCTTGCTTTCTGGCGTCAAGTATCACAATCTATATCCAATTTTAATCTGTAATTAAATTGTGTTTATCAATTTGATTATTCTATAATTAGTGAGAATCTGATTGATATGGAAACTTATACTAATTGGTCTATAAAGTAACTTTTTTTAGTAGAAAATTATACTCAATTGATGCTATGCATCTCCTGAATGGATACATGGAAAATTTTAATCATGAACACTAGTATTTTGTTGTTTTAATAATTGAAACTCGTCTTATGCATAATAAAATTTTCATTTACCCCCTATACATCGACAAATATATAGTGGGAATAAAATCATATTTCAATTTCATTATTTATTTTTAGCTATTTTCAAAGTCTACAACATAACATGTAAATATGAACCCATTAATATGATAAAGTTAGTCAATTGATGGAGATTCCACTTCAGAATGTCCAAGCATTCAATCAAACTACTTGACATATGGGAAACTAACAAACTTATACATATGCTTATATATTAAATCATATAAAAATATTTAGTCTAAGCATAGATAACATGTCATTGGAGTCAGTTGAAGTCGGTTAATTCTTGTTCAACTAATGTTACTTTAATTTCAATATCAAATAAAAAAGATAGATGCAATTATTCATTAATGCCCTATCCATACAAAATTATTTTTCAATGCCTATGGCATATACTCACAAATAGTTCCGGGGTCTATTACAAAAATATGCATAGTTGCCCCATAATTTGTCTTTCTTTTTCTTTTCCTTTTTTGAAATTTAATCTATACTAGTGAAACCACCTTTATGTTGAAAATTCCTTTGCTGAAATTAACCTTACTGCTTTGGTTTGTAAAAATTTTAAAGTTAAAGGTTGAGGGATTTGTTTATTAGTGATATCACAATGTGGCATCAAATGAGGTGTGAGAGGTTTGGACATGGTAGGAACCTAATGCTCCTTTTTTAATATAATGTAATGAATATTTAACCTCAAACATTATTTTCACAAAATTATTTTTCCTATATTTGGATAGTTGCATTAAATACACTTCATTGTTAGTGTATAGTTTCTTGTTTAGAAAATAGGCAATGAATGAAATCCACTAGAATATTAATATTTTAGGCCTATCATGAGGTGCTCTTCTATTTCTGTTAATGTTGCTTCCATGGATTATGAATATCTTTTTCGTATTCTTTCTTTTGGGATTAAATGAACACAATTAGGTCTAGTTGCTTAACTAGAAGCCGTCTGGGCCAGCTATTTGAGTTTTATCATTTGGGTTCCCCTTAATGAACAATAAATGGACATTTCTATCTTTATCATCAATATTCTTAAGTTATATATATCTAGAGGTTGTAAGATATGCACTATGATTATTGGCTATAATTTTTCCTTCCCAAAATATGGCCCCAACCAACAGATACAACTCAATTTATTTGACTAATCTATAATAAGTACTAAAATGTGATTTATTTGATCCAATTTGATTTTATTTGTTGTTTATAATATTGAGATAAATGATGGTTCTAATTCAAAACTTTGTCAGCTTCGCTTCATGGTTTGATATCCTTTTATATGTCCTTTTCTATCATACCTGACAAAATATAAGATGCGGAACATGCCTATTGGTTTATAATGAACTGAAAGCTAAATGAAATTCACATAGATATTCTAATTTGATTGACTAATTAATGCAGTTTCATCACATCATTGGATTAAACCTTTGTATTGAAAAAAAATAGGATTTATGCAAAAGAAAGAGTGTCACACAATACTAGGAGAAGCGTGGAGGGGGTTATTAATTCTGCTGGATTAAACTTTTTCCTTTATGATTTTATTTTTTTTCAATGTTGAAATTTGTCCTATCCTCAATGACTAGTAATCTCCCTCTATAGTAACTATGGCATTGGTGTTACTACATTGGTTGTGATTTCGATGATGGTGGTGGAAGTAGTGTTTCAGCGGTGGTGCTATTTGGTTTTGATTGGATACATTACATCCATTATCTAGAACAAAGACCTTCTCACTTATGTCCTCTTCAGTCTTGATCTTAAACATAAGAATGTGCTTTCTCGTCCATTCATATCAATGAACGACAATTGTTTAAATTTCACTTTTACATTCCACACTCATTTCCATGGTTCCCTATACCACATATAGTTATTTAACTTTAACGTATAATATTATTTAATATTATGAATCAGGTCTACTTGTTAACACGATTTTCTCACTAAGTTATGAACAAGGTTTGCTTTGTAAGGAGACTCTACATGGTAATAAATACCTTCAACTCCTCACCACTGACCTTAATTGAAACCAGCTTCAGACCTTTCCCGTCCAAGACTAGTGGAGGTCCATCTAATAAGTAGACAAGTAATGGTAGTCTCGAGGTGTTATCCACCATTCATCCGATGCTTATTTACACTGGACTGATTGAGCAATGTAAGAGAGAGATACATACACAACAGGTGGTGGTAAGCTCGAGGTGGAATCCAAAGAAAGAGAGCAGTTAAAAATACTGGAGGAATTGTATCGATATGGAACTTGAACACTTTTCACTGACCATATTCAATACATCACTACCAAACTTCGTCGATACGAAAAGACTGAAGGCAAGAATGTGTTTTACTATTTTCAAAACCATGAGGCTAGAGAGAGCCAGAAACGACGTTGACGACTCAAAAGAATGTGAACATATGATTGGTGTTTTGTTGAAAGCATATATATCATCAATAATGAACATTATGCAATATTTCTATGACATCAGTAGGTAATTTTGTCAAATACCATAGTAATATATATTTTTGACATGACTTTAAATATATCTTGTTGAGTGGTTGATGTTTACAACTCTTTATTCTAAGCATATGATCTTATGATTTCCTTTCATACATGATCTTAGCTCTTAATAATCAAAACTAATCAATATAATGCTTTTTTTGTCTAGCTTATTGGTCATGGATTTTTTTCTTTCTACTAGGCATAGTCGGTTCTTCTATTTTTAGTTACGATCTTCTATGTTTGAATTTGGAAATATTGACCCCCGAAATGACCTTTGTTTCCAATATCTCAACAAAGGATTTTTTTTGCATATAATTAACTATTAAATTCTTATAATTACAACTACTATATATGTGGATCCAATTTATAACTATTTTTAATGGATTGATTCTCCCAGTTCAGTGGGCGGAGGGATGAGGAGGTTTCTTATTAAAAGGGAGAAGGAAAGAAATTTGCTAAGAGGCTTGATGCTTTGTTCACAAACTGATGTGGGATTTGAGAATTATTGATCTTGAGAATTATTAGTGGTTCTAAAAATTTGTGAACATGTAATGCAGATTGAATGAAACTTGTTATGACTTCACATAGCAGTATGTCATAGTTTATTTCTTTTAATTATGTAAATATTTATGCTTCTTTTTAATGTATTGATGCACTTGTCTCTCCCTCACATTCTTTTATCATGCCTCGTACTATTTTGGAGAATCTACCTCTCTCTGTGGGTCCGTACTTGGCCTTCATTTGCAGGACGATGCAGGATTTGGGAATGGTTCATCCTATGGTCAGGGAGGCTTCGGAGTTATTTACTTAGGGACCTTCATGCCTTCGGCTTGCAACGTTCCTCCGGTCGAGATACCGAAGTCTTTTCGATGAGTACACCCACGGTCTTGGGATCCTTCGATCCCTGTGATTGCTAGAGGAGTCCCTATGATCTGAGAGGGCGTGGGTATGGGGCAGTTAGTATCAAATTCTAGCGATGATGAGGAGGATTATGGAAATTCGTCGTATATCGAACGTGAAGGATTGTCCGCCTAAGGATCCAGGTTTTAGAAGATGTATTATTTTTCTTCATTTATTATTTTATTTTATTTTGGGGATTTAAAGTGTTAGTCCTTTATTTCTTGGGAGTGTATTTTATATGAAAAATGTTTATTTCTTGGGAATATTTTGTATGGAAATATGTTTATTTTGTTTTTATTTAAATGTGATCTTTGTTTATTGCTTGCACGTCTAATTTGCTAATAATATATCATAAAAAAATGAGTGTAGATGAGATAAAAATAAGGAAAATGTGGAGTAGACCTTTTCAAAGGACTCACACATTCCTAACCATTTTCTATTTTCTCGGATTGGTGCAACATAATGCATTTTTTCACTATATGCATGAAGGATGCAGGTATATTAATATTAAAACTATATTATTTTTGAGTTTTTCTCATTGTCGTGGTTATAAGAAAATATATATTGTTTTTTTTAAATTCTTTAATATTAGTAACAGACCTCCGTTACTAAATGATACAAAATTTTGTGTTAGATATGTGTTATGCAATGTTGGTAATGCTAAAAATCAGTTAGGATTTGAATTAATTTGTAACACTTTAGCAATGGTAGGGAAGTGTTAGTAACACATAATTAAGTAACAGTAAGTGTTAATATTTTTCTTCCCCGCGCCTTTTTTCTAACGATAATTTAGTGTTACTAATTATTTTTGTAACACTGCAGTGTCGTTACTAATAGACTATTTTGGTATAGAGATCATAATAATATATAAATATATATCCACTAAACCCGTCTCACGTGTGAATTTAGTGTCAATAAAAATAGGACGCACTCGTGCCAAACAACACCCGCCATAAGTGCGCATGAACCAAAAATATACCCTCAATCGCTAATCGTGTTGGTTGTAAAATTGGTCCATGAACGTGATGCACACGCTCAAACTATCACTGCGGTTACAGCAATGACGAAACTACTGGTGGGGATGGAAGCGGCGACAACTGTTGCCCCTGATGGGCGACCTTCTACTAACCTTTAGCCCCATCGGGCAAGCGCATCGCATGTGGCCCTGTTCCCCTCACACTAAGCACCTCCCTATAAAATTTTCCTGCCTCTGGACCTACTGACCCTAACGAGGTTGCCCCAATCCATGGCCCTACTAGCCCTGATAAACCCGGTCCTGCTGGCCTTCGGTATAGTTGACTTATCTCTGTTGGCTCTAAGGAGTGTACTACTAGCCCTAATGATCCTTTATGTAATGACCATTACTCGACCTAAACCTCTTAGCCGAGTCCCCTACTGGGAACCGCTCTCCTGCAACCTACTATGTTGTTTTGGTGCCCGGCTGACACTGTTGCCCCTGGTCTTGCCCTACTGGTTTGACTCTTCGGTCCTCTTCGCTCCCCTCTGATGGATGAGATGATCCTGAAGTGAAGCAATACGGCGTTAACGACATCCGTATAAGTCCTAAATGTTGGGTTCCCCAAAAAATGCTGACGGATCCACCAAGTAAGTCTGTTCATAAACTTGATAATATTTTTCTCATCAGTGTTCACCTCATCTAGCACAAAGTTTGTCAAGCGAGTGAAATTTTCCTCAGCTCGGACCTCCTGTGAGAGATCTAGAAATCTTTTCCTCATCTCCATTTGTACTGCTGATGGAAAGAACTTGCGATCAAACTGCACCCAAAACTTCTGGATAGTCATGGAATCCCTCTCCTCTGATGTGGTCACCGACTCTCACCACCGAAGAGCTACCCCAACTAGCTTGAACGTATCTAATACCTGCTTTTGAGTGTCATTACACTCAACCATCCGTGTATGCCTCTGTATATTCTTTTTCCATTGGCTAACTACTACAACATCTACACTACCCTGAAACTCCGACGGATTTCCCTTCTAGAAGGCCTTTTTGACTCGCTCCCAAACTGACGGCACTTGCTGAGTATGAACTGGTGCCACTGGATGTTGTGTCTATGCCTGGGGAAAATGTTGTGCCAAGAAGGTCATAGCGGCATTAACTGCCTGTGCTACAATAGCTGCGACCTCTGTTGCGGTCACAGTCCCTAAGTGGCATGTGCCTCCGGTTGAGCCTCCTCCTATACAGCCCTCCTCGTGGAACGTGATGGTCTAGCTCTCCTTGCATTTGGCATCTGGAACCAAACCGAAGTTGTATGAGATTCACTTCAAATATAAATAATATTAGAAGAACGTAAACACGCAATGTGAAACAACAGTCCTAATCATAAGGCTTTATATTAGAGAAAATAAAATGCTGACAACGTTGAAAGTCCCCAAAGATCAAAAGGACACTAGAACCTGATGCTCTAATACAAACTATGACAACCCGCCTATTTTAATATCGGGTGTCCAATCCTTTAATAAGGAAAGACATCTAAGTAAGGAGGTAGTGTCCACATCTAAGTAAGGAGCCAACACGTCCAACGATAAATTGAAATAACTAATCCTATCTAGATATGAATCAACTGAGGCATCTAAGTAAGGAGGTAGTGTCCACATCTACTACATGGCAAGAATGGATTTATCCCTGTTGTCCCGGCTGGTGCTGCTGCTACACACCTGGGGTGTAAAAACGAAAAATAAGGAAAGACAAAAAACCTACGGGTCAATGCCCGAAGAGTAGAAAATATTTTGCAAGTAAATAATTGTTTTAAATCGTTTAAAATAATAATGTATTACTTTCAAGATTTATCAATCGCACTCACTTAAGACAAACCTCACCTCTCAACTACAGTGCGCACCTAACGTATTCATTTTTTTATCCGAATTAAACTATGCAGTATAACAAGGACACATAACTGCTATTTAATCCCTATCCCACTAATACTCTTTATTAGCTAAGTATAACTACCTTAACTTAGTATGCATTTCTCAACAGTATTGTAGATACATGTAACACCCCGTAATTTTATTGATTTTTATTTTGGGAATTAATTGGGATAAATTAAATTATATTTGTCAATTGATCTGGTAAAATAAATATTAATTAGCGATATAAGGGTTAATATTTATTTATATTTAATATTACCTATTGAATGAGTAATAATAATGATAAGGAAATATTATAATTGTCGTGAGTGAAAAATACGGCAGTTACGATAAATTTAGTAGGGACGCGCATGGGAGTCGTGTCGGGACTTAATTTGGGAAATAAAATATAATTTTACTTTTGATAATGAATATGGTAATTTTGAGTGCGCCAATGTATTTGAAAGGATCGAGATAGTTAGAAAAGTGTACTCGGGGGTTTAGTTTGGGTCCCGGGGCATTTTTAGGCCAAATCGGCACCCCGAGAGGGTATTTTGGTCTTTTAAATTTTTAGAGAACGGAGACCTACAAAATTACTAGGTTTATATCATCTGATAAGTTGAGTCTTCTAGGGTTAGAAGTTACAAAGTTGCAGAGAGGCCACGGGAGGAATAAGAGGAGGTCCCAAGGCCATAGCACACCATTCTTGCACCACAAACACCACCATCGCGTAGATCGAGAGGAAGGGATCACAAATATACCACTCTTATACAGTGGATCAAAACTTTAAACATAGGAAAGTATTTATCTTGCCGAATTTTGATTCGATATAATATCCATGTTAGAGTAGGGTGTTTATTATCTTGATTTCATGAATATTGATGACAAAATGGAGAGATTTAAATCATGTCTTGGGTTGAATTAATGTTAGGTTTAAATCTCTTATGTAAGAAGACGAATATGATGAACTACTGATAATCAAAATGTGAGGAAATCTGAGTTCTATAGGTATGCTTGATGAAAAATGGTGAAGTATAGTTTTTAGAGGTTAATCTTGAATTGATTCAAATTAACTGATGTACTTTGATGATTTAATGATTATAAAACATTAGAAATCATGTATATAGGTTGGTATGATGTTTGGTAGGTTTGGTTGGGAGTATGGGATCGTGTAATGAAGGTTTGGATAATTAAAAATGGTGAAACCCATAACTGTTTAAGGAAGAAGATGAAGACCTGTGATTTTGACAAATTTTTCCATTTTTCTTAGAACGTGTGGGAAACGATCGAGTTAACTTTTGAGGTAATTTTTAAATATAATGGTAGTTATTTCAAATACCAGTAGGCCAAGGATTATTTGGAGACTTAATCACATGAGTAGGATTTATGGCTAAGTTAATTGAACATAATTGTGTGTTGAGATTTAAATTCGGGGAACCTTATCATGACACGAGGATTCCTAGGGGACCGGTGACTTAGATCAGTAGGGTATGAGTGAGATAGCTACTGAATTGACTTAATGGAGGTATATTAATGGTACGTAGTCTATTCGATAGTTATATAAACTACGTGCGGGATATATTGTAGAGTACGCCCTTACCTTGACTGAACTTATGTACATAGGTCATGTTAACACCTAATGTGTGAATTATTACGTGTATGACATACATACACTTCTTTCTATTGGGGGAGGTTTAAAAAGGGGACAGTCTTATCTTGATGAGTCATCATGGGGGATTTTAGACTTATACCTTAGAACAAAGAACTTAGGGATAACCACTACTTGTGTGAACGAGGGTGTGCTCGGTCATTTGGGTGCATAGGTATGTGCATAGCCCAAAGGCCTAGAACTATATTCGTCTCCAATTATGCGTGAATTGTATATTGTGGTTCGAGAGTGATTCTGAATCGACACTCCTTTATTTAGTACGCGATGTACCGGGAGTTGATAGCAGAGTAAGTATGCACCGCATGTCTCAGTCTAGGGGTGTTGTATTAGTATATATATATATATATATATATATATATATATATATATATATATATATATATATATATATATATATATATATATATATATATAGAGAGAGAGAGAGAGAGAGAGAGAGAGAGAGAGAGAGAGAGAGAGAGAGAGAGAGAGTGAGTGAGTGAGTGAGTGAGTGAGTGAGTGAGTGAGTGATAAATATATATACCACTGGTTTATCCTACCTTGTGTGCTTAGCAAATGAAAAAGATAGTGATGTCTAAAATAATCCAAGAAAGTGGAAACTTAACATCTTCTTGGTGAACCCTAAATTGATTTAAATGATATGAAAAAATAAATCAATAACGTATTGTATGGGTACTACGAGTAAGTATGTGTAGTAAAATAAGGAACTGGAACTAGTTAGATAGGGTAGTGTAACTAGGGCGGGTTAGTAGAATACGTTAGGTGTGCACAATAATTAAGAGGTGAGGACCTCAAGTGAGAGCACGTGAAACTAACATGTATATAATATCTGCTAATTAAGCATTTTAAATATTTGCAAATATTTTTAAACTGTTTTACTCGAGCTCTGACCCGTTTTCCACATCTATTTTGTAAAAACCATTTTACGTGGCCAGCCATAGGGACGCCCAGCTTAGGAGTTCATTCTCATTTGACATGTTGCAGTTATTGTGGACGATTGCAGGGCCTCGGTAGTAGACACCTCCATTCCTTTCAGATCTGATGCATCATCTTATTGATCTTAGTCGGGCATATCGCCCACCTTCTAGTTATTTCCAGAGACACTATACTTAGTTTATTTTCAGTTGTTGGATTCAATTTTATATATGGATTATTGTGTGGAGTTTCAGGCTAGAGTGTTTATTTTTTAATTCGGTTATTTCCTTCTTTATGATGTTAGTTAATTGGAACGGTGAATGTGGTTTATTTATTTATTTGTTTCAAATCATTGCATGTTAATTTAAAAGATTAAAATTTGACACCAGCTTAACTAACTAATATAGATGATTAGTAATTAAAAGTTTTCGACAGTGATGCTAAGAATGAACCAACTGGATATTTTGCTTTAATTTAATAAAGCATTGATCACCCGATATTTAATTGGGCGGGGTGTCACAAGACACACTTACTATAAGTAAATAATCGCATAATAATCATAACATAGCTATACTCGTGTTATTAATAGATATACACACTATATCATATAAGTATACATATATATATATCGCTCACTATATACATAATATTGTATACCCGGAGCTTGGACCTCGCAAATAAATTCCTTGTGTTCTATCTGGCACTAGGCATCACTCCTCACACCGAGCTATCAGGTCAGAATCTAACGACCGATCCCAAATGAATACACATACAATGGAAGCGGTTATAGACATATATATGTGGGTCGCAATCATACCACATAAGGCCCAACCAGACATGAAACCAACATTAATCCTCACACGCGAATAGTGGTCATGCAACATACTATAACCTGAGGAAAAAGCCCAACGCCTATTGGTCAATGCTAGGGTGGACTTCCCACTATGCGCAACCTTCTATGATAGCACTCCTGAGTGTGTACGTTTAAATAAAACAAGTAGCATCCACACTAACATATATATTGTAATACACTGACCTAGAAAATATGTATTTAACCTTATTTGATGTGTTTTGTCCAAAGGAAAATTCGAGGAATAAATAATCAAAGTGTAACACGTCAAGTAATACATAAGGTGGCGTATTATGTAAATAGTTTAAACGCGAAAAATCTCACGATGAATGTGTCGCATGAATGCATATTTAATAGTATTAGCTGGGATGTCCGTTAAGTTTGAGGTAAAAATATCAAGGAATGGATCTGACACGGACAAGGTTAATACGACGCGACATTTAAATGGTATGAAAAGCAAAATATCGCTACATGGATTAAACGAGAAAGTTTTACGTTGCATGGTTCTCACGAGTTTCAGTTTGAGATTATAATATTACTTTAAGTACTTTGGTTAAGTTTCACGCAATTCGGACAAGCAACGAGCGCTACGCGAGTCCGGATACAAATTGTCTGACGGTGCGCGACACTACAAAAGTCTAGTTTTGTGCGAATTGTTTAGCACCTCTCGGAAGGTTAAAAAAAATATTTCGACCATATATTTAGACGCATAAAAATATAAGGAATAGTACCATGCGACGAAAAATTGAAAAAAAATATATGTTTTGCGCGGAGGTCCCATTTTTTGTGCATATTGTTTAGGACGTCTCGGAAGGTCAAAAAAATATTCCAACCATATATTTAGACTCATAAAAATATAAGGAATATTACCATACGAAGAAAAATTGAAAAAAAATATGTTTTGCTCGGAGGTCCCGATTCTTGCACGCCTTGTATAGGCCAATCCGGGAGGCCAAATGACTATTCTAAATATAATTTTTTAGCCAAATAAATACAAGAAATATGAATCTCAAGTTAAAAGTTTCAAAAAAAAGAAAAATATATATTTTAGAGAGAGAAAATAACGAAAATGACAGCATTTTATGGAGTATTAAACGGGTGGCTAGGTGTAGTCTTAGTCCAATTTAGATTTTCAGATTTTGGAAAGAGTTTTACACATTTTAGGAAACTCTAATCTCTGAATTTTGGGTCAAGATTGGAAGGGTACTTCTTATAGTCTATAAGAGAGAGAGAGAGAGAGAGAGAGAGAGAGAGAGAGAGAGAAGGAGGAGGAGGAGGAGGAGGAGGAGGAAGCTATGGATGTCCAAAGTTTGGACCATTTTTCTCAGATTTTTCCTTCTCGTTCTTGTGTCCTAGCAAGCCAAATTTCCTCTCAAATTCGTAGCTCCTCATATATCTATATTGTCTCCACCAAAACTCCATCAAAATGACCCACAACCTCCATTAAAACTTCTTTCTAAGGTGGGACAGCTTGTTGGGGCTTTTAGGAAAGGTTTTTAGGAACTAAAATGGGTCTCCTTCCATGGTGTTTGAGGAGGAAAGAAATAAATTTTGTGGAGAATTATTGGAGTATTTTGGAACTTCCATTGGATCTAGCATGGTGTAGCTTTTGTGACTCCCTTTAGGGACATCTTTAGAGGTGGGGGAGTCAACCATCTTCTCCACTACCATCACCATTTTGGAATCTTGAGGTGGAAAATATCTTACCTTGTTAGAGGTTTAAAGTTTAATGGATTTTTAGCAAGTTTTATTACACGTATTTGATTTAATATATGTAGGATGTGTGTTAAATGGAAACCATGGGTTAATTTGTTTAATTCTCATGATTTTGTATGAAAATGGGTATTTAAAGGGTGGTTTTGAAATGGGTTTTGAAAGAAGATAATTTCTAGAATACTTATTTACACATATTGGGTGTAAAATGTGTAGAAAAAGTATTATATTGCATTCTTACACTAGCTAATGTTCATACTATCATCTTCTGTTAAGATGGGTATAAAAATGATGATTTCAAATGAGTTATTAATATGCAAAAATTTCAGAGTACTATTTACCAAATATTGGGTGTAGAAAGTGTAGAAAAATGGTTATACTGCATTAATGGACTTATTAATTGCATTCTTAATGTTTTGAATAAAAAGGGGCACTTAAAAGAAGGTTTTAAATGGGTTTTAAAGGTGTTAAAAAATTTAGAATACTATTCATTGGCATTTTATGAAATAAAATGTGTTAGAATGATGTTTTAAAGATAAATAATGTGATTTTGTGCAAAGAAATCCATTAGGCTTGTTTAAGCCATTTTATGAGATAAAAATGTGAGGTCCTACTTGAATAATGAAGATAAATGTAAAAGGGTATCTTTCACTTTAAATGGGTATTTTAAAGTGTGTGAACTCATAATAAGAAAATAGTATGAGTTATTGTGTAAATATTGGTAAATGGGTGTAAGACGTAAAAACTCAAAAATAAAGTGTGCTTATAAAATATGTGAAAAATGAGGTTTTAATATATAAAATGTATTAATTTACATATTGAAGGTGTGCGAAGTGCAAAATATGAAAGCTTAGTAAAGTATGTTAATAAACAAGTGTTTTTGATGGTTAAATTGGGTTAAGTGTCGAATTGGGAACTTAAACTACCTTTTTGGAAAATGGCACTTGTTAAAGGACTAAATTTCATGTTTCAGCAATAAAGGGGTAAATTGGTAAATTTACGTAAAGTAGAACATTTTTATAAAATAAAAATATTGACGAATGTTTTTACACTAATGTGGGTGAAAACGAATTAAGTCCTAAAGCGTGAATGATTTTTGGTATAAAATCAACGTGTGGGTGAATAAAGGACTTAAAGGAGAAAGTAATATTCCAAGTATTAAAAAAATGGACAGTTAAGTCCAGAATGTTGGCTTAGGCCCATAAATATGAATAATGTGAACATTGGAATAATGTTGAGCACAATGAAAAGATATTGATATTGGATGATGTCGGGTTAAATAATTAAGCAGGGCTATGTTGTCCCTAGTGGTGAAAGACCCCAAACCAACTGCAGTTTACTTAGCGCTTGGTGCCGGACGGTGAAATTACATAAAACCGTGGGTGTGAGTGTGTTGGTGGATTCCCTAAATATAATTCTAAGTAATGAATTGAATATTCATGAAAGAGGCATAAATGAATGATATTGATTTATTGATCTATTAATGCAAGAATAACGCATTAAATGTTTAATGTTCATGTGGTAACATAGGATGGTTAAATAAAATGACTTAATGACGTTTAAGCTACCTAATGAGGTTTGAATCATGATAAACACAAGCGTGTGTTATTTGAGGATTTCAAAGGAAAAATGAGTATTTTTCTAAACACGATGTGTGCGTGCATTGAATGGAAGTCCTATAATATGGTTAAGTAACTCTGGCTCGAGTTAATAAACTTTGGGTAATGAACGTTTGAAAGTAAATGAAATATTTTCCTATCAATTGATAATTGTTTAACCATGTGCGTTAATGGGAAGGAATGTTAGTTTTTAAGCATAATGATACAAATGATTATTTTGTAAAGAGGAGGATGATAAAAATGCATCAAATAACGTTTTCGAAATAAAACGGTTTAATACATTGGGACATGTATTTTTCAATAGTATATATGTAGATATATACGTATTTTCACTTGCATGTAGTGTTGCGTGTGAGTATTCCTTTATGTCATTCGTTTCTACAATGCATTTGTATATAATCCCACTGAGAATTCGGCTCACATCCCTCTTTTGTTACGACAGGTTGCATGATGTTCCGTACTTTGAGAACGTTATACAGGTAAGCAGTTACTTGCTTTTACGATTAGTAGCTCTGTTTACTTGGCCTTGGGGGAACTTCCCTTGGGTCCTATCACGTAGTTGATAAAATTGGAATCACATGCTAACCAAAGTAACATTAAATAATAATAATAATACTGGATTAGAAACATTAATTAGGTTGTTCCACTTCACTTCACAATTAACGTACGAACCGGATCGGGTTGATCCTTTATTAACCCTTAAATTCGAGTCGGGGCGTTACATATATACACATCACTCTAATATGTATATATATCTAGTAAATATTATGCTCGTACACATGTCCCACTACGTACAGTTCACTCAATCACGATGTTCTACCCATCTTCCCAATTAAATATTTAACTACTCCCTCACCATCAAATTCCCAACTAATAAATATCGACACAGGACTGTTTTCAATTAAATATCCACTCACTTGGGTAACCTCCCTCATACTTGATTGAGTTCATAAAAATTCCGAGAATATTTTCACGATCCAAACTTGACCTAAACCCATGGGTCATTCGAAGGAAATCCCATCTCGTTCGAACGAAATGACATCTTGTTCGAACGAGGTTCGAATGAGATTAGAGAATTCAAACCTAAAGCATTTTTCCGAGGCGAGATTCATCCCTAAAAACCCAAATTCATTTCTAGGGTTCTTTCTACCAAAATTCCAATAACTATAACCCATATATCATCAAGAAAACATGATTTCATCATTATATATTTTATTCTTACATGGAAACCCCCTTAAATTCAAGATCAAGATTCCTTTATCTAATTGGTTATTAAAGATTCTATCTTTTATCCAAGTTAATCATCTTCTTCCATTAAAACCCGAAATTTTATTTCTAATTACAAATATAATCAATCCCAAGTACTCGTTAATTCAAGATCATTCATCTATTATCATATTAGATTTCTTTATCAAATCATTAAATTTCAATCTTTCGTACTTAAATCCCCAATTTCTATTTTAAACCATGAAAGTAATTAACTATAATACAAATTCAATATAAAGCAAGTATTTACTTACCTTATTGGATTACAAATCTGAAGTCCTCTATGAATTGATGCCGGGTTGAATCCTCTTCTTCTTCTCTTCAGGATTCCTCTTATTTTTTCTCTTTTTCTCTTTTATAGGATGCTCTCTCTCAATATTTTGTATGGAATATGAAAGGTGGGTTGTCATAAAATGACCCTCCTACCCTTATACGGATCCTTTTATGCCTAAAAAACCCTTGGAACCCAAACATAACACTCGGGTACCTATTCTGGACTATTTTGACCCTTCCTAGATCACTGGTGCACTCAAAAAGGTCATCTGAGTTACCAAACTCCAAATATGCTAACTTTTCATTAATCGGGCTCAACACGTGTGTACCCTATGTATCTATCCGTCAATGTAACCCTATTGACCTATCACCAATTAAATTGTCACTATTACTCATACGCGACGTATAATGAATCACATAACTATTTACTTATCACACACAAGTGAATAATAATTATAATAATTATTAATCCTTTATCTCACAAATTAATATTTACTAAAAATCCAATTTAATTTCTCTAACTAAATTAATAATATATAGCACACAAAAATTAATTGATAATAAAAATACGGGGTATATACTAATTATAATTTTAGGTAGCTTCAACTTTAAGTCCATAACATGCACTCCACTAGACTTATGTGAATACTCAAATCTGAAATTAAAAACATTCGTGAACAAGTCATTATATACCACATTTTTCATAAATAGTGCACCATTTAAATGATGTTCAGGTAAGGCTGAGAAATATTTTAACTCCCCCATAATAAATAATTCATAAATTCTGTGAATTTAAACCTAAAAATGTTTTTACTTTCTTATGAGGCACCCTTACTCGCTTTCCTACTCGGTAAGAGTCACAAACAATATTTGAAACTCTCATATTTTTGGTTAAATAATTAACAAATGCTGGGTTGGATAATTTGCTTATATTAGAAAATCTCGTCAATTTTGATGAGTGGGCCCCAGACTTAAAACATATTATATAACATTTTTTTAGTTTGAATCCCTCTTATGATGCACTTACTAATTTTGTCCAATATTTTATAATCATTTTCTGAAAACAAAGTAGTGTGTCTAACATCACATTATTGACTTATACTAAGAAAATTAACCTTGAGCTCTTGATAAAAAGAACATCACAAGTGTAAGGGGAGTCCTTACTCTTTTATATTACCTTTGCCAATGACCCGAGCTCTAAAATCCTCCAAATGTCGAGCTCTAAAATCCTCCAAAATCCGTAGCGTCTAAATCCATGCTAACCTGTCACTAAAAGAAAAATACGGGGAAGTACACAGTATGACAGGAATAGATGCTCAAAACAATAACGATGAATAAAATGCAACAATATGAAACTGAATATGAGTCTAATGCGACATTCAAACATTATACCAATTTAATTTCTCAATAACACATCAATAGGTCACCAGGCCTCACCTCACCTCACCTCACCTAAGCTTCGTAAAGCCACATCTTGGCTATTGGACTATTGGACTATTGGCGGGTGACCATTATGCGCGTCATATAAAAATTTCATGACACCATGCCCATCAACAAATATAATATCTCAAATCGAATCAATATTTTAGATTCTAATAAACGTCTTGATATCAACAATATGGGTACAAATAAATGAGGAACAAAACGATTACTCTTGAGAGATTGAAGGAGCATATTGCATAAACCCCGTACCTTAAAATGATCACAAGTAACTCATAATATTTTGCTTCAAAATTCTAATCACACCAATGTGTTTCTCTCGCGAAAACAATTAAAACACGTTCTAGCCCAAACTCAAAAAAAATCAAATAAGCCATCAAATCATGGGTTAAAACTTGATAACTTTGGGGCTAGGGTTTATAGGAGGAAGAAGATGAAAATTATAAGGGTCTACTACTTTTAGAGGTTGTGAAAATATGTTTGAAAAGTCCTAACCCCGTATTAATTTAAGTGGAGAAAGATTAGAAAATTTAAGTGGCATTAGAATCCTATTAAAACTAAAACAGTTCGCCCGTTAGTCACGATCCAGGACCGTGACAAACATTTTTTTCTAGAGAGTTTTATGTCATGAGGACTCTTCTAAATGGCCCAAAACTTGTATATAATCATATTAGGAGTATTTTAAGCTAGTTTTACGAATTTCAAATGAATTTAATTAATTACCGGATAAAATTACGAGTTGTTACATACTTCCCCACTAGGATAGAAATTTTGTCCTCGAAATTCGACGAATCCTAACGCTCAAGATAAAATACGGTGCACAAAATTTCTACCCAAAAAAACCACGATTAGGCACTCATACACCCAATCCTACTTGCATGTTTCCCCACGCGCTCTCTTATGAATCACTACTCCATTCTATCTCTCAAAAATTATCACTAACCCTAAAGTCCTCAAATCAATTCTAAACATCCTCACATTAAGATTACTAATACTAACCTCGATGCCTACCAAGTCCTCAACAAAAAAACCCAATCTCCAACGAAACACATCTAACCTGATTGTTATACCCAAACCTAAAGACCTGAGGGTTCTCGTATGCCTAAGCTCTAATACCATCTGTAACACCATGCGTAAAACACGAAGTGCTACTACGATTAAAACTAAACTAAATCCTCAACAATTAGTATAGAGCATTTATATTCCATAAAATAAATATAACGAATCCAAAATTTTACACTTCCATAATAATTACAATTAAATTCCTCTAAATATAATGCTAAGCTCATCAAATAATTACACTTCCAATCTAAACAAAAATAAAATCCTCAAAACGTCGAGCTCTAAAATCCTCCAAAACCAGTAGCGTCCAAATCCATGCTAACATGCCACTAAAGGAAAAATACGGGGAAGTACACAGTATGATAGGAAGAGATGCCCAAAACAATAACAATGAATAAAATGAAACAATATGAAACTGAATATGAGTCCAATGTGACATTCGAGCATTATACAATTTAATTTCTCAATAACACATCAGTAGGTCACCAGGCCTCACCTCACCTAAGCTTCGTAAAGCCTCATCTTGGCTATTGGACTATTGGCGGGTGACCATTCTGCGCGTCATATCAAAATTTTATGACACCATTCCCATTAACAAATATAATATCTCAAATTGAATCAATATTTTAGATTCCAATAAACGTCATGATATCAACAATATGAGTACAAATAAATGAGGAACAAAATGACTACTCTTGAGAGATTCAAGGAGCATACTGCGTAAACCCCGTACCTTAAAATCATCATAAGAAACTCATAAGATTATGCCTCAAAATTCTAATCACACCTTTGTGTTTCTCTCGCGAAAACAATCAAATCTCGTTCTAGCCCAAACTCGAAAAAACACCAAATAAGCCTTCAAATCATGGGTTAAAACTTGATAAGTTAGGCGTTAGGGTTTGTAGGAGGAAGAAGATGAAAATTATAAGGATCTACTGCTTTTAGAGGTTGTGAAAATATGTTTGAAAAGTCTTAACCCCGTATTAATTTAAGGGGAGAAAGAATAGAGAATTTAAATGGCATTAGAATCCTATTAAAACTAAAATAGTTTGCTCGTTAGTCACAGTCCAAAACCGTGACAAACGTTTTTTTTCTTGAGAGTTTTATGTTATGAGGACTCTTCAAAACGGCTCACGACTTGTATATACTCATATTAGGAGTCTTTTAAGGTAGCTTTACGAATTTTAAATTAATTTAATTAATTACTAAATAAAATTACAAGTTGTTACATGGACCTATTCTTCATTTTCCCATTATTTCTTTGTTTCAAATTTTATTTGGTAAAGACGTAATAATTTCGCCTCATTCGAGAGTGATGAAAATTCTGAAAAGTAGGGGTGTTAATTCTAATTTGAAAATACTCATTTTTATTACGTCCAAAAACATCGTAATAATCACAATATTTATGCGACGTTAATTTAACCTTATTGGCCAGATTTTTGAAAATAGGTTTCTCATATCCAATGGAGGTTTACTCGTTAAAGTTTTTGGATTATTCTCAATATCTCTAACAAGTGGGCGTTTGTATTTTAAAACAGGATCATGTCTATGCTTAGGAGACAACCTTCTATGCTACATTTGATATTGAATTTTGAAAAATATTTTCCAAATTTTCAAATTTCTTAAGAGATTGAACTTGAGTTTTGCTAGAGCTTTGTTTGATAAAAATGATTTTTTTTCTTTTGAAAGAATTTTGATTCTGACTGAAACCTATACCACTCTTGTCTTGATATCTTAGCATAATACTCATCATCTTTTTCATGTTCTTTAGTTCCAGAGTCAAAATCTTTCCATATTTTAAAAACATGGTACATTTTTTTTGTTCCAATTCAACTAAGGTGGCCTTGTATTTTTGTTCCAAAACAGTATTTGAATCTATCAACTCTTTTATTTTATTTTCAAAATCCATCTTTTGAGTCATAAATAATTGGCATTGAGAGTTTTACTCCTCCTCATTCAACAAAATATTTTTGTTTAAAACCTTACCTTTTTTTGTCAAATATTTAATTAACTTTTCAAAATTCAAGGGCCTTTCTACATTCAAAATATTTAATTAACTTTTCTAAAATAACCTAAGTTATTTATTAAACTTGAAATCGTCATTTAAGATTTTTCAAAACAGTTTTAACCAACGATTTAGTTGCAAATAATCACACTATTAGGAAATAAAATGAGAAATCAACACACGATGTTTTTACATGGAAAACCCCAAACAGGGTGGGAAAATATCCACACTGACATTTGTGGCACAAAAAAATCCATTACAAAAAGATAGTATAAGTTACAACAAAGCTAAAGAAAATATTCGAGAAAATACAAAAAAAATACCAAAAGTATGAAAACAACTCAAGATAGGCTTCCTCTTCGATTCTTCTGTTGCAATCCCTTACGTTTTCTTTCAAATGATCGACTAGAATATAAATTCCAAAAATAACAGCCAAGGTGGATTATTTGTGTAATGTTCTAGTGTGAATAGGTGGATGACTTATAATGCACTTAAATTGTAAATGCATACTCACACACACTTATTATAACAAATTACAAATTTCTATATACAAACTAACATATACAACATTCCAAACAATATGCAAATAAATATATGGAATCAAATGAAAATACCTAAAAATAAAGTATATACTCTCACAAACTCTTTTTTGACATATTTTAGAATATTATTTAGATCTTGATTTTTATTTTTAGATCCTAAAAATATTTCAAACAAAATCATATCTGAAAATTTCTTTTTAAAAGATTTAAAAAGATAATGAGTTGAAAAAACTCAGATCAAAACCAATATACGCAAAACAATATTTTCAATTTCAAATTCCATAATATACTCAAATAAAATCAATCATGAAATTTAATAAAATATTTAGACTAAGATATGATTCTAATTTTATTCATAGAGAGAGAGAAAATAATATTTTGTGATTATGCAAAGTGAGAAATATTTGAAATATGGTCTATCTCAACATTTATCTAAAAAAAAGTCCAAGACTAACTCATTTCAAGATTGTTAAATCTTGAAGACAGAACTAGGAAGTTGAAGACAAAATATATGCTCAAGAACACCTTCTACAACTTCATAATCTCATTCTTTCTACTTTATTTGGGCAAAAATTTTCCTCTTTGCACCCTCTTCACTATCTAAAATAGACTGCCTCACAAATATATTTTCTCTTAAAATATGTCTGATCAACCCTAACAAATGTTATAAAAGGGTTTATAAAGGTGAGGGAAGAAGACACTAGAAACATTAAGAAATTTAATGGTTCAAATTAATTTTACCTAAATTTTTCTAATCTAAGTGTTATGAGAGATGCTTACAAACAAGCTAATTGCCTATTTGGTTATTCGGTTACTCTATAAATCATGACTAGTTTAAAATACTAAAACCACTCAAGAAAGGAGATGGACTTTATGAATACCACGGCTGGTATTGGGTTTTGCAATAAACACTCAAATGGTCATATTAATACCAAAGCCTACAACTACAGTCAAGTAAAGATAGTGATATTCGGTCAAAGTATATGTTTCACTGTGGCAAAAATGGTAATTTACACAAGTAGATATAATTTGGTGGATAAAATAGATTACATCAATGCTCAAACACGAAAACTACTGGTTGTAATTCCTTCTAACCTATATTAAAAGGGTGGTGATATTCACACCCCAAAATAATCTCATTAACTCCGCTTACTTCAAAACACCACAAAAATGAACTATACATCTTATTAACGCTAAAAAACTCAACACCACAATTTCAAACTCCATTATATAAATCCAAATTAAAAAATATTCATTTTTTCAATCCTTTCTCTCTCTACTCTTTTCTCTCTACTACTACAAAACCAGACCCTAACTCCAGATATAACTTCATAACCAAACCCTAACTCCATAACTTCAAAACCAAACACAAACTACATAGCTCACAAAATAAGCAGGTATGTATTTCAAATATATATAACTGTGTTTTTATACATGTCTAATATATATACTTGTGTATTTATACATGTCTTAATTATATTCTTGGGTATTTATACATGTCTAATCTATATACTTGTGTTTTTATATATGTGAAATCCATAACTCCAAAACCAAACCCTAGTTTTCGTCGAAAATGAACCCTAAGGTTTGTTGAAACTGGAATCCTCACGGTCTCCCGTAACCATAGGTGTTGACTATTCACGACCTATTTAAGTCGTGGAACTCATATTCATGGTTTCAATAGACCAACCAAGTTTCCATATCAACGGTCCAAGTTGGCCGTGATTATTCAATAAGTCATAGTTTCAGGGTTTGTGTGTTCTCAGTTAGTCATGGCTTGGTGTGGTCGTGGTTTAAACAACTCACGGCTTAACTAGGTCGTGGTTTTCTACCCAGTTTAATTTGTTAAGTTGAGATGATTATTCTCATTTTAAATTCTTATTCCCATATTTTGTTGCAGATCTATTAAATGGGGAGAGATAGTAGACCAAATTTGATTGCATCGGTGATTTGGTGCTAGGTAACGAGGTTTGCTAGGTACACTCGCTCAATATCTAAACATTCATCTGTAATCCCATTTATTTAAATTTAATTTTTTTGCACTAGCATGTCAATTATTAGTTACCTAAAATTCCCTTTATAATACTAATCTGTCAAATATAAATAAATTTATTTATTAATTTTGCTTGTCCTCTGGATGATCTTGCTCACTTAGCTGCATTTCGGGCCCGATACAATTTTCAGTGAGATTATTCGAAAAATGAATCTAGCAGTGGGGGTAAGGCCAAAATATAGAGGACAAGCAGTTGCGCAATATAGACAATGTTCTATTCTACTTTATTGCACAGCTGCATTCCTCTATATTATGGCCTTACTCCCATTACTAGATTCATTTTTCGAAGCATCTCACTCAACATAGTATTGGGCCCGAAATGCAGCTAAATGAGCAAGATCATCCTGAGGACAAACAAAATTAATAAACAAAATTTATTAATATTTGATAGGATAGTATTATAAAGGAAATTATAGATTGTTAATAATTGACACGATAGGTACAAAAAATAAATTTAAACAAATGGGATCACAAACGTAAATATTGATATGAGCGAGTACACCTAGCAAACCAAGTCACCTACCACGGAGGAGAAGGATGAATCGGACCCTAACAAGAGATGTGCCCCTACAACTTTGCTGAAAATATTGTGCCTGGATTTGTTACTTTGTGGCCTTGTTACTTTGTTAAAAAATGTGGTCATTTGTATATTTTATTACTAAACATTGAGGTAAATATTGTGGTTGTTAATAAATGTGATTGTTTGTACAATGTGGTTAAAGAGTGTTTTATTACCAAATTTACAATCTAGTTGTTATGTTTGTTTTATTACTAAACATTATTTCATTATTTAAAAAATAAAGGATTATATAATAAACAATATGCCCAAAGGAACTTGAGGTGGGAATATCACCACCCAGATATAAAAAGGAACTTGATATCACTGGATGAAAACCACGACCCACTAAAATAATGAAATAACTAAGGAACTTGAGATCACTGGATTGAAAACCATGACCCACTAAAATCATGAAATAACTAAGTAACTTGAGATCACTGGATTGAAAACCATAACCCACTCAAAACCATGAAAGTAATTATGAACTTGAGATCACCAGATGAAAACCACGACCAACTTAAACCTCGGATGAAAACCACGACCAAATCAAACTGTGGTGAGAAGACCACAACCAACCCAAACCATGCAAACGAGACCACGACCAACCCAAACCGTGGTAATCTAGGGTTTGGTTTACAACGGCCAACCCAAAACTTGACATGCATTTTTATGGCCAAGTTAAGCCATTTTAATTGCAATATAGTAAAGACCTAAGTTAACAGTTAAACGAGACTTACCACGGCCAAGTTAAGCCGTGATATACCATATTATACGATTACGGGCAATCGTAGGAAGACAGACATGGCCAACTTAAACCGTTTAGGCACTTCCACGGTCGACCCAAATGTGAATTAAACAACTACCATGAGAGTTATAACCTAAGTTAGTTGCTAATCCAGATTTACCATGGCCAAGAATAGCCGTGGTATACCACCGTCTACGGTTACGGGTCACCATAGGAAGTCTTAACAACTTTTTTATCTTTCTCGGGGCTTCTTATCTAAACTAAATATAATGAGACCAATCTAAACTTTGTGCATCCTTTGGAGAAGGAGCATTTTGAAGTTTTTGGAGGGTTTGAGCCTTGGAGAAGGAGGGTTTTTAAGTTTTTTTAAAGGGTTTGAGCCTTTGAAGAAGGAAGGTTTGAGCCTTGGAGAAGGAGAGTTACGTGAAAGGGTATAATAGACTCTTTAACAAAATTAAAAGGGTAAATTTGTGGTGTTTGGTGGTAGAAATTTTATTTTTGTGTTTTGTGGTGTTAAAGAGATTATTTTGGGGTGGGAATATCACCACCTATATCAAAATCTGAGATATCAAATTAAAAATAGAATCGAACAAAAGGCTTATAACCTAGTCAAAGCTTATATATGGTCAAGACTTAAAAGAGGTACTACTAGTGGATCTAACACATCATCATACCATATGCTAGCAAACATGACATTTGTACATCAATTGAAGAACCAATGCTCCTAGTTGAATAAAACAAAACAAAAGGTAAGGCTCCTAAGCCATTGGGCTATAGCTAAGAAAGTAACATTTGTAGGACACTTCAAATCATGATAGGCCCGATAAAAAAGTGAACAAGTAATGAAGTGACATTTTGATTAAACAAAACTTTATTTTAAAATTCATTTTAAAATATTTTAAAAATAGGAAGTTAATTTAATGAAAATAATTCAATTTTAAATTAAAAAAATGTTTTAGACACTTATAAAATAAATATATATGATATGCATGTGTGCTTAAAATGTGTCCAAGTGTGAAATAAGTGATATGTGTATCCACTTCGTGTCATTTATACCATTTTACCTTCACTCAAATTTGTACATTGATTAAGTCTTGAGTAATCTTGAGTTTAGAGGCATGAACGAGATTGGATCTGATGCGATAAGCCATGAGTGTGTTCCGAATAAAATTTAGAATAATGTTTTGGCAAAAACATCCAAACTTGAAAATCAAAATTAGCATAGACTAGAACAAACCGAGTGAAGTCCTCTAATTTGGGTGTTTCAATCTCATCCAATAGAGGTGTAGTGTGTTGTAAATTGGTATTTAGAATATGTAATCCTACACATTTTGTCCTCTCTATTTTGTCCCTCCCAAATAGTTGGATGGGGCATGTGATTCTATGTTATAGGGGCAACACTCGGATTGACCTCCCATCATCCCTTTTATCGTTTCTTGTAGCATAATCTTATATTTAGCACTATTATTTAGACATTATTTTATTATAAGGTGTATATATATGATAATTAAATTTAAACTCACCAGAGTCGGAGCTAAATTATTTATGAATTTAATGATCATTTTATGCCACGGGGCATGCAAGTTCAAGTTGTCCTGATTAAGGAATTTACCTTCTTAGGGAGTCCCCTTAGTCCTATCCACACAATAATCCATCAAACCATAATATGATTTTACACCAAGTTTGCGGGCATAAACTTTCTTTGCCCTATTATGTTTATTTGTATCCCTTTGTGCCAGTTTTTCCTCCTTGGCCTCATTCTCCGATAAGTTGTTCCATTGATCAACGGGCATTTGAACATTTGGTAAACTTTATATTTCAACCTAAAATATCAAGACTTGATGCCTCCTTCGATAAAACATTCTTTCAAAGGTTATCTAGAGTTTTCATATGTTCACGTACTCAGGAAAGAACCCTTGCCTTCGGACCGGGTAGGAATGTAAAACTCTTACAAAGTTGGTCCCACATGTCATTCTTTACTAAAGGATCAACCTTCTTCTAGTTGTATGTGCACCCGATGCCCACAGTCATATTTTTAAGAGACAAACAACGGGTTTTGAAAATCGGATGTCATTTTTTATAGGTATGATTATGGAAATCAGAGAACCCAGTGGGCTTCTTATCATTTTCTTAGGATTCCTCGGTAGCAGGAGGTGGGGGTGTTGGATTAATAGAGTTTATTGATTTTGATGACTCGAAGACACTGTAGATGGAGTGGTAAATTGAAACTGTGGCGGAGTAGAGTATTGTCAATCCGCAGCTGATGAGAATTTAGGTTGGGGTATAAGAGAGGATTGAGTTAGAGGTGTTTTATTATTTGGTTGATTATCTCCATTCTTGTTCGACATTACATATAATTAAAAAAAATTGTGACAAATATACGACAATCATCTTTACGACTAACTATATATATATATATATATATATATATATATATATATATATATATATATGTATATATATATATATATATACACACACACACACGCACACACTTATATATATATACCTTTTCAACATATTTTAAAACATGTTTGATGTGTTTGATTTCCATCTAATCGGTACTAGTTTTAAAAAATTTATAAAATTTTGCATGCAGAAAACAGGACAGAAGCGTATCCATGATTGACGTCTAAAGGTTCATGATAGGAACTAAAAATCCTTTCTTCTTCAACTTATTTCAAAGCTCACTTTTAATGTGCATATGTCGCGAGACATCAAAATCTGGGTAATGTTATCGATCCACAATGGATGAATACTTTTTTATCCTTTTCTAATAGTGTCACTAATGCCAGTGCCCTGTCAGGATTATGAAGGCAAAATATAATCTCTACTGTCGCATCCCAGCATTCTGGCAAAGAAAATAGAATACGATTGAATAGGTATGTTGTTAATGATCAACTCCACTCTTTGTAAGGTAACTAAAGTGTTCAAGTTTCGTATTCACATGCTTGTAAAAGGTATTTCCCTCTATATGTCATGCACTAGTAAAAGATATTTTAGTGTGGTCCAATTGCAACCTCTCGTACTCTTGTTGAAAGTAATTATCACCGTCACTCATTTTTCCTGAAATAATATATAAAATGAGATTGTGAATATGAGGCCTAAAGGTAATGGTTCTAATTAACCCCAAACTAATTATTATTTTCTAACCGATAAATTATACACAACAAGTCCAATTTAAGTTTATTTTAATTAAATTAATCCTAAAATTATAATCTATCTGCTAAATGTGCATGCACTTACACCAATTTGTGTCCATCCAAACAATAACCACTTGAAGATGGGATGAACATGGCCACAACAGTTAACCAAACATATGTATACATTAATATTCATCCGCCAAATATCAATAAGTCTAATTTAAGTTCATTTTTAATTAAATTAATCCTAAAATTACTATGTGTCCACCAAATGTGCAAGCCCTTCCACCAATTTATGTTCACCCAAATAGCAACCAGTTAAGGAAGGGGTGAACATGACTAACCTAGTAGATATATGCATTAATATTCATTATCACAATATCAAAAAGTCTAACTCAAATTCATTTTATTTAAATTAATCCTAAAATTACTATGTGTCCACCAAATGTGCAAGCCCTTCCATCAATCTGTATTCACCCAAACAACAACCACTTAAGGAAGGGGTGAACATGGTCACAACAGTTAACAAAACATATATATATATTCATTATTATTAATCCACACAATATTAACAAGTCGAATTTAAGTTCAATTTAATTAAATTAATCTTCAAATTACTATGTGTCTACCAAATGTGCAAACTCTTTCACCAATTTATATTCACCCAAACAGCAACAACTGAAGAAAGGGGTGAATATGGGTACAACAGTTAACCAAGAAGTTATAATTATATATAAGACTATTTTATATAAAATAAAAGATAAGTAAAATTACCTCAATAAAGAAAGCACCTAGAATCAGTTGAGCTTCAATAATTATTCTCTAATTGCATGCGCACATGGAACGAGAAGATAACGTGTTAACATATTATTAAATCATATATGTTAACATATTACTCTATTCTAAACTTGTAATTTTTGTATCTCATGTTACTCAAAACCTTCATTTAAATAGAAAGTGTATTCATTATATATACGCGTATATGTTATAAGTGTGACCGTATGTGAATATATATGTGCGCCTATGAGTACATGTGCATTTATATGAATGAGTGTGTGTGTTTGTGTGTGTGTTTGTGTATGTATATATGTGTGAAATTTTATGTATATATGTGCGATCATGTAAAAGTATATATGTATGTGTGAGTGTGTATGTGTGCGCATATGAATATATGAGGGACTTCATGTATGTATAGGAATTCAAGTATTTATATATTAGTTTTCTAACAAATCATTTCCTTTTTAGTTTTAGTATTGGTTTGTGTGAGTGTAAGTGTGTGTTTATATATATGTGAGACTGTGTTAAAGTACATATATATATATGTCCGTTTTGTACGTGTGCGCATATGTGTATATATATCTGTGTGCATGTGAGTATATGTCAAAATACATTCAGGTTCTTCAGATACCTATGGTCGAATCGATCTGATCTCCTGGTTGGATCGATCCGATCAACTTATAGGGACAACTTCTTCTTCTTCTCATTTTTACCAGGCAAGAACCTCCATAGCCCATCCAAACCTTCATCAAACTTTTCCAAACACTTAAACCAACTCTAATACATGATTTTAAGTTAATATAAACATTACATACCCTCATTCTTCTCCAAATATATTGATATTGAAATAATTAAATAAAACCTAATTACAACCATATCGAATCTAGAGCGAAAAGTAACTACGCATAAACCATTATAGAATCCAATCACACAAAATAAATATATGTAACCATGATGGAAGGAATATAAACTTAGAATATATATCAAAACCATGTTAGTACGACACCATATACAAAGATGTATAATCACACAAGATGCCAAAACTATCTTAGTGGACAACATGGACCTTTTCAATACATGATCAATCTTAATTGGGACTCTGATACCAATTATTGGGAAAAATAACTTGATATTGACATTTAATGTTGGAAAAATTCATCCCTATGAATCTTTGATTAATAATGAATTGAAAACAAAAACAATAAGTAGGTTTCAAGATTAAACCTAGGGTTTCAAGAATTCATACCATTACGAATCTTATTGTGCATATGAGGAGAAATTGTTTGATGTTGAAGACGATGTTATTGCCCATCAAATCTATCCAAAATCTTTCTTAACCTTCTTTAAAGCTTGGAACTTCTAGTGTATGATCCTCCCCAAAGCTAGGTAGGTATGTGGTCACCTTTTGAGATGAAAAACATTCCTTATGAGTGAGCTATGGTGGTCTCTCTCTAGGGATCTTCACAAAAATATGAATAGTATTTTCTCTCACCCCTCTCAAACCCTAATGACCAACAATTATCATTAAAACCCCTTTCCAAGCCTTTATATACAGTAAAAAAGGTGGGTTTGGGCCAAAATGGGTTTCTTAAGGGCTTGGGTCCAACTACTTGGGTATGTGGACTGGACTACACTAGGGAACCAAGGCAAAACATTAAATTCGCTTCCAAATAAATACTCGGAAAGCCCAATTACCATTACCGCAATCCATTTTATTTTTATATAACCATAATTATTTCCACTAAATAATTATGATTGCACTCTAATTTAATTATCTCACACATCACTCGGATATAATGAGGTCTTATTTGCACAGTTTATTATGGTACATAATATAATTCCCCACATTAAGCTAACGATACCCCCTTGGTCAAATAAATTTACTGTTAATTAGCGTTGACCAACATTTAATCAATTTCCTTGATTCTCAAACTTAACTTAATTTCTACTCCAACAGAATTATAAAATAATCCAGCAGTCAAATTTTACTTGATGGAAACAAATTACATAAGTTTATCAAGTATCGCAATCCAAGGTATCTCGGGACGCGAATCCCTCCAAATTAAGATTTCAGACCTACGCATATAATTATCTCCCAATATGCAGAGATCATTTGATTCAATCTAAAATTGAATCTTACCCATAAAAATCAAAGAGAAAACTATATAAGCATTCCAATCCTCATAATTCTCGGGATTAAGAATCTATACGCCATTTGCAAATGGTATGAGATTTCTTGACTCTAATAAAGACAACCCTTACACTCAAATTGTTGTGGTTTTATTTTTCAAACCATGTATAATGGTTACCTTTTTATAAAGGTGGATCAATTCATATTGAAATAAGAATCATGGTTAAGAGAATGCCTTATAGGTTATTTAAATATATTTTAGACATGATGATCACTGGAGCTTAGTAAGATTTCTAGTGAGTCGACTTCAGGTTGATCACTAGGAGATCAAAATTTTGGTTCTAGCACTATTGAAACATTCACAACCAAGATAGGGAGTTGACATACTATCGAAATGGTTGCGATCAATCGTAGTAGTTTATCTTAAACTAGAGGAGCATGTGTGATGGTTCAAGAACTTATTCGATAGTTTAATAGAGGATTGTGATCGGTACATTCCAGGAATATATTGAACAAAGCCACCTGTGAGATTTATGTCTAAGTGTTGTCTTGATTAGACTCGAGAAATATTGCATCATTTTCAAATGGTGCATAGCTTCTTAATTCCAAGAATTATGAGGATTGGAATGCTTGCATAAATGTCACTTTGATTGTTATGGGTGTGATCTGATGTATATCAGCTAATATGATCTCCGCATATTGGTTGAAAGTTGTGTAAGTAGACCGAAGATCATAATTTATTGGAATCCATGTCTATGGGACACCTAGATTGTGAAACGACCTTAATAGACTTATATGTTTTTCCAAAATGTAAAACCCAATCGGTTGATTATTTTACTATCCCGTTGAAGTGGTAAATAAGTTAAGTATGAGAATAAAGGAATTTATTATATCTTGGTCAAAATCGATTAAAGTAAATTGATTTGACTAAGTGGGTGTCGTACACTTAATGTGGTGAATCATATTATGTACTATAATCAATTTTGCAAATAAGATCTCATTACAATCGAGTGAATTCTGAGAAAATTAAATTGGAGTACGGTCGTGATTATTTGGTGGAGTTAGTTCATTGTTAAATAAAGAAAGAAAATAATTACAGTAATTTTAATTGGGATTTTTTGGTATTTATTTGGAGAATTCAATTATTTATCTTGGGTCCATATACACAAGTAGCCTGTCCCCATATTCTTTAGAAAACCAGTTTGGCCCAAGCCCACCTTTTATACTTGAATATAAATGGGTAGGTATTTAATCATAATTATGGTTCATTAGGGATCGAGAGGGGTGAGAGAATACACGCTTCACATTTTTTATGAAGAGTCCTATAGAGATACCACCATATCTCACTCATAAGGAAGGTTCTTCATCTCAAAGGGTGTCCACCCACCTACCTGACTTTAGGGAGGATCATAAACTAGATGATCCTAGCATACAAAAGGTTTAATCAAGGTTTTTCGAATACCTAGGAGGGCATAAAGGATTTCATCATCATCGACCTTTGTCTCTTCATACAATCACAACAAGATTCGTAATGGTATGAATTCTTCAAATCCTGGATTTAATCTTTCAAAACTAGTTCTTGTTTTCGTTTCAATGCATGATTAATCAAAGATCCATAGAGCTTAAATTTTTCTGCATTTAAATGTCAATTTCAGGTTATTTTTCCTAATAATTGGTATCAGATCCTCGATTAAGATTGATCGTGTATTTAAAATATCCATATTGTTCACTAAGAAACCTTAGTTTTGGCATATTATTTTATTATACATCTTTGTGTATGGTATCATACTAACATGGTTTTGTAGAGATTCTATGTTTATATCCCTTCCATTATGGTCACATATATTTATTTTGTGTGATTAGATACTACAGTGGCTTATTCGTAGTTATTTTTCGCTCCTAGATTTGATATGGTTGTAATAATTAGGTTTTTGAAATTATTTCAATATCAATGTATTTGGAGAAGTTGTAAGAGGGTTGTAATGTTTATTTATAGATAAATTAATATATTTTCATGGTTTGGGTGTTGGACAAAGTTTCATTGCTTTTGGTGAAGTTTTGACCTGGTTATCGAGGTTTTTGTATGGCAAAATGAGAGGAGGAGGAAGTCTATCCCCGAAAGGGCCGATCGATCGAACCCCCAGGAAGATATAGGTCTTAATGCTATTTTGATGGTTCTTGTCTCGGTTCTTCATTCTGATCATTCCCAAAGATGCAAAAAAGTTATTCCAGAAGTAAAGATCAACAAGAACTCATGGATGTCATGAAGTCTACTTTAAGTTTGACTCTATATCAAAAGCAAGTCTTCTACAATAAGGATTATTGGGCTTGAAGAGTTTTACTTAAATAAGGAGACTATGCCATGACGGATGGGGGCAATTTTGTCGTTATTTTTAATTTATGTTCTGCATTTATTTATTTATATTTTCATGAATGTCTCTTTATTATTATATTTCATAATTTGGCGTAATAATTGAATTAATTAGGAACACTCATTTTATGGACAACATTAATTATAGATTAAGACCGGCCTAGATTATCATTTTTTTTTAAATCCGTATAATTGTTTTTCAAAAAAAATCCGTCTCGTTTATTATTTTCTAAATTGAAGTAAATTGGGGTAACTAATTTTAAGGTATAAATTAAAATTTAATTTTTGAGTTTTATTTTAATTCAAAATTGATTTTATTTTTTGGGAAAATTATAATAGTGAGATCGGGTAATTTAATTTTTTAATTCGGGCTTTTAGAATTGAATGAAAACTTTTTCAAAAGCCTCAAAGTTTTAAAATTCTAAGAGGGAGAGGGGTTTCAACGTAAACCCAACGGTCTTCATGTTTTATGAATCAGATGTGATTAATTCCTCGAGTCAATTAGGCTTCTCCCCACCCTACCCCCACAGATAGAATTAATGAGGGCATCACAGATTCATTAAAAATCTTAAGTGATAATTCTGAGAATTAGAATGTGAGTGAGTTTGATCCCCCCCCACCCCACCCCCATGGGGAAGTCCATCATGAGCAGTTTCTATTTCGAGGACTAAATAGGTGGTATACATTAAGACAGAACTTTTGATATCCTCCCCCGCGGAATCATTAAATTATGAGTGGGACCAAAAGACACCGGCTATTAATTATGTTGGACAAAGAGTCAAAAATTGTCTAGATGCAATAACGAAACATGAAAAAATGTCTAGTTCAAAGTATGGTGATTTAAGCTCCTCACAAGAAATCTCACGTCATAAGGGGACTAGGATGCCAGATAGATTAATTAAATATCAACGGCTGAAGGATGCCACTTTTATATTTAATCAAATAATTATCGCGTGTTTAATTAGAAATTAAGTTTTTTAATTTCTTGATTCTTAGATTTCGATTAAACTTTTTTGAACGGTTTTACTCGTAAAGTTTTAACTAAAATAAATTTCAAGGACTGAAAATATAATAAGACATTGTTCTAACTTAAGGGGATGATAAAATATTTTAACCCACAATTCTCATTAATATTTTAAAATTATGATGTGATTAACACCTCGCGTCAGTTAGGCTGACCCCTCACGGATGGTTTTAATCATGGAATCACGGCATTTTAAAATATATAGTGATTCTTTCAAATTAAGTGTTAAATATTTTCGCTCCCCCTCATGGGGAAGTCCTATATGTACATCTTTGATTTCAAATAATTTACCGATGAGAATTTGTAAATACCTATAATTTGTTGATTTGGATTAGACATGGTGGGAAAACTCGATACCATTTCATTATCCGAGAGTGAGGATCATCGATAGCCAAAGGTTGGTGTGGTTTCTCAAGAAGGGGTTTGATTCTTTCTCAAAAGGGAGGTAAGATGATAGGGCTAAATCTCAAGTTTAATTATTTGGGGTTAATAAAGGTTCATATTCCTCAATAGTAGTGAAATAGCCAAAATGCGGGTATTCTCAGTACAAGTAGTTGGAACTTTTATAGAAATGTGTCCAGGTTTTCCCTACTTTGTAAGAAAAATGATATTGTAATGGTTTTTCTCTTAAAAGTAAATGTGTTATTTATGGTTCGATCCACGATAACTTGGTATGTAATTTTGGCAACCACAAATCAAGATTGCAACTCATTGCAAAGGTTACAGGTAATCGAGAAATTACTTATAAAATAAATGTACCAAGTTATGGGTATTTGTAATATGCCAACGGTATTAGCGGTGGGATATTCTTATGAATTTTCGTGTAGATAAAAAGTTAATTGGGGACATCCCGGTTGGATTCCTTCGGCGCAGGCTTGGGCCTCAAAGTTGGGATGAGGGGAGGAATGATGAAGGAAGAAGGTTCCATCCCTCTCTCTCTCTTCCCATTTTTGGCCTAGCAGGTGTGGGAGATTCGTGGACATGGAGATGTAACACACTGTATTTTTAATGATTTTTATATTTGGATTAAATGTGAATTAAATTGGGATTAATGAAATATTAACTGGAATAATTAATCTGGGGTAATAAATATTAATTAGAGAGAAAAGGATTAATATTTATTTATACGGAATATTACTTAGTGAATGAGTAATAATAAGGATACTGTAATACTATAATTATCATGAGTTAAAAATACAGCGGTTTCGATAAATTAAGTCGAGATGCACGTGTCAGTCGAGTCAGGACTTAATTTAGGAAATACAATATAATTTTACTTTTGATATATTAAATGGTCATTTGAGTGCGCCAATGTGTCCGGAAGGGTTCAAAAAAGTCTACTCCGGAGTTTAGTTTGGGTCCCGAGGCACTTTTAGGCCAAACCGGCACCCCGGAGGGGTATTTTGGTCTTTTGAACTTTTGGAGATAATAAATCCACCAAAATTTAAGGGTTATATCTGATGTAACAAAAGGTAAATAAGGGTTAACAGTTACAAAACTGAGAGAGACAATCAAGGGAGGAAGAAAGAGCGTTCTGAAGGAGTTTCAAGACTGTCCAACACCCTTTTCACACCAAAACCACCGCAGTTGCATAAATCGGGAGGAGATGAGCACACCCATACCATCAATCTTGTGGAAATTAGACCTACATATAGAGGCAAGTGTTTATATTGCAGAATTTCGATTTGATATACTATCCAAGTTAGAGTAAGATAATATTTACATGAAATTCATACCTATTGGCTTTGAAACTTGAAGAAATAATCATATTCTTGGGTAGGAAATTGTTGTACGTTTGGTTCCTCTTCATGTAGGATGATTCTAATGAATTAATATCATGATTTGGTGAAGAAATCTGGAATTTATTTGGTGTTATAAGTAAAAGAAGGTTGTTGGTTGCATAAATTCTTGGCTCTTAGAAAAGGATTATGTAATAAACCAAGGGCCCAAGTGTAAGTTAAACTTATAAGGTATATTGGAACATCATATTACCAAAGTTGGTAGACCACCCTTACAGGATGAAATACGACCTAATATTGATAATACACTATCTTGTCGTAGTGAGATCATTATCAATGATTAGGATACATGTGTCACTTATATTGCATAACAAGTGGGGCCATGTCGTAGTGGGAGCATCAGGAGTCATCCTATGTGGTTAGTGTTTTGGATGATCATTTCGATATGATCCCAAGCAAAAACGAACCGGGTCCCAGGACCTACAACGAGGCATTTCAAGACTACGAATTTTGCATTAATTTATGATTATAGATACTAGAAGGGATTTGATGTATTTGAATCAAGTTTTGGGGCTTGTAAACTTGTTGATGGGGTAAAATCCATTAGGCACAAGTGGACTTACAAGAAGTTAAAAGAAAGATGGATGGGAAGGTCCAAGCCAAGGCAAGTCTTACTAAAGTCTGTCGGAATTACTTTAACGTTAAGACTGTGTTCTTGAACGACTATCTTGAAAAGTAAATAGTAAGAAGTTGAGAAAATCAAAGTGATGTAATCTTGTGAAATCCATTTATGGATTTAAGCTAACATTAAGATCTTGGGTCATTTGGTTTGATCAGGTAATTAAATTTTGATTTTTATCAAAGCCCTAGTAATATTTGTTAGTATATGAAGCATGATGGAAATGATAATCCAAAACAAGCTAACAATTTGTTGATGATATTTTCCTAATCAGGAATGAATTTGGAGTATTGTATCACATAGGAGTTTTGTTATCCGAATTTTTGATGTAAAATACTTAGGACAAGCCAGGCACATCTTTATGATCAAGCTTTCACTAGATCGGTTACAAAGGATGTTGGGCTTTTCCTAAGTTAATTATATCAATATTTCATATACAGATTAGCATCAGGATTCCATGAAAAGAGTTTCTTTTCAAGTATGGAATCATTCTTCCAGGAAATTAATGTCTTGGGACATTTGATTAATTGGAAGGAACAGGAAATATACCTAATGTTTCGCCAGTTGGCAGCCTCATAAATGTTATGTATTGTGTGCAAAGTCCAATATATATTATCCCTTCGGCATGGTCAACAGATTCCAGTCTAATTGTCTTGTACCTTTTAGGGAAAAATAATAGTTATAAGTTGGAGGAGTGTGAAACAATCTTCAATTGTTGACTCCACCAGCGAGGCCAAAATTGTTGTCACTTCGAAGACGAAGAGGTTATATGGATCTGTTACTTTCTAATTAACTTTGGTGAGGTTCCTTCAAGTACAATTAGCTATTACATTTTCAAGCGAATATAGCAGTAAGATTGCTAGTTCGAGAGAATCGGTGACCCATAAGAGGGTGTACAAGATAAAATCCGAGCTAAAAGCTCTGATACCAATTTATAAAAGGCGGATTGTAATACCAATTTGTGAATGCACAATTTTCTAATGGAGTTAAACTTATTTAAAATGATGTCAATACCCAAAAAAAATCTAATTTTAATTTAAACCCTAAACATGCATCTATGTGATTGAAAGCAGTAAATCAATAAGCATGCAAATAAATCAAATTTCAGGAAAAATCCCCGCACAGTAAAACCTATAGTTCACTAAAGTTTGGAAATCACAACTTACAACACTTTAGAGAAATAGTATAATAAATTCCCATGAGAACTCACAAAAACTGCAGCCTTCAAATCAGCAATGACTTCCCTCGAGAACCCACAATGACCGCAGTCGCCAATAATAACTCCCTCTAGAAAGACACGAACCTCAATCCTCCTCTTCAGCAGTGAGTATCCCCAAGTTCAGTAGGGAAGAAATCTCTCCACGAGAATAACTTCGATAAAGAAGTGTTTGGATTCTAAAGATGATTCACAAAAGTAATTGGGATTGTTTTTGCGAATTAAAACAGGTTTTTGCCCTAAAAAGTGAAGACTATTTTGTAGCCGTTCTACAGTTTGCATAAATAAAAGTCTTAACGAAAAATATTCATAAAACAGGTTTTTATAGGCAAACAAAATTTTTGAGATGGCGGAATGTTGTTCGAACGATAGTGTGATGTCGTTAGAAGTGCCTTCGAACGATGTATCAAACGACGCGCCAATGTCGTTTGAATGACATTGCAAAGTCGTTTGAACGACTAAAATGATTTTTTAATGTTCCACCTATAGGTAACTCTGAAAACATTTTAAGTTTGAAAAATGTCTCATTTTATAAAAAAAACATCTTTGAAATTAGTAAAAAATATAAGAAACACAAAACTAAATCCATACCAAAATTACGCCTCATTGTATAACTTTATTGAAGATGCTTGATATTCGGATCCGTCTTCTTGAACGTGTGAATGTGAAATGTCTTGGCGGTTGGAACAGGATACGCCATACACAATGTAAACTAGGAACTAGGGACAAAGATGGAAAACATGTCCTTACAAATCTCCCCATATGGCTATTCCAGTATAAAATAAAAACATCTGAATTGTCAATTAATGTCCTATACAAATCTAATACCCTCCCAGAAACCCAAAAGTGGAAAGATACTAAATATGTAAGTCTTTAAAATATTTAACTTTCAAATCTACAAATCTCTTGTTGTTGATCTTCTTTTTGTGTGCTTTTCAAATGCTCATCAAAGTCCTGCACACAATAAACAAAGAAAATACCTTCGTGACGTATCAAGTTTGAAATGAGATAAAACATAAATCAAATATGAAATCAAGTCTCCCCCATAATTCATAATTTATTCTCACCCTATTTATTTGTCTGAAATAGACAAGGAAAAGAAGTAAAAATAAATAAACCAGAGTGTCACAACAAGCATAACAAATCATCACAAACATATATCAAATAATCTCATGCCCGATAAACTCAAAAGGTTCTGCAAACTATTTTTGATTTTTTTAATTTTTTCAAGCAAAAAGAATTTTACAAAAACAACACACGCCATGAAATAACACTAAGATAACCAAATCGTGGAAACAGTATGAATGGGTGTGAACAAATTCGATAGGAAAATCAACTCAAACATTTATAACATATGTGCACGATGAATATGGATACTCCTAACGAATGAACTCAAAATCATCCTTAGGTGTAAAAATGTTGAATTCATTTGACATTGACTCAATCTAATCAACAAATCAGAGTCTAAAATGATTTCCACAATAACGTCTAAGACTATGTAATTCTTTTTCAAGACTTTATCAGGACGTGCAAACTCGTTGATTTCCAACCAAACTCCCTCAAAAGATAAACATTATCATATTTTCTATTCTATTCTTTTGAAAGATCAATCAAACTAAATTATTTGGCCCCTTTTAGCATATTTTCCTTTTATTGCCTTAATTTTTTCTTAGGCTCTTTTCAAACGATGGCTTTCACGACGAGTTCACATGCCTCTCGCAGCCCTTTCCCTTGTACACTCATATTTTTTTCAATACTAAACAAACTCTCATGTGCAACGGTTCTTACATGCACTACTTTCATTATATCATTTTATCGCATTTGATTCGTTTTAAAGACATGATTGAGATGAAAACACTTTTACCAACAAGTGGTAGACAAGTACAAAAATCAAATAAATTTGTGCATGTGTGCATTAAAGGATACTATGAGTCAAACATGTATAAAGTAATCACTTATCATATCTTAATGAATCCTCACATTATAAAGAACAAAATGAAATGATGATGCGTCTCAAAACACTATCAAAAAGTCACGTGGATAATGAAATAATATTGTGACTTGGTCATCCTAAATGTCCATCCATATATGATGTAAAAAGAAATACAAAAATCTTTTTGTGTTTTTCAAAAAAAAATATCAAAATAAATCTTTTTGGCTTTTTCACTTTTTCCAAAAAATATTTTTCAAGAAAAACAAAAGTCTTTTTGGATTTTTTGAAAAATATATCAAAATGGAAAAAGATAAATACAATGGTAGTACACACTAGAAATAGGCATAAACATATAATCATGAAAAGCATCCTATGCTAGCAAACAAGTCAAAACCTCAATCATTAGGTCCGGAGGAGTTTTCCAAATGTGGTGACATCCTATGAAAATCATCCATCAAATCATGTGAAGTTTTGACCAAATACTCAACTTTCTCTCAAAAACTCTCAAAATTTCTCATGTCATGTGCCGGAGCATGTGGAGTAACATGTGTGGGAGTGAATGTGGGAACACATGTAATAGCATAATGAGGTAAATACCTATAATAAACTTGGGAACCAGCTCGGGTGCAACATGGGAAGTGGACGCAGCATCATAACCTATTCTGAGTCTCTCAACATTACCCAAAGCGGGACCGAGGACCATCTTTCCAACCTTCTTAGATATGTGCTCTACAGTGATCTTGACCTCACGGGAATGTTCATGATCTCTCTTGAGTTGGGATACACGGGCTTCGAGTTTCACACGAGTCTTCAATGAAGATTGAAGATCTCCCGTAAGACTAGCCAGAGCGTTGGTCAATTCACTCTTTTCTTGGCCTAAGACAATCAACTGCTCACACAAAAAAACCTTCACCCTCTCGAGTTGACTCGCCGATGCCTCACACACCCTCAAAACTTCTATCTCTCTCTCCAAATCTAACACCTTAAGACCTAACTCCTTATTTAACTTTTTCGTCTTCAACGTCTCGGTGTATAAATATCTAAACACTTTTTGGAGATGCCCTTCTCCTTAACTTCCAATTTGATCCTCACACTCACTCGAATAGCCCGAAACATAATAAAGGCTCTCACGTTTACAAGTGTCCTCATCTCCGTGGGATAAACTAGATGTGCTCATGTGACTAGCCATGAAAGCAGCGCACTTTTCATGCGGTGATTCATTTTCGGAATCATCCAACTCGATGTCATTATCGCTAAGAGTGGCCATATTAGCAATTTTATTTCCCTTTCTCTTTAGCATAGTGGAACACTCATATGCTTTATGACCTTATCCCTTGCACTCAAAACATCTCACTTATTTCTCTTTCTCACCGCTATCCTTAGCCTCATATTTCTTTCTGTCTTTCTCAAAAATCTTTTTATTGGAAGAATTTTCTTTGGAGAGTTTGAGAAATTTTTAAAAAAATTTGCAAATAAGGTAAAGTCGTCAAAATCATACTTTCCCACGGAATCAGACTCACAAACTCTCTCTTTTTTCTTTTTCTTAACTTGAGTCTTTAAAGTTATCCCTCTATCCTTAGGCTTAATGGTTTGGGGAAACATGTCGATTTCGTAAGTTTGAAGATATCTTACGAGTTCTTCCAAACTAAGTGAATCTGATATCCCAATGAGTTCAAAACAGTGACCTTATGAATAAATCGTTTCGAGAGTGACCTCAAGATCTTTTTAACGACTCTCGAATCATCAATCTTATCACCCAAATTAAAAATCATGTTAACAATGTCCGATAACCTAGCATAAAATGTAACAACCCGCGTAATTTTGGGGGTATTTTCGAAATTAAGAGGAAAAATAAAGTTTTTGATAAAATTATTTTTATTACTCAAATATGTTGAATTTTATTTTTAAAGATGATAATTTCAAACGGTTTCGAAATTGGAATTAAAATGGAGTTTTAATTGAATTTTTATTATATAGAAGAGTCCTCAAAACATAAAACTCTCTAGCAAAAAAAAATATATTTAAAAATATTGAACGGTCCCTTCGAGCTGAATTTTTTTTTGTATCTTCCTCTCGTTGTCGGCTAATTCTACCTAAAATTTCATCCAATTCCAACGGTCCGATCGTCCGGAATAAATTTTTTAGTGTTTGTATCTGATTAGAACTCTTTTCTTAATCAAACTCTTAATCCTTTATATATCAACTAATTCGTGGCTTGGCTTTTCAAATCACTTTTTCTCAAACTTTTCAACCATAAGACCTCTCCAAAATTACTCTCTTTCATATACAAACCATAGCCCCAAACTTGTTCAAGATTTCAACCTTAGATTAGAAGGCTTATTGGGTGTTTTCTCGAGTTTGGGCTAGAACGAGATTTGATTTTTTTTTGCGAGAGGAACGTGATGGTGTGTTTAGATTTTAAGGCTCGAATTAGGTGATGATTTTAAGGTATGGGGTTTTACACAATATGCTCCTAAATCTCGCGAGTGTTTATTCCGTTGAATTCTTGTTAATTGAGCTCATATTTTGAATTGTTAAATTCATTGAAATCTGGAAAAATAATTGTTGGAATTATTTTGATTCATGTGGTATAATTCATGTTGTTGTTGAGCACGTTGTCATGAGATTTTAATATGGCACGGACGTTGGGCACCCGCTAAAATTCCTGCTTCCAAGGACTATGACTTGATAAAGCATATGCGGATGGGGTGAGGCCTGGTGACCCGGTTAATGTGTTGTTGAAAAATTTATTTATAAATGCTATTGAGATTCGCATTTGATTTGAATATTCGTATTCGTATTGTTGCGTTTTATTCACCGCTAATATTTGTTGAGTATCTTTCCTGTCGTATTGTGTACTTCCCCATATTTTCTTTTAGTGGCAGGTTAGCGCGGATTTTGCGCGCTTGGGATTTATTGGAGATGGATTTTAGCGTGGATTATTTTTGGGAGGATTTTTAATACAAGATGAGAAGACTTGTATTTATTTTGACGTATAGAGCATTGGAGATTTATTTTATTTCGAGTTAGATGTTGTATTTATTCGAGAGAATTGTTGTATTTATTTGAAGAGATTGAGATTAGTTGATTCTCTTATATTTTGTATTGCATGATTTTTAGATGCTCTATACCTTATTATTTGTGAAATTGATTTAGTTTATCGACAGTAGCGCTTCGTTCGCTCTCCCCGGGGGGGCGGGGTGTTAGAAAATGGTATCAGAGCTTAGGTATATGGCCACCCTCGGGTCTTGGGTTTTTGGGTCTGTTGCGTTTTTGTGGCGCGTATTTTTGGAGATAGAATATTTAGATGTGAGGAACTTATTTTGGAGACGAGATTATTTTGAAGATTGTTGGCCTGATTTTTGTGAGTTAGGTATTCGGCGAATTTCGAGGGCGAAATTCCATTGTTAGTGGGGAAGTGTAGCAACCCGCGTAATTTTGGGGGTATTTTCGAAATTAAGAGGAAAAATAAAGTTTTTGATAAAATTATTTTTATTACTCAAATATGTTGACTTTTAGTTTTAAAGATGAGAATTTCAAACGGTTTCGAAATTTGAATTAAAATGGAGGTTTAATTGAATTTTTATTATATAGAAGAGTCCTCAAAACATAAAACTCTCTAGCAAAAAAAAATATTTAAAAATATTGAACGGTCCCTTCGAGCTGAATTTTTTTTTGTATCTTCCTCTCGTTGTCGGCTAATTCTACCTAAAATTTCATCCAATTCCAACGGTCCGATCGTCCGGAATAAATTTTTAGTGTTTGTATCTGATTAGAACTCTTTTCTTAATCAAACTCTTAATCCTTTATATATCAACTAATTCGTGGCTTGGCTTTTCAAATCACTTTTTCTCAAACTTTTCAACCATAAGACCTCTCCAAAATTACTCTCTTTCATATACAAACCATAGCCCCAAACTTGTTCAAGATTTCAACCTTAGATTAGAAGGCTTATTTGGTGTTTTCTCGAGTTTGGGCTAGAACGAGATTTGATTTTTTTTTTTGCGAGAGGAACGTGATGGTGTGTTTAGATTTTAAGGCTCAAATTAGGTGATGATTTTAAGGTATGGGGTTTTACACAATATGCTCCTAAATCTCGCGAGTGTTTATTCCGTTGAATTCTTGTTAATTGAGCTCATATTTTGAATTGTTAAATTCATTGAAATCTGGAAAAATAATTGTTGGAATTATTTTGATTCATGTGGTATTATTCATGTTGCTGTTGAGCACGTTGTCATGATATTTTAATATGGCACGGACGTTGGGCACCCGCCAAAATTTCTGCTTCCAAGGGCTATGACTTGATAAAGCATATGCGGATGGGGTGAGGCCTGGTGACCCGGTTAATGTGTTGTTGAAAAATTTATTGATAAAATGCTATTGAGATTCGCATTTGATTTGAATATTCGTATTCTTATTGTTGCGTTTTATTCACCGCTAATATTTGTTGAGTATCTTTCCTGTCGTATTGTGTACTTCCCCATATTTTCTTTTAGTGGCAGGTTAGCGCGGATTTTGCGCGCTTGGGATTTATTGGAGATGGATTTTAGCGTGGATTATTTTTGGGAGGATTTTTAATACAAGATGAGAAGACTTGTATTTATTTTGATGTATAGAGCATTGGTGATTTATTTTATTTCGAGTTAGATGTTGTATTTATTCGAGAGAATTGTTGTATTTATTTGAAGAGATTGAGATTAGTTGATTCTCTTATATTTTGTATTTTGTGATTTTTAGATGCTCTATACCTTATTATTTGTGAAATTAATTTTGTTTATTGACAGTAGCGCTCCGCTCGCTCTCCCCTGGCGGGCGGGGAGTTAGAAAACGGTATCAGAGCTTAGGTATACGACCACCCTCGGGTCTTGGGTTTTTGGGTCTGTTGCGTTTTTGTGGCGCGTATTTTTGGAGATAGAATATTTAGATGTGAGGAACTTATTTTGGAGACGAGATTATTTTGAAGATCGTTGGCTGATTTTTGAGAGTTAGGTATTCGACAAATTTCGAGGGCGAAATTCCATTGGTAGTGGGGAAGTGTAGCAACCCGCGTAATTTTGGGGGTATTTTCGAAATTAAGAGGAAAAATAAAGTTTTTGATAAAATTATTTTTATTACTCAAATATGTTGAATTTTATTTTTAAAGATGTAAATTTCAAACGGTTTCGAAATTGGAATTAAAATGGAGTTTTAATTGAATTTTTATTATATAGAAGAGTCCTCAAAACATAAAACTCTCTAGCAAAAAAAATATTTAAACATAATGAACTGTCCGATCGAGCTGAATTTTTTTTTGTAGCTTTCACTCGTCATCGGCTAATTCTACCTAAAATTTCATCCAATTCCAACGGTCCGATCGTCCGGAATAAATTTTTTAGTGTTTGTATCTGATTAGAACTCTTTTCTTAATCAAACTCTTAATCCTTTATATATCAACTAATTCGTGGCTTGGCTTTTCAAATCACTTTTTCTCAAACTTTTCAACCATAAGACCTCTCCAAAATTACTCTCTTTCATATACAAACCATAGCCCCAAACTTGTTCAAGATTTCAACCTTAGATTAGAAGGCTTATTGGGTGTTTTCTCGAGTTTGGGCTAGAACGAGATTTGATTTTTTTTTGCGAGAGGAACGTGATGGTGTGTTTAGATTTTAAGGCTCGAATTAGGTGATGATTTTAAGGTATGGGGTTTTACACAATATGCTCCTAAATCTCGCGAGTGTTTATTCCGTTGAATTCTTGTTAATTGAGCTCATATTTTGAATTGTTAAATTCATTGAAATCTGGAAAAATAATTGTTGGAATTATTTTGATTCATGTGGTATAATTCATGTTGTTGTTGAGCACGTTGTCATGAGATTTTAATATGGCACGGACGTTGGGCACCCGCTAAAATTCCTGCTTCCAAGGACTATGACTTGATAAAGCATATGCGGATGGGGTGAGGCCTGGTGACCCGGTTAATGTGTTGTTGAAAAATTTATTTATAAATGCTATTGAGATTCGCATTTGATTTGAATATTCGTATTCGTATTGTTGCGTTTTATTCACCGCTAATATTTGTTGAGTATCTTTCCTGTCGTATTGTGTACTTCCCCATATTTTCTTTTAGTGGCAGGTTAGCGCGGATTTTGCGCGCTTGGGATTTATTGGAGATGGATTTTAGCGTGGATTATTTTTGGGAGGATTTTTAATACAAGATGAGAAGACTTGTATTTATTTTGACGTATAGAGCATTGGAGATTTATTTTATTTCGAGTTAGATGTTGTATTTATTCGAGAGAATTGTTGTATTTATTTGAAGAGATTGAGATTAGTTGATTCTCTTATATTTTGTATTGCATGATTTTTAGATGCTCTATACCTTATTATTTGTGAAATTGATTTAGTTTATCGACAGTAGCGCTTCGTTCGCTCTCCCCGGGGGGGCGGGGTGTTAGAAAATGGTATCAGAGCTTAGGTATATGGCCACCCTCGGGTCTTGGGTTTTTGGGTCTGTTGCGTTTTTGTGGCGCGTATTTTTGGAGATAGAATATTTAGATGTGAGGAACTTATTTTGGAGACGAGATTATTTTGAAGATTGTTGGCCTGATTTTTGTGAGTTAGGTATTCGGCGAATTTCGAGGGCGAAATTCCATTGTTAGTGGGGAAGTGTAGCAACCCGCGTAATTTTGGGGGTATTTTCGAAATTAAGAGGAAAAATAAAGTTTTTGATAAAATTATTTTTATTACTCAAATATGTTGACTTTTAGTTTTAAAGATGAGAATTTCAAACGGTTTCGAAATTTGAATTAAAATGGAGGTTTAATTGAATTTTTATTATATAGAAGAGTCCTCAAAACATAAAACTCTCTAGCAAAAAAAAATATTTAAAAATATTGAACGGTCCCTTCGAGCTGAATTTTTTTTTGTATCTTCCTCTCGTTGTCGGCTAATTCTACCTAAAATTTCATCCAATTCCAACGGTCCGATCGTCCGGAATAAATTTTTAGTGTTTGTATCTGATTAGAACTCTTTTCTTAATCAAACTCTTAATCCTTTATATATCAACTAATTCGTGGCTTGGCTTTTCAAATCACTTTTTCTCAAACTTTTCAACCATAAGACCTCTCCAAAATTACTCTCTTTCATATACAAACCATAGCCCCAAACTTGTTCAAGATTTCAACCTTAGATTAGAAGGCTTATTTGGTGTTTTCTCGAGTTTGGGCTAGAACGAGATTTGATTTTTTTTTTTGCGAGAGGAACGTGATGGTGTGTTTAGATTTTAAGGCTCAAATTAGGTGATGATTTTAAGGTATGGGGTTTTACACAATATGCTCCTAAATCTCGCGAGTGTTTATTCCGTTGAATTCTTGTTAATTGAGCTCATATTTTGAATTGTTAAATTCATTGAAATCTGGAAAAATAATTGTTGGAATTATTTTGATTCATGTGGTATTATTCATGTTGCTGTTGAGCACGTTGTCATGATATTTTAATATGGCACGGACGTTGGGCACCCGCCAAAATTTCTGCTTCCAAGGGCTATGACTTGATAAAGCATATGCGGATGGGGTGAGGCCTGGTGACCCGGTTAATGTGTTGTTGAAAAATTTATTGATAAAATGCTATTGAGATTCGCATTTGATTTGAATATTCGTATTCTTATTGTTGCGTTTTATTCACCGCTAATATTTGTTGAGTATCTTTCCTGTCGTATTGTGTACTTCCCCATATTTTCTTTTAGTGGCAGGTTAGCGCGGATTTTGCGCGCTTGGGATTTATTGGAGATGGATTTTAGCGTGGATTATTTTTGGGAGGATTTTTAATACAAGATGAGAAGACTTGTATTTATTTTGATGTATAGAGCATTGGTGATTTATTTTATTTCGAGTTAGATGTTGTATTTATTCGAGAGAATTGTTGTATTTATTTGAAGAGATTGAGATTAGTTGATTCTCTTATATTTTGTATTTTGTGATTTTTAGATGCTCTATACCTTATTATTTGTGAAATTAATTTTGTTTATTGACAGTAGCGCTCCGCTCGCTCTCCCCTGGCGGGCGGGGAGTTAGAAAACGGTATCAGAGCTTAGGTATACGACCACCCTCGGGTCTTGGGTTTTTGGGTCTGTTGCGTTTTTGTGGCGCGTATTTTTGGAGATAGAATATTTAGATGTGAGGAACTTATTTTGGAGACGAGATTATTTTGAAGATCGTTGGCTGATTTTTGAGAGTTAGGTATTCGACAAATTTCGAGGGCGAAATTCCATTGGTAGTGGGGAAGTGTAGCAACCCGCGTAATTTTGGGGGTATTTTCGAAATTAAGAGGAAAAATAAAGTTTTTGATAAAATTATTTTTATTACTCAAATATGTTGAATTTTATTTTTAAAGATGTAAATTTCAAACGGTTTCGAAATTGGAATTAAAATGGAGTTTTAATTGAATTTTTATTATATAGAAGAGTCCTCAAAACATAAAACTCTCTAGCAAAAAAAATATTTAAACATAATGAACTGTCCGATCGAGCTGAATTTTTTTTTGTAGCTTTCACTCGTCATCGGCTAATTCTACCTAAAATTTCATCCAATTTCAACTGTCCGATCGTCCGGAATAATTTTTTTAGTATTTGTATCTCATTAGAACTCTTTTCTTAATCAAACTCTTAATCCTTTATATATCAACTAATTCGTGGCTTGGCTTTTCAAATCACTTTTTCTCAAACTTTTCAACCAGAAGACCTCTCCAAAATTACTCTCTTTCATATACAAACCATAGCCCCAAACTTATTCAAAATTTCAACCTTAGATTAGAAGGCTTATTTGGTGTTTTCTCGAGTTTGGGCTTGAACGAGATTTGATTTTTTTTTTTGCGAGAGGAACGTGATGGTGTGTTTAGATTTTGAGGCTCAAATTAGGTGATGATTTTAAGGTATGGGGTTTTACACAATATGCTCCTAAATCTCGCGAGTGTTTATTCCGTTGAATTCTTGTTAATTGAACTCATATTTTGAATTGTTAAATTCATTGAAATCTGGAAAAATAATTGTTGAAATTATTTTGATTCATGTGGTATAATTCATGTTGTTGTTGAGCACGTTGTCATGAAATTTTAATATGGCACGGACGTTGGGCACCCGCCAAAATTCCTGCTTCCAAGGACTATGACTTGATAAAGCATATGCGGATGGGGTGAGGCCTGGTGACCCGGTTAATGTGTTGTTGAAAAATTTATTTATAAATGCTATTGAGATTCGCATTTGATTTGAATATTCGTATTCGTATTGTTGCGTTTTATTCACCGCTAATATTTGTTGAGTATCTTTCCTGTCGTATTGTGTACTTCCCCATATTTTCTTTTAGTGGCAGGTTAGCGCGGATTTTGCGCGCTTGGGATTTATTGGAGATGGATTTTAGCGTGGATTATTTTTGGGAGGATTTTTAATACAAGATGAGAAGACTTGTATTTATTTTGACGTATAGAGCATTGGAGATTTATTTTATTTCGAGTTAGATGTTGTATTTATTCGAGAGAATTGTTGTATTTATTTGAAGAGATTGAGATTAGTTGATTCTCTTATATTTTGTATTGTAGGATTTTTAGATGCTCTATACCTTATTATTAGTGAAATTGATTTAGTTTATCGACAGTAGCGCTTCGTTCGCTCTCCCCGGGGGGGCGGGGTGTTAGAAAATGGTATCAGAGCTTAGGTATACGACCACCCTCGGGTCTTGGGTTTTTGGGTCTGTTGCGTTTTTGTGGCGCGTATTTTTGGAGATAGAATATTTAGATGTGAGGAACTTATTTTGGAGACGAGATTATTTTGAAGATCGTTGGCTGATTTTTGAGAGTTAGGTATTCGACAAATTTCGAGGGCGAAATTCCATTGGTAGTGGGGAAGTGTAGCAACCCGCGTAATTTTGGGGGTATTTTTGAAATTAAGAGGAAAAATAAAGTTTTTGATAAAATTATTTTTATTACTCTAATATGTTGAATTTTATTTTTAAAGATGTAAATTTCAAACGGTTTCGAAATTGGAATTAAAATGGAGTTTTAATTGAATTTTTATTATATAGAAGAGTCCTCAAAACATAAAACTCTCTAGCAAAAAAAATATTTAAACATAATGAACGGTCCGATCGAGCTGAATTTTTTTTGTAGCTTTCACTCGTCGTCGGCTAATTCTACCTAAAATTTCATCCAATTTCAACTGTCCGATCGTCCGGAATAATTTTTTTAGTATTTGTATCTCATTAGAACTCTTTTCTTAATCAAACTCTTAATCCTTTATATATCAACTAATTCGTGGCTTGGCTTTTCAAATCACTTTTTCTCAAACTTTTCAACCAGAAGACCTCTCCAAAATTACTCTCTTTCATATACAAACCATAGCCCCAAACTTATTCAAGATTTCAACCTTAGATTAGAAGGCTTATTTGGTGTTTTCTCGAGTTTGGGCTTGAACGAGATTTGATTTTTTTTTTTGCGAGAGGAACGTGATGGTGTGTTTAGATTTTGAGGCTCAAATTAGGTGATGATTTTAAGGTATGGGGTTTTACACAATATGCTCCTAAATCTCGCGAGTGTTTATTCCGTTGAATTCTTGTTAATTGAGCTCATATTTTGAATTGTTAAATTCATTGAAATCTGGAAAAATAATTGTTGGAATTATTTTGATTCATGTGGTATAATTCATGTTGTTGTTGAGCACGTTGTCATGAGATTTTAATATGGCACGGACGTTGGGCACCCGCCAAAATTCCTGCTTCCAAGGACTATGACTTGATAAAGCATATGCGGATGGGGTGAGGCCTGGTGACCCGGTTAATGTGTTGTTGAAAAATTTATTTATAAATGCTATTGAGATTCGCATTTGATTTGAATATTCGTATTCGTATTGTTGCGTTTTATTCACCGCTAATATTTGTTGAGTATCTTTCCTGTCGTATTGTGTACTTCCCCATATTTTCTTTTAGTGGCAGGTTAGCGCGAATTTTGCGCGCTTGGGATTTATTGGAGATGGATTTTAGCGTGGATTATTTTTGGGAGGATTTTTAATACAAGATGAGAAGACTTGTATTTATTTTGACGTATAGAGCATTGGAGATTTATTTTATTTCGAGTTAGATGTTGTATTTATTCGAGAGAATTGTTGTATTTATTTGAAGAGATTGAGATTAGTTGATTCTCTTATATTTTGTATTGTAGGATTTTTAGATGCTCTATACCTTATTATTTGTGAAATTGATTTAGTTTATCGACAGTAGCGCTTCGTTCGCTCTCCCCGGGGGGGCGGGGTGTTAGAAAATGGTATCAGAGCTTAGGTATACGACCACCCTCGGATCTTGGGTTTTTGGGTCTGTTGCGTTTTTGTGGCGCGTATTTTTGGAGATAGAATATTTAGATGTGAGGAACTTATTTTGGAGACGAGATTATTTTGAAGATCGTTGGCTGATTTTTGAGAGTTAGGTATTCGACGAATTTCGAGGGCGAAATTCCATTGGTAGTGGGGAAGTGTAGCAACCCGCGTAATTTTGGGGGTATTTTCGAAATTAAGAGGAAAAATAAAGTTTTTGATAAAATTATTTTTATTACTCAAATATGTTGAATTTTATTTTTAAAGATGTAAATTTCAAACGGTTTCGAAATTGGAATTAAAATGGAGTTTTAATTGAATTTTTATTATATAGAAGAGTCCTCAAAACATAAAACTCTCTAGCAAAAAAAATATTTAAACATAATGACCGGTCCGATCGAGCTGAATTTTTTTTTTTGTAGCTTCCACTCGTCGTCGGCTAATTCTACCTAAAATTTCATCCAATTTCAACTGTCCGATCGTCCGGAATAATTTTTATAGTATTTGTATCTCATTAGAACTCTTTTCTTAATCAAACTCTTAATCCTTTATATATCAACTAATTCGTGGCTTGTCTTTTCAAATCACTTTTTCTCAAACTTTTCAACCATAAGACCTCTCCAAAATTACTCTCTTTCATATACAAACCATAGCCCCAAACTTATTCAAGATTTCAACCTTAGATTAGAAGGCTTATTTGGTGTTTTCTCGAGTTTGGGCTTGAACGAGATTTGATTTTTTTTTTTGCGAGAGGAACGTGATGGTGTGTTTAGATTTTGAGGCTCAAATTAGGTGATGATTTTAAGGTATGGGGTTTTACACAATATGCTCCTAAATCTCGCGAGTGTTTATTCCGTTGAATTCTTGTTAATTGAGCTCATATTTTGAATTGTTAAATTCATTGAAATCTGGAAAAATAATTGTTGGAATTATTTTGATTCATGTGGTATTATTCATGTTGCTGTTGAGCACGTTGTCATGATATTTTAATATGGCACGGACGTTGGGCACCCGCCAAAATTCCTGCTTCCAAGGGCTATGACTTGATAAAGCATATGCGGATGGGGTGAGGCCTGGTGACCCGGTTAATGTGTTGTTGAAAAATTTATTGATAAAATGCTATTGAGATTCGCATTTGATTTGAATATTCGTATTCTTATTGTTGCGTTTTATTCACCGCTAATATTTGTTGAGTATCTTTCCTGTCGTATTGTGTACTTCCCCATATTTTCTTTTAGTGGCAGGTTAGCGCGGATTTTGCGCGCTTGGGATTTATTGGAGATGGATTTTAGCGTGGATTATTTTTGGGAGGATTTTTAATACAAGATGAGAAGACTTGTATTTATTTTGATGTATAGAGCATTGGTGATTTATTTTATTTCGAGTTAGATGTTGTATTTATTCGAGAGAATTGTTGTATTTATTTGAAGAGATTGAGATTAGTTGATTCTCTTATATTTTGTATTTTGTGATTTTTAGATGCTCTATACCTTATTATTTGTGAAATTAATTTTGTTTATTGACAGTAGCGCTCCGCTCGCTCTCCCCTGGCGGGCGGGGAGTTAGAAAATGGTATCAGAGCTTAGGTATACGACCACCCTCGGGTCTTGGGTTTTTGGGTCTGTTGCGTTTTTGTGGCGCGTATTTTTGGAGATATAATCTTTAGATGTGAGGAAATTATTTTTGAGATGAGATTATTTTGAAGATCGTTGGCTGATTTTTGAGAGTTAGGTATTCGGCGAATTTCGAGGGCGAAATTCCATTGGTAGTGGGGAAGTGTAGCAACCCGCGTAATTTTGGGGGTATTTTCGAAATTAAGAGGAAAAATAAAGTTTTTGATAAAATTATTTTTATTACTCAAATATGTTGAATTTTATTTTTAAAGATGTAAATTTCAAACGGTTTCGTAATTGGAATTAAAATGGAGTTTTAATTGAATTTTTATTATATAGAAGAGTCCTCAAAACATAAAACTCTCTAGCAAAAAAAAATATTTAAAAATATTGAACGGTCCCTTCGAGCTGAATTTTTTTTTGTAGCTTCCTCTCGTCGTCGGCTAATTCTACCTAAAATTTTATGCAATTTCAAATGTCCGATCGTCCGGAATAATTTTTTTAGTGTTTGTATCTCATTAGAACTCTTTTCTTAATCAAACTCTTAATCCTTTATATATCAACTAATTCGTGGCTTGGCTTTTCAAATCACTTTTTCTCAAAATTTTCAACCAGAAGACCTCTCCAAAATTACTCTCTTTCATATACAAACCATAGCCCCAAACTTATTCAAGATTTCAACCTTAGATTAGAAGGCTTATTTGGTGTTTTCTCGAGTTTGGGCTTGAACGAGATTTGATTTTTTTTTTTTTTGCGAGAGGAACGTGATGGTGTGTTTAGATTTTGAGGCTCAAATTAGGTGATGATTTTAAGGTATGGGGTTTTACACAATATGCTCCTAAATCTCGCGAGTGTTTATTCCGTTGAATTCTTGTTAATTGAGCTCATATTTTGAATTGTTAAATTCATTGAAATCTGGAAAAATAATTGTTGGAATTATTTTGATTCATGTGGTATAATTCATGTTGTTGTTGAGCACGTTGTCATGAGATTTTAATATGGCACGGACGTTGGGCACCCGCCAAAATTCCTGCTTCCAAGGACTATGACTTGATAAAGCATATGCGGATGGGGTGAGGCCTGGTGACCCGGTTAATGTGTTGTTGAAAAATTTATTTATAAATGCTATTGAGATTCGTATTTGATTTGAATATTCGTATTCGTATTGTTGCGTTTTATTCACCGCTAATATTTGTTGAGTATCTTTCCTGTCGTATTGTGTACTTCCCCATATTTTCTTTTAGTGGCAGGTTAGCGCGAATTTTGCGCGCTTGGGATTTATTGGAGATGGATTTTAGCGTGGATTATTTTTGGGAGGATTTTTAATACAAGATGAGAAGACTTGTATTTATTTTGACGTATAGAGCATTGGAGATTTATTTTATTTCGAGTTAGATGTTGTATTTATTCGAGAGAATTGTTGTATTTATTTGAAGAGATTGAGATTAGTTGATTCTCTTATATTTTGTATTGTAGGATTTTTAGATGCTCTATACCTTATTATTTGTGAAATTGATTTAGTTTATCGACAGTAGCGCTTCGTTCGCTCTCCCCGGGGGGGCGGGGTGTTAGAAAATGGTATCAGAGCTTAGGTATACGACCACCCTCGGGTCTTGGGTTTTTGGGTCTGTTGCGTTTTTGTGGCGCGTATTTTTGGAGATAGAATATTTAGATGTGAGGAACTTATTTTGGAGACGAGATTATTTTGAAGATCGTTGGCTGATTTTTGAGAGTTAGGTATTCGACGAATTTCGAGGGCGAAATTCCATTGGTAGTGGGGAAGTGTAGCAACCCGCGTAATTTTGGGGGTATTTTCGAAATTAAGAGGAAAAATAAAGTTTTTGATAAAATTATTTTTATTACTCAAATATGTTGAATTTTATTTTTAAAGATGTAAATTTCAAACGGTTTCGAAATTGGAATTAAAATGGAGTTTTAATTGAATTTTTATTATATAGAAGAGTCCTCAAAACATAAAACTCTCTAGCAAAAAAAATATTTAAACATAATGAACGGTCCGATCGAGCTGAATTTTTTTTTTGTAGCTTCCACTCGTCGTCGGCTAATTCTACCTAAAATTTCATCCAATTTCAACTGTCCGATCGTCCGGAATAATTTTTTTAGTATTTGTATCTCATTAGAACTCTTTTCTTAATCAAACTCTTAATCCTTTATATATCAACTAATTCGTGGCTTGGCTTTTCAAATCACTTTTTCTCAAACTTTTCAACCATAAGACCTCTCCAAAATTACTCTCTTTCATATACAAACCATAGCCCCAAACTTATTCAAGATTTCAACCTTAGATTAGAAGGCTTATTTGGTGTTTTCTCGAGTTTGGGCTTGAACGAGATTTGATTTTTTTTTTGCGAGAGGAACGTGATGGTGTGTTTAGATTTTGAGGCTCAAATTAGGTGATGATTTTAAGGTATGGGGTTTTACACAATATGCTCCTAAATCTCGCGAGTGTTTATTCCGTTGAATTCTTGTTAATTGAGCTCATATTTTGAATTGTTAAATTCATTGAAATCTGGAAAAATAATTGTTGGAATTATTTTGATTCATGTGGTATTATTCATGTTGCTGTTGAGCACGTTGTCATGATATTTTAATATGGCACGGACGTTGGGCACCCGCCAAAATTCCTGCTTCCAAGGGCTATGACTTGATAAAGCATATGCGGATGGGGTGAGGCCTGGTGACCCGGTTAATGTGTTGTTGAAAAATTTATTGATAAAATGCTATTGAGATTCGCATTTGATTTGAATATTCGTATTCTTATTGTTGCGTTTTATTCACCGCTAATATTTGTTGAGTATCTTTCCTGTCGTATTGTGTACTTCCCCATATTTTCTTTTAGTGGCAGGTTAGCGCGGATTTTGCGCGCTTGGGATTTATTGGAGATGGATTTTAGCGTGGATTATTTTTGGGAGGATTTTTAATACAAGATGAGAAGACTTGTATTTATTTTGATGTATAGAGCATTGGTGATTTATTTTATTTCGAGTTAGATGTTGTATTTATTCGAGAGAATTGTTGTATTTATTTGAAGAGATTGAGATTAGTTGATTCTCTTATATTTTGTATTTTGTGATTTTTAGATGCTCTATACCTTATTATTTGTGAAATTAATTTTGTTTATTGACAGTAGCGCTCCGCTCGCTCTCCCCTGGCGGGCGGGGAGTTAGAAAATGGTATCAGAGCTTAGGTATACGACCACCCTCGGGTCTTGGGTTTTTGGGTCTGTTGCGTTTTTGTGGCGCGTATTTTTGGAGATATAATCTTTAGATGTGAGGAAATTATTTTTGAGATGAGATTATTTTGAAGATCGTTGGCTGATTTTTGAGAGTTAGGTATTCGGCGAATTTCGAGGGCGAAATTCCATTGGTAGTGGGGAAGTGTAGCAACCCGCGTAATTTTGGGGGTATTTTCGAAATTAAGAGGAAAAATAAAGTTTTTGATAAAATTATTTTTATTACTCAAATATGTTGAATTTTATTTTTAAAGATGTAAATTTCAAACGGTTTCGAAATTGGAATTAAAATGGAGTTTTAATTGAATTTTTATTATATAGAAGAGTCCTCAAAACATAAAACTCTCTAGCAAAAAAAAATATTTAAAAATATTGAACGGTCCCTTCGAGCTGAATTTTTTTTTGTAGCTTCCTCTCGTCGTCGGCTAATTCTACCTAAAATTTTATGCAATTTCAAATGTCCGATCGTCCGGAATAATTTTTTTAGTGTTTGTATCTCATTAGAACTCTTTTCTTAATCAAACTCTTAATCCTTTATATATCAACTAATTCGTGGCTTGGCTTTTCAAATCACTTTTTCTCAAAATTTTCAACCAGAAGACCTCTCCAAAATTACTCTCTTTCATATACAAACCATAGCCCCAAACTTATTCAAGATTTCAACCTTAGATTAGAAGGCTTATTTGGTGTTTTCTCGAGTTTGGGCTTGAACGAGATTTGATTTTTTTTTTTTTTTTGCGAGAGGAACGTGATGGTGTGTTTAGATTTTGAGGCTCAAATTAGGTGATGATTTTAAGGTATGGGGTTTTACACAATATGCTCTTAAATCTCGCGAGTGTTTAATCCGTTGAATTCTTGTTAATTGATCTCATATTTTGAATTGTTAAATTCATTGAAATCTGGAAAAATAATTGTTGGAATTATTTTGATTCATGTGGTATTATTCATGTTGCTGTTGAGCACGTTGTCATGAGATTTTAATATGGCACGGACGTTGGGCACCCGCCAAAATTCCTGCTTCCAAGGGCTATGACTTGATAAAGCATATGCGGATGGGGTGAGGCCTGGTGACCCGGTTAATGTGTTGTTGAAAAATTTATTGATAAAATGCTATTGAGATTCGCATTTGATTTGAATATTCGTATTCTTATTGTTGCGTTTTATTCACCGCTAATATTTGTTGAGTATCTTTCCTGTCGTATTGTGTACTTCCCCATATTTTCTTTTAGTGGCAGGTTAGCGCGGATTTTGCGCGCTTGGGATTTATTGGAGATGGATTTTAGCGTGGATTATTTTTGGGAGGATTTTTAATACAAGATGAGAAGACTTGTATTTATTTTGATGTATAGAGCATTGGAGATTTATTTTATTTCGAGTTAGATGTTGTATTTATTCGAGAGAATTGTTGTATTTATTTGAAGAGATTGAGATTAGTTGATTCTCTTATATTTTGTATTGTGGGATTTTTAGATGCTCTATACCTTATTATTTGTGAAATTCATTTTGTTTATCGATAGTAGCGCTCCGCTCGCTCTCCCCTGGCGGGCGGGGTGTTAGAAAATGGTATCAGAGCTTAGGTATACGACCACCCTCGGGTCTTGGGTTTTTGGGTCTGTTGCGTTTTTGTGGCGCGTATTTTTGGAGATAGAATCTTTAGATGTGAGGAAATTATTTTGGAGATGAGATTATTTTGAAGATCGTTGGCTGATTTTTGAGAGTTAGGTATTCGGCGAATTTCGAGGGCGAAGTTCCATTGGTAGTGGGGAAGTGTAGCAACCCGCGTAATTTTGGGGGTATTTCCGGAATTAAGAGGAAAAATAAAGTTTTTGATAAAATTATTTTTATTACTCAAATATGTTGAATTTTATTTTTAAAGATGTAAATTTCAAACGGTTTCGAAATTGGAATTAAAATGGAGTTTTAATTGAATTTTTATTATATAGAAGAGTCCTCAAAACATAAAACTCTCTAGCAAAAAAAAATATTTAAAAATATTGAACGGTCCGATCGAGCTGAATTTTTTTTTGTAGCTTCCTCTTGTCGTCGGATAATTCTACCTAAAATTTTATCCAATTTCAACTGTCCAATTGTCCGAAATAATTTTTTTAGTGTTTGTATCTCATTAGAACTCTTTTCTTAATCAAACTCTTAATCCTTTATATATCAACTAATTCGTGGCTTGGCTTTTCAAATCACTTTTTCTCAAACTTTTCAACCAGAAGACCTCTCCAAAATTACTCTCTTTCATATACAAACCATAGCCCCAAACTTATTCAAGATTTCAACCTTAGATTAGAAGGCTTATTTGGTGTTTTCTCGAGTTTGGGCTAGAACTAGATTTGATTTTTTTTTTGCGAGAGGAACGTGATGGTGTGTTTAGATTTTGAGGCTCAAATTAGGTGATGATTTTAAGGTATGGGGTTTTACACAATATGCTCCTAAATCTCGCGAGTGTTTATTCCGTTGAATTCTTGTTAATTGAGCTCATATTTTGAATTGTTAAATTCATTGAAATCTGGAAAAATAATTGTTGGAATTATTTTGATTCATGTGGTATTATTCATGTTGCTGTTGAGCACGTTGTCATGAGATTTTAATATGGCACGGACGTTGGGCACCCGCCAAAATTCCTGCTTCCAAGGGCTATGACTTGATAAAGCATATGCGGATGGGGTGAGGCCTGGTGACCCGGTTAATGTGTTGTTGAAAAATTTATTGATAAAATGCTATTGAGATTCGCATTTGATTTGAATATTCGTATTCTTATTGTTGAGTTTTATTCACCGCTAATATTTGTTGAGTATCTTTCCTGTCGTATTCTATACTTCCCCATATTTTCTTTTAGTGGCAGGTTAGCGCGGATTTTGGGCGCTTGGGATTTATTGGAGATGGATTTTAGCGTGGATTATTTTTGGGAGGATTTTTAATACAAGATGAGAAGACTTTTATTTATTTTGATGTATAGAGCATTGGAGATTTATTTTATTTCGAGTTAGATGTTGTATTTATTCGAGAGAATTGTTGTATTTATTTGAAGAGATTGAGATTAGTTGATTCTCTTATATTTTGTATTGTGTGATTTTTAGATGCTCTATACCTTATTATTTGTGAAATTCATTTTGTTTATCGACAGAAGCGCTCCGCTCGCTCTCCCCTGGCGGGCGGGGTGTTAGAAAATGGTATCAGAGCTTAGGTATACGACCACCCTCGGGTCTTGGGTTTTTGGGTCTGTTGCGTTTTTGTGGCGCGTATTTTTGGAGATAGAATCTTTAGATGTGAGGAAATTATTTTGGAGACGAGATTATTTTGAAGATCGTTGGCTGATTTTTGAGGGTTAGGTATTCGGCGAATTTCGAGGGCGAAATTCCATTGGTAGTGGGGAAGTGTAGCAACCCGCGTAATTTTGGGGGTATTTTCGAAATTAAGAGGAAAAATAAAGTTTTTGATAAAATTATTTTTATTACTCAAATATGTTGAATTTTATTTTTAAAGATGTAAATTTCAAACGGTTTCGAAATTGGAATTAAAATGGAGTTTTAATTGAATTTTTATTATATAGAAGAGTCCTCAAAACATAAAACTCTCTAGCAAAAAAAAATATTTAAAAATATTGAACGGTCCGATCGAGCTGAATTTTTTTTTTAGCTTCCTCTCGTCGTCGGCTAATTCTACCTAAAATTTCATCCAATTTCAACTGTCCGATCGTCCGAAATAATTTTTTTAGTGTTTGTATCTCATTAGAACTCTTTTCTTAATCAAACTCTTAATCCTTTATATATCAACTAATTCGTGGCTTGGCTTTTCAAATCACTTTTTCTCAAACTTTTCAACCAGAAGACCTCTCCAAAATTACTCTCTTTCATATACAAACCCTAGCCCCAAACTTATTCAAGATTTCAACCTTAGATTAGAAGGCTTATTTGGTGTTTTCTCGAGTTTGGGCTAGAACTAGATTTGATTTTTTTTTTGCGAGAGGAACGTGATGGTGTGTTTAGATTTTGAGGCTCAAATTAGGTGATGATTTTAAGGTATGGGGTTTTACACAATATGCTCCTAAATCTCGCGAGTGTTTATTCCGTTGAATTCTTGTTAATTGAGCTCATATTTTGAATTGTTAAATTCATTGAAATCTGGAAAAATAATTGTTGGAATTATTTTGATTCATGTGGTATTATTCATGTTGCTGTTGAGCACGTTTTCATGAGATTTTAATATGGCACGGACGTTGGGCACCCGCCAAAATTCCTGCTTCCAAGGGCTATGACTTGATAAAGCATATGCGGATGGGGTGAGGCGTGGTGACCCGGTTAATGTGTTGTTGAAAAATTTATTGATAAAATGCTATTGAGATTCGCATTTGATTTGAATATTCGTATTCTTATTGTTGCGTTTTATTCACCGCTAATATTTGTTGAGTATCTTTCCTGTCGTATTGTGTACTTCCCCATATTTTCTTTTAGTGGCAGGTTAGCGCGAATTTTGGGCGCTTGGGATTTATTGGAGATGAATTTTAGCGTGGATTATTTTTGGGAGGATTTTTAATACAAGATGAGAAGACTTGTATTTATTTTGATGTATAGAGCATTGGAGATTTATTTTATTTCGAGTTAGATGTTGTATTTATTCGAGAGAATTGTTGTATTTATTTGAAGAGATTGAGATTAGTTGATTCTCTTATATTTTGTATTGTGGGATTTTTAGATGCTCTATACCTTATTATTTGTGAAATTCATTTTGTTTATCGATAGTAGCGCTCCGCTCGCTCTCCCCTGGCGGGCGGGGTGTTAGAAAATGGTATCAGAGCTTAGGTATACGACAACCCTCGGGTCTTGGGTTTTTGGGTCTGTTGCGTTTTTGTGGCGCGTATTTTTGGAGATAGAATCTTTAGATGTGAGGAAATTATTTGGGAGACGAGATTATTTTGAACATCGTTGGCTGATTTTTTAGAGTTAGGTATTCGGCGAATTTCGAGGGCGAAGTTCCATTGGTAGTGGGGAAGTGTAGCAACCCGCGTAATTTTGGGGGTATTTCCGAAATTAAGAGGAAAAATAAAGTTTTTGATAAAATTATTTTTATTACTCAAATATGTTGAATTTTATTTTTAAAGATGTAAATTTCAAACGGTTTCGAAATTGGAATTAAAATGGAGTTTTAATTGAATTTTTATTATATAGAAGAGTCCTCAAAACATAAAACTCTCTAGCAAAAAAAAATATTTAAAAATATTGAACCGTCCGATCGAGCTGAATTTTTTTTTGTGGCTTCCTCTTGTCGTCGGCTAATTCTACCTAAAATTTTATCCAATTTCAACTGTCCAATTGTCCGAAATAATTTTTTTAGTGTTTGTATCTGATTAGAACTCTTTTCTTAATCAAACTCTTAATCCTTTATATATCAACTAATTCGTGGCTTGGCTTTTCAAATCACTTTTTCTCAAACTTTTCAACCAGAAGACCTCTCCAAAATTACTCTCTTTCATATACAAACCATAGCCCCAAACTTATTCAAGATTTCAACCTTAGATTAGAAGGCTTATTTGGTGTTTTCTCGAGTTTGGGCTAGAACTAGATTTGATTTTTTTTTTTTGCGAGAGGAACGTGATGGTGTGTTTAGATTTTGAGGCTCAAATTAGGTGATGATTTTAAGGTATGGGGTTTTACACAATATGCTCCTAAATCTCGCGAGTGTTTATTCCGTTGAATTCTTGTTAATTGAGCTCATATTTTGAATTGTTAAATTCATTGAAATCTGGAAAAATAATTGTTGGAATTATTTTGATTCATGTGGTATTATTCATGTTGCTGTTGAGCACGTTGTCATGAGATTTTAATATGGCACGGACGTTGGGCACCCGCCAAAATTCCTGCTTCCAAGGGCTATGACTTGATAAAGCATATGCGGATGGGGTGAGGCCTGCTGACCCGGTTAATGTGTTGTTGAAAAATTTATTGATAAAATGCTATTGAGATTCGCATTTGATTTGAATATTCGTATTCTTATTGTTGAGTTTTATTCACCGCTAATATTTGTTTAGTATCTTTCCTGTCGTATTCTGTACTTCCCCATATTTTCTTTTAGTGGCAGGTTAGTGCGGATTTTGGGCGCTTGGGATTTATTGGAGATGGATTTTAGCGTGGATTATTTTTGGGAGGATTTTTAATACAAGATGAGAAGACTTTTATTTATTTTGATGTATAGAGCATTGGAGATTTATTTTATTTCGAGTTAGATGTTGTATTTATTCGAGAGAATTGTTGTATTTATTTGAAGAGATTGAGATTAGTTGATTCTCTTATATTTTGTATTGTGGGATTTTTAGATGCTCTATACCTTATTATTTGTGAAATTCATTTTGTTTATCGACAGAAGCGCTCCGCTCGCTCTCCCCTGGCGGGCGGGGTGTTAGAAAATGGTATCAGAGCTTAGGTATACGACCACCCTCGGGTCTTGGGTTTTTGGGTCTGTTGCGTTTTTGTGGCGCGTATTTTTGGAGATAGAATCTTTAGATGTGAGGAAATTATTTTGGAGACGAGATTATTTTGAAGATCGTTGGCTGATTTTTGAGGGTTAGGTATTCGGCGAATTTCGAGGGCGAAATTCCATTGGTAGTGGGGAAGTGTAGCAACCCGCGTAATTTTGGGGATATTTTCAAAATTAAGAGGAAAAATAAAGTTTTTGATAAAATTATTTTTATTACTCAAATATGTTGAATTTTATTTTTAAAGATGTAAATTTCAAACGGTTTCGAAATTGGAATTAAAATGGAGTTTTAATTGAATTTTTATTATATAGACGAGTCCTCAAAACATAAAACTCTCTAGCAAAAAAAAATATTTAAAAATATTGAACGGTCCGATCGAGCTGAATTTTTTTTTTAGCTTCCTCTCGTCGTCGGCTAATTCTACCTAAAATTTCATCCAATTTCAACTGTCCGATCGTCCGGAATAATTTTTTTAGTGTTTGTATCTCATTAGAACTCTTTTCTTAATCAAACTCTTAATCCTTTATATATCAACTAATTCGTGGCTTGGCTTTTCAAATCACTTTTTCTGAAACTTTTCAACCAGAAGACCTCTCCAAAATTACTCTCTTTCATATACAAACCATAGCCCCAAACTTATTCAAGATTTCAACCTTAGATTAGAAGGCTTATTTGGTGTTTTCTCGAGTTTGGGCTAGAACTAGATTTGATTTTTTTTTTGCGAGAGGAACGTGATGGTGTGTTTAGATTTTGAGGCTCAAATTACGTGATGATTTTAAGGTATGGGGTTTTACACAATATGCTCCTAAATCTCGCGAGTGTTTATTCCGTTGAATTCTTGTTAATTGAGCTCATATTTTGAATTGTTAAATTCATTGAAATCTGGAAAAATAATTGTTGGAATTATTTTGATTCATGTGGTATTATTCATGTTGCTGTTGAGCACGTTTTCATGAGATTTTAATATGGCACGGACGTTGGGCACCCGCCAAAATTCCTGCTTCCAAGGGCTATGACTTGATAAAGCATATGCGGATGGGGTGAGGCCTGGTGACCCGGTTAATGTGTTGTTGAAAAATTTATTGATAAAATGCTATTGAGATTCGCATTTGATTTGAATATTCGTATTCTTATTGTTGCGTTTTATTCACCGCTAATATTTGTTGAGTATCTTTCCTGTCGTATTGTGTACTTCCCCATATTTTCTTTTAGTGGCAGGTTAGCGCGGATTTTGCGCGCTTGGGATTTATTGGAGATGGATTTTAGCGTGGATTATTTTTGGGAGGATTTTTAATACAAGATGAGAAGACTTGTATTTATTTTGATGTATAGAGCATTGGAGATTTATTTTATTTCGAGTTAGATGTTGTATTTATTCGAGAGAATTGTTGTATTTATTTGAAGAGATTGAGATTAGTTGATTCTCTTATATTTTGTATTGTGGGATTTTTAGATGCTCTATACCTTATTATTTGTGAAATTCATTTTGTTTATCGATAGTAGCGCTCCGCTCGCTCTCCCCTGGCGGGCGGGGTGTTAGAAAATGGTATCAGAGCTTAGGTATACGACAACCCTCGGGTCTTGGGTTTTTGGGTCTGTTGCGTTTTTGTGGCGCGTATTTTTGGAGATAGAATCTTTAGATGTGAGGAAATTATTTGGGAGACGAGATTATTTTGAACATCGTTGGCTGATTTTTGAGAGTTAGGTATTCGGCGAATTTCGAGGGCGAAATTCCATTGGTAGTGGGGAAGTGTAGCAACCCGCGTAATTTTGGGGATATTTTCGAAATTAAGAGGAAAAATAAAGTTTTTGATAAAATTATTTTTATTACTCAAATATGTTGAATTTTATTTTTAAAGATGAGAATTTCAAACGGTTTCGAAATTGGAATTAAAATGGAGTTTTAATTGAATTTTTATTATATAGAAGAGTCCTCAAAACATAAAACTCTCTAGCAAAAAAATATATATAAAAATATTGAACGGTCCGATCGAGCTGAATTTTTTTTTTTAGCTTTCTATCGTCGTCGGCTAATTCTACCTAAAATTTCATCCAATTTCAACTGTCCGATCGTCCGGAATAATTTTTTTAGTGTTTGTATCTCATTAGAACTCTTTTCTTAATCAAACTCTTAATCCTTTATATATCAACTAATTCGTGGCTTGGCTTTTCAAATCACTTTTTCTCAAACTTTTCAACCAGAAGACCTCTCCAAAATTACTCTCTTTCATATACAAACCATAGCCCCAAACTTATTCAAGATTTCAACCTTAGATTAGAAGCCTTATTTGGTGTTTTCTCGAGTTTGGGCTTGAACGAGATTTGATTTTTTTTTTGCGAGAGGAACGTGATGGTGTGTTTAGATTTTGAGGCTCAAATTAGGTGATGATTTTAAGGTATGGGGTTTTACACAATATGCTCCTAAATCTCGCGAGTGTTTATTCCGTTGAATTCTTGTTAATTGAGCTCATATTTTGAATTGTTAAATTCATTGAAATCTGGAAAAATAATTGTTGGAATTATTTTGATTCATGTGGTATTATTCATGTTGTTGTTGAGCACGTTTTCATGAGATTTTAATATGGCACGGACGTTGGGCACCCGCCAAAATTCCTGCTTCCAAGGGCTATGACTTGATAAAGCATATGCGGATGGGGTGAGGCCTGGTGACCCGGTTAATGTGTTGTTGAAAAATTTATTGATAAAATGCTATTGAGATTCGCATTTGATTTGAATATTCGTATTCTTATTGTTGCGTTTTATTCACCGCTAATATTTGTTGAATATCTTTCCTGTCGTATTGTGTACTTCCCCATATTTTCTTTTAGTGGCAGGTTAGCGCGGATTTTGCGCGCTTGGGATTTATTGGAGATGAATTTTAGCGTGGATTATTTTTGGGAGGAATTTTAATACAAGATGAGAAGACTTGTATTTATTTTGATGTATAGAGCATTGGAGATTTATTTTATTTCGAGTTAGATGTTATATTTATTCGAGAGAATTGTTGTATTTATTTGAAGAGATTGAGATTAGTTGATTCTCTTATATTTTGTATTGTGGGATTTTTAGATGCTCTATACCTTATTATTTGTGAAATTCATTTTGTTTATCGATAGTAGCGCTCCGCTCGCTCTCCCCTGGCGGGCAGGGTGTTAGAAAATGGTATCAGAGCTTAGGTATACGACAACCATCGGGTCTTGGGTTTTTGGGTCTGTTGCGTTTTTGTGGCGCGTATTTTTGGAGATAGAATCTTTAGATGTGAGGAAATTATTTGGGAGACGAGATTATTTTGAACATCGTTGGCTGATTTTTGAGAGTTAGGTATTCGGCGAATTTCGAGGGCGAAATTCCATTGGTAGTGGGGAAGTGTAGCAACCCGCGTAATTTTGGGGATATTTTCGAAATTAAGAGGAAAAATAAAGTTTTTGATAAAATTATTTTTATTACTCAAATATGTTGAATTTTATTTTTAAAGATGTGAATTTCAAACGGTTTCGAAATTGGAATTAAAATGGAGTTTTAATTGAATTTTTATTATATAGAAGAGTCCTCAAAACATAAAACTCTCTAGCAAAAAAAAATATTTAAAAATATTGAACGGTCCGATCGAGCTGAATTTTTTTTTTTAGCTTTCTATCGTCGTCGGCTAATTCTACCTAAAATTTCATCCAATTTCAACTGTCCGATCGTCCGGAATAATTTTTTTAGTGTTTGTATCTCATTAGAACTCTTTTCTTAATCAAACTCTTAATCCTTTATATATCAACTAATTCGTGGCTTGGCTTTTCAAATCACTTTTTCTCAAACTTTTCAACCAGAAGACCTCTCCAAAATTACTCTCTTTCATATACAAACCATAGCCCCAAACTTATTCAAGATTTCAACCTTAGATTATAAGCCTTATTTGGTGTTTTCTCGAGTTTGGGCTTGAACGAGATTTGATTTTTTTTTTTTTGCGAGAGGAACGTGATGGTGTGTTTAGATTTTGAGGCTCAAATTAGGTGGTGATTTTAAGGTATGGGGTTTTACACAATATGCTCCTAAATCTCGCGAGTGTTTATTCCGTTGAATTCTTGTTAATTGAGCTCATATTTTTAATTGTTAAATTCATTGAAATCTGGAAAAATAATTGTTGGAATTATTTTGATTCATGTGGTATTATTCATGTTGCTGTTGAGCACGTTGTCATGAGATTTTAATATGGCACGGACGTTGGGCACCCGCCAAAATTCCTGCTTCCAAGGGCTATGACTTGATAAAGCATATGCGGATGGGGTGAGGCCTGGTGACCCGGTTAATGTGTTGTTGAAAAATTTATTGATAAAATGCTATTGAGATTCGCATTTGATTTGAATATTCGTATTCTTATTGTTGCGTTTTATTCACCGCTAATATTTGTTGAGTATCTTTCCTGTCGTATTGTGTACTTCCCCATATTTTCTTTTAGTGGAAGGTTAGCGCGGATTTTGGGCGCTTGGGATTTATTGGAAATGGATTTTAGCGTGGATTATTTTTGGGAGGATTTTTAATACAAGGTGAGAAGACTTGTATTTATTTTGATGTATAGAGCATTGGAGATTTATTTTATTTCGAGTTAGATGTTGTATTTATTCGAGTGAATTGTTGTATTTATTTGAAGAGATTGAGATTAGTTGATTCTCTTATATTTTGTATTGTGGGATTTTTAGATGCTCTATACCTTATTATTTGTGAAATTCATTTTGTTTATCGACAGAAGCGCTCCGCTCGCTCTCCCCGGGCGGGCGGGGTGTTAGATAAAACTCATCGAAACTCTCGGACTCTAACATAGTAATAGTTTCAAATTGGGTGGTCAAATTTTTAATTTAGACGCCTTAACAGTGTTGTTACCCTCATGGGTCAACTGGAGGATATCCCATTCCTCTTTTTATGTGGTGCACATCATAATACGTTGAAACTCGTCGAGGGTTACATCTTCGATAATAGCACTAAGGCCTCGGGAGTTATAAGTACTCCACTCAGATTCCTCATCAGTCCAATCAGACATGGGTTTAGGAGTAATGACATTATTAACGTTGACAGTGGGAGGAGTCCACCTCTTCCACATATGAGCCAAACTCTTTTATTGATTGCTTTAAAGTGGATCTCATTCGGGCTTTTCAATATGCATAGTTTGATCCATAAAAAATTATCATCCTATTATATAAGTTCTCTTCGAAAAAATTGCAATTTTTCAAAATCAAATATTCAAAACGATTGATATAAAAAAAATTGAAAAAAGGATCTCACGATATTTTGGTGAAACCTGCACTGATACCAATTTGTATAAGGTAAAATTCGAGCTAAAAGCTTTGATACCAATTTGTAAAAGGCGGATTGTGATGCCAATTTGTGAATGCACAATATTCTAATTGAGTTAAACTTATTTAATTTGATGTCACCAATTCTAATTTCAATTTAAACCCTCAACATGCAATTATGTGATTAAAAGTAGTAAATCAATAAGCATGCAAAGAAATCAAATTTCAAGAAAAAATAACCCGCACGACAAAACCTTTATTTCCCTAAAGTTTGGAAATCGCAACTTACAACACTTTAGAGAAATACTAAAATGAATTCTCCCGAGAAATCACAAAGACCGTAGCCTTCAAATCAGTTATGGTTTCCTTGAGAACCCATAATGACCGCAGTCACTAGCAATGACTCCCTCGAGAATCACACGTACTCAGTCCTCCTCTTCAGCAGTGAATACCATCGAGTATCCCCTAGTCCAGCAGTGAAGAAATATCTCCATAATAATAATTTCGATAAAGAAGTGTTTGGGTTCCAAAGGTAATTCATAAAAGTAATTGGGATTGTTTGCGTGAATAAAAAAAGGTTTTTGCCATAAAAAGTGAAGACTATGTTGTAGTTGTTCTGCAGTTTGCATAGAATAGAAGTCTTAATGAAAAATCTTCATGAAATAGGTTTTTATAGGCAAATAAAATTTTTGAGGCGGCGACATGTCATAGAACGAAATCCTCAGGTCGTTCGAACGATAGTGTGATGTCGTTAGAAGCGCCTTCAAACGACGTATCAAACAACCTAATAAAATAAAATAGTAGCTCTCGTTTAATCTATATGATATCATGGGCTTCAAACGATGTATCAAACGACATTGTAAAGTTGCCTGAACGAAATTGCAAAGTCGTTTGAATGACCAAAATGATTTTTCAATGTTCCGCCTACAGGTAACTCAGAAAACATTTTAAGTTTGAAAAATGCCTCATTTTGTAAAAAAAAACATTTTAGAAAAATATCCTAATACTTAGTAAAAAATCTATGTAACGCAAAACTAAATCCACACCAAAATTACATCTTATTGTAGAATGCTTGATATTCGGATTCTTCTTCTTGAATGTGTGAACGTGAAATGTCTTGGCGGTTGGAAAGGGATACGCCATACACAATGTAAACTAGGAGCTAGGGACAAAGATGGAAAACATGTCCTTATAGAGGGTTAAGCACATTGAGGGTAGGTTTGTCCTAGTTAGAGAGATCGAACAAGTGAGTGATATTTTATCACAAGGTTTTATTGGAATCATTCTACATATAGAAAGAAAACTTTCGTGTAGATGGGTTGGAAGTTTGATATACGGCTTTAAGGATAAGTGAAAGATTATTGGGTCCCCTTAAAATCATGTATGAAGGTTACCTTTCTGTAAAGGTGTGTCAGTTCATATTGAAATAATAATCATGGTTATGATAATGCCATATGGTTGGTTTAAATATATTTTATACATATCGATCAATATATATTAGCAAGAATTCTAGTGAGTCGACATCGGGTTGATCACAAGGAGATTAGGATTCTGGTACTAGCACAGTTAAAACTTTCACTTCCTAGATATGGTGTTTATATCCTATCGGGACAGTTGCGATGCAATCCTACTAGTTTATCTCAAATTATAGGAACCTATTTAATGGTTCGAGAACTTGTTTGATAATTCAATAGATGATTATGATCGGTACACCCCAGGAATTGAGCAGGGCAACACTTGAGCTTTAAATCTAAGGGTTGTCATTATTATACTTATAAAATCTCACATCATTTGCAAAGGGTGCATAAATTCTTAATACCGAGAATTATGAGTATTAGAATTCTTTCACAAATGTCACTATGATTGTTGTGGGTGCGATCTGAATTATATCGGGTCAAATGATCTCCACATTTGAGATGACAGTTGTCTGAGTAGGTCTGAGATCATAATTCAGAAGAATCCATGTCCAAGGGATACTGTGGATTGTGATACCTCCTCGATATACTTATATATTTTTTTTCCACCATCTAAAATTCGATCGGTGGATTATTTTATAATTTTGGTGGGGTAGTAAATAAATTAATTTTGAGAATCAAGGAATTGATTAGATGTTGGTCAAAAACATTTAACAACAAATTAATTTGACCAAGTGGGTATCGGACACTTAACGTGGGGAATCATATTATGTACCATAATAAACTTTGCAAATAAGACCTCATTATATCCGAGTGGTTTTGAGATAACTAAATTGGAGTGCAATCGTGATTATTTAGTGGAGTTAATTTATTATAAAATAATTATAATTGGAATTTCCAAGCATTAACTTGGAGATAATTTAATTATTTATCTTGAGTCCCTGGTGTAGCTCATATACCCAAGTAGCCAGGCGTACTCTCTAGAAACCCAGTTTGGCCCAAGAACACCTTTTTTACTTGTATATAAAGGTGTGGGTAGTGGTTTTAATCAAAATTATGGTTCATTAGGGTTTGATAATGGTGAAAGAAAATATTATTGACATTTTTTTGAAGGGGCCTAGATAGAGACCACCATATCTCACTCATAAGGAAGGGTTTTCATTCAAAGGGTGTCCACCCACCTACCTGACTTTGGGGATGATCATATGCTAGAAGATCCTAGCATAGAGAAGGTTTAATCAAGGTTTTTCGGATATCGTGGAGGGCAGAAAGTATTTCATCACCATCTACCTTTGTCTCCTCATAAGAATCACAACAAGATTCGTAATGGTATGAATTCTTGAAACCCTAGGTTTAATCTTTAAACCTAGTTCTTGTTTTATTTTCAATTCATGATTAATCAAAGATCCATAGAGATGAAATTTTTATGTGTTTAAATGTCAATACCAAGTTTTATTCCTAACACAAGTCTCACGGGTGACCCTATTCAATACATTCCTGAGATGTACAATTCATAATCTTCTGTTGAACTATCGTACAAATTCTCCAACCATCAAACAGGTTCTCATATTTTAAGATAAACCACGAGGATTGCATCACAACCACTCTGATAGGGTGTCAACTCCCTATCTAGGTTGTGAACATTAAATAGTTCTAGAATCGGAATTTCGATCTCCTGGTTATCAACCCGAAGACGACACCTCGGAATTCCTACTGTGCTCTATTATCCAGCATGTCTACAATATATTTAATCCATATATAAGGCATTCTCGTAACCACGATTCTTATTTCAAAATTACCTGACACACCTTTACCGAAAGGTCATCATCATACATGATTTTAAGAATAAAACCCCAACATACAAACATAGTATGAGTGTATAGATACAGTTCTTCTATTTTTTCTTATGTGGGTTCAGGAATTCAGGAAGCGGGATAATCAATCATTATATTAGCATGGGTGTGTGATTTATGATGCTTATATCTAAAACACCCCAAGAAAAGTCGATGACCTACTAATAATAATAAAATAAGGACAATTTTACTTTGTTAAAACCATTTTAAATGCCTAATGGAAAAATAAAACATTTTATGGAAGCATTAGAACATACAGTTAATAAATTCAAATATTCTATCATCACTAATTTAAAAGTCTCTTTTTGGAATAAAAAGTACATCGTTTTTAAATGAAGTAAAGCTGCAAAATAATTTACAAAACATCACTATAAAGTATAGAGTCATCTTAATGTCCCTTCATCCCGATAATATGAAATAATCTTCATCAATTATATACTCCACCATGTGCTCATACATGACCTGAAATGTAAAAAACTATGTAATCCCAATTAAAAGTGTGCATAGAAATAAATGTTTGTCAAATATGTTAACTTAAATATCAATTTACGTTTATCCTCCCACAACTTAACTATTTCTCATTACTTAACTACTCTTATAATTTTACTCTCATAAATACAATACTATACATCAAGTTTCTACGATCCTTGCATACGCTCAATGTTGATACTAGTTTACCTTACACTACTAGCATATAATACTATCCCACTATATCATCGTAACTCGGCTAATGATAACCACATAAATCTCGTAACATTGTTGTACTCTGACTAGTGAGGCCTTAAAATTCTCATCATAATATCATAACCCGACTAGAAATAACATATGAATCTTGACACATTATCATGCCACGACCGTAGATGACACAAAAATCTCGTCATTGCATCCACTTCACTCACAAATGGGACCACTCATGATGACATGACACCTATATAATACTCATCACCTCATAGATTCCACTCACACACTGGACCATTTAGGGTGACGTGATGACCATATAATATTGCCTCCACATTCAGACCATGCTAGTAAGCTACACGTTACCTCGTGCTACGCATGCATGCAGTAACATACACATAATACCCGTCACCACAGATAGACCATGTAAGTAAGCAATGGGCTACCACATGCTTTACATCTATATCGTGATATACACATAATATACACATACGAGAATGATAATTATCAAAATTAACAATTGTGAGGATAAACCCTAGTTATGGAATTTAAGAAAGTGTCAAGATCGCTAGAATAGTTTAAGTTAAACACAAATAAGACTAAATATGGAATGACTTTTAATTAATTAAACTAAAGGTTAACATATATATAATTGAATTAAACTACGATTCTAGTATTAGTTTTATAATCATGATTTCTTCATATGCCACGTCTAGAGGGCCCATAAATCTAATCCCACCGTGAGCATACATCACATATACTCCATTTTTATATTATAAGTTGATTTAAGTCACATAGTAGTTAAGTGTCCATTAATTAATACTTATAAATTAATTTTACTTACCCCTTTTTGAAGAACCAACTACATATATTTAAGAATATATTAGCCATATGTACTCAACACTGCACATCGAATATCTTTACTTGGAATTCATCACAAATAAAGCATCCTCAAACCCTATTCAAAGATAGGCAAAGTTATAAATATCTTAACTTATAATTTATCGCACGAAATCATTTTAAAGCCCCACTAAAAGCTAAAAAATCCTAAGATATCTCTGCCTAGAATTCTCACCAATCATCCATCATCAATCTCTATTCAAGAGTTAACAAAGTCCTAAGATATATCTACTTGGAACTAATCATCTATAATACCTAAACTTAAACTGCATAGCTCTACTTAAAGATAAATAAATTTTTAACATTTATCATGATGTAGATAGGGGGAAATACAATTTAAATAGTAAAAGGGGTATATTTATAATATTTTTTCTTTTGTCTTTTGTGTCACTCGCCATATTTTAGTGGTTAGATACTATAGTTAAGGTAGAAGATTATAGAGGGTTCCATTAGTGCTGTCACATATGGCACCTCATGCCAATTCATACTTGGCTAGCACCTTATAGAAGCTTCTCCCAACCTATAAATGTACTCATTCTACATTTGGATGATAAATACCTTTGTCATGTTAATAAAAATCAGATTCACAATGTATTTTTTTCTCTATTATTTGGATCCAAGTTTTGATGTTGGCATCAAATTAGTATTAGAGCGAGGTGATCTTGATAATGCGTGTGTGGGTGTGTGTCCCCTTACATCACCATTATTGGCTCCATGAAAGATTATTAACATGAATGACTCTTATGAAGACTTTTTGTGTAGGCTAGAAAATGTTCCACAAGTTTGGAGTCATTGTTGCAATGAGCATACTGAGTGGTTAATAGCGATCCAACCAGATGCTTCCACCCAATTATAGTCTGATGAGGAACTATTTCAAGTAGTTGTGATGTTCACTGTTCCATATCGACGTCTGCTAGAGACTCCTCCAAACATGAATCCCCCAATTATTTATCGATCCCATTACAATGTAAACCCTCTTCAAACCTTAATTGTTACAAGCCCTGGGTAGGTGAAACCCTTCTTAACCCCTCCATCCCCATCGATTTTTTATCAGAATCACAACCTTACCCTAGGGTGTGAACACCATGAAATCGTACCCCCAACATGTTGTGTACCATCATATATGTCATTTTTTAAGATAGAAGATAACGAATCTGATGTTAATTCAGAAGTAGAAATTGAGTTTGATAATAATCAATCCAAAATTGAAATAGATGAAGATAAGGTCCCAGAGAAGGGCAACCCTTTTGGCGCTATTCTTGGCCTCCGATTAAGTTATTATTTCAAATGATGGGCCATCACTCGAAGTCAATGATCTCAAGACCTAAAGATGGTTGATTTAACTACTGAAATGGTCATTATTGTTGTTGTGGATAGGATTTGTGACATTGAGATTTAAGAAGATAAGTCTGAGAACGACAAATGTTTGATGACAACCTTCGATGAGGTTTGTACAACTATAGTGGTTGGTTTCAATCTTCTGGACCCAAAATCTAAAAAAAAATTGATTTTGTTGGTCTTGGAGATATTGGGTCACCTCCGGATTTCAAAAAGTAATAAAATATTTCAATTAAGCCTCAACGATTTAAAGAAATTTTTTTATCCCTTATTAAAGAAGAAAAAATATTTTCCAAATATTTTACTCATGGCATGGTTGGGAAATTTTTCCAAGACTTGTTCGTGCAATCCTAACTACTCTAGTTTTCCATTTTAAGTTCGAGTACGAACTTTTTAAAGCAGAGGAGAATGTTGTGGATAGGGGATATATAATTTAAATAATAAAAGGGGATTTATTTGTAATATTTCTTTCTTTCTGTCTTTAGTCATACTTGTCATATTTTTTTATTCAAATATTATAGTTAGTGTTGATACCAAATTTAGTCTGCTGACATGGCCCAATTGAATGAAGACACGTGGCAATCTACATGGCAACAACAAATACTTCTGAGGAACTCACACACTCCGAGGAACAAGACTACAATGAGGAACACTACTTCCCCGAGGAACTCACACGCTCCGAGGAACAAGAACTCTTCGAGAAACTCTTGAGTATCGAGAAGCTCAGGCGGTCCGAGCTGCACCTCTAACAAAGCATTAATAGCTGGATAACCAACAGTTTGACTGTTCATTAAATGCTTATCATTCAGACGCATACGCTTAAGGGGTATTGAATGTATTACCCTTTCATATATACATCATTTAATGTATTACCCTTTCACATTACAGCCTCAGGGCTATAAATACATTGTACAATCCTCATTGTAAGGGGGGGATTTCTTGATAGAACTTGTAATCGAGAATCTCCAAACACTCAGCAATAACATAACAGTGGACGTAGGCCATTCTTATAAGGCTGAACCACTTTAAAAACTCTTTGTTTCATTTATTTTATCTGTGATTGAATAATTAGAGATGATCTAATTTTTTACATCAACAGATTGGCGCCGTCTGTGGGAAACGACTGGTAATATCGTTTTTCACCAAAAATAATCCATCACAAATGGCTGACATTCCAGAATCTAGCAATCGAAACGTTGGAACCCCTCCAAATCCATTTGCTCCGCCTAATATTCCAGATCTGGCTGGAATAATGACAAATCTGGCTCAGGGCCATCATGCAAGAAACTATGCGACAACTCATACAAACCCTCCATGGCAGTGCACCAACCCATTCAGGACTGCGGAGTATTCAAAGAAACACCCGTGCCCCATCCTCGCGTACTAGGCATACCAGTTCATATCGCAATGAAGAGTCTGAAGATTTTTCTTATCAACCTGGACGAACTTCGTCAGTGCGAGCCACAGATACTGAACAACGTATCACTCTCTCTCCATAAAGGACTAGTGCGCTAGAGAGGTTAAGCAGGGTATCACCTTTTGATCGATTAGGACTTAGAAGGAGTAGAAGTCCTCCTAAAGTCGTATCGAGGAATTTTCGACGACCATCAGATTTAAGGGAAGGATCTGCCCAGTTGTGACCAGCTGCTCGTCAAGATAGATCTCAGGAAGCCACATCAACACGATCAGCTGCTCGAACCAATAGGCCCGAGGAAGGGAATGATGCATGGAAAGGCTCTATTCAAAGGCTGGAGGATAAATTAGGGGAAATGGCTAAGGCCAAGAACCCTCTACAACGAACCTTTGTTCGAGGAATATCTTTTGTCCAGGCCATTGTAGATTTTCCAACACCATCAAAGCTCAAAGCACCTGTTGTGACTCCCAAGTATGATGGAAAGACTGACCCTGTCCTTCATACAGAACAATACCAAGCTGCAGCCGACATCTATGCTGTTCCAGATGAGATGAGATGCAGAGCATTCTCGGGAACTCTTACCGGATCTGCTCAAATATGGTATAATAATCTTTCTCGGGGTAAGATCTCAACTTTTCTTCAACTGGCCGAGTTATTCATTGAGAATTTCTGTTTTGGGGCAAAACCAGTTAAACGAGTAGCACATTTGTTAAGTGTTAGAGAAAAGGCTGGTGAGAGTACCAGAGATTATATAACTCGTTTTAATAACGAGAAACTGGAAGTCATTGATTATGAGGAGAAGACAGTGATTACCGCCTTGATCAGTGGACTACTGTCGAATAAGTTGTACTACACTTTGGCCAAAGATCCACCTAGAACCATGTCAGACCTGATGGGAAAAGCGTCCAAGATTATAAATGCCGAGGAGGCTATGGCTGCGAAAAAGAACATGGATGCCAAAGAAAATAAGGTGGAAGGTGATAAAGCTAAGAAGAAAGAGCATAAGAACAATGGTAATGACAAACATTCAAAAACTAGGTCGGTATGGGACGTAATGAAGAAATTCGATAATTATACTCCTTTGAAGAAGGATATCAACCATGTTCTAGAAGAAATCAAGAACAACGAGGAGTTAAACTGGCCAGAGAAAATGAAGGCAGACCCTGACAAGAGGAATAAGGCGAAGTATTGCGAGTTTCATAAAGATCATGGCCATATGACCAAAAATTGCATAGCTCTTCAGAATAAGATTGAAACACTCATCAGACGAGGAAAATTGGCAAAGTATGTTGATCATGGAAGCGAAAGAAGAAACAACGACCGAGCAAGAGAAAGGTCTAGATCTCCTCGTAGAGCAGAGGAGAACAAGAAAAGAAACCATAAAATTGATCCAGAAGATGACCCCGATCTTCCCAAGAGACCAAGGCAGCCAGAACGAGAGGTATTTTCAATACGCTTTGGGTCATTTGACTGTAATGTTATAACAGGTGGAGATGCAGGAGGAGGAGACCTTATTGCAGAGAGAAAAGCTTACCTTTGTGAGGCTCAAGCTTGCTCATACATTCAACAAATAAATCTAGCTGAGGAGGATCGCCCGAGAAAGGTGAATAAAGAGAAATTGGTCATTGGTTTTTCAAAGAATGACCTCGCAGGAGTTTTGTATCCTCATGATGACCCATTGGTGATCAAAATGAGGATGAAGGAAGTAATAATTTCAAGAGTATTGGTCGACAATGGTAGCTCGGCAGACATCATGTTCTACTCGTGCTTCGATAGTTTGAATCTAAAGTTATCTCAATTGGAACCCTATCATAGACCCCTCCTCGGTTTTGCTGGCGAGAAAGTATTTCCACTTGGGACGATCAAGTTGGATATATTCATTGGTACGTGGCCTGCTTGTCGAACAGAAAGAATACGCTTTTTCGTGATGGATAAGAATGTTCAATCATCATATAATATCATCATGGGAAGAGTAAGATTGAAGAAGTTCAAGGCTGTACCATCTACAGTGCATCAGTGCCTAAAATTTCCAATAAATTTTGGAGTAGGAGTTGTGAAAGGTGATCAGAAAGTAGCTCGGGAATGCTATTATTCATCCGCCGAGCAAGAAGAACTGGAGGAATCAAGGAAAAAGACTACTACCTATCAAGTGGATGAAGGTGCAGAAATTGAAACATTGGATCCTAGAGATGAGTCGCAACTCGTGAAGGGTCAAGTGGTGGAAGCTACTAAAAACATCATTCTAAACGACGAGCACCCTGAACGTACTACTCAAGTAGGTTCATCGTTGGAAGCCTCACTAAAATAGGAATTGATAACTTTCCTTAGAAGCAGAAAACAAACTTTTGCGTGGAGTCATGAAGATATGCCTGGGATAGACCCAAATTTCTTATGTCACGAGCTCAATGTGAATAAGGAGATCAAGCCTGTGAAGCAGAGAAGAAGAGTATTCAGTCCCGAGAAGAATCAAGCTATACAGGAGGAAGTCGAGAAGCTCCAGAAAGCTTGCTTCATTGAAGATGTTAAATATCCAGACTGGTTAGCAAATGTGGTGATGGTGCAAAAGAAGAACAATAAATGGAGGATGTGTGTAGACTTCACCGACCTCAACAAAGCATGCCCAAAGGATCATTTTCCATTGCCCGGAATTGATCAACTGGTGGATGCTACCTCGGGACACGAGCTGCTGAGCTTCATGGATGCTTATTCTGGTTACAATCAGATTAAAATGAAACCTGAAGACAGGGAGAGTGCTTCTTTCATTACCCCTAGGGGAACTTATTGTTATAATGTTATGCCTTTTGGTTTGAAAAATGCAGGTGCGACATATCAGCGGCTGATGAACAAGGTCTTTGCTGAACAAATCAGTGACAATATGGAAGTCTATGTTGACGATATGCTGACAAAGAGCAAGAAAGCTGCCGATCATCTAGTTGACTTAAGTCAGACTTTTGACCAACTGGATAAATATCAAATGAAGTTGAACCCGAAGAAGTGCATATTTGGAGTACGAGAAGGCATGTTTCTCGAGTACATTGTCAATCAACGAGGCATTGAGGCAAAGCTTAAAAAGATCAAAGCTCTATTAAGGTTGCGATCTCCAACGACGAAGAAGGAAGTACAGAGTCTCACAGGACAAGTAGCAGCACTCAACAGATTTGTGTCACGAGCAACTGATAGATGTCTCCCATTCTTCAAGACACTTCGAAAGACTTTTGAGTGGAATGATGAATGTGAGAAGGCTTTTCAAGACTTGAAGAAATACTTGGGAGCACCTCCACTGTTATCCAGGCCAGTGATGGGAGAAAAATTATACTTATATCTTGCAGTGTCCGAGAATGCAGTTAGCTCGGTGTTGATCAGAGTGGAGAACGGAGTGCAAAAACCAATTTATTATACGAGTAAGGTCTTTCGAGGAGCAGAGATCAGATATCCAAGGCTGGAAAAGTTAGCGCTGGCACTGATTGAGGCGAGTAGAAGAATGAGGCCATACTTTCAGGCTCATACCATAGTAGTATATACTGATATGCCATTGAGGCAAGCCCTTCATAAACCAGAAAAATCAGGGAGATTGATATACTGGGCAATAGAGCTCGGTGAATATGATATAGTTTATGAACCCAGATCATCGCTAAAAGGGCAGGCTGTAGCAGATTTTATAGCAGAGTTCACCTATCCTGATACCCCCGAGGGGCAAAAGTTGCTCGCTGATTAACCTGTGGATGTTACAGGATCATCAAACACAAGCTCAGACCAACTCCGGTTGGTAAAAGGGCAAGTGGATGTTACAGGATCATCAAATTCGAGCTCAGACCAACTCCGGTTGGTAAAAGGGCAAGAAAAAATGATCGACGAAGGGCAAGAAATATCAGGGGAGGATGAAAGGAAGCAACAAATATTTCACCGAGGAACTCTAACAGATCAGAAATTTGAAGACGAGTTACCTATATGGAGGCTATATGGAGATTGCTCATCTTGCACAACAGGCTGTGGGGCGGGAATAGTTTTGAACAGCTCGGACGAGGTCGACATGGAATACGCCCTACGTTTCCAATTCAAAACTTCCAATAATGAGGCTGAGTATGAGGCCATGATTGCAGGTCTTAATTTGGCAAAAATTATGGAGGCACAGCAGGTTATTATTTTCAGTGATTCTCAATTGATCGTAAACCAAATGATGGGAGTATATGCAGTCAAAGGAGAATAAATGATCAGATATCATGCAAAGGCAAAGGAGCTGGTGTCAGAATTTGCTGCTATTCAGCTGGTCAGAATACCAAGAATGGAGAATGCGAGAGCAGACGCCCTAGCTCGACTAGCATCAGTTACTCGTATCGAGCTACGACGAACAATCCCAATTGAAGTGTTGGCTGGTCGGAGTATAGATGAAGATCTGATGATGAACTTTATCACCCATGATTTAGGACCATCTTGGATGGATCCCATCAGGGCGTATATTGAGGAGGGAGAATTACTAATTGACAAGCTCGCAGCCAAGAAATTGAAGTTTAAAGCTGCTCGGTATGTATTAACTAACGGCATTCTATATAGACGAGGAATTATGGAAGGTTTGCAGAGATGTGTACATCCCACCGAGGTGAAAGATTTAATTGAAGAGGTCCATGAAGGGTCATGTGGAGCCCATGTAGCAGGTCAGACGCTTTTGCAAAGGGTGATGACGCAGGGATACTACTGGTCGACGATGAGGGTTGATTGTATAGCCTATGCCAAGAAATGTGACAAGTGCCAGCGCTTTTCCTCCATCCTAAGAACTCCACAAGCATTGTTTACACCCATAACTTCCCCTTGGCCATTTGCCATGTGGGGAATAGATTTGGTTGGGCCACTGCCAACGACTAGAGGAAGATTCAAATACCTCGTCGTCGCAGTGGATTATTTTACTAAGTGGGTAGAAGTTGAGCCTCTCATTGATATAACGTACGACAAGGTGTACCAATTTGTTTGGAAGAACATCATTTGTCGATATGGTCTTCCTCATGCTTTCATCACCGACCACGGAACACAATTTGATAACGAGGAGTTCACTGCCTATTGTCATCAGTCAAATATTTTGAAGGTCCACTCAGCACCAGGCCATCCTCAAAGCAATGGACAAACTGAAGTGAAAAACAGAACGTTACTGAATGGATTGAAGAAAAGACTGGGTGATGCGAAAGCGAATTGGATTAACGAGCTACAATCAGTACTTTGGGCTTACCGAACTACTCCCCGAGTAGTAACAGGAGAATCACCATATATGCTGGCGTTTGGAAGTGAAGCTGTTATACCTGCCGAGTTGGGCCTCCCAACACACAGGGTACTAAATTTCAATTCCCCTATCAGCGACTTAATGAGAAGATTGGATTTAAACATGCTCGAGGAAGTTAGAGAAGAAGCAGCCATTAGAAATGCTGCTTACCAGCAGCAAACAGCTTTGTTCTACAACAAGAGAGTGAAGAAGTGCGACCTGAAAGAAGGAGACTATGTGCTGAAGAAAGTAATTCAAAAGCACAATAAGCTGGAGGCAAACTGGCATGGACCATACTGAGTTACAGAAGTTGTTCGACCAGGAACTTACCGAATAGCAACTTTAGAAGGGGAGGAGTTTAAAAATGCATGGAACGCATAGCACCAACGCAAGTATTATCAGTGATGAATAAAGTGAAGATATTCTGCCGAATTCTTTCTTTTTATTGAAAGTTTTTCGGGGAATACTAGTGCTACACACTACTCGACAAAACTCGGCAAAGCTCAGACTACTCAAATTTTTTTTCTCGAAAACGCCAACTAAGGTTGGTCGAGAAACCTATATTCCTCCGGGAAGTAAAGCTACCAATATTCCTCTGGGAAGTAAAGCTACCTGTATTCCTCCGGGAAGTAAAGCTACCAATATTACTCTGGGAAGTAAAGCTACCTATATTCCTCCGGGAAGTAAAGCTACCTATATTCCTCCGGGAAGTAAAGCTACCTGTATTCCTCCGGGAAGTAAAACTTGTATTCCTACGGGAAGTAAAACTATATGTTCCTCGGGAAATAAAAGTATTCCTAAAAATGCCAACTTATGTCGGTTAGGAAGTAAATATATTCTCGAAAATGCCAACTTGAGTTGGTCGGGAGCTAAAATTATTCCAAAAAGTGCCAAAGTTGCTCGTTAAGAAAAAAATATACTAACTATGGTTGGTCGGGGATAAAAACCCGCTATCTGTAGTTGGTCGACAAGGAAAATTTACGGACCTTGGTTGGTTGGAAACATTTTATGAAGACGAGAAAGTGATCAAGCAATATTTTTTATACTCGTAACTTTTTACTAAGTTGGTCGAGAAACAAAACATTATTTTTGCCAAATGATTACCACAAATTCAAACTACTTGATAATAAGTTGATTGACAAACTACACAATATTGTTATCTTTTTAACAGATATGCATGCACAAATGTAAAGTGTTTGATAATTACAAAACAATGGCAATTAAGATTGCGAATAAAAATGAAAGTCTTTCATTAAATCCAAAACAAATTACATTGATAATGAAATGTATACAAATTTATTACATTAATATCACTATTCTACTGGTCTTTTACCCTCTGCTTTTGAAACAGGTTCCTCACCAGCAGGCGGATCATTTAAAGCAAGAGGAGAATTTATAAAGTTCAAATCTTTTAACATCCTGACATTCATCATGGATGGTCGATCTAAGAGGTGCTCCGGACGAGATATATCGACACTTGAATGGAGATTATAGTCGCCGAGATATTTGGAAATCAAGCATCGAGGAATGGCCCAAGCAGGGATCCAACTCATATCAAATTTGTATGGTGGCACGGGTAGGTCGAGCAACCCAGGATCATGGTAGTCCCACAGGTAATGACCCTGTTTGAGTTACAGCACACCTAAGGCATTCAACCAGCCCTTCTTGTATCCCTCATTATTGGCATTCTGGATACGATCGTCCAAGTGGTAGAGCACCTTGTTGTATCCAGCCATCCAGAACTCCCTGGGCTGTTTGTGGAACTGATATGTCAATCTTTCCAGCTACTCGTGGAGATTTTTTATGAAGAGTTCCTTATTCTCCAGGACAGACTTCTGCACAGAAAGCTGCTCTTCCAGGTCCCTGATCTTCTTTAACATTTCAGCCAACGCCTGGTTCTTTGCCATTAATTGGAAGGCCTGGTTCTCTAAGGCAGATTGAGTCCGCTGTTCCTCGACAAAAATCCGAGCAGCTCTTGCTCGTCCCCGAGGAGCTCTTTCTCATCCACGAGAAGAAGAAGAAGGGCCAGACCTTTTTAAGGTTTCCAACTCATCCCTCAAGTTGGCATTCTCGACCTTCAAGAACGAGAATCCCTCATCAGTCACTGGGATCAAAGATTTTGAAGTGGAAGCTGCAGACTTCAACTAAGATATTTCTCTTTGTAAGTTGTTATTCTCATGCTCCAACAACTTGGATATTTGTCTGCACTCCTCGACCTCACCCCTCAGAGTTCTCTCCCTCACATCGTAGCCAACAAAACGCTTCTCGTATCCCTTGTCGGCAATGATTTGCTGGTACTTCTTCTCATACCCCTCATGCAAGAGGGCAGTGGATTCTTTCTATTGTTGCTGAAGGTCTTCAAGAGTGCCTTGGAGATCCTCGATCATGTCATAATAAGCCACATTATTGGCCACTACACGATCAAGCAGACACTTCAGATATTGGTATGCTTCAACTGCCTGTTCAGAAGCATCTTGGCCGAGGATGTCGATGACTTATGCTGCACTCAGATCTGTGTGACCAGCCTTAAAATAATCATTGCATTGCCTCAGCAGCTTGGTATCGTGAGCAGACAATAATTCCATCCTGGCCAGAAACTAGCAGAGGAAGAAAAAGCAGTAATCAATAAGAATCAAAACAGAGCATGAAGAAGAGACAACAGTATGCAAAAACAAAAGTTCAAGTTTTATTATATCATAAAGGTCAGAAATACAAGGTTCAGAGTTACATGATTCATGATTACATTTATCAAAGAAAAATAAAATAGAGAAATCCGAACAACTCTACACCTTTTCCTTGTCTCCCAAAACTTTCTCGGGAGGATGGGACGAGGAAGTAGGTTGCTCGGATGGAGCAGATAGTAGTTGGGGAAGTGCTGGAGGTTGCTCGGAGGAAGTTGCAGGTAGTTGAAGTTCCTCGTCCGCGGGCTGGATAGTCGGGGGAAGAGAAACCTGATCTCCCATCACCATGGAAGACTCTTCGGAGGCAGCTTCGTCCTCTTCGTCATCTTCAGGAGTTGGAGGGGGGCGAGGGATGTGTCCCTGGAAGAGTTTAGAGGTTTCATCAACCTTCATCTCCTGAAGAGCTGCGACCCACCCATCTCTAAAGTATTTAAGGCTGCCATATTCTACTTGAGACATCATGGCAGCCAAGCCTTTGTTCCACCCCTTGTCCCAGCCGGCGCTGAAAGACTTCTTCACAACCATTTTTCTCTTTAACTTCTCCGAGGAAAGCTTCTCGGACAGAAGGTTATCAGCAGCTTTCAATTTATTCTCAACCTCCTCCTTCTGCCGACTTACTTCCCAAAGTTGAGACAACTCCTCCTCGGCAGCCTTGAGTTTATCTTCAAACTCCTTAGCATTCTTGAGCTTCCCTTCAAGCTCTTTATTCTTCTCCTCCAGACAAGTTAATTTTTTCTCCAACTCCTTGGAGACCTTAATAACCTGAGCTTTTTCCTGCTCGGTGGAGGCAAGCTTGTTCTCCCAGATTGTCTTGTCAGTAGCATATTTCTGGCGAGAATCTTCCAAAGACTTAATAGCTTCCTCCAGAGCTTCCTCCACACTAGATGAGGAGCATGAAGCTTTAATCGCTTCATCTTTCTTCACAATTATATTAAAGAAGCTCACCAACTGTGAAAAGAAAATGAAAGCTAGTCAGAGACAGAAATAACAAAGGAAAGATGAAAAGTTCAAAATAATGAGACTTACAGAAGCAATATGGCGAGCAGCTAACGAAGTGACCATATCCCGAGTAAGGTTTTCTTCAACACCTTGGATCTCAGGAATGATCCAAGTCTTCACCAAGCTCATGGCAGAACTCGGGGGAACAAAGGTAGGAACACCAGTTCCAGTACTTGGGGGCTGGGAGATGGTTTCAGCCAAATTGACTGAGGAGCTCTTCTTCAGCTTCCTCGGGGGAACAGGGATAGTTTTGACCAAGGAAGAACTCTTGGTCGGTGATATTACAATCACTTCCCCTAGAGCAGCAGACTTGCTCGGGGCCACTTAGGGCTTCTCTACAACCTTCACAGGAACAGCCGAGGAAGGTGCATCAACTTTCTTTGTCCCCTCTGGGACGTCAATCTTACTTCTTTTTGCCTCTCCAGCACTAGAGGCAGGTTTCTCGAAAAGGGTGGGAGGTCTTCTCTTCTTCATCCTTTCACTTAAAGGAATGTGTGATTCAGGCGAGGAACTGGTAGAAGCTAGTAATGGTTCAACTTCACTTATCACCGGACGAGCAGTGAAAGAAGTAGTATAACTCTTGTACTGCAGCAGATATGAAGCTGACCTAATGTGCTCGTCGGCAACACTCTGATGCAAACTCCAGATAAGTTTTAAGTGCCTGATATTAACGTCTGCTTCTTTTGGACACTTTCTTTTGTTGTTAACTGCAAATAAATCAACATTAAAATATCAATGGCACATTTTATCAAACACAGAGGAAGCATAATTTCAAAATAAATAAAATGAAATAAAAATAACCTATCCCATTGCCATAGGTAGGGCATCTGGGACCCTGATACACTTCATATCCAGATAAAGGAGAATGTTGCCGATTTTTTATAACAATCCCATGCTTAAAATAGTCCCTATTGGCATCCGGGAGATTGACTACTAAGGCCCTATTTAAAAATCTAGTTTTTAAATAAAAGGTGTTATCACCAACTGCCCATCTATAACAAAACATGATTTCTGGAATTCCTAGGTGAGTTCCATGGATTTGATTTAATCTATGAACCCCATTAACTATTCTCCATGTATTGGGGGCTATTCTTGCAGGAACAACGTCAAAGTATTGACAGAATTCCAGACATAAGGGATTGGGTGGAAAAGAAAATCCACACTCAGCAATAAAGAGACTGGGGAACCAATGTCCCTCAGCCAAATGAAAATAATCAGAAAGCTCTTCCAAAACAACCCAGGAGGGAATAGAAAAATCAGAGCGAAACTTATCAAGAGATTCAACAGGGTAAACCATGGTGAATAAAGGAAATGAAGAAGAAGGAAGAAGATCTTACAGAAAAAGAGTGGATCTGTTGACAACGAACGATGGAAGAGATGAATACACAGGAGAGAAAGAGACGATGGAAAACTCGAAGATACAAATTTGAAAAAGTAGAAGACGATGGGATTGTCTGTGACGCTTAAATACCTTGCCTTGGGAAAAGGAAAAAGTAATGATTACAAAAAGAAACGATTACGCTACCGGCGGCTAGAAGGACAAAAAGGGCGCGGCAATCGAAGTGGTTATAAAAATTCAAAAAAGGCTGATTCTACGAATTTGGAAGGAGAAATAAATACAAAAGACTCCTAAATTTCAGGATGATCATTTAAAACTGCCATATTCCTAGAAAGAATGTCCCACACTCCTCAAAGTTCGAACTATGAAACATTGGGGGATTTTGTTGATACCAAATTTAGTCTGTTGACATGGCCCAATTGAATGAAGACACGTGGCAATCTACATGGCAACAATAAATACTTCCGAGGAACTCACACGCTCCGAGGAACAAGACTACAACGAGGAACACTGCTTCCCCGAGGAACTCACACGCTCCGAGGAATAAGAACTCTCCGAGAAACTCTTGAGTACCGAGAAGCTTAGGTGGTCTGAGCAACTCAGGCGGTCCGAGCTGCATCTCGAACAAAGCATTAATAGCTGGATAACCCACAGTTTGACTGTTCATTAAATGCTTATCATTCAGACGCATACGCTTAAGGGGCATTGAATGTATTACCCTTTCATATGTACATCATTTAATGTATTACCCTTTCACATTACAGCCTCATGGCTATAAATACATTGTACAATACTCATTGTAAGGGGGGAATTTCTTGATAGAACTTGTAATCGAGAATTTCTAAACACTCAGCAATAACATAACAGTGGACGTAGGCCATTCTTATAAGGCTGAACCACTTTAAAAACTCTTTGTTTCATTTATTTTATCTGTGATTGAATAATTAGAGATGTTATAATTTTTTACATCAACAGTTAGGATAGAAACTTCTAGAAGATTCCATTGGTGTTGTCATGGATGACACCACATGAAAATTCATGTCAACTCATACTTGGATAGAACCTTCTAGAAGCCTCTCCCAATGCCTTTAAATGTACTCATTCCCCATTGGATGATGGATATCAATGGCTTGTTAATAAAATTCAAATATGTGATTGTGTTTTTTCTATAATACCCGTTCCCAATATTTTATTCTTTTCCCTGTAATTTGTAACCATGTGAAATTATTGGGATTTAAATTATTAATATTTGAACATTTATCCCTATGTACAATTGCTTTGGTGGCCTTAATGTAAATTATTAGAAGTTATTGGGCAAAAATTAGAGAATTTAAGAAATCTAGGTGGTTCGAACGAAGTCAAAGTCGTTCGAACGAGATCCTTATCTCGATCGAACGAGGATACCGTGGTTCGAACGAAAAGTCCTCTTCATTTGATGTAGGTATTTAACAACGATTGAACAAGAACTAATTACCTAAGTGCACAACCTCGTTAGAAGGTCGTTCGAAGGTTTATTCGAATGAAAGCCCAGTCTCGTTCAAATGATATCTCATTCTCGTTCGAACGACCTAAGCATAAATCTATTATTTCGAGTAAGAATGATATGTTGTCACATTTTTAGCCATAGATCAGGTGACGTGTCAACTTTTGATGGCTTGGATGAACATAAACGTGTTTGGTGTGTTGGGGGAGAGTTTTTAGATGGGTTTTTTTGGATTATAAGAGGGGAGGGTGAGGGTGGTTTCCCTCGCCAATTTTCAGCATATCTCTCTCTATCTAAGGTTACATACACTCATATTTCCCCTCTCCAACCCTTGCTCCTCCATTATAAACCTTGGTACCACTCCTACACCATAGTTTGCGCTATATTCAAGCCCATTCTACCATCTTCAAGGTTGGGTCAAAGAAGAAAGTGGTGGAGCAAAGATTGTAGAGAACATTTTGGGAGTCATTTCAATGAGCTTTGGAGACTTGGATCTTAGGAGTTTTAGGAGCTTTCAAGTCATCCCTTTTTGTGTTTCTCCTCTTCCAATCCAAGGTAGGGTTTTCATCTTCCAAGTGTCAAGGTTTTCTAGCTATGGAAATTATGTAGGATGAATGCTAGATGATTTATAATGCCTAAAATAACATTATTTGATGAAATATTATAGTCTTGCGAAAATGGAGTTTTCTTAACAAGACAAAACCCTAGAAGGGTCTTTTTACAAATTTATGGCATTTAACCTTGAAAATAGAAGAAAGCATGTAAATAATATATAAACCCTTGATTTTAAATGTCTAACTGCATTTTGAGGTATTTCTAAGCTTGAAATTCTCTTTCACGATGATATCTTAGACTTGTTTAAGCATGTTAAAATGGGTTTTACGATGAAAAGAATAAATGTCTAAAAATAACCCTAAAATGTGTTAAATGTTATTAGAATGAATGAAAATAATGAATGGAGTCACATGTAATAATAGGGCAAAGTTATGGGCATTTGGTTAAAAATGATCTTGAATGAATAATTATATTTTATGTGGCAAAACATAAAAGGACAACATGATTTTAACGTAAAATCATAAGAGGATGTTTTGAAGGAGAAAGCTTAAGTTCTAGTGGAAAATTGAAATTAAATATGTTTTTCACAAAAATTATGATAAAAGGCCAAAATGGTGATTTTGGAAAAAATGAGGGTCCTAGTGGTTGGACTACCTCTTAGACCTTATCGGTCGGGCTTTTGGTGAAATGCGGATAAAGTGAACAAAGCGAGTAAATGGCACATTGATGAAATGAATCCGACTTAAACCGTAGAATGAGAAAATTGGCAAAAGGATGGAATAATGTGAACATTAGATCAAATGTTAACACACATTAAATTAGGCTCGGATGACACCGAAAAAATTTATGAGGGCTTGGAGCCCTGGGGTTAAAACCCAAAATCACTGGCCAGAGCATATGGTAGCATAGCCTCCAGTGTGGAGCCCATTAAAATATGCGGTTATTGGACGATTCTAAGAAAATATAATGTAAAATGGAAACGATAATGCTTGTACTTGGGAATGTATAAATAAGACAACCTAATGAAAAGTGATAAAGGAGACTAATGGCTAAAACATGATTAATTAGTCTCTAGACCCGGTAAAGGGAGATGAAATAGTTAAGTGTGAGCGAGCTTATTGCTCGGATGCATTGCCTAGTAGTTGCATAGATACTAGCTAAATCGTTAAACAATTTTCGGAATTGAATAAAATATATGATATATGTATAGTATTTTGTAGAAAATATATAGCATAGTACTACCCATCCTGCTGAGCGTTCACTCACTCCTACTTTTACGATAAAAAATCCACCCTGGGTAAATCGAGTAGGGACGCCGGAAAGGACACTGGTAAGGACTCAAAGGGAAACCCAAGTCACTAGATGCTCTGTAACTTATTTTAAACACTAGAAATTAGGTATTTTAAACATTCGGTACTTAAAACTTTTATTCGGGCCTATGGCCATGGTCTCTAATAATACAGGGTGAATGTGATTTATTTCCTATTTATTTTGCTTTATGGACTAAATTGGATTTTTATAAATTAAACCTTATAAATTTATTAATTACTTCAAGTGAGCACTTCTTTTCTCAAGGTAAAACCGGCAATTTAGTTCCTTATTAATGAGGCGAATTAAAGGATGTTTTTTAGTAAAGTAAATGGACTTTCCTCCTCCCCCTTTAACTCCTTGATTCGATAAATGTTGACCAAATGATGACCCAAATATGGGTCGGGACGTTACAAATGGTATCAGAGCAATAGGATCCTCAGGTGTGATGAAGTGTTTATGCCTTCTAAGTATTCTTTCCTCTTACATTTCTGTGTATTTAACTCTTTAGTTAATGTTTAAATCGCTTTCGCTATCGCATTTAGTTCGTATCACTGTGGATTAAACTCTTCATTATTGTGTCAATGCCTCCACGCCATGACGTTGCTAACGGTTCTGGCACTAATGATCTTCGATGAATGGAGAAAGCCGTGCGTCAGCTAGCCGACTCTCTCACATAGCAACAGTGGGCAAATAGCAGTGGGATTGTCGAGAGCACACCTCCGCCTCTATCCTCAAAGATCTTAGGAGGTTGTACCCGCCTACTTTTAACGAGGCAGTTGAGGAGTGGCTCCATGAAGTCACGAGGATAATGGAGATTCTGCATGTTCCAGCAGAGAAAAAAGTCAAAATTGCTACATTCCAGTTCACTGAATAAGCACAGCGGTGGTGGAGTGCTTATTCTGCCAGCACCACTGAGCCGATTGACTAGAGCAATTTTAGAGTGGCCTTCTTCGATGGGTACTTTCCATAGGCGTTCAAGGATGCCAAAAAGGATGAGTTTAGCCAGTTGATTTAGGGTAAAACTTCATTAAATGAATATTTGGTGAAGTTTGTGCAAGTATGTTGATGTCGTGCGAAAAGACAAGGTAGAGAAAATGAGGTTGTTTATCAGGGGTATTCGGCGAATTCTAGCAGGTTTAGATCAGCCAGATTTTAGAACTGCAGTGAATAAGGCCATAAAATTACAGATTGATGCTGAAGATAGAAAGGCTATCTGGGAGAAGAAAAGGGAGCCCAATGGCTCCTAATTATGTGGGTACAAAAAATATCGAAGTGGGGCTTTAGGCTTCTTCGTGAAGCTTAAGACAGCCATAGGGGTTATCTCTTCATCAACCCAGTGCACTAGCAATCAGAGCTGAGAAATGTGTGTGCTCGCGTTCAAATGATCAAACCATATATAAAACCCTTTTAACACAAACAAACCCTAAACATGCAGCAGTATGTGATTGAATAAATAGATAATCTACGCAAGAACATTCAAACACATGCAATTAAGGAAAAATCCCCCTCAGGGGCAAAACCATTTATTTTCACTATAATTTGTAAGAAAACGGCTTACAATCGGATTACAATGAAAATACAAGTTGACTAAGAATTACCCTCGGGTATCGGATTCTGTAGTCGCGGCTGGAATTATCCCTTTCCAGTAGGGCTGCAATGAAGAAGAAGAACGGTCTCCTCCACAAGAGTTGAACAAACCAAAGTTGTGTTCTTGGGTTGCAAAAGGATTCACAAAGGTTTGGCAATGATGTGTGAATCAAAACATGAGTCTTGGGACTCAAAAATATGAAGACTAGATGTATTTGGACTCTCAAATTCGTCTCCTAAAGTCTTGCAAAACAACTCCCCCGAAGTTGGTATTTATAAAAATATGAAGACTAGATGTATTTGGACTCTCAAATTCGTCTCCTAAAGTCTTGCAAAACAACTCCCCCAAAGTTGGTATTTATAGGAAAAAATATGAAGAGTCACACGTTCTTAAAACTCTAAAATTCTATCCAGCGTACAAAAAATACAGCATTCTTTAAGGAATTTTCTCTATCTTCAAAAGGTCATAACTCCTTCACCGTAGCTCGGATTGAGGTACCGTTTTTTCCAGTATCTTCGTTGCGGCGAGCTCTTCAACTTTCTAGTTGACCAGACCTCTGAAATATGGATGTGAAATTACGAAAATGCCCTTGAACTCTCCTATTGTGCCTTTTTTTCACTGTTTTGACTTCCCTTGCGTACCACTTGCATTAAGTCCCTAAAATCTTGGAACGTGAAGTCATTGAGGTGGATGTGGGACATATTAGTGGAGATAATGCATGCTTGATTCCCGGAATTCGGATAGAGGCCGTCATGTGAGATCGTGAGGAGACGTGCCAAATGTAGCGGCGTACGACATAAATAAATGAAACATTTTGGACATGTGAAAAATGTCCTTACAAATCTCCCCCTATGTCTATGCCGGTACATACATAAAAAATCCGAATTATCATATATGAAATTGCCTATACAAATCTACCCTCCCATGAACCCAAAACTGGAAAAGGTACAAATGAATAGTCTTCATCGTTTGTTCTTTAATTCTTCAGGAATCTCAAAACTTTTCTCATCAGGGTGTGCAACATATAGATCTGCAATCTTCATACCTACACACATGAGACAAAGAAAATACCACGTGACATATCGAGTTTGAAATGAGATAACATGGATATCAATATATGATAAAAATATAAGGAACATCTCAAAAACTCCCCCAGAATTCAAACTCCCCCATAATATGATAATTCTTTCTCCCCCTTTTTATGATGTCCCCAAATGGACAAATTAGAGAAATAAATCAAATAAGCAAGTGCGGGGTGTCACTAGGATAAAAACACACCATGAATAAACAGAAAGCAACCAAGTCAATGATAGCGTAAATGAAGTGGTGTGATCAAATTCGATAGGAAAATCAATGCATACAAACATGACATATGTGCACGATGAATATTGGATATTCCTAGCGAATGAACTCAAATGCTTCCTTTGGTGTAAAAGAGTGACAGTATAAGATATTGACTCAATCAAATCAACAAATCAAAGCTCAAAATGATTTTCACACCAATAACGTCCAAAATGATTTTATGCTTTTTCAGGACTTTCAAGGAAGTGCAAACCCGTTTAGATTCTCCAACCAAACTCCCTCAGATATTGTATTGAATAGAGGCATTCTAAATTCTCAAACTTTGGAGAATTGATGGTGAAACCTAAGTGGCCCATATTTGGCATGAATTGCTTTTTATTGCCTTTAAATTTTTTCGGGCTCTTTTAACCTCTTTGGACCTCGGATATTAAAATTCCTCCATTTTTAGGTCCTTTTTAACGGTGGCTTTTGCGCAAAGGATAGATGATTACCTTTCGCAGCCCCTCCCCGTTATACAAAAACACACAGTCTCACCAAAACGGTTTTTACATGCATTCCAATCTTGTCAAGTTTTATCGCATATTGTACATTGTATAGACATGATTGAGATGAAAACACGCAAGCCAACATGAGATAGACAAGTGCAATAATCAAATATATCCGTGCATGTGTGCAATAAAGGATATAGGAGTCAAACATGTAGGAAGATATCACTAATTACATCTCAAAGACTCCAATCAATGTAAAGCACATGGATGAAATGATGTAGCCTCTCAAATCTCTATCAAACAGTCACATGGATAAATGGAATGAAGTTGTGACTTGGCTATCTTACATGCTCATCCATAAAAGAAGCAAAATACAAAAATCTTTTTGGATTTTTTCAAAAATTTGGAAAATTAAAATCTTTTTGTGCTTTTCTCAAAATTTTTCTTAAAAGAAAATCTTTTTGTATTTTTTTTAAAAGAAATATAAAAAGCAAAAAGAATAAAACAAAGTTGTACAACAAAGTAATGGTACATATAAAACAGACTAGCAATAGGAAGCATATGATATGAACATGAAGAAGCATCATATTCTAGACATAGACCAACGCCTCAGTCAACTGTGCAAATCCCTAAAGATTTCCTAAGACTCTCAAATCTAAGGGCATCTAAAGGTTTCGTGAAAATATCGGCTAACTGACGGTCGGTAGGAACAAAACTCAGGGATACGACTTTCTCTTCAACTAACTGACGAATAAAGTGCTCACGTATCCTGATGTGTTTTGTGCGCGAATGCTGAACTGGATTGCGGGATATGTGTATCGCGCTCGTGTTATCACAGGAAATGGTCATGGTGTCCTGTGATATCCCATAATCCTCCAGCATTTGCTTCATCCACAAGAGTTGTGTGCAACAACTCCCGGCGGCTATGTACTCAGCCTCCGCAGTGGACAAAGAGATGGAATTTTGCTTCTTGCTCAGCCAGGAGACAAGAGCAGAACCAAAATAGAAACACCCACCAGAAGTGCTCCTACATCCATCTACATCCCCAGCCCAATCGGCATCCGAGTAGGCGGACAGACGGTCATCGGTATCAAAGGAATACCAAATCCCGTATGAGAGAGTCCCACTTACGTATTTAATAATACGTTTTAGAGCAAGTAAATGTGACTCTTTTGGGGATGCCTGATAACGCGCACAGACTCCAACACTAAAGGCGATGTCGGGACGACTGGCAGTCAAGTAGAGGAGACTACCTATCATACTCCGATATAAGGTTTGCTCTACGTCCTTGCCTGAAGTGTCCTTACTAAGCTTGGTAGTGGTACTCATAGGTGTACGTGCATGCTTAGCGGAATCTATACCAAATTTCTTCACTAGGTCTCTAGCATACTTGGATTGGGAGATGAACATCCCATCCTCTAGTTGACGAACCTGGAGACCAAGGAAGAATGTAAGCTCACCAACCATGCTCATCTCAAACTCACTTTTCATCTCCTCCTCAAAGTGGTGAGCATACTGGGAGCATGTGGATCCAAAGACTATATCGTCCACATAGACCTGGGCAACCAAAATAGCACCGTCATCTCTCCTGACAAACAACGTCATATCTACTCCCCCTCTCTTGAAGCCACGAGCTAAGAGATAGGAAGTAAGCCTCTCGTACCAAGCACGGGGTGCTTGCTTCAAACCATACAAGGCTTTCCTCAGATAGTAGACGTGCTCAGGGTGCTGAGGGTCTTCAAACCCTTTTGGTTGTTCCACATAAACCTCCTCCTGTAGAATGCCATTCAAAAAGGCACTCTTGACATCCATCTGATACACCTTGAAGCGCAGATGACATGCGATGGCGAGCAGAAGACGGACGGACTCAAGCCTCGCAACAGGAGCAAATGTCTCCCCAAAGTCTACACCCTCTATCTGTGTGTAGCCTTGAGCGACCAACCTAGCCTTATTTCGGATTATGGTACCATTTTCATCCATTTTGTTCTTAAAAATCCACCGGGTACCTATCACATTAATCTCACTAGGTCGGGGGACAAGTTCCCAGACATCATTCTTTTTAAACTGAAGCAACTCCAGAACACGAGAGGTGGTAATGGAATGTAACTTCCTATAAGGACTACGAATTTGTTTTCCCAACTGACAGGGTCCACAAACGGTCGAAGTTGACTTTCCAAGAGATGGTAAGCCACGTACTAGGTCCTTTTTAGATAAACGATTGAGATCTATAACGTTCACGTGACCTAGACGTTGGTGCCACAGATCCATAGGAGTGATCGTGGCGCTGTTGCAGACAAGTGAGGATGTGGGCTCAGTCCCATAGCAATTATCCTCGGTCCTCACCCCTTGCATCAAAAGTTTACCGGCTTGATTGTAGACTTTACACACGTCCCGGTCAAACTTTACTGCAAAGTTAGTGTCGCACAGCTGGCTAATGCTGAGAAGGTTTGCTTTCAAACCTTTGACGTACAAAACATTTTCTAGCTTAGGAAAACCAGGTAACTCGATAGTACCTCGTCCTATAATGCTAGACTTACTCCCATCTCCAAAGGTGACTTTGCCATCTTGATAATCCTCAAGAGTAGTAAAAAATGAGGCATCACCTGTCATGTGTCTGGAGCACCCACTATCAAAATACCATTGAGAGGTATTATGTGCTTTGAGAGCAACATGAACAACAAAAGCCTTTATATCTTTCTTAGGTACCCAAGTCGAGGTGACCTTTTGTTTGCCTTTGTTGTTGTTGATTTTAGCTGGAATGTGAGAAGCATTCACTAACGGCAAAGACATCCGTCGGAATTCTTCCATTAAACTCTGAGTCGTGGCAGCTAAGAACTCAACTCGCTCTCTCAGACTAGAAAACTCATCAGTATGACGTGGTGGAGCAGTAGTACGTCGTGTCCGACCCATGCTATAGCAAGTTTCCCTAAGGTGGCCTTTTCTTTTGCAATAAGTACAAAAGAGCACTGTCAAAGGCGAACCTCGGTTTGCTTTTCTAGGTCGAACTCTCCTTCGAGGTTTTTTACGGTGACCATAAGGAGTTGTAGTAAACTCAGGAACTGGTCCAGGTGCAATTTGGGACGTGGAGGCACCATCATATCCAATTCCTTGACGATCACCAAAACCTAAAGCGGGGCCGAGGAGCATCTTTCCCATCTTCCCAGATCTGTCCTCGATTTGTACCTTGACTTCCCGTGCTTTCTCAAGATCATGAGTCAGCTGGGCAACAAGGGCTTCAAGTTTCTTTCGAGTCTCCACAGAGGAATGGAGATGACTCGTAAGACTAGCCACTTGCTTGATCAAGTCCCCTCTCTCTTTCTCTAGAGTACTCTCTCTCTCTCTAAACAAATTCTCATTCTTGACACAGGTAGATTCTCTCTCTCTCAGGGCGGTGCAGGTGGAGAACTCTCTTTCTCTCGCTTTCCTTAAATCTTCCTCTAGGCAAGTGATCTTAAGAACTAACGATTTGTTACGCTTTTTAGTTTTAAAAGACTCAGAATATAACTCAGCGTAGGCGCGTTGTATATCACTCTCTCTCTCACTTGTGTCATCCTCCCCCTCACTCACATCGATCTCACTGTCGAGGTGTCCCTGTGAAGCACCATCCTCATCGTCGTGAGGAGAACTAGGAGTGCTCACTTGGCTGGCCATGAATGCGGTGAAGTTACACTCATGCGGTGACTCATCTCCAGAATCCACCGTCTCGACCTCACTGTCGTCACTAAGGGTAGCATTAAGGACAGCTTTCCCTTTCTCTCTATTCAGACGATTGGCACACTCAAAAGCTCTATGACCCCTACCATCACACTCAAAACATCTCTCACTTTCTTTCAGAGAAGGATTTTTGGAAACTTTTTCATTTTTCTTTTCAAACTTATTTTTCTCAAATTTCTTTTTATCTTTAAAATTGCCATTTTTCTTAAATTTGAGAATCCTCTTGAATTTTTTTGCGAAAAGAGCCAAATCATCTAAGTCAAAATCGCACTCAGAATCTGACGTGTCAGTCTCTCTCTTTCTAGATGACTCTACCCTCTTTCTAGCTGACCCCTCACTCCTTCTCTCTTGGGATTTAAGAGCAATTCCCTTATCTTTAGATTTAGCATTTTTAGGGAACATATCAATTTCATAAGTTTGCAAATCTCCTACAATTTCTTCCAATTTTAGCGTATTTAAATTACCCATAGAATTTAGCACAGTGACTTTAGGGATAAAACGCTTAGGTAAAGAACGAAGAATCTTTTTAACAACTCTAGCATTCGGAATTTGTTCACCAAGATTAAAACTAGTATTCACAATGTCAGAAAGTCTAGCATAAAATTCATCAAAGCATTCAGAATCATGCATGGTGATTGTTTCAAATTGAGTTGTCAAGTTTTGCAACTTAGACTCTTTCACAGCATTAGTTCCTTCATGGGTGAGTTGTAAAACATCACATGCCTCTTTTGACGTGGTACACGTCATTATGCGTTTGAACTCATCAGGTGTGACAGACCCAGAAATAGCACTTAGACCCTTAGAATTAAAAGATGACCATTTAATTTCTTCATCAGACCAAGAAATGTCAGGTTTCAAGTTGGTCACATTATCAACAGTCACGGTGGGAGGAGTCCACCCTCGTTCAACCAAAATCCAGACACGTTCATCAATGGCTTTTAAAGCCGACCTCATACGGGCTTTCCAATAAGCATAATTTGTCCCGTCAAAAACAGGCATTTTATAATATGACTTCTCCATTTGAACACGCACTTTTTCAAAAATCAATTTTTTCAAAAAATTGATATCTTAGAAAAAAAATTCGGAAAAAAAAGGAATACGCGATAGATTAGCGTAACCTGCTCTGATACCAATTTGAGAAACGTGTGTGCTCGCGTTCAAATGATCAAACCATATATAAAACCCTTTTAACACAAACAAACCCTAAACATGCAGCAGTATGTGATTGAATAAATAGATAATCTACGCAAGAACATTCAAACACATGCAATTAAGGAAAAATCCCCCTCAGGGGCAAAACCATTTATTTTCACTATAATTTGTAAGAAAACGGCTTACAATCGGATTACAATGAAAATACAAGTTAACTAAGAATTACCCTCGGGTATCGGATTCTGTAGTCGCGGCTGGAATTATCCCTTTCCAGTAGGGCTGCAATGAAGAAGAATAACGGTCTCCTCCACAAGGGTTGAACAAACCAAAGTTGTGTTCTTGGGTTGCAAAAGGATTCACAAAGGTTTGGCAATGATGTGTGAATCAAAACATGAGTCTTGGGACTCAAAAATATGAAGACTAGATGTATTTGGACTCTCAAATTCATCTCCTAAAGTCTTGCAAAACAACTCCCCCGAAGTTGGTATTTATAGGAAAAAATATGAAGAGTCCCACGTTCTTAAAACTCTAAAATTCTATCCAACGTACAAAAAATACAGCATTCTTTAAGGAATTTTCTCTATCTTCAAAAGGTCATAACTCCTTCACCGTAGCTCGTATTGAGGTGCCGTTTTTTCCAGTATCTTCGTTACGGCGAGCTCTTCAAATTTCTAGTTGACCAGACCTCCGAACTATGGATGTGAAATTACGAAAATGCCCTTGAACTCTCCTATTGTGCCTTTTTTTCACTGTTTTGACTTCCCTTGCGTACCACTTGCATTAAGTCCCTAAAATCTTGGAACGTGAAGTCATTGAGGCAGATGTGGGACATATTAGTGGAGATAATGCATGCTTGATTCCCGGAATTCGGATAGAGGCCGTCATGTGAGATCGTGAGGAGACGTGACAAATGTAGCGGCGTACGACATAAATAAATGAAACATTTCGGACATGTGAAAAATGTCCTTACAAGAGCCCCATAGCCCCCACTGATAGGACCTATTTTTCTTTTTGGTCCTCGGGTCATTTTAAGATAGATTGCCTTCAGCTAACTTCACGTAGTCAGTAGACTATAAATTTCGTGTCAAGTCAGAGTTCTAATTATAAAAGCCCTACTCAGCAGCAGCAGCAGCAGTTCCTTGAGGTTATCAGCAGCTCACGAGGTATAGCGTGGATAGTTCACATCCGAGCCAGGGTTAGGGTAGCCGTTAGCAGGGTCAGGTGCCTAGCGGCCAGACAAGTAAGTACAACCTGGACAATCTTATGCCACATCACAGCAAGGTGCATCTCCTAGCGACCCTTCAGTGATGGAAGGTATGATTCTCTTCTACATTACATGGGTAAAGGAATTATTTAATTCTGTGGCATCATATTCTTTCATATCGAGTTCCTTAGGTTTAGGTTGGGATTAGAGGTGGACCAATTTTTTCCTCCTATCTTCATTGGGTTTCCAATGAATGGCAGTATAGTTCTTAATAGGGTCTGTCGTAGATGTGTGATCATGGATGGAGATTACGTCATGGAGTATTATTTGATCCTCATGGATATGGATGGGTTCGAGGTGATCATTGGTATGGATTGGTTGTCATGTTTTCAAGCTAGAATCGAATGCCATCGACACAGTGTCCTAGTATCACTTCAAGATGGGTCTCGCCATCGCTTTAGCAGTGAGCAGGGCATTAATTATCCTTGTAATTTCTGTAAAGTTCGAGGGCAAAAATGGTATTTTGGTTGGTTGATCAGCTTGATGGCTTCAGATGAGCCAATGGTATGGTTTTAGACTACCCCGTGGTGCGGTAGTTTCCCAATGTATTCTCGGATGATCTCCCTAGATTACCACCATGATGGGAGGTGGATTTTGCAATAGAGGTGCATCAGGGTGTCTCACCCATCTCTATTCCACTTCACATGATGGCTCCGGAAAAATTATAGGAGCTAAGGATCCAATTGGAGGAGCTAACCAATAAGGTCTTTATTCACCCCAGTGTGTCCTCGGGGGAGCCCATATCCTCTTTGCAAAGAAAAAGGACAACACCCTAAGACTCTGCATCAATTTTAGACAGTTGAATAGAGTGACTATAAAGAACAAGTGACCCATGCCCGCATTGATGATTTATTCGACCAGTTGCATGGGGAGGGCAGGTTTTTTAAGATTAGCCTTCGGTATGGGTACCATCAGTTGCGTGTCAGGGAGGAGGATATTCCTAAGACTGCTTTCCGAAAATGGTATAGACACTATAAGTTTTTGGTGATGCTTTTGGATTTGTTCATACCCTAGAAACATTCAAGGACTTGATGATTCGCATCTATCATCCTTACCTAGATCGATTTATGGTGGTGTTTTTGGATGACATGCTGGTTTATTCAGCCTCGGACATAGACCATGAGGAGCACCTCATCATGACATTGCAAGTGCTCAGGTAGAATTAACTATACGTTAAATTCAGTAAATTCAAATTCTCGATGGAGGAAGTCAGGTCCCTTGGCCATGTGGTTTCTGTCGAGGGTATTTTTATTGATCCTTCTAAAGTAGAGGTCGTCTTGGAGTGGTTTAGACCAAAGAAAATTGTCTAAGTGCATAGTTTCTTAATTTTGGTCGGCTACTACCGTAGGTTCTTATAGGACTTCTCGAGGGTTTACTCGACCCTCACCATGTTGACTCAGAAGGATGTGCATTTCGAATGGTCAGATGATTATGAGTCGTCCTTTCAGGAGTACCTATAATTCTCACAAAAAAAATCCATTATCAATATCTACTCAAAAGTAAACAAAGTACTTGATTTTTCTACTTAGACAAAATCATCCATAATACCTAAACTTGAGGTGCATAATTATAATCAAGAAAATTATATGTTCTCATTTTGATTCCTAAGATATTTCCGCCCTCTTTTTTATTATCATTCTCTTTTTTCTCGTTAAGGATTAGTATACAAGAACTTAAGAGATGAGTTCATTAATATCTAACTAAGGCCTCTACCAAAAATTACTTATATGGATTCAAGAATAAAAATCACCATGATTTAATCAAGAACTAAATTCTAAGATGTCTTCACTCATAGTTTATTATTTATAATGCATAGACTTAAAATGTATTTCTCTACTCAAGAAAATTTAAGATTGTCATCTTAATTCCAAGATTAGAGCCTAATAATTCTTCATCATCATCATTATCATCCTTTTATCACTTAAGAAACTATTTCAAATTATATGTAAGCAATATGTAATCATATTAGCACTAAAGTGGGAGAGAATGGAGATATTGCCTACATTGGTTTAGTTGCATAACTTTTGATATTATCTTATTCTTTTCTTTTGTGTTCTAATTATTTCTCTTTGAGTTTTTTCAGTTTATCCTCTTATTTGAAAATCCATTTTTAAAAGTCTTTTTAAATCCATCTCCAAATATCCCAAATTTAAAGTTGAAACTTTGCCCTTCTCTTTGCTTTAATCGTATTTTCCTCTTGCTACTTCTTTCAATTCTTCCTTTGAACGTGGCTATGGAGGTTTAATTTTAATAAGGATGTTTTAGTATTTAGAGATGAACTTTGACTGAAAATAGCTTTTGGTGCATCAAAATGCACTTATATAGCCCCTTAACTAGCATTAGGCTGCTATTCACCAATACAGTAGCCTCTGGAGCAGTTATAGCATCCCGTAGCCTCTCTCTCTCTCTCTCTCTCTCTCTCTCTCTCTATATATATATATATATATATATATATATATATATATATATATATATATATATATATATAGTCCTGCTCTTGTGCGGACTAGTCCACATTTTAAGAGTGTGGACCGGACATGTGTCACCTGGCGGTGAGCCCAGAAAAGAGAGAGAGTGTGCTTATAATTTAGGAGATAATTTCTAGGCTCACCGTTAAGTGACACATGTTCGGTCCGCATTCTTAAAATGCGGACTAGTCCACACAAGATAATTATATATATATATATATTCCCTTAAATTATTCAATATATCATTTTTAAATCTCAATTAAATCATACCAACCCATTTATGCATGTTTTTTACTCTTCCTAAAAACTTATATTTCTCACTAAGATAAACTAAAAGTCCATTATACCTTTAGAGATTCAACCCTAATCCAACCTAAATCCCAAATTAGACATTATGTCCACATCCTAATAATTTATTCTCTTATCCCAATATCATGACCCACATACACTATCTTGAATCCAAAATAAAGTCAAAATACATATGGATTGAGTCTAATTAACAAATAATTGAAATACCCCTAGGGTCTCAACCCTAAACAAACCTTAAACCTAAACAATCCCGATACTCACATAAGAACCAAATCCAAATATTGGATATTGCTATTTTGGATAATGTGGATATGTACTGATCATGTTGAGATATGGATACGTGCTTCACATGATATTCATTTTGTTATATTCGTATTTCCATTGTTATGTCATTTACTTCATTCGATCATGTGCTTTATCGTCATATACTATTTGTATTGCCTAGGTGATTATTGATATTTCACTACTGTTGGGTTCTTTTTTTTGTCTATTCAAAAGAAAAGAGGGGTAGGTATATCGTCATGAATGTAGGTATTGGTGTTATTTTAAACGATTATGTTATGTCTATCGAAATCGTTCGTTTATGAAATAATCACCAATGTTGTTTGCAACACCATGCTCACATGTGTTAACATATCAAACCACAAAAAATATTTTGTACCCAAAAAAAGATATGACCTTCCCTAACCCAACTAATCTCTAAAAATATAACACCCCCCAATAGGCCTATCAATGGATTGGATTTTATCCGAATTCGAATCCGATCCATTTAGGCGGATATGGATCATGCCTAAAATCCGATTATCCGATTACCCGATTATCCGTTTATTAAATATAGCGGATTTGGATTCATATACTCCGATCCGTTAATAATCCGATCCGATTAATATTTTTAATATACATATATAAATTTATATAATATATTTTTAATTAATATATATTGTATTTAATAATATTCTAAATATTTATTATAGGGATCTTGTGTATTTAGTCCTATTTGTAAAGATTTATTTGTCTCCACCCCAATGTTTTTATTTTTTTAGTTGATGGACGTATATGGGACAAATGGCATTCTCTACAAAAAGAAGGAAGGGTGGTTACAGGGAAGTTATAGGCGATTTTGGGTGATTATGAGACTAATTACAATTTGAAAAATACATGGGAGCAGAGCCTAAATACATCTTTGTAGATGGGACTAAAGCCAAAAAAACTATTGATTATAATAGTTATTTATTTCATTATCTATTTTTTGGAACATTTGCAAAATAAATTTATGAAATAAGAGTTGAAAATAAAAATGTTGCAAATTAAGTCAAACATAAATGGATAATCAGATCCGAATCCGTTTAATATAAACGGATTTGGATTTGGATTTGCCTGATCCAATCCTATTAATAAACGGATATGATTTTGGATTTGCCTGATCCGGTCCGAATCCGATCCATTTACAGGCCTACCCCACAATACTCAAATCAAACAAATCTTAATCACATTTACAGTTGATGTAAGCATTTACCCAAACCTTAATGTTGTAGTTGTCCATAGAGAGGAAGATAACCAATGGTGAGCAGTGGCAGATTCAGGGTTTTTGTTCAACCGGGGAGAAAGTTTCAAGTGGTGTCGGGGGTTCGGGGGCGGGAGCCCCCGAGGCGATTTTTTTGGGTTATTTCAAGTTTTATACAAATTATAGCTTTATAATGCCCAAACAATTACAAATTAGAGCAGACCTTATTTTCATGCTTATTATTTTAATGCCCAAACAACTACAACTACAAATATAGTTTTATAATTCCCAAACAACTACAACTACAAAGAGATAGGAGGCCTTGTTTTATATTTATTATTTTAATTAATTACAATCTTTTTTACACCCTCGGTTTTGTAAATAATTAGAGGTATACCTTGAAGTTTGAAGTTGTACTAAAAAAACCTATAATTTTTTTTTTAAATTAAACCGGGGCCGCCACCCCCCTTTGTCCCTATGTCCTTCCGCCCCTGATGGTGAGGGACCAAGAGAAGTTCAGAAAAGAAGCGGGATCTGAAATTAAAGAGATCGTGACTTTTTAGGTTTAAACCATTCATTTATCATTATTAAATTGTTTTGCCCTGAAGTTTAAAGAACCTTGTTTTCCTTACCTTTCACTTTTTAAATTTACATTTAACACACCTAACTTTTCATATTCCACAACATTTCCTGCAAATCTTGAGGGTGGGCATTGCCCATGCTTGATCTTGTACAACTCTGCACATGATCTACTTAAGGGTGTTGAATTGTTAATGGAACTTTATTAATGCAATAAAAGTCAACAGGGCTTATCTCATCCTTTACTGCTATGATACGATTATAATATATAAACCTAATAAATTAATTACATTCACATTAAACAATATATGCGTGTATGAGTATGTGTGCACATATAATAAAAAAATAGTAATTAAAATATTAAAAAGTGAAACATGGTGATAAGCCCTTTGCTCTTTAGAAATCAACAATAAGGACAATGTAAAGATAATTTTGTCAATAAGTCCGGAGCAAAATGTGTACATATATATATATTATTACATTTCTATCTTTAAATAAAAATTATGACGAAAAAAATTACTTTTAGTGATTAAAAGTAAGTGTATTACAACGAACACACTTATTTTTCAAGTGTATTTAATCCTGCTATGAAAATTATCTAAGTAATTTTAAACACAAAATTAGAGGGGAAAAAGTAAATTTGTATGAATTTAATGTCTTAGAGTAACTACTTGCATTATGTTTATATTTTGTTGTTATAAATTTCCTTAGATTTACATGTATAAAAGCGTAACTACATGGTAACTTGATTTAGCATTAATTAATTAGAAATATGGTGTCATTAAGATACTAAGAAGACTTTCGCATGTCCTTAGCATTGATAAACGAAGATTCCATGCGGTTATCGACAACTCCCTCTATTAAAAGTCCAATATAAACTATCAATATTATATATTATGTGTGTGTGAATAATAAAAGATTTGAAAGATTAAAATTAGAATTTCTTATAAATTTGTATATTATAAATTATATAACATTAATCAAAGCAAAACATATTAAAATGATTGAATTTGGCAAAGAAGATTCAAGATGTTGAAGTCTATTAATTAATGACCCCCTGAACTATCTACAATATTTTGCTGGATGATTTTGCTTGTTTTGGCTCTCGATATCATGAAGAAAAATCTTATTTCCTTCCAAAATTTGTAAATTCAGGAGCAAAATTGATAATGAATTTTCCATTTCTAGTGGCCCAAAATTGAGGAATGGCCAGCAACGATCGCGAGAAGATATAGCGCAATAGCTGAAATGCCTTGCGATGATTGGCTCGTTATGAAGCCCAGGAGACTATCTGCTTCTTTTTTCCATTAAAATTTTAAAAAAATTAAATCTATGATTTAATATATAAAAACAAGCACATTCATAATTTTTGGTTGTATGAACTTTACAAAATTTAGTTTTTTGTAATGAATCCATAATCACTTTTTATGGTTGGATGTATGATGAATCCATAATAACTTTTTAAAATATTTGCATGTATTCAATAAGGATATATATTTTTAAAAAGATAATGAGTATTTGACTGAATACCAAAAATAAAATGGGGGCTAAACTTGAATTAGAGTTTTTGTATTCACCTGATTATAATTAAATTTCTTAAGATTGAGAATTCTTCAACTAATCAAAAATGAAAACATAAACAATTTTATAAAATAAAATACATCATTCATTCAGTGCATAAGTCCCAAAATATTTAATATTAATATGGATAATGTTAGGGTACCCTTTTTTGTTACCCTTTTTGTTACCCCCGGCTTCAAAGTGTTGTACCTTGCTTTGTCTTTACTTGTATGGGTCCCGCCAGAGCATAAAAGACAAAGCAAGGTACAACACTTTCAAGCCGGGGGTAATAAAAAGGGGTAGCCCTAGTGTTATCCTATTAATATATATGTTTATTTTTGTTGATCACCAAGCTATAATTTATACTATCTAGAAAGTCAATAGTTGAAAACCGGTTTGGACATCACTTTTCCTTAGTCCTTTAATACCCCTTTATGGTTAAAATTTATCAAAATATAATAACAACCCACTTTCCCAAGTCACCGCTTATTAGTCACTCAACGGCAAGCATTTCACACACCTTGCGCATTTGCGGGACATCTAGTACTATAGAAATTATTTATAAAATATGAATATGATTTTATACTATAAAGATCCCGCGTAATTTGAAATGTTGCAGAAATGATCCTGCCACGGGGTTCCAAATATCGCAGGAAGTTGTTGTATGTCAAAATCTTGGAGTTGGTTCCCTTTTTTGCTGGAACAAAATAGGATTCAAATATTTTCGTGGAGAAAAATGCTCAAATATCTTAGAAGTGGTCTTATAAGAACAACATATTTATGACATGCAAGTCCAAGTAGAACTAGTAAAGTTAAATAGGTAAAACTTTTTTTCCATAAAATGAATTCAACAGTAAATTACATTGACCACCACTCTTGTTTATCTTAATAACAAATACATCTCTTTGATTTTAAATATTATGGTTACCCCTTACTTCAAATATTACAATCACCTCCTTGATTTTCTTTGCCAACACCTGCTATCAATTATACAAGTATAATAAGTATTTGAAACAAAAGGCGCAAATCTTTACCCGGACCCTATACTTATTAAAAGGAAATTGATAAAAATCATTAGAAAAATAATTAAATATCTTTTATGTTGGAAAAGGAAGTTTTTTCCCCATAGTTAGAGCAACCCTTACGGGTAGGGTATACCAGTATATATGTATGTTATGGGTATGGTAGAAGTGTAGATTTAGACGTTCCTAGTGTAAAAAATAACAAATATAGAATTGGACTAGTTAGTTTTTGTGGGACCCACGGTTAAAACGGAACATCTTGTTCCGCGCAAGAAAAAATAAATAAATAAAGCCTAAAGCGAAACATCATGTTCCGACCAAACTTAAAACCATTAACCCCTATTTCTATTTTGACCCCCAAATTATTTAAACGGCTATATTTATTCAACGGTTATTTTTTTTTTTTATAAATAGGAGTTTCAAAACAGTCTATAGTATCTTCATTTTATGCATTCAATACAACCCAAATCATACCATTAATATTTTTATTCAAAACACTCTCTAGTATTTTCATTTCAATTATTACCAAATATTTTTTTCTTAGCTACAATATATATTATTTATTTAACCAAAAATAATTTCAAAAATTTTATATTTTCTTAAATATATTTTGTGATTATTTTACAATGGTTCGAGGTCAAAATATGTCTCAACACGACGATGAAGTATTATGCACCGCTTATGTAAATCAAACAAATGATGGTTTACGAGGAACTAATCGACCTAACACATTATTTTGGGATACGGTCGCCGAAGAATATAATACAACGACGGGTATCACTGAACATCGGACGGGAGGCAGCCTACAAACTCGCTACAGCAAAATTTCGAGACACGTAATGTTATATGTTTCTAAATTGAAAGATGCATCGATGACAAATCGTGGTAGTGGGACTGTGAACACAGACTCGGTAAAATCACTATTATTTTGTAATTTTTTTTAAATATTATTTCTCGTAAATATGTTGCTAGCGAGGTAATAAAATTACATTGTCGTATTATTTCATTGCGGATAATTTAGCATTCCAGCGAGAGAACAAGGGAAAATCATTTAATTTTGAATGTTGTTACCAAATTTTAAAAGAACTCCACAAATTTTAAATTTCCCAAACATTTTTAGACTCCCCTCAATTTCATTTTGATTCACCAATGACTGGTGTGACAAAAAGTGAAGGAAGTCCGAATGTTGGGTTTCTCGTAGGAAATTCCAAAGATGGGGCAGAAGTTGATATAGAAAGGCCTTATCCGAGGCCACCTGGAAGGAAAGAGATGAATCAACGGAATAAAGGAAAAGCGAAGGCCACAAATATTGAGGTGAACCGAGAAATACTCAGTAGTTGCTCTTCGTTCAATGAATCATTCGAACGATCATGTCAGGCAGATCGTGTACATGACGAAGAGGCCCTGAGGGGCTTAAACGTTCACTACAACTTAAGGAGCGAAGTTTGGAGCTCAACAAACGCAGTATATTGGCTATGGAGAGGAAAGATATGCGTGAACAAATATTGCTTGATCAACAAATTCTGAGCACCGACACCTCAAACATGAATTCATCCCAGAAGGAGTACCATGAATTCCTCGTGGTTAATATACTCAACAAAGCATGGGGCCAACATGGGCAATCAAACTTTCCAAATTATCCACCACATGGAGGTCATTCTGGATTTTAAAATTTCTATGCTTCTGAGTATGTAACCTGTTATTTATTTTTATCGTTTGTTTTACTTTGTAATATGATTATAAAAATTGTGAAATGAATTTGCTTCAAATTTCCATAAATAAACATTAGTTGGGTACAATCTTAACGATACAACATTAATAATAAAGATAACAACATAACAACATTACAAAAGAAACATAAATTGGGTAAAATCACACACTGTTATTGGCAAACGTTTCCCAAACATGTTCAACGAGATTTGCACGTAGCTGTAAATGCTTCCTCTTCTCGTGCATGTGCATTGTCCTAGCTTCGATCGCATAATGTTTCTTGAGAGAGTTTCGAAACATAGGAACCGGGTCTGGCGGGAAGTCATATTCTTCTCTCCGATCACAATCACGCCTCTCGTCTTTAACAATCATGTTGTGCATTATGATGCACGAATGCATAATAGATGACAATTTATCCTTGCTCCAAAGTTTTTCTGGCATATGAACGAATGCGAACCTAAGTTGCAGGACACCAAACGCTCGTTCCACATATTTTTTCCCCTCTTGAACTTGAGCGAAAAGTTTTTCCTTTTGGTTGGTTGGCCTTTTAAAATTTGCAACAATGATGCGTAAGGCGGATAAATGCCATCGGCTAAAAAATACCCCATATAATAGACGTTATTTATCTGAAATTGGATTGGTGGATTTTTATCGCGAATAAGATCGGAGAAAACACTTGATCGGTTCAATACATTAATGTCATTACAACTACCCAGCATCCCAAAAAATGACCTCCATATCCAAAGGTCATGTGATGCTACCGCCTCTAGTATAATCATCAATGACTTTTTATGTCCAGTATATTACCCGTGCCATTCGGTTGGACAATTTTTCCACTCCCAATGCATGCAGTCTATGCTCCCCGGCATTTCGGGGAATCCACGCGCCGCATTTTGTTCGGTAAGCCTTTGCACATCAAGAGTTGTAGGATTTTTGTTATATTCTGGGGCAAATATCGCGACAATGGCAAGGGATAATCGAACCAATGCCTTTTGGGTTGTGGATTCCCCTATACACAGGTACTCTCCATTTATATCCACAGAAGACCCATATGCTAACATTCACAGAGAAAAAATGATTTTTTGATGCGAGGACAGGCCAAGACGACCAAGTGCATCTGGTTTTTGTATGAACCAGGAGTCGTAACTACATACTGCCTCATGAATACGTCCATATAGGGCTCGATTCATTCTAAAACGTCGTCGAAAATGGTAGTCTTTGTATACCGATGCTTCACCAAAGTAGCCGGCGATTAGTCTTTCATGGCCCACCTCTCTGGTTCGACATATCGTCCTCCTAGTTTGATCCTCCTGGAAATCGCATACAATGTTATGAAGGGCCATATTTTGAATTTGTTGCATATGGCCCATAGCTATTTTCTTTTAATTTTTGCTATATTTGACTGCGCGGTTTGCGTGGCTTGTATTTCTTCGTAATCTTCCATCTCACTGAGGTATGACGTTTGATCAGCAAATAGCATTTGGTGCTCTTCCATTTTTAATAGGTTGTAATATGTTGATGAACTTAAAGTATCCTCTACTTTAGGCTTTATAAGGTCTACAGTGGAAGATATAGGGCGGAATATCTAGAGCGAAAGATCTAGCTCGGATCACATTAGGCAAAAGATCAAGGGCAAAATATATAAAGCGGATAATCTAGGGCGAAAGATCTAGCTCAGATCATACTGGGCGGAATATTAAGGGCGGATTTTATGGTTAATTATATAGCTATGAATGTGAATGACCACATTGAGTGTTAATGTGCACAATTGCAGCTTACGAAGATGTGATTGATGAGTTTTTAGCTTAAACCTTGATAAATTCATTCCCATGTGGTATTTTTGGTTGTGAGATTAGACAAATTAATGATCTACGAACCCCTTGGGAAATAATTGCCAATAAATATCATGAGCTGCTACCTAGGCACGATTATCAGAGCCCGTGTAACTTGATGGATCGATGGTTGGAAATTAAAGACGACATCGAGGAATTTGATAACATTTTCAATAGGGTTGAACAAGATATGCAACCATTGGATGAGGACGATGCTCCATATGAGGAGGCAGTGAATTCATACATTTGCACGTTTGGTGAGAATTTTGAAGGCCTAATGACATGGTGTGCGTTGAGGATGAATACTTATTGGAAGGACTTTTACTAGTTTTTCTTTCATCTCCTCTAAATAGAGCCACATCATCTGCTTTTCATGTTAATTTGAATCATTGCATGTTTATCGTTAAATTAAATGTAACGGATATAATGTAATGGAATTATATAGTTACAATTATGCTACGAACAATAAACTCATTTCGTATTCGAATCATCCAAATTTACATCGTATCGAAATTTCAATCTACATCATCCAAATTTACAGCATCAGACATGTCATAATTTTGCGTTGATGGACCAGGTTGGCTTGTATCTTATTGGGCACCAATATCATCCATGTGTGGTCGATACACTGTGGTCGGAGTTCGGGGATCTTCTGTGGGGTTGCAAAAGGCCCATGGTGTATCACTAAAAAAATTAGGTGGGGGAGAAGTTCGCTCGTGAGATACACCCAACTCATGAAGCTTCCTTGTTATATCCAACTCATGACTCCAGTAATTATTAAGTTGCATGGCTTCACCTAGAGCCGTGGCTCTCGAGGATTGCCAATAATCTGAGAATTCCCGACTAGTAAATAGGAGGTCATTGTATGCGGGCATTACTTCTTCGTCGATCGCAATCCTATTTGGCCGTGGAACTAGAATCAATATGGGTACACCTGCAGGACAGCAAAATGATAGATCACAAGTCATTTGGGGTTGAGTGGGATGTACCCGACCTGTGGGAGTCTCATAAGCACTAGGTGCCTGTGAAGGGACAGTGGGTATTTGGATGTGGTATGGTAGTGCGCTAAGACTTATGACATCTGTGTTGACTGCTCGGTAAAAGGGTAGAATTACAAGGCCTAGGGACACTTGCTTCCAGTAACGGTCATACGTGGGTTGAGAAACAATAGATACGATAGGGTTCGTCTCATCAATAAGAATCCCATGCCTTTCAGGGTGATAGGGTATCCTCGTCATTTGCGGGGGAGGGTTTGGTATGCAAATTTCACCGGTGATCTGTCAGCGACATCGATTACCCAAGTAATATATCCCCCCATATTGAGGATCCATAAGAACATATTGTTTCAATGATATGTACTTCGCATGTTGAACGTAGGCATTCATCTCCATAGTAGACCCTGAGTAAGGTAGCCAATTGATTGAACCTGGCGATCGCATTTAAATCTAACTCTGGACGGTGGGAAAATTACACTGGATTGAGCCCTTTGTCTCCTTATGATTTAACCGATTTTCTTTCTTCCATCGATTAATCATAGGCCAGCAGTCACCAGTATCCTCCCTCAATAAGGGACATGGCCGTTGTATGTATTCAAACCCAAAAAACTGCAATACAAAAATGAGTATTATAAAGCCTTAATAATTTTATTAATTATATATTAAATGCAGATAATTTCACTTTTTAACACTTACCAAAATGAGTTGCCAAAAATAATTCATAGAGTCTACGCGACATCTAGATAAGAGATGGAGAGAGTAGTATATGCGAGCTAGAATTGCCGAACCCCAATCGTATGATCCCACAATCTCCAAATCCTCCAAAGCAGCCAACCAACCAATAGGAATGCTGTCTTTTGCGGTCGGGAAGAAAATATATCCCACACAAAAAATTAAAAATTCTCTAGCAGTGTCCTCAGGGACAACCATCAAATTATTTAACTTTATGGCCTCAACCCACTTATTTAAGCTCGACACTTTCACCCCACAAGAATCACTACAATTTGGTTCAACGTCGAGAAAGTATTTATGTAAAATGTCACCCCGGATTTGAGTTTTCCTGTCAAGTACGATCAAGTATTTTCTATCATCCATCGGTACCATAGGACCGCTTCCGATGGGAATACCTGCAAGATGGGAAGGATAACAATCAATTGTAAATTTAATTATTGTACTAATCAATGTTATTACTCAAGTAATTTTTTATATACAAAAACTAACCAATCAAAATCGCAAAATCATAAGGAGTAATGGTCAGCTCCCGCTAGGTAGTTGGAACGTGTTGGTTGTGTCCCACCAACCTGTCTTGGGAATTTGAGTGTCCAACAATTCTCCCCAACCACTACGGTGTATAAAATGCATGACCTCGGGAGATGTTTTAAAATGTTTATATGTGGCTTTAAGACTCTGTCAATTACCACGCATCTTTATTGTGTTGGCGTTTGTGGCCGTGTCCAGAGAAGCTTTAATGTGATCTCCGTCGTCCACAATACGCCTATAGTTTTCAAAAACTATAGGTCGCTCGGCAGTAGTAATTTCGGGCTCTCGCCTTGCTTCTCCAATTTTTCTAGACTTTCTAGCCCCAACAGCCCGTCTAATTTTTTTTCCAAGTTGTTCCATTATCAACACTGCAATGTCAACAAAAAACTTATCTATTTTCGAGCATATTGGGTACAGAATAAATAAATATTACGTAATATTTTATTTGGTAAAAAAATTAAAATATATAAATTTTTGGCCAATCAATAATTTTTTAGCCACTTTCGCTATAAATAAATCACGTCTATATAATTATAATTTTTCTGTCTAAATATTTGGCTAAAATTTGATTTTTTTTTAACTAATAACTAAATATAACATTAACATAACATAAATTTACATGAAAATTACTAAATACCTAATAAATACCTCACTTACAAAAACAGAACAAATAATTATTTAAGAAACATAACAGAACATATAATTTCTTAAATAATTTCTTATAAACATTCACTAATTTATTATAAACATTAACTTAAATAATTTCTTATAAACAGAACAGAACAAAAACATAACAGATAATTAAATAGTTACTAATTAACAAAAACAGAATAGATAATTAAACATTTAGTAATTAACAAAAACAGAACAGATAATTTAACATTTACTAATATAATAAGAAATTATTTAAGAAAAATAATTACTGATATTATGTACATAAGGATTGCTCTAATTAAATAAATAAAACATTAACTAATACGTAATTAAATAGAACATTAAGATTAACAAATAAAAAATTTATAAGAAAACAAAAATGGAGAGGATTTACCTGCTAGTATATACTCGATGCTGTTGTTATTTTTTTGAAGTGATAAAAAAGATTTACGGGGGGATGATTTAAATAGGGATATTGCATTTAATTTTGTGGTTGGATGGTAGGTGGAGTAGTTGAGGGAATTAATTTGGGGATAAAACATAATAGTTTAAGACATTTGGGGGGTAAAATATAAAATCAAAGAACCTTAAGCGGAACATGATGTTCCGTCCGCCGAAAGCACCAAAAAATCTGTCCAAAACGACGGCGTTTTCCCTTCTTTTCAAACCAGTATTCTATTTTTGCTCTAACCATTTGTTACCCGTAGCAAGTTCCTTCACTTTTGTAGTTTGTTTTTGGCCAAATAGAGTCTTATTTTGAACTCCCGTAAGGATTGCTCATAGGAAAACATGAAATATCTATACTACTATACAAACATTTATGAATCCTCGACAAAGAGCTTATCCACGTATGAAAAATATGAAAGCTACATCTCATCTTACACGTCACAGCCAGTCACCATAAAACGAAATCAGAAGTGCCAACCATTCATATTCATATTCCAAGCATAATTTTGTCCAGTAATAGCAAAAGTCTTTTCATCTCTTGTCTTACCTTTGTGTGTCCCTTTCTCTTCCTCACCATCATTAAATATTCTAATCATAAATCTACTTGGGTCTACCTCTCCAATCCTCCCCATCTCTCTCTCTCTCTCTGTGTGTGTGTGTGTGTGTGCGGGTTGGGGAATAAACCATTTCATATTTCCAAATCTTATGAGACAAGAGGAACAGTGGAAGAAAAAAAGGGACATATAAGCTTCAAGTCCATGAAGGAAAGAGCACTGCCGAATCAATTTCAAGTCGGTTTCTTGTAAAGGTTGTCAATGGTATTGGACTGCCGATGGGGATGAGTTATTTGCCTGGGATTGAGTTGAAGGAGAAGGTTCCTTTGGTGGCTACTTTGCCGGCTTACGGTGGTGGACGTGGTGGGGGAGGTATTGATATAGTTTATTTTAATTTTCTTAAAATGTGTTTTGTTTAGATTTTTGTAATGAGTACTATTTTAATGTTTTTTGAAATTGATGAAAACTAGATATTTTAATTATGCATTTTTTTTACCTAGAAGCTATAGCACCTGAATTTTGAAGAATTGGATGAATCTAGTACCCATCTCCCCCCCCCCCCCCCTCAATTTCTTCAAATTACACAATAACCCCCCTAATGATACTGAGTAATATTATCTAAAATTACTTTCCAGTCCCTGGGAGATTAAACTGTGGCGCTCACCTCAATTTTGCAAGAATTACACAATACCCCACCAAAAAGCATGTTTTTATTTTAAACCCTTCATATTTTGAACAATATGATGATGCAAAATTACTATCCTGACCCTTGAGAATCATCCTTGGGGTTGGGAGATGGTTGTTGTTGATGCTAATGATGCATTCTAGCTTGCCTAATTTGCTAATAATTCTGCCTCAAAGCTTGAGGACTCAAAACCCCAATTTTCCCATCTTGTGAAATCCTTAATTCCAACATAGGCATGCGTTGATTATTCCCACCCAAAAGTGAAGTAAAACGCATGTGACCCGGATTATTAATGAGTATGTTTGATTGAGCAGTTTTTTGGTAAAAGAATGGATCTTTGTGGTCAATGTTGCATGATTTGAAATGAGATGTGTTTAGTTTTTTTAAATGGGTTCTATATTGATGTTTTTAGACATGATGAAAATTTGGATATTTTGATGTTGAATACCTTTGATTGAGCTGGGTTTTTTTTTTGGTAAAAGAAAGGACCTTCGTGGTTAATGTTGCTTGATTCGAAATGGGTTGTGTTTAGTTTTCTGAAATGGGTACTATTTTGATGTTATTGGAATTGATGAAAGTTGTAAATTTTAGTTATGAGTGTATTTGATTTAGAATTATGAGTTTGATTAAAGAAATATATTTTTTTAGGTTTCGCACATTGCATCTCGCTCGCGCATCGCGTGGACTTGTAACTAGTTAGTGTTAATTCTATAAACAAATGATATAATGTTATGTGACGGTTTTACTAAACATGTCATAATTATGCTTATTAGATTATTAATCAAGGGACCTAAAAATAATGATCAATTAGTATATTATCAAGTCAAACCCCGCAATTTTCATTTCTTAGAGTTTGGCCCCCAGTTTGATGACCAACCCATGTAGTGTTGTTTGGTCCCAATATTATACCTCACTTATTGTTCAACAACCACTTTTAACGTTAGTGACTTCAAATGAAAATAGCCCAAGTTCAAACTTTTTTTAGATTGATGAAACTTTGGGTTAAATGTAAATTTGACTCTGGTGTTTGGGGTGATTTTGAACTTTGGACCTTATATTTCAATTTTTGCAATGTTAACCCCGACCTTCGCAATTTAAACCCTCTGTTAAACCATCGTTAAGAGGCCTAATAGAAGTGTTTATTAAGCTGGCAATGTGGAGGCTTACACAACATTGTCAATTAACATATATTTAAAACTTTAAAAAAGCTCAAAAAATAAAATTATAATTAAAATAATTTTAAAACATACAAAATACAAGAAAAAATACCAAACACCTCACAAAGTAGGAATGTTCGTGGTAATGTAAAAACCCATGTCGTACTGTTTTGTATGGGAAAAAATGGTAATAGTTTACTTTTTTACTTACCAAAAATCAAAATCGAAATTACCAATTTTTTATGGTTGACTTTGGTTTACACATCTAAAAATCGATTTAGCGAAACTGTCGCGCCAAAATTAAATATCGAAACTACTGTCCAAAATCGATCAATATGCTAGTAGTATCAAATCTTTTTCTATTATGGTTGTTGATTTCTATTATTAATTGGATAAAAAAATAGAAAATAATGTTTTAATATACTATTTGGGTAAAATGAAAATGTTGTCATATTAGTAAGGGTCATTTACTGTTGGGGGTACATTTGTTTATAATAATTGGCGGTTAGGGTACACTAGTTTCAATTATAGTTGATTGGGTGTTATTTTAACAGTCTGAACTAATGGCCATCTAATAAATGTACCCCCTTTTGTCAACTACCTAAAATACCCTTATATCTAAATGTGCATACACCAACTTTTTTTTAAAACCCTAAAATCCTCTCTCTCTCTCTCTCTCTCTCTCTCTCTCAACGGCTGATTTCTTCTTCTCCGATTTCTTCATATCAAAATGGGTATTCATAGCCAAAACCCACATGTGACAAACCGCTATCCGAAATAAAGGGTGGCCAGCCCTAAACCCTGATGAAACAGGAATCATAGATAGATACCATTCTCAGCATCACTATATCATACAGAGTATCAGGAATAACCACACAATATTCCAGAAAACGGGTTATCAAATTTTTTTTTTTTAGTTTGTAATTTAAAGAAAACACTTTCAACAACCCATAATAGAAAAAGAGGGTGGAAACTCCCACAAACATATATATATATGTAATCCAATAAATAAGAAAGGACCGGATAAAGCATCGGTCGGTACAATCCATACAACATACAATAAGTTTCATGTGTTACATAATACATCATTTATACAATTACAACCATTTGGGCCACACGCCCGAATAAAGACTGATCTTAGCTAGAAAACAATAATAGAGGCGTCTACACAAAATATCCCGTGATACCCGCAAAATGTGACGGTTCCTCAAAAGACTCAGAGAAAAGAAAGTCATTATGGGCGACCTTGCGGCGGAACACCTGGACGAATATAGAAGATACATACACAACAAGAAAACGAAGAACCGGTCAGAGGCTGGTTTTATATGATCACTAGATAAATGACAGGTATGACAATAATGTACAGGTAAGCATGGATGATATTCTAGCATGGTAACATCATATAAAGAACTAAGACAGTTAAATGATTATTAAAATGAAATTCAATTATACAAAGAAATAAAAGTACTTATAAGACTTTTTTCATCTTTCATCATTTTCAATTCCATCTTCTTTCCATTCCTTATCAGGAATGCATTTATTACCATGTGCTCTTTATGGCACTTATCTCAATAGTATGCTCTTTGTGGCATATACTTTGCTCTTTATGGCATTAATGTTCCATCGAGTCCAACTCGATAATAGAATAGTTATAAATATATATATAACGATTCTAAGACCGCCCGTCCGGGTTTCCCCACTGTGCGCGTCCCTAAATAGCCATCATCTTCCAGGGCCTAACATAAGACAACCTGGGATCCTATCGCAAACGTCGGGAAGCGGCCATATGCCTGCGGGGTAGTCAAGACCACACCCAGAATCTCCTACCCATCGCAGAAAAATATAAAACAAGCGCTCATATGGCCTAGGACTATATCCACCCTGCATTCACTAGCCAGGGGGCTTCACCTCAAGCACGGACTTCCCTTAAGATGGTATTTAGAGAGGTGTGTAACATCCATTTTATTAATTTCCATTTCACGATTCAGTAAATTATGTTTTACTTTATCCATTTTACATTTTATCAAATGCATTATGGTATACTTCACATCATCATAATAACCTCGAAGAATACTTAAACTCCCAAGTTATCTCTCCCAAATGTCCTTGTTTGGACTTTATAATAACCCATCAAATGAGATCTAGTTCGCATTTACTACTAAAGTCTCCAAATTCGACCTTAAGATTTCCTAGACTCTTATAGAACTACCTGACAGAAGAAATGCCTAAACATTTCTTTAAATCCCCCCCCCCCCTTGACAGGAGCCCTAGATGAACCCCTTCGAGTCTAGGGAGTCGTCCGAACTCAACTAATACTCTAAGACTCTATTTTTTTTTTACTTCATTTAACAAGGTCCCTATGTTCCTATAAAAAGAAGAAGTTAAAGACTGAAAATAAAATGTTTGGGAAGAAAACAGGGGACCGGTCGACCGGTCCCAAGACCACGGTCGACCGCGTCTCAAGATTTGGCCTAAGAAGAAAAGCAGAAAGTTCATTTCGACAAGGTCGGTCGACCGGTCAGGGGACCGCGGTCGACCGCGCCACAATTTTAGGCCTTTGAACGAAATGCAGTGAACCCTCTCCTGAAGACCCGGTCGACCGGTCTGCGAACCGCGGTCGACCGGTACCTACAGACCTAGATCGAGACATCCTATTTTCAAGCAAATCCCATATCCAACTCATTTATTCTCACCAACACAACATAAATGCTACTACCACTACCATCAACATCAATAATCATTCAACTATCCTTTAATGATTCAAAACCAACCAACATCCAAACCCTAAACTAGTAAACCATAATCAAATACATCATTCTCACACAAATCATTTATCTTAAACCATAAATAGCAAGTAGTAAACTTGCCTCAATGAAGAAAATGCAGATTTTCTTGGTGTGGGAGCAAGAATCCTTCTTAAATCTTCAATATCCTTTCTTCTCTCTACTCTTTCTCTTTCTCTCTTTAGTTCTATAGGTTTAGGAAATACAATTAGGTGAATAGTGATTCACTCAAGACATAAATCGTGCCTTTAGCCAAAATCCCAACTCAATTGATCAATATTGCGATAAAATAATACGCAATTGCATATTTAAGGGATAATCAGTCAAAAATGCCCAAAATCTCAAAACACATAATGGCACAATATCTGACTATCTCGCACGTTCCGGAATCAACTGCGGCCTCCAAATTATCATTTGGACATTTTATAATTCAATTTAAGTTCCGATCTCATTATTAAGCCAAATATGATTTTAATTCATATAATATTAATAAGCATAACATAGCAATATTCACCCATAGTCATGGTATATATGCAAACTCATAGTGAATATTAACTTTTCTTCATTAAATTAGCACTCAATTCATAACCCAACACTTATATCTAATTACCATACCTAGTAATTAATATAAAATACGTTCTCATAAGCGAGGGTTATTACACCACACCACGCCGATTTCTTCTTCTCCGCTTATGGCGACTTCAGATCTGAGAGTTAAAGTTCGGTTTTAATCTGGAGTTGAAGTACATTTTTTGATGGCCGGAGATTTGGGATTTGGAGTTCGGTTTTTTATGCGTTTTTTAGGCATGGATTTTTTTTTTTGCTAAAAAATTAGTTTTTTGGGTAGAAATTATTTTCTTTGGTGAAAAACATTTTATTTCTAAAAATAATTTTTAAATGAAAAAAGTTTTATTTTTATACTACAATTTTTTTTATAGTTCGAAATCATTTTCTTGGGTAGAAACTTTTTTCCTTTTTAAAAAAATCATTTTATTAAGTGGAAACGATTTTGTTCTAAAAAATGATTTTTTGTAAACTGAAATCAATTTTATTTTCATATATTTTTTTGTTGGAAATTATTTTTCTTGGGAATATATTTTTTTAATTGAAATCAATTTTATTTTCATATGTTTTTGGCTGGAAATTTTTTTGGGGGAAATATATTTTTTTTAATTGAAATCAATTTTATTTTAATATTTTTTTGTCTCAAATTTTTTTTGGGAAATATATATTTTTGACTGAAATCAATTTTATTTTTCATTTTTATACTGGAATTTATTTTTTTTCGTTTATGGAAATCTTTTTTTGGGTGGAAAAATTTTGTTTTGTTGAAAATCATTTTATTTGGTGGAAAACATTTTTTATTTGGTGGAAATTTTTTTACACTGAAAATCAGTTTCTTTTTTTTGAAATTCTTCTTTTAAAAATCATTTTAAAAGTTATTTTAAAATAGTTGTAAATTTATTTTTAAAACTTTAAAATTTTACACTTTTTCATATTTTTAAATAGTTATATTATGCTTGTTTAATATTTTTTTATATTTTAACTATTTTTAATATAAAAAAATACGGTTTAACATTTTTGAACAACTTTTTTAACGTTTTTTTTTTAAATAGAGTTTTTATATATTTTTAACTGTTTTGAATAAAAAAATTAATGTTTTTTACGAAAAGAGAAAAAAACTTAAAAAAACTTTTTCTTTTTAAAAAAAAACATTTTTATTTCTTATTATATAAAAAAACGTACAGTTTATTATATATAACACTTTTATTTTGTCCAAATTGTTGATTGAGATGAAAGGACAGAGAGGCAAATAAGTCATTTGGCCATTGAAGGATAGTTGGGAGGTTTAACAATTTCCGTTAAATTAACATTCAACCAACTATAATGGAAACTAGTTTACCCCAAGTGTCAATTATTATAAACAAATGTACCACAAACAGTAAATGATCATATTAATAAAAGCTGGACAATTTGACCTAACAACTCCATTCTTACTTGGCAACCAAATCGTCATTTAATCTTGACTATTAATTGAGTGTAGGGGTGTTCACGGGTCGGTCGGTTCGGTTTTGACCGGGTTTTTTGGGCCGAACCGACCATGTCGGTTTTTGGAGGAGGAGAACCGAACCGAACCGAAAATGCAGTAAAACCGAACCGAACCGAACCGAATCGGGTCGGTTTTTGACAGGGCCGGTTCGGTTTTTCCGTCGGTTTTTGACAGGGCCGGTTTTATGCAGGGCCGGTTCGGTTTTTTCCTTTATTTTAATAAAAATTATATTTTTTTAATACCTAATATAAATATAAAATTAAAAAATATAACATAATATGTCAAGACTAATATAAATATAATATAAAATATAAAATTAAAAAGTATAAAAATTAAATCGGTTCGGTTCGGTTCAAAATCGGTTTTTTTATGCCAAAACCGAAAACCGAACCGACCCTGTCGGTTTAATACCTGATTAAACCGAACCGAACCGACCCTAAAAAAAACCCGGCCCGAAAATTTTCGGTTCGGCTCGGTTTTGTCGGTTTGTCGGTTTGGTCGGTTTTTTTGCACACCCCTAATTGAGTGTATCCTTAATTTGTACAAAATAAAGATATGAACTCTTAATTTGGGACGGAAGTAGTATATAAAATCTACATTTTAATAAAGCAATAAAATATTAACACACATGAATATCTTGATAGTAAGAAATGTAAATTTTAATAATCAATTTATGTTCCACATCGACCTGAACCCCAAATGAGTGTAGCTAATATGCTATAAAAGATGGGGATCACTTTTTAACTACGTAGTGCAATATTTTGTCCCACATCGGTTGTTTACCAAATGGTTTCAAGAGTTGTAAGTTATAAAAGAAGGGGTTGAAGATGCATATTTCTCATTAGTTATATATTTACCATCATTAGCATTGCTAAGTGTGTGTGACGTTGTGCAAGGAAAATATTAATTATTTTAAAATCTTGGTTCTCGGCTCTTTTGGGTGGCCAAACATTGGTAATAGTGTTTTAGCGAATTCCTTTTAGTTAAACTTGTGAATTTGACTTCTTGAGTTCGCGTTTTCTCCTCGAACTCTCAACGGCTTGCCCAATTTGCGACTTCAGTGATGGTTCATCACCATTAAGTTGACAAAGCAATTAGGGCACTAGGATAGTGAGGAGGCAGAAAGTTGAAAGTTTTTGAATTTTTTTGTTATTCAGAATTTATCGAAAAAACGATTTTATCGCAAATCGCATGCACGGTTCGGTTCTTGTTTATGTTAGGTTGTACCAAGCAATACAAAAGGTAATTTTGTTTTTCAGTATATTAAAATTAGTTTCGTCCGAAAGTCAACTATATCACAAACCCACCACCACCATTTATTTATTTTAGCCCACCAAACACCAATTCTCACCCCCACCCTCTGTCCCCACCGCCACCACCCAAAACATACATACACCCATACATACATAAACATACAAAGTATATACATACAAATACACACATATATACATATACTCTGACAAATACATCTATACATACACACGCAAGCACAAACACACACACACACACACACACACACACACACACATATATATATATATATATATATATATATATATATATACAGTTCTGCTCTTGTGCGGACCGAACATGTGTCACCTGGCGGTGAGCCGAGAAAAGAGAGAGAGTGTGCCTATAATTTAGGCGATAATTTCTACGCGCACCGCCAGGTGACACATGCCCGGTCCGCATTCTTAAAATGTGGACTAGTCCGCACAGGAGCATTATATATATATATAATATCATTCTTGACATTCATTTTCTCATATTCATTTCAATTCATATGTGTTTTCCACCATATATCACTTAAATTTACATGTTCATGATTATGGCGATGCACATTTTGTAAATATTTTGGAACATTACATATTAGGTTATATCTTAGAATGCAATATTTTAAAACACGTTACACCGATCGTACATCGCACGGATCACTATTAGGATTAAAAAAATTTATAACAGATATATAAGCGATATATCTCCATTATATATCTACATTTCTTAATTGCTTGAAATCATTTCTTGCTTGAAATAATTTATTACTCTTGAAAATCATTTTTTAATTGATGAAAATTATTTTTATATGCTGAAAATAATTATATATTTCTTAAAATCATTAGTTTTAAAATCCTGGTAATATTTTTTAATTGATGGAAATAGTGTATTAGTCCTAAAAATGATTTTTTTACTGCAATTCATTTTTATATAATTTTTTGGGATTTTTTTTAAAATTCTTTTGTTTTTTCTTAAAATCATATTATTTGATGGAAATATTTCTTTATGCTATAAATAATTTTATGTAGCTGAAAATCATTTATATTTTTTTTATTACTATAACTAATTTTTATTTGCTAGAAATAACATATTACTACCCTAATTCATTTTTTTTGCTGAAAATCAATGTATATTAATAATTATATATTAATTTACATATTTATATAAAATAATTAAAAACGCGTTACACCCGTCGTGCATCGGATATATATATATATATATATATATATATATATATATATATATATATATATATATATATATATATATAGAGAGAGAGAGAGAGAGAGAGAGAGAGAAAGAGAGAGAGAGAGAGAGAGAAAGATGTGTGTGTGTGTGTGTGTGTGTGTGTGTGTGTATTGAAAAATATAATGCCACTTAAGTTGTTTAAAAGGTTTAAGACAGTTTAAATGGCTCCGAACAGTTTATTTGAGAAACTCTTTTTTTACAAAACAAATACTAACACAAAAAGTGTATAAAAAGTTATGAACGAGATATTTCAGTTAGGTGACCAAGTTGCGAAAAAGCAACTAAGTAAATTCTAAATCAGCACGCAATCAGAAGGGGGTGAGAGGAAGATTAAACATGCAAGTACACGGGTATTTTAACATGGTAAAACCCTACCCAATTGGGGAAACATCCACGGAGGTCTCTACACCTCAAAAATAAAATCCACTAAAAACGAGTTAACATGTTACAAACTATTTAACAAACAAAACACACAAACAGACCTAATCTAAGTCAAGAATTTATACCAGCTCCATTAGGTAATTCTGACTTCTCTGAAGGATCTGAAGATGCTCTTGTTGTTCTCCGAGCTTTGTATCTTCTGCTCCTTTTTAGCTTTACATCGACTCTAAAGTTAGAAATCTCTCAACCAACACTATTTTTAGTGTTATAGTGTGAAAAGTGTATTGTGGTGTTGTGACTAACACATGCACGAACACACACACACACACCTATACACTAAGATGAGTTTAGGATTCTGAATCTCAGTTTGTTGAAAACTTAGACTTATGATTTTTGACAGATCGAGTGACAACCTTGCTATTTAAAACAGCCAAGGTCCTATACACTTTCTTTTTATTTATTTACACTTCTATTTCACAATATGTTATACACTTCTATTTCACAAAATGTGAAATATGAACTTGAAAGTTTAAACGTCTCAAGATTTTTAAAAGTTTTGAAGTCTATTTTCTCAAAACTTGAAACAGAATATGGATTTGTTGGTAACAAGTTTAAAAAGAACATTTGAGTATAAAGATACCAAAAAATAATGATTTCTTGAATAAGAAATCAACCTACGCAAATCTAAGTGAGATATATCACAACAAAAGTCAGATCTACGTTTTCTATGAAACAGAAAATAAGATCCAACTACGTGACAAGTTGGAAAAGAGATTTAAGACTAGAGAGGAATGAATCTCCAAACAGGAACGACTCTCAAACTCTCAAAGGAATTTTTCTGAGAAATTTTTTCCAGAGTTTGGCAGTGTTTTACAATTTCTCTCTCTCTCTCTCTCTCTCTCTCTCTCTCTCTCTCTCTCTCTCTCTCTCTATTTTTCTCACGATCTCAAACTCACCAAAAGTCTCAAAACGTTAACCCCAAGTCCTTTATTTATACTAGACGATGGAAGGGTCTGGAAACTCTATCCAAAACAACAGTTGAGATTAAGCTTTTCCAATCGAAGCAAATTCAAGGGTTGTAAACGCACCGCACTAAAGTTCTCTCTTATTGGTCCAATTGATAAAGACAAGGATTGAGTTAAACTACATGCAGACCATCGATTAAATTAATCCAACGGTTGATAATCTATCTAAGTTATATGATAGGTAACAAACACAATCTAGACCGTTGTAAAGCAAACACGTGTAGGGTTTAGATGACAACTAAAACGCGTGTTTATGTTGTTTTTAAAAATCCAATTTTCTACCCCATATGTTCTTGCCAATTTCGGATTCTACCCAACCAACTTTTTAGGAAGAATGTGATTTTACAAATTAGCCCAAAACATTTTAAAACAAAATTCTAAATGTTTTTAAAATGTTTAAAAAATCCTAAAAATTATTTAAAAATCCCAAAAATTATTTTAATGGGAATTAATACTCACACACCTACAATAATATAAATGCAACAAAAATATGTAGTCCTAGGTGCAGAGTTGGTATAGTACCTTTGAGACATTTAGTGGAATTTTGTTGTAGTGTTTGAGGCTCTTTGGTAGACTAGGATATGACTCTAATTTTGTCACTATTTTCAAACTAGACAAGCGCCTATATAATGTAGACTCAAGTGAGTCAAATATATAGGTTGCTTCAATCTCCCCCTTTGGAAATATGAGACAAAATCTCCTTTGAGTCATCGAGGACTCGTAGGGATACAAAAAAATATAGAAAATCCTATTCCTACACAAACATTTTATCTACCCCATATCCTAGGAAAAAGAAAATTACATTGCTCAACTAAATACAAATCAATACCCTAACAATATTCTGATATGAATGAGGTAATGATTTCCTGAAAGTAAGATAGCTAAGATCAAGTATTTTAGTTGAAGTGAACAAAAAATTTATCCAAGTGAACTCAAATTTCTCCCCCATTTTGTCTCAAATGGACAAAGGGTAGGAACAAATACTCATAAGCAAAAAAAGAGACATGAAATATATATCAACGTATAAACATCAATGAGTCACGTAAAGGATCTCCTACATAATAGATATAAGAGGTGTCTTTTGTCCTTAGTTAAACAATCGTACCCTATATCCTCAAAGATCAATTATAAGCAAGAGTGTGATCGGATGATATATTATGTGATGACAAATATTTACTCAAGACTTTTCATGCCAATAGATTTTCGAAGAGATTCAAATCTTATATTATCTATAGGCTTTGTAAACAAATCAGTTAATTGAAGATCTGTGGCCAAATACATAATTTCCAATTCCTTAGATTCTACTAATTCATGAATAAAGTGATATCGAATCTTAATGTGTTTTGTGCGAGAATGCTGCATAGGATTTTTGGAAATATTAATTGCACTTTGACTATCACAATAGATAAGCAACTTATCTTCAATTATTCCATGATATTTTAACATATGTTTTATCCAAAGTAATTGCGAATAGCAACTTCCTGCTGCAATGTATTCTGATTCAGCGGTGGATAACGATGTACAATTTTGTTTCTTACTAGACCATCCTACCAAATTATTTCCTATATAATAACAGGCTCCTGACGTACTCTTATTGTCATCGGAACACCCAGCCCAATTAGCATTGGTGTAACCAATTACAGAAGTGGATGTGTCATTTGTGTACCACAGTCCTAAGTTGAGAGTACCTTTAACATATTTTATGATTCGCTTAACACGCGATAAATGGCTCTCTTTAGGTGCATTCTGATATCTAGCACATACATAATGTCAGGGCGTGAGGCAGTTAGTTATAGTAAGCTTCCTATCATACTACGATAAAGAGTGGAATCAATACATTTCCCATGTTCATCCTTAGACATTTTTACAAAAGTACTCATAGGTGTCCTAGCATCTTTTGCATTTTCTAGGACTAATTTCTAAACAATCTCTAAAGCAGATTTGGATTGCAAAATAAAATAAACCTTCTGAATTATGTTTGACTTGAAGTCCTAAAAAGAATTGCAAATCCCCCATAAGTGACATTTAAAATTCTCCATGCATAACTTTGGAGAAATTTTCAACTTCTGTTAAGGATGTAGATCCAAAGATGATATCATCTATGTAAACTTGGGTTATAACTACAGTTTTGTCAAAATGTTTGACAAATAGAGTTGGATCATTACCACCTCTCCTAAAGCCGTTATTTAATAAAAACGTAGACAATCGATCATACCAAGCACGGGGTACTTTTCTTAAACCAAGGCATTTTTCAATCAAAAGACATGATTCGGATGTGAGGGTCAATAAACCCTTTGGTTTGTTCTACATAGACTTACTCAGTTAGAATACCAGTAAGGAACATAGATTTCACATCCATTTGGTAGAGAGTGAATTGGAAATAACAAGCTATTGCTAAGAGTAGAAGAACAGATTCAAGGCGAGTTACTGGTGAAAATGTTTCCTCGAAATCTATTCCTTCAATCTGAGAGTAGACCCGGGAAACTAATCTAGCCTTATTTCTAATGACCATCCCAGTATCATCTGTTTTATTTTTGAAAACCTAACGTGTGCCAATAACCTTTTTATTTTTTGGCCTGGGTACAAGATACCATACGTCATGAGCAACAAATTAAATAAGTTCCTCCTGCATAGCACTTATCCACAAGGAGTCACTTAGGGCTTCATTTACATTCTTTAGTTCTATGAGGGACACAAAACATGCACAATGAGAAAAATTACGTAACTAGGATCTTGTACGAACGGGATCAGTAAGGTTACCAACCACGTTGTCTAAGGGGTGATCTTTAGAAACCCAGTTAGGCACTTTGGGGGTCTCAGGTGGTAAGGGATCATCTATCTCTAGAGAGTCACAATTTAAAATATTTTCAGACTCATCCACGATAGTTGGTTTTATGGGTCTACTCTCAGCATTAGTGTCCCTGGCAATCACATTAATGGATTCCATGAGGATTTTGGTTCGAATATTATAGACACGATAGGCTTTACTATTAGGAGAGTAACCTAAGAAGATGGATTTATCACCTTTGGTTTCAAATTTGGACAAATGTTCTCTATCCTTACACACATAGCAAGCACTGCCAAAGGTTATAAAATATTTTAGGTTAGGTTTCTTGCCATACCACAGTTTGTAAGGAGTCTGTTTGGTATCTTTTCTAAGGAAGACACGGTTTATAATGTGACAGGTAGTCCTAACAGATTCTACCCAAAAATATTTAGGAAGGCTTTTGGCATGAATCATAACTCGTGCCATTTCTTGAATAGTCATATTCTTTCTTTCAGCTATACCGTTTTGCTGAGGGGTTTTTGGAGAACTAAATTCGTGTTGATATCCATTATAGGTACAATATTCAGTTACTCCTAAGTCTTTAAACTCTCCACCTCGATCACTACAAATACGATTTACTTGACTATCATTTTCGTTCTCAATACGCAGAAGAATTTTTAGAAATTCTTGAACGGTGTCGGACTTTTCTTTAAGGAAAGCTATCCAAGTAAAGCAGGTAAAATCATCGACCATCACTAAGATGTAGCTATTTCGACATAGACTAATCGTTCTAGAAGGACCCATTAGGTCCGTATGGATGAGTTCTAGAGGTTTAGAAGTCAATATATCTTTGACTTTCCTATGTGCATACTTAACCATTTTTCCTTCTTGGAAAGTCCCACAAATAATGTTTGATATAGTCTTTATCTTAGGAAGACCTATAACTATTTCTTGAGAACACAATTTACCAAGGCTATGAAAATTTATGTGACCCAACCTATTGTGCCAAATCTCATTGTCATTCATTCTAGCAATGTTACAAACCTCGTTACTTGGATTAACTTTGTAACAGTTATCTGGAGTACGAAGGTAGGTAATAATGTAGTCACCATTTTCATTTAAAATTTTGCAATTATTGTTTAAAAATGTGACAGTATGGCTAGAGTCACAAAATTGTGATATACTAAGTAAATTTGTTTTTAGAACTTTTACTAGAAGTACATCTTCTAAAGTAGGTAACCCTTTTTCATGAAGTGTCCATTTACCAATGATCTAGGCTGATACCCCATCTCCAAACAAAACATCACCTCCGGAGAAGCTAGTTTTATTTGAAAGTTTGCTATCATCCCCAGCCATGTGTTTAGAACATCCTGAATCTAAATACCATCCAGATGTTGTGTGCTCAGCGTTCAAAGCACTGATCACAATATTACATTTCATCTGGGGTATTAATTCATCCTTTCTAAACCAAATTTCTCTGGTTTTTAAATGATTGCGTTGATTATCTAGAATAAGGTAAAGTTTGCAAAAATTGGCCTTTTCTTTAAAAGATTTTTGCGCAAATTAATTTTTCTCAAATTTCTGAGCATTTGGTTTAGGTATGAATCTAGGGTTTCCTCTTGTTGATGATCTTTTAGTACTATATCTTTTCTTCCTATTATGATAGTTAGAGTTCTTATCTGGTTGCCTAGGAAGAATATAGTTATTTATGTCTTTCCTAGAGTAGTTGAAGTTATGATAGACAGGTGAACTAAAGATCGGTGTTGACGCCACTAAAATGGCAGATAAATGATGAGGATGAGATTGAAGATGAAGATAAACATTCACATCAAACATATAAGAGACAAAGATTTTTAAAGTGGTTCGGCTATAAGGAAAAGCCTACGTCCAGTGTTATTTTATTCCCAGGGGTTTACAATAGCATAATGTGGTAGAGAGATAAAGGATATGTATCTTGTGTATGGTGTTTCTTGGTTCTCTTGGATCTCTTTGGCTAAGGGAATACATGTATTTATAGTGATGGGAGATAAAGAGATTCATTGTATGTAGACATTTATACATTATGTCTACATTCAACGAATCTAATTGTTGAATTGCTTGGTATGCTATGTGTTGTCATCTACAGTATAAATGTACATTAATGCTCATTAAATGCATAGTCATCTTCATTAATGCACATTAAATGCATAGTTATCCCTTGATCTTCCTGGTTGGTATGTCGACCAACACTCCTCGAGTGCCGACCAACTCTCCTCGGATGCCGACTAACACTCCTCGGGTGCCGACCAACTCTCCTCGGATGCCGACCAACTCTCCTCGGGTGTCGAATATTGCCACGTAGGATGACATGTGTCCTTTTCTGATTGGTCCTCATAGATGGAGAATTGTTGCGTTAACAGAAGCCCCCAATGCTCCGTGCTTGATGGTTTACTTGAAAGGATGGAGTATTTATTCTGCAGTGTTGCTCGATGCTCGTGAAATTCTTGATCTACCTTCTTGATTTGTTCAACATAAAGTGCATTATCTCCTGGACGACATATGATGTAGGCTGATCGATGGTTGCTAATCTATCTTTTGAGGAACTCTGTGTGCTATGTATCACCCCTGGGAATTTGGATGCAACCATGCCATAGTATGCAGCTTGTAGCTTGTCATAATCTTCAAGTATGTTGATTGGTTTGCCAGCCGACCAACTGCCTCCTGTGCCTAGCAACTGAATGCTAACTTTACGTGCTTGATTTTTCTGATTTATGATCCTCTGAATACTTTGTCGAGTAACATACTAGCTTTTGAACCCAACTCTTTAATCTGATTAGTACCAAGCTAGTGGTGGACTTCGAAACATTTTCACACAACTTCTTCTTCATTATTGGTCGACATAGTAGTAGCAAAGATCTCAGTGCTGTAGATGCTGATTTTGACTTCCACCTCTGCTCGGGGACGAGCAAGAGGTTCTCGGGGACGAGCAAGAGCTGCTCGGGTAACTGTCGAAGAACAGAGAACTCAATCTGCTTTGGAGAATCAAGCCTTCCAACTAATGGAAAAGAACCAGGCCTTGGCTGAGATGTCCGAGAAGATCATGAGTCTTGAAGAGCAACTTCCTGCTCGGGGACGAGCAAGAGCTTCTTGGGGACGAGCAAGAGCTGCTCGGACAGACCATCTGTGATGAACATCAGAATGCTGAAAGATTTTAACTTCATAAACTCCCCTTATGCTTTGGATGATCCTCCTGCTGGCGAGGAACCTGTTTCAAAAGAAGAGGGAAAGAAACCAATAGAGTAGGAATCTCAATGTAATAGTTAGTATACATTTTCATTCTCAATGTATTTTGTTTTTAATTTTAATGAAAGACTTTCATTTTTGTTCGCAATCTTAATTGCTATTGTCTTGTAAAATACTTTACATCTGTGCATATGTATAAGTTAAAAAGATAACAATATTGTGTTGTCCATCGACCAACTTAGTAATAAAAAAGTTCCAAGTATTAGTAAATGTTGCTCGATCACTTAATAATAAAGTAATGAGTATAAAAATGTTTAAAATTTTTCCAACCAACCAAGGTTGTTAAATTGTGCTCGTCGACCAATTATAGTTACGGAGAGTTTTTATCCCCGACTAACCATACTTGGTAAATTTTTGTCTTTTTCATAAAATGTGTCTGACCAACCAATGTCGATAAATTCTACTCGTCGACCAACTACGGCTAGTGGGTTTTTATCCCCGACCAACTATACTTGGTACAGTTTGGAATATTTTTTCCTCGTCGACCAACTACATTGATACAGTTTGGAATATTTTTTCCTCGTCAACCAACTACGTTGATACAGTTTGGAATATTTTTTCCTCGTCGACCAACTACGTTGGTACAGTTTGGAATATTTCTTCCTCGTCGACCAACTACGTTGATATAGTTTGGAATATTTTTTCCTCATCGACCAACTCCGTTGATACAGTTTGGAATATTTTTTCCTCGTCGACCAACTACAGTTAGTGGGTTTTTCAGGTGAGAGAAAATTATTTTTTATATTGATCCCTTCCTATTCCCTATTTGGAGAGATAAAAATATGGTGAATGATTAAAGTTATTACCAAATTTATATCAAAAATCAATCAATTCGACTTTATTAACATAAATGGAAGCTGAACCAAATTAAGTATATAGTTCATAAAAATGAATGCAAAGAGACTCAAACTTGAAGAGAGAAAATAGATCTGGGTCATGATTTCCATGAGAAAACTTTTTATTGTCTTTAACCTTTTCCCATTCTTTTATTAAAAATATGATGGGAATTTGAATAGACATCAAAGATCTTACAAAATTTATAATGAAAATTATCAAATCTTATCATCGTCGTATATATTGGTATATGTAATCATTTAAAATATTTAATCCATGATATAAAATAGAAACTTGAGAATCAAGCAAAAAGTTATGATTTATAAAATCCACTATTTTTCAGATTTCTAAATAAGAATTAATTTAACAATTATGATTTTGAAATCATGATATGCAATTTTTTGCAGATAAAAATTTGACAATTAATTTATGTATATAAACATAAAAATCATGATTGAATCAAAAGATGTATGTATAATTGATTATACGTAGAGAAAATAAAAACTTAGCTTTCGATGGAGAACAATGCTTGTAACACGATTCTCACAGACGACGCCAATCTGTTGAAGACAGAAAATGGCCACTGCCATTTTAGTGGCGTCAACAGCAGATAAATGATGAGGATGAGATTGAAGATGAAGATAAACATTCACATCAAACATATAAGAGACAAATATTTTTAAAGTGGTTCGGCTATAAGGAAAAGCCTACGTCCACTGTTATTTTATTCCCAGGGGTTTACAATAGCACAATGTGGTAGAGAGATAAAGGATGTGTATCTTGTGTATGGTGTTTCTTGGTTCTCTTGGATCTCTTTGGCTAAGGGAATACATGTATTTATAGTGATGGGAGATAAAGAGATTCATTGTATGTAGACATTTATACATTATGTCTACATTCAACGAATCTAATTGTTGAATTGCTTGGTATGCTATGTGTTGTCATCTACAGTATAAATGTACATTAATGCTCATTAAATGCATAGTCGTCTTCATTAATGCACATTAAATGCATAGTTATCCCTTGATCTTCCTGGTTGGTATGCCGACCAACACTCCTCGGGTGCCGACCAACTCTCCTCGGATGCCGACTAACACTCCTCGGGTGCCGACCAACTCTCCTCGGATGCCGACCAACTCTCCTCGGGTGTCGAATATTGCCACGTAGGATGACATGTGTCCTTTTCTGATTGGTCCTCGTAGATGGAGAATTTTTGCGTTAACAATCGGTTTATATAGACGTTTAGAAAAACATCCATCAACAGAATTTCCATAGACATCGCAATATGAGAAATAAAAATGTCTCGTAGGAGGCGTATCCTGAGGAAAGCTGTTAAACATGGATTTTCCTAAAGGTTGGACTCTAGCTTTATTTCTAGGGGGCACCGGTTGGAAAGATGATTCGCATTTCCTTATGGGAGGACAGACATATTTATCCTTATGTTCAACATTAAGCTTAGAAGTACTGGCCTCACTAATTTCTATGTTTTCTTGTTTCAAATCAAAATCATTTTACAAGGCTTGAAAGTCTGGACAAGTTTCAATAGGACTTTTTCCACCGGACACAAACTTAATAGTTTCAAGATTTTTAGTTTGTTTGTTAGTACTGGGGAAAAATCCTATTACAGTTCTGTCATCAGAATTAGTTTTACTTTCAGCAACAGAGTCTTCAAAACAGTTTGAGTTATTTTCAAATTTTGCAAATTTTTTTAAGATTGTTGGTGTCTTTTCTTTAGTTTGTTCCAATTCTAACAACGTCCCTTTATATTTATTTTCCAAAATTTCATTTGATTCAGAAAGTTCCTTGATTTTTTGAGCAAAAATCTTAGTCTCATTCTCATGATCTAGACATTGAGAGGTGTATTCTTCAGCATTTTGTTTGATCATTTGGCTTAGGGCTTCTATTTTCTGGGTAAGGTCCTTGACTACTTTTTCAAGTTTAGTACTCTTCTTGAGGGTTTTCGAGTATAATATGTGAATATCTGGGAGATCCTTATTGTCGGATTCACTAAGTGTACAGTGTGCAGTGTCCCCTAGCGATTCGTTTTTCGGACTCACACACACATTTTCATTGTCAATAGAACGTTCCCTTTGACTCACACACATGACATTAGAACTCATAGTAGAATTCTCAAGTAACAAAGCAGACAAACTATTAGGAATAGTATCATTAAGCATAGCATAATTAGATATACTACTATCAGATTTAGTACTACTCATAGGCTCATCAATGTAAATGATTTTGGCAAAGAATTACATACAGGGGTCAAAAGAATTAGATGACCCAGGCTCATCAGTTTTTGATTCACTTAAGTTATCCCTGGTCTTGCGCAAATTAGCCCTATTATTTTTTTTTCTTATTCAAATTGACTCTGCAATCATTTTCCATATGTCTTAATTTCTCATATCTAAAACACTCAACATTTTTTAGATCTTTTCCAGGTTTGTTTTGGTTATCAGTCTAGTGTTTGTCATGTCTTTTCTCATAAGGCCTATTATTAAAGAACTTTGAATAAGCACGTTTGCCTTGTCTATTTGTAACTTTATTTCGAAATTTCAAAATTTTCTTAAACTGTTTAGACATTAAGGCAATGTGATTATCCAAATTTGCTAAATTATAGTCCTCATCAGAATCTAAGTCAATATTAGTCAAATTGAACTCGGGTTTGGTCAACTTAGAGGAGAAGACAAGATTAGAGTTGGACTGTTTCTTTTGGGACTGAGTTAACTGTTTCTTAAACTCCCATTCCATTTCCAATATTCTTAGCTTGCTACTGAGGAGTTCAGGTGTTAAATTCGGGCCATCCATCTCATCAATGACATAACGCTTATTATCAAATTTTTGTGGAAGTGACCTTAGAATTTTAGAAATAATTTCCTTCCTATCATAGAAAATTCCATTAGCATGCATCTTAGTCACTATGTATGTTAATCTAATATAGAAGTCATCAATGACTCAGTATCAGTCATGACCAAAGTGTTGTACTACTGGATTAATATTTGGATTTTATCAGCTTTAACACGTTTGTCTCCTTCATGTGCAGTCACTAGAGTGTCCCATGCTTCTTTAGAGTTAGTACAGAAAGATATCCTCTTGAATTTGTATTCATTTATAGACATGAATATGACAGTTTTGCCTTTATTATTATTAAGGGAGGTATGCTTCTCTTCTTTGGGGAATTCACTTAGCAGTTTCCTAATAGTAGGAAAAGTGTATCCATTGTCAATAGCATCCCAGATATCGTCTCCCAACATATCTTGGATGAAAGCTACCATCCTCACTTTCCAGTAAGGGAAGTTGGTTCCATCAAAGAGTGGGGGTCTGGACAGGTTACCGAATCTTTCAAATTTCTTGTCCATTGTTTTGTTTTCAAAAAAACAATTTCAGAAACGCAGGATAAAAAATATTTTATAAAACCAAAGCACTGATACCAATTGAAAAATATAATGCCACTTAAGTTGTTTAAAAGGTTTAAGACAGTTTAAATAGCTCCGAACAGTTTGTTTGAGAAACTCCTTTTTTACAAAATAAATACTAACACAATAAGTGTATAAAAAGTTATGAACGAGATATTTTAGTTAGGTGACCAAGTTTTGAAAAACAAAACTAAGTAAATCAGCACGCAATCATAAGGGGATGAGATGAAGATTAAACATGCAAGTACGCGTGTATTTTAATGTGGTAAAACTCCACCCAAATGGGAAAACATCCACGGAGGTCTCTACACCTCAAAAACATAATCCACTAAAAACGAGTTAACAGGTTATAAACTATTTAACAAACTAAAACACAAATAGACCTAATCTAAGTCAAGAATTTATACTACCTCCAGTAGGTAATTCTGACTTCTCTGAAGGATTTGAAGATGTTCTTGTTGTTCTCCTAGCTTTGTACCTTCTGCTCCTTTTTAGCTTTACGTCGACTCTAAAGTCATAAATCTCTCAACCAACATTGTTTTAGTGTTATAGTGTGAAAAGTGTGTTGTAGTGTTGTGCCTAACACATATACGAACACACACAAAATTATACAGACAAATAATCCTACAAATTAAAGATTTCTTCTAAGATGAGTTTAGGATTCTGAATCTCGGTTTGCTGAACACATAGACTTCTGATTTTTGACAGATCGAGTGACAACCTTGCTATTTAAAAAATCCAAGGTCCTATACACTTTCATTTTATTTATTTATACTTCTATTTCACAAAATGTGAAATACAAACTTGAAAGTGTAAACGTCTCAAGATCTTTAAAAGTTTTGAAGTCTGTTTTTCTCAAAACTTGAAACAGAATATGGATTTGTTGGTAACAAGTTTAAAAAGAACATTTGAGTATAAAGATTTCAACAAATAATGATTTCTTGAAAAAGAAATCAACCTACGCAGATCACATCAGATCTACGTTTTCTATGAAATAGAAAACAAGATCCAACTACGTGATAAGTTGGAAAATAAATTTAAGACTAGAGAGGAATGAATCTCCAAATAGGAACGACTCTCAAACTCTCAAAGGATTTTTCCTGAGAAAATTTTGCCAAAGTTTGGCTGTGTTTTACAATTTCTCTCTCTCTTTCTCTTTCTCACGATCTCAAACTCACCAAAAGTCTCAAAATGTTAACCCCAATGCCTCTATTTATACTAAACAATGTAAAGGTCTGGAAACTCTACCCAAAACAACGGCTGAGATTAAGTTTAGCCAATCGAAGTAAATTCAAGGGTTGTAAACGCACCGCACTAAAGTTCTCTCTTATTGGTCCAATTGATAAAGACAAGGATTGAGTTAAACAACATACAGACCATCGATTAAATTAATCCAATGGCTGATAAGATATTTGAGTTATGTGAGAAGCAACAAACACAATCTAGACCGTTGTAAAGCAAACACGTGTAAGGCTCACGTGACAATTAAAACGCGTGTTTATGCTGTTTTTAAAAATCCAATTTTCTACCCCATAAGTTCTTACCGCTTTCGGATTCTACCTAACCAACTTTTTAGGAAGCAAGTGATTTTACAAATTATCCCAACACATTTTAAAACCAAAATTTTAAATGTTTTAAAAATATTTTAAAAATCCCAAAAATTATTAAAAAATTATTTTAATGGGAATTAATACTCAAACACCTAAAATGATATAAAAGCAACAAAAATATGCAGTCCTAGGTGCAGTGTTGGTATACTATCTTTGAGACATTTAGTGAATTTTGATGTAGTGTCTGAGGCTCTTTGGTAGACTAGGATATGACTCTAATTTTGTCACTATTTCCAAACTAGACAAGTGCCTATATAATGTAGACTCAAGTGAGTCAAAGATATAGGGTGCTTCATATATGTATGTATGTATATATGTATGTGTGTGTTTGTGTGTGTGTGTGTGTGTGTGTGTGTGTGTGTGTGTTTACATATACAGAGGGAGAGAGACGAGGGACGAAAGCTGGCGAGGTTGGGGGGCTAGTGTGGGAGGGGGTGAGAGAGGCGGCTCTTTTGTTGGGGCGGGGTTGGGTTTGGGAGAGGTGAGACAGAGAAATGTCATTTTCTTTCTTATATTTTTTTTTAGCTTTTTTAATGTTCTAAAAATATTTTAATAGACAATGCCACATAAGTCTCCACATTGGCTGCCTAATCAGCACTTATGTTAGACCTCTTAACGGTTGATTAACGGAGGGTTTAAATTGTGAAATTCAAAAAGATTGGGGTTACTATGCAAAAATTGAAATAGAAGGTCAATGTTCAAAATCACCTCAAATATCAGGGTCAAATTTGTATTTATCCCTTAACTTTTTATTAAAGTCATAATTTTTTTTGTTCTTTGATTTTTTCTAAAAATATATTAACGGCCTTCTATTTATATGCACAAATAATATTTATATGCACATTAGTTTATTCTTATGATACATACAGATGCATGTATGCTTTCATTATAGTGACTCAATGTTACATATTTGATCGGTTTGAAAAATATTACTCCTTGTCCTTCAAGTGCCTCTAGCAAGGACCACTTGTAGGAGTGTAAGATTTTCCAAATATATCCTTATTTGTATAGTTTGGAGGAAAATGGAGGTGGTATCTTTTGACAAAAATATGGTAGAATAAGATATATTTGACATTTATACATATTATTTGTGCATACACACTAGGGGTGTTCGCGGTCCGGTCCTGTCCGGTCCGGTTCGGTTTTAAGACCGGACCGACTTGGTCGGTCCTCTAAAAAAATGGACCGAGACCGGCCTGATAATGTCGGTTAACCGACCCTAGTCGGTTCGTTTTTTTATAGGGTCGGTCCTCACATTAATGAATTACATCATTTATAATAGTACAAATATACCCGAGTCTATTTTTTTCAAACATTAAAAACTAAAAAATATCAAAATTTGCGATTAAAACAAACCTACTATTGGATTAAATTATAATTTAAACTAATCAAATATTGAAATATATATTTTTACTATTTATTTATCTTATATATATACATATATATGTAAAAATAAATTATTTTATATACAGTCGGTCCGGGTCGGTCCTAACAGGGTTTTTGAAACTGTAAACCGTGGACCGGACCGACTAGGTCGGTCCACCAAAAAAATAAACCGAGACCGGACCGATTAAGAAAAAAGATCGAAAAAAAAGGGTCGGTTCGGCTCGGTTCGGTTCGGTCCGTCGGTCCAGTCGGTTTTTTGAACACCCCTAATACACACACACGCACGCACACTATGTATGTGTATGTGTGTGTATACAGTCACGCTCTCCAACATACCTATGAACATACCCATTTTTTTAAATAATAAAAAAAATTGAGATGATATTTTTTATATGGGTTCACGACATTTCAGTGTGCCCCTGTAAAAAAAATCAACTGAAAATAATTTTTTTGTTATTTTTAAAAATAGGTCAAAAAATTAACAGTTTTTAGCCTTTAAAAGTGTCAGGTTTTTTACCTATTTTTTAAAAATAACAAAACACATTATTTTGAGCTGAATATTTTTACAAGGGTACACTGAAATATCATGAACCCATATAAAAAATATCAACTCAAAATTAGTTTTTTACTATTTTAAAAATAGGTATGTTGGAGAGTCGTACTCTCTCTCTCTCTCTCTCTCTCTCTCTCTCTATATATATATATATATATATATATATATATATATATATATATATATATATATCACCTACATCAAGCTCTATATATCATTCATACGCCACACCTAGTTGTAGGCCCTAAAAAACTTGTTTTTCAAATTTTTTTAATTTTCTCTTTAAATTAACCTTCTAATAAACTCATGTTCAAAATTAGGTCAAAATACATTTTGTAGTTATTTTTAAAAAAATTCACAAAAAACTGCTCAAAATACCTTATTTATAAGGGTCTGCGCCAGCAATTTTTTGTGGATTTTTTAAAAATAGCTACAAAATGTATTTTGACCTAATTTTTGGAATTTGGGTTGATTGGAAGGTTAATTTCAGGATTAAAAATTTTGAAAAAAAAGGGTTTTTAGGACCTAGAAGTAGGTGTAATGTATAGAGTGTGATGTAGGAGAGTCTTCTTCTTTACTGCTCTTATGTGGACTGTCTCGCATTTTAACAATTCAGACCAAACTTGTGTCACGTGGCGATGCACCAGAAAAGAGAGAGAAAATGCCTATAATTTAGCCGATAATTTTTTGGATCACCGCCAGGTGACACATGTCCAGTCCGCACCGTTAAAATGCGAAACAATCTGCACAAGAGCAGTATTGTATCTATATATATATACAAAGAGAGAGAGAGAGAGAGGGATTCTCATGCATATCTCAGTTTGCATACCGCTGGCGCTGACCATTTTTTATAAAATAGTAAAAAAAAAATTATGATTTTTAAACATTTCTTAGGACCATAAAAAAATTCAACTCAAAATGAATTTTTTTACTATTTTTAAAAAATCGCTCAAACTTTTTCCTTTTTTAACAACTTAAAAACTAACAAAGTTTGACCGATTTCTCTAAAATAGCATAACAATTCTTTTTGAGCTGATTTTTTTAGTCCCTACTGAAATGTTTAAAAACTAAAAAAAAACAGCTCCAAAACAATTTTTTTTTACTATTTTAAAAAAATAATCTATGCATTCTTTTATATATATATATATATATATAGAGAGAGAGAGAGAGAGAGAGAGAGAGAGAAGGGGGTTTGCCACCTCATAAACCTTTGTATACAAAATCAATATAAACAAGTTTTGTAAATATGTATGTAATAAATGAGGAGAGACTTTTGGTCTGGGCTAACTCACGGGTGAGATTAAATCTAATGAATTTGTATCTAACGGTTCTCTGCATGCTTTGAACTTAGATATTTGTGGCGAAAGATATCTTTTATCACAGCACAAGGCTCGAGGTCATTTACACTACCGATATTCCCCCTTCATTTTCAACCTCCTTTGAACTGTATTAGAGCACAACGCTCGAGGTTATGTCCTCTCTCTCCTATCTCTCCCTCGCTTTTCTTGGTTTACAAAGGATCTTGGGATTTGTTTTCAATGTTCACGTTTCTTTCTATAACTGTAGCTAATTTTACTCTCTCTAATTGTAGTTTTTGCAGTAGCTTTTGTTGTATCTCCATAGCTTTGGCTCTTAGCAACTGCAACAGGGGAATTTCAAAACAGGGGAAGATCTTCGCTTTTATGTTCTTTTCTTTTTCTTGAATCTATTTTAAGTTTCTATCTTTATGTATTTTAAATTTTTACATAGAGTTGTAAGATTTTTTTTAAATGTTTTTTCCTTTTTTCTAGACCGGTTGGAGCTTCGATAAGCCTTCTTTTCTTTCTTCAATATTCGAAAGAGGATCCTCCTTTTTTCAGATCTAGCTTATGGATGTTCCAAGAACTTCTGCAATTTTCATATGTGACGGGTTTTCACAGGGGGTGGAGTGTAGCTGGGTTGCAAAGATGGTTCTTTTTCTACATTCTTTTTATTTTTATTACCGACGTTAGTCGTATTTTTTATGTTGTTCATGTGTTGAAATCTTTTTGAGTGCGGATGAGGTGTTTGATGGTGGTTAAAAAGATTTTACATAATATTTGAATAATAAAGAGGGTATGAGTTCTTGAGCGTTGTTTTAATTTACTGTCCATAGTGTTCAATGCCTTCTGAGATCCATTTGTCAAGTATGAACATTATCTCTCGGTTTGTATGACAGGTTTGACTTTTGAGTTCTTTTGAGTTAAATAATTTTTCTGAACATGTTTGTAAATGGATATGGCAGTAGGGTAATGTATGCGTTTGTGAAATTAGAGAATGGGGGTTTGTGATATTTGCAGATGAGTGTGACATGTGATGGGTGAGGTACATGAAAGAGGGAGAAGAGAGAAGTTTGTTATTTAGCCTAAATTACAATAAATATTCTACATTGCAATACATGATGAAATTACCAAATTTTGGAGAATCCTCCTACCATGTTAGTTTACCAATGTTGGTCTCTACTGTTAGGATGTATTTGGGTAACGTGTCGTCATTTTCTAAGCAGTTGGTAGATAAACCTTTTTGGTGAGTTGGAGCTTCAGGTACACACACCCTCGGGTTACCAAAATTGTGGAGCAATAAGACATCACATATGGTGAGACATGAATTTAATGTTCAACGTTTGTATTGCTAGTACATGGCACATGTGGCACACATGTGGAATATCTCTGGCATGATGGGTATAAGGTAATTTCAAAATATCATAAGCCTCAGAGTGATTGATGGTTTAATCGTGTTATCAGCATTTAATATGGAATCCAACACACCCTTAATCTTAATCCATTGGTTCTCAATATAAATTCTATTTTATATCACCTTTTCTTCATATTGCTTAACAGCTACCATTCGCATATAGTATATTGCTTTTATTTAACAGTTACCATTCAAATAATGCTTTTACTTCATATTTCTCAACATAAATTCTATTTTATTTGAGGTTGTTTTATGTCTTTTACATAAGTTATGATTAGGTGCCAAATAATGGTACCTTAATTTCTTTTTAAGAGCAATTGTTTTAAACCTTCTCACTATTGCTTTTATTTCTCAATATTGCTTTTATGTTATTTTCAAACCTTCTCAATTTGTTTGATTGTTTCATTTGCAGATCCTCATTACCAATTTCTCAGCACTCATGAATTGTACAATGCACAAGAGTGTGAGTAAAATATATTGAGTTGTACAATCAAGTTTTGGAAACTCATCAATGTCACTAATTTAAAAAAGATTTAATTCATTGAAGAGTAACTCTTTGGATGATGGATGATGAGTGCCTCCAGGTAAAGGACATAGTCATAGTAAAATCTGATACATTGATTGACTATAGGAAAAGAAAGAGGTAAAACATTATCTTTATTATCTATGTAAATGGAATCTATGTTTTGATTTAGACACTTACTACTATTTTTTAAAATTAGATTGTTGTAACTGATCCTCTACATTCCAGGCGTATGTAGAATTCGTCAAGTTTTTGACAAGTTATGTTGAAAAAGTATAAATGGCACATGGAAAAGATGAAGAACATTCACTAACACTTTCTTTTATAGTTTCACTCTCAAACTATAAACTTGTTGGTTTATAGATTAAATGTATGATTTTGATTGGAATTAGAATCAAATCCAAAGTTGTTAGGGGGGATTTTATCCTTTCATTTTATGGATTTTAACTCAAGTTTAACGTTACTGTGCCATCGGCACGGGCACACCCTTGTATATCTATATAATATGGGACAATGGTCTTATGAATAGTAACCCATGTATGATAAACATGCATGGCATTTTATGTGTTGCATGCATACACATGCATGTATGCATTCATACATATATACATTATAATTTTATAATTTTTTATTAAAATATTTAAAAAATATATTTTTAATTAATTTTTTTAAAATTTTTTTAAAATTTTTGTTTTTTTTTAAAAGGTGGGTTATTATGGCCTGGGTTTTATCACGGGGGTAAATTTATCACCGTGCCCTCGGGCACAGGCATCCGCTAGTATATATAAAAGAAGGCTCATCTACATCACACTCTATACCTCACCCATACATCACACCAAGTTTTAGGCCCTCAAAAATATTTTTTTCAAAATTTTTCTCTTGAAATTAACCTTCCAATAAACCCATGTTCAAAAAATTAGGTCGAAATGCATTTGTAGTTATTTTTAAAATATCCAACAAAAAACTATTGAAAATACCAATAATGGTCTACGCCAACAAAAATTTGTACAATTTTAAAAATAGCTACAAAATGTATTTTGACATAAGTTTTTGAACAAGGTTTGATAGGAAGGTAATTTTAAGAGAAAAATAAAAAATTTGAAAAAAAAATTATTAGGGCATAAAATTAGATGGTAATGTATGGTGTGATGTATAGAGTGTGATGTAGGTGAGCCTTTATTTCTCTCTCTCTCTCTCTCTCTCTCTCTCTCTCTCTATATATATATATATATATATATATATATATATATAGGTGAAGGATCAAGTGAGGTCCCAGTTTGAGGACCCTGAATGAGGTCCATTTTTTTTAAATAGTAAAAAAATATTTTTTGGTTGATTTTTTTTTTATGGTTTTTAAGCATTTCAGTAGGTATAAAAAATAATCAGATCAAAATGAATTTTTTTGCTATTTTAAAAAAATTGATCAAATTGTGTCAGTTTTTAAGCTGTTAAAAACTGACAAAGTTTGAACGATTTTTTTAAAATAGTAAAAAAATTCGCTTTGAGCTAATTATTTTTTTATGGTCCTACTGAAATGTTTAAAAATCATAGAAAAAAAATCAACTCCAAAATAATTTTTTTACTATTTTAAAAAAATGGACCTCTTTCAGGGACCTCAAACAGGGGGACCTCACTTGATCCTCTCTCTCTCTCTCTCTCTATATATATATATATATATATATATATATATCTATCTATCTATATATATATATATATAATAAACGAGGAGGGTGTTTTTGTCACGTCATAAACCTTTGTATATAAAACCTATATAAACAAGTTTTGTATCTATCTATGTAATAAATGAGGGGGGACTTTTGGTCTAGGCTAACTCACGGCTGAGATTAAATCTAATGAATCTATATCTAACAGTTCTGAATGCTTTGAACTTGGATATTTTTTGGTGAAATAGATCTTTTATCAGAGCACAAGCCTCAAGGTCATTTACACTACCAATATTTCCCCTTCATTTTCAACCTCCTTTGAACTTTATCAGAGCACAAGGCTCGAGGTTATGCCCTCTCTCCCATCTCTCCCTCTCTTTTCTTGGTTTACAAAGGATCTTGAGATTTGTTTTCAATGTTTACGCTTCTTTCTATAACTGTACCTAATTTTATTCTTTTGAATTGTAGTTTTTGCAATAACTTTGGTTTTATCTCCATAGCGTTGGTTCTTAGCAACTACAATAAGGGAATTTCAAAACAGGGAAGATCTCCGCTTTTATGTTCTTTTCTTTTTCTTGAATCTATTTTAAGCTTCTATCTTTATGTATTTTAAATTTTTACATAGAGTTGTAAGGGTTTTTTTCATGTTTTTTTCATTTTTTTAGACTGATTGGAGCTTCGATAAGCCTTCTTTCTTCAATATTCGAAAGGGGATCCTCTTTTTTTCAGATCTAGTTCTTATGGATGTTCCAAGAACTTCTGTAATTTTCATATGTAACGGGTTTTCACAGGGGGTGGAGTGTAGCTGGGTTGCAAAGATGGTTCATTTTCTACATTATTTTTATTTTTATTACCGATTTTTGTCGTATTTTTGATGATGTTCATGTGTTGAAATCTTTTTTACTGCAGATGAAGTGTTTGATGGTGGTTAAAAGGATTTTACATAGTATTTGAATAATAATAAAGAGGGTATGAGTTCTTAAGTGTTGTTTAAATTTACTGTCCATAGAGTTCAATGCCTTCTGAGATCAATTTGTCAGGTATGAACATTATCTCTCGGTTTGTATGACAATGTTTGACTTTGAGTGCTTTTGAGTTTAATAATTTTTCTACACATGTTTGTAAAAGGATCTGGCAGTATGGTAATGTATGGGTTTGTGAAATTAGAGAATGGGGGTTTGTGATATTTGCAGATGAGGGTGACATGTGATGGGTGAGGTATACGAAAGAGGGAAAAGAGATAAGTTTGTTATTTAGCCAAAATTACAATATATATTCTATATTGTAATACATGGTGAAATTACCAGACTTCGAAGAATCTGCCTACCGTGTTAGCTTACCAATGTTGGTCTTGACTGTTAGGATGGATTTGGGTAACGTGTTGTCATTTGCAAAGTGTAATACCCCGCATTTTTGTGTATTTTTAAAGTTATTAATTCGGAAATTAATTAGGAAAATACATTTTAATTAAATTACGCAAGTGAAGTAATTTAATGTGATTTGGTAAATGTGATTATTAATCGAGAGTTAGATCCTGATTAATACTTTGATGAAATTTACTAAGTGTGAATAGTAAAAAATAAATAATTGTAATTATACGGCATAGTGAGTGATATGTGTGTATTCTAGTTTATCTCACCGGGAGTCACGTGTGGACTATTTTGAGGTGAGGAATGAGAAATATATTTTAAGTGACTCGGATGGGAACTTAGAGGTCACGAATGATTCCGAATGGATCGAAATAGTGTACCCGTCGGGGGTATAGTTTGGGTCCCGGGTCAATTTTGGACCAAACCGGCACCAATTAAGGGCGTTACTGTTATTTTTCTAAAATATGTCAAGGGTCCTACAAAAATTAGAGCCACATATATGATATTTAGAGATTGGGATTAGTGCTCATAACACACAATATTAAAGATGCCATTAGAGAAAAGAGAGAACCATTTTTCCAAAGCCTAAGGAGAGAATTGAGAAGGTGGTTAAGGGTTTCTTGCACGTCAAGACAATTAGAAAGGAATATTTGAGAAGAAGTAATCAATCATCAACCAAGAACCACGAAATCAGATCAATCAATCTAAGGCAAGTGTTTATTGCAAATTAAATTGAAGTTATAATATCCATGTGTACGGATTTCATGAATAGATTGATTATATTTCAAAACCTTGATGAAGAGCATCAATTGTTAAGGACATCGTTCGTCACAATTTAGTATGTCGTATATCGCTACAAGTTGTCGAAGGATTGAGAAGATTACATCTACAAAAGACGAATCTGAATTACAAGAAGTCTTCAACATTCAATACCAACAAGGACAAATTTGGTAAAATATGTTCAAGTTCCATTTACATTTTACATTTAAAGTGTTGGGATATTTTTGTGAATGATAAAATATTTTTCTATTTATGAAAAATGGTTTTTGGAATTTTTAATAAATGGTTTTTATTTTCAAAAATATTTTATCATAAAAGTTTTGGATAAACCTTTTCTGATCCCGTGAACAATTTTAACTTCTGAGGTTTTCAAGTTATTTAAAAGTTTGAAAGTTTTTTTGGGGATAAGTGATTGTTGTTCAAATGAGATGGAATCTCTCTCAAACAATATCGTGTCGTTCGAACGAGAGAACTTTTTATCTGACACGTCACCGCCTTGATTTTTAATATAAATTGAGTGTTAGACTACTGAATTTTGTGTGGAAAAAAATCGATTTTCGCAGAATACGTTTTTATACTATTCTCCAACCATTTTAGGGTTCATAACTTTTGTTTTACAATTCACAATCCCAATTGCTTTTGTGTGAGTTATTTTGTGGAACCCAAAACATGGTTTGCTATTATTCATTCTTTGTGAGTAGATCTCTACAATCGAGAGTTGCATGCTAGGGAGTCCCTGCGGAGTTTTAAGACTACGTGTCTGGACCACATGTCCTTGTGGTATAGCTGTGTATGAACCGTTGTTGATTTCTAGTCGTGGTTTTGAAGGTTTGACGAAGACACCGTGCATTACACTTGTGGGTGATTATCAACTTGTTTGTAAGTCAATGGTCTTGTAAACTTATCAAAGTTCTAGAAATATAAAGGCTTTGCCCTGAGGGAATTTTCCATGAACTTTGTGTCACATACTTTATTTATGATGGTTAGACACTTGCACGCACGTAGTTATTTGAGTTTAAGCGCTGAATTGATTTGATTCATAAATTGACTTTGATTAAATAAGTTTATGATTGAAACTTGCGAATCTATTCGAATCTTTATTACATGTTGGTTTTTATAAATTGGTATCAAAGCGGGTGACGTTAATTTATTGCGTTTGATCCTTGTTTTCCGCATATTTGTGTGATATGGATTTTTTTTATTAAAAATCATTTTTTTTTTTAAATCGCAATTTTTCAATGGAGCGCTTATGTAATTAAATGCCCCCTCCTATTAGCACGAGTCAGAGTTTTGATGATTTAAATCGTTTTAATTTGACGTTTACTAAAAGAATTAAAGTTTTAGAAAAAGAAAGCTCTCATTTTAAATCCGCGATTGAACTTTTGCAAACGGTTCAAAATCAAAGAGATTTTAATCGTAAAAAATTTGTTTCTATGGACCACGACTTTAGAAAATTAGAATTGTCCAAAATGGAGAGTGATGACAAAGTCTTATTTTTAGAAAAAGAGTTTGAGGACTTTAAAAATTCTAGGGTTCATGTTTGTGCTGTTGAGGATAATAGTTTAATTAATGATTTTACGACACGTGAAAAGACTCTTAGGGAGAAATTTGTTTCAATTGAGGAGGAGAGAGATACCCTTCTAGGTTTGATTGATGATTTGAAGAAGGAGCCCCTCAAATTGGAAGAGTCTAATTCTTTGCTTGAGACTAAAATTTTGAAGTTAAAAAATGATTTGACAGACTTAAGTAGTGATGGTAGTGGCTCGTCTTGTTCACATGCTTCGAGTGTTAAAGCCAAAACCATAGTCTGTTTTAGATGGTCAATTAATCCCATGGACGTTAGGAAAGGTCAACCCATAAGTTTCGTTCCACCCGTTTACACATATTTATATTGTGGTAGGAAAGGTCACCTCAGGCATTTTTGTTTCGATCTTCGAAAAGGTCCTAAGAAGTTTAAGTCTAGTGTTCCCGTGGTTCCCAAAACCCCCACACGTCGATATGTATAGGCCTGTAAACGGATCGGATTCGGACCGGATCAGGCAAATTCAAATCCATATCCGTTTATGTTAAACAGATTCGGATCCGATCCGATCCGTTTATTAATCGGATCGGATCAGGCAAATTCAAATTCATATCCGTTTATGTTAAACGGATTGCAATCCGATTATCCATTTATGTTAAACTTGATTTGCAATATTTTTATTTTCAACTCTTATTTCATAAATTTATTTTTCAAATGTTCCAAAAAAACACATAATGAAATAAAGAACTATTATAATAAATATTTAAAATATTATTAAATACAACATATATTGATTAAAAATATTATATATATATTAAAAATATTAATCGGATCGGATTATTAACGGATCAGAGTATACGAATCCAAATTCGCTCCATTTAATAAACGGGTAATCGGGTAATCGGATAATCGGATTTTAGGCATGATCCATATCCGCTTAAACGGATCGGATTCGGATAAAACTTGATCCATTGGCAAGTCTAGATGCATACCTATTTGGGTTAGGAAATCACTTTTAGAGGCACTAGATGTGAGACTAGTTGATTCTCGATTTCTTGCACGTGATTCTTCTCATGCCATATCATATAGATGATTGTGTTAGCTTGTTTATCATACGCTAGTTGTGCTTCTTGATATATGTTTGCTAGTGTTATGACATGTGTACTTTTTATACTATTTTTTGTGTTTGAAAATTTTTGAAACATACAAATAGATTTTTGGTTTAAGAAAATTTTGAAAAATCCAAAAAGAGTTTTGTATTTTCTTTTCACCTTATGTGAATGAACATTTAGGATGACCAGGACACAGCATCATTCCATATCCATGTGACTATTTGATAGTGTTTTGAGACAATATATTATGTCATTCATGTGCTTTACAAAGTTTGGAGTCTTTGAGATGATATAGTGTTGCTATCTACAAGTTTGACTCATTTGTCCTTTATTGCACACATGCACGGATTTGTTTGACTTTTTCGCTTGTCTACCACATGTTGGTTGAGTGTTTTCATCTCAATTCTGTCTATACAACGAATCAAATGCGATAAAACTTGATAAAAAGTAGTGCATTATATGAACCGTTTGTGGGGGTGTGTGATTTATTATGAAAAACGGAAAAAGGCTGCGAAAGGCATTTCATTTTTTCCTTTGAGATAAATCCACCGTTTAAATGGACCTAAAAAAGTGAGGCACTGAAAATTATCCGGGGTCCAATGAGGTTTAAAAGAGCCCGAAAAAATTGAAAGGAAATAAAAAGAAATATATACCGAAAATAGACCAATAAGTTTTAGTTTCATCACCTCATAAGAAAAATAAAATGCATTATCTTTTAATGAGGGAGTTTGGATGGAATTTAAAACGATTTGCACGTCCTTGAAAGTCATGAAAAAAGTATTACATAGTTGTGGACATTATTGGTGTGAAAATCATTTTTACTTTGATTTGTTGATATGATTAAGACGATGTCATCTAAATTCAATAATTTTTTACACCTAGGAACTATTTTGATGTTCATTTGTTAGGAGTACATGTATGCATCGTGCACACATGTCATGATTGAGTCGATTTTTCTATCGAATTTGTTCACACCCATTCATTCTGTATCCATGATTTGGTATCTTAGTGTAAATTCATGGTGTGTGATTTTTGTAACATCATTTTTGCATTTTTATATGAAAATTTTAAAAAATCAAAAATAGTTTGTTTGCCTTGTTTATCGTGACACACCGATTTGCTTTATGTGATTTATTCGTTTCCTTGTCTATTTCGGACAAATAAAAAGGGGGAGAGCGAATTATGATTTTATGATGGAGTTTTAGTATGGGGAGATTTGATTATGCTTTCATGTTTATGCTTATATCATTTCAAACTCGATACGTCACGAGGTTTTTTCTTTGTCTCATGTGTGTAGGTACAATTGAAGAACATTATGTTGCACACCCTGATGAGAAAAGCTTGGAGTTTTGAAAAGTTGATTGTTGAAGCATCGTTTGAAAAGTTTGAAGACTTGTCAGTTTATCTTTCCACTTTCGAGTTTGCGGGAGGGTAGATTTGTATACGTTATTTTTTAGTTTGATAATTCGAATATTTTTATTTTGTATCGGCATAGACATAGGGGTACATTTGTAAGGACATTGTTCGTCATAATTTAGTATGTCGTATACAGCTACAAGTCGTCAAAGGATTGAGAAGATTACATCTACAAAAGACGAATCCGAATTACAAAAAGTCTTCAACATTCACGACCAACAAGGATAAATTTGGTAAAATATGTTTAAGTTCCATTTACATTTTACATTAAAAGTGTTGGGATATTTTTTGTGAAAGAAAAAATATTTTTCTATTTATGAAAAATGGTTTTTGGAATTTTTAATAAATGGTTTTTATTTTCAAAAACATTTTATCATAAAAGTTTTGGATAAACCTTTTCTGATCCCGTGAACAATTTTAACTTCTGAGGTTTTCAAGTAATTTAAAATTCTGAAAGTTTTTTTGGGGATAAGTTATTGTCGTTCAAATGAGATGGAATCTCGCTCAGACGACATCGTGTCGTTCGAACGAGAGAACTTTTTATCTGACACGTCACCGCCTTGATTTTTAATATAAATTGAGTGTTAGACTACTGAATTTCGTGTGGAGAAAAATCGATTTTGGCAGAATACGTTTTTATACTATTCGCCAACCATTTGAGGGTTCATAACTTTTGTTTTACAATTCACAATCTCAATTGCTTTTGTGTGAGTTGTTTTGTGGAACCCAAAACATAGCTTGCTATTATTCATTCTTTGTGGGGAGATCTTTACAATCGAGAGTTGCATGCTAGGGTGTCTCTGCGGAGTTTTAAGACTGCATGTCTGGACCGCGTGTCCTTTTGGTATAGCTGCGTGTGAACCATTGTTGATTTCTAGCTGTGGCTTTGAAGGTTTGACGAAGACACTGTGCGTTACACTTATGGGCGATTATCAAGTTGTTTGTAAGTCAATGGTCTTGTAAACTTTTCAAAGTTCTAGAAATATAAAGGTTTTGCCCTGAGGGAATTTTTCCTGAACTTTGTGTCACATACTTTATTTATGATGGTTTGACACTTGCACGCACATAGTTATTTGAATTTAAGGGATGAATTTGTTTGATTCACAAATTTACATTGATTAATAAATTTATGATTGAAACTTGTTAATCTATTTGAATCTTTATCACACACGGTCTTTCAAATTGGTATTAGAGCAGCAATTGATTTCATGTTGGGTAAAATCGCATGTAGTTAGGGTTTATATCTGTAGAGGATTGTAAATCAGAAGAGTTTTGATTGTTAATACAGATTTAAATCTGGGTTTTGAATTGAATTTAAGGGATGAACACAAAACTAGATTACGAATGAGTTTTGAGGGTTTGATTCATTCATGTTTGATTTCAATACAGTTTTAATGTGTTTGTAACATTAGAAATCATCCTAACTCATGTAGAAATAGTTAGGAATAATCATATGTGAATTTGATGGAGAATTGTGGAAGTTGGGTAAAACAGAAAGGGTGAGAAATCGAATAAGACAAACCTGCACTTGTTTGATCGATCAATCAACCCATGAATGTCGATAGATCGACTGAGTCGATCGATCGACCAAACCCTTCGATCGATCGACACTAGCAGATTTTGGGTTCTTTCCTCGGTTAAATTTTCTAGGATTACCATTGATTGAAGGGGATCTTAGGACTGTTATTATACCTATGTAGAGACTTGATAAAGACCAGTAGGTATAGGAAGGGAACCTTAGAGTGGTGGGAAAGCTCAAATAGTTACGAAAGTGAATTAAATTCGTAAATAAATGATAAAGTACGGTGAATATTAGAGAGAAAATATTACGTACTAGTATAAATAATTTGGTTGTGTGAATACCTATTATATTGATACTTAGGCTGTGTGAATACCTAAAGTATGCTTAATTCGGTATTGGGGTCGATGATTATCCGGACCAATACATGGAAGCTCGATTTGGGGTCGATGATTATCTGGAGCAAATCGAAGTTAAAAGATATTGGGGTCGATGAGTATCCGAACCAATATACATATGCATAACATTTACCTTGGGGTCGAGGGATATCCGGACCAATGTAAATGATAGGATGATTAGGGTCGATGATTAGCCAGGCCAATAATCCTTATAGTATATATTGTGGGAAATATATATACCTCGTGATATTCTACTTATGTGCGAAAGTAGACTTGTAGATGACATATGTGTAGATATACATCTAAATGATAAATTAAGTGGAGAGAAACTTAATTTCAAGACTTAAAAATAGATTGGGAATATCTATAGTAAATTAAGTAGTGAAACTTAATTATGAAAGTCGGATGATAAATCTGATATGCTTTATGAATTAAGTTGTGAGACTTGACTATGATGATTAAATATAACATATGTGAACGTTATACGAAAACTGAAATACGCGAGGGTGTTAATAATAAAGCGTGTTGTATTGGTAGTACGGGAGAGTAGACCATTGATAGATCGGTTATATACTTTAGTCAAGATAGCTTGGGTACGATAGCTAGGTGGGCTAAGTATAGGATGTTAGGTGTGCACATTAGATGAGAGGTGAGAAGACACAAAGGCGTGTGTGTGAACCTGACATGTGTAATAAATAACCGATTTTAATTGTGATAAATTACTTGCTAAATGTTTTCAAACTGTTTTGAGTACTAACTCTTGCTATAAAAATGTTTTCAAAACCTTTTAGGTGTCCAGCCACAAGGGCGCCATACTTGATTTCATTCCAGGGATTCAGAGTTGTAGCTTTGTGGATGCTGACAGGATTATTGAGTAGCCGACTCTTTCATTCAGATCTAGCATAGGATCTCATTCTTATTTTCATATGTAGTCATGTTGTCAGTTGACTCCATTATAGTTCCAAATTTGTATCAGTTTTACTTTGTAGATGGATTGTGAATTTTTGCTTGGTTGTGGCTTTAGACGACGGTTTATTCGGCTTGACTTGGTTGCTTTTATATAATAGTAATGGTTTGGATTCTAGTATCTTATGTATGTTGTTTCAGATTTCAAACTATTCTATTATCCTGTTTTATTTTAAAGATAAAATTTTGGCACCGATTTAATTAACTTAGGTGGTTAGTAATTAATTTATTGAGTTGTACAATCAAGTTTTGGAAACTCATCAAAGTCACTAATTTTAAAAAGAACCAATTCATTGAAGAGTAACTATTTGGATGATGGATGATGAGTGTCTCGAGGTAAAGGACATAGTCATTGTAAAATCTGATACATTGGTTGACTATAGGAAAAGAAAGAAGTGATGTCCTTCACAATCCAGAAAATGTTTTGAGTTTGCCTCAAGAAACCTACTTCAAACAGTACCTTTGAATTTAAAACAAACCAGTTATATTCTCACCACTCCAAAGGATAAGTAAACACACTCCAATTTAAAATTGTAAAGGACGGGAAAAGGCTGTTGTCAAATGAATGATGGTACAAAAGAATTTTAAAGTAAAAATAGATGAATTTGTTCTTTAATCTATCTTATAGTCCAAATAAACGAAATACGGAACGATGTTGGTTATAATATAAACTGAGAGTCCAATTGTGTACAAGTGCAAGTCCATGATTATTGTTACAAAAACTCAATTGGTTCTAATATAAATTGAGAGTTCCATAATGCATAAGCGCAAGTACTCGTTTGATAAAAATAAACAAATACTCATTTGATAAAAATCAACAAATACTCATTTGAATAGTCCTATGTTCAATGTTTTCTGATTTAAAAGTAACTTGATTCAACTAATTGTGTCATATACACGTGTATTCTCAAGTACTGTTCATTTATTTCACGCGCGGGTAAATACATGAGATTCATTGTTTAAGAATTATGATATTGACTTTATATATTATAAAACTAACTTCGTGATATTTTTATATTTATATAGAATTGAGATTGTTGTATTAAAGAACTGGAAATAAATAATAGGAGGGGGAAAATGGCAGATTTTGGGCGAAAAAATATGCAATGAGGTAAATATTATCTTTATTATCTATGTAAATGGAATCTATATTTTGAATTAGACAGTTACTACTATTTTTTAAAATTAGATTGTTGTAACTAATCCTCTACGTTCCATGTGTATGTAGAATTCATCGTCAAGTTTTTGACAAGTTATGTTGAAAAAGTATAAATGGCACATGGAGAAGATGAAGAAAATTCACTAACACTTTCTTTTACAATTTCACCCTCAAACTATAAACATGTTGGTTTATAGATTAAATGTATCATTTTGATTGGAATTAGAATCAAATCCAAATTTGTCAGGGGGTATTTTATCCTTTATTTTATGGATTTTAACTGAAGTTTAATGTTACCGTGCCATCGGCACAGGCACAACCTTGTGTGTGTGTGTGTGTGTGTGTATATATATATATATATATATTAAGTTAATAAAATGTACAAACTTATGTTAGTATACACACTGATACATCCCCTTCTAAATAAGTGTATGCATATATACATTAGTATAGTATATAAATGCTTACGTTAATATGCCCTTATAAATATGTATATATAGACGTAAATATAATATATAAATACCGTGTTAATATATACATTAATACTTTAAAGATATATTTACATTAACATACTATATATGCATTAATATTTATTTATTTTAATATACATATATCATATAATATAATATAATATAATATATAAAATATATTAATGTGTACCTTATAATTATGTATATATATTTTTATATTAATATATATATATATATATATAAAGAGTTGTAAATAAGAAAGCAATTGCCAAGGGTTTTATGGTGTAAATGCAGTTGTTGGACAATAAATGAATGGCAAATTAAACATTTTAGTGAAAATTAATTGATTTAACTGTCAAGTCAACTGACGGATTCTGTTAAAATAGTGTCAAATTCTAAGTGAAAACTACAAGGATTGACGCAATAGCGAATAATTAATAGGGGTCAAACTTGAAATAAACATTAAAATCTAAAGGAAGGGATCTGTAATTATGACAAACAAGAGAAAGGTCCATATAATTTACACAAAATTATATTCTATCATTTTAAAAAATGAAATAAGAATGATATAATAGCAACAATAAACAAGAATGCAGTCAGTGATGGCCATCAAACTGTAATATCAACATGTTATAGATGTATATATATCCCAGGCTAGTACAGAGCTCCCAGATTGAGTAACCGGTGGACAAAATCAGGACACAGCAAAAATATTGAATAAATAAGTAACCAACTATTCAGTTACTCAAGTTATTTCAGTATTCAGCTCCGAAAATGCACTTTTGGATGTTCTTGAATATTAACATTAAAACGAAATCAGAAGGCTAACTGGATTTCGCAGAAGAAGGCAGGTGATCTTCCAAAGGTTGAAACAAGTCTGGACATGGCTGTGTTGTAGTTTAGAGCGGTGATTCCACAACCTTTATTTTCTAATGCCTGGAAGAAGAAGAAGAAGAAGAAGAAAAATCACTTAAAACACTACTGTGATCAACCCATAAACATGCCCCATCATGTATTTAACAACCCCAGGCCACATTATTTTAAAAATAATGATAATTAAATTAAAGTCGGTCCAGAAATGCAAAGCATGCAAACTAAATATAAGCAGGCGAAATTCCACAAAGTTTCAACCTGAGTAAATTTCTGAAAGTTAATTCATACAATATTTCATCATAGCCCACGAATTGTTTTGACAATCTTCACCAGTTGGGCCATTTTTAGCATTATTCAAATCTTCTTTTATTGATAATTTTTTTACATACTATTGACGCCAAATTCTTTGCAATAAAATTCACATTCTATAAAAAATAAAAAATAATAGGGGACAGCCAAAAATTAGAAGAAGAAAAAAAAGATTGAACTTGCTGGTTTTTGTAGATAATCTTGGTATGTTCAAACCCCCTGAACTACGTAATTTGTTTCAAAGACCCCTTTTGGGACTCTTTAGTGACGTTCTCGCAACCCATGGGGTGTGGGGGTTGCAAAAAAATGCAAAAGTTCAAGGTGCTTGTTACATTAAGTATAGTTCAGGGGGTTTCTTGCAAAATGTACATAATTCAGAGGGATTTCTTGCAATTTAACTAAATCAAAAGGCAAATTGAAAGACTTTCATAAGGAAGTAGAGGTGATTTGCTGCATAGAAGGAAATAGAGAAAAGGAAAAGGTTTCATGTAAAAACATGCACTCACCGTGGGAGTTTCTCCAATTCACCGACAGCTTGGTTTAGTGCATGAAGGGACATCTTTTTAACCTATGCATAACACAAATGAGGGACATAAATATCTCAATGCATGTCACAAAAGCACTTCAAATAGCAAAACTATTTAGAATAGAACAAGGAATTGTTATATATACAGTATACTACTCGAATTGCAATGCATATCTTCATGATGGGTAAGCTTGGCTGGTATCAAACAAGATGGTTCGGATCCAAGCACAGGCCAGCCAGCACAGCTCGTGCTTATGTATTAATTTAACTGTGACTTTACTGATTTGATCATGATTTTGAGTACACTTCATTTCTTCTTTTTGTAGAGTGAAGAAAAAATGATTGAGAGATTTGGGTGTTGATTTCATCTAAGAATTTCCCAGTCTTAATGTTAGGGTCAATTTTAGGGTTGATGTTAGACTAATTTTAGTGCTACACCTTAGGCTAATTTTATATTGAAACGTCATAATTTGATGCAATGTAAATTTAGAAATTGAAATGTTATTATGTTGGATATTGAAATGTTATAATAAGGATTAATGTTGGTTGAAATATTAGGGGGTATGATTTTATGAACCTTTGACATTACAATTTATTTTAGGATTTACTTGATTGTTAGTAATTAATTGAATATATATTTGATTGTTAAGTATTTAAGAAACTATTTGGTAAACACTTAAGAATAGCCTCAAATAAATTGGTTCGGGGGCTCCCACCCCCGGACCCCCTGAAATCATTAACCCCCACACTCAGAATATCCTCGCTCCGTCCTTGAAAATAAGCAGCCATGTATTGAATTAATAATAATGCCTAGATCTATAATAATTTAGGTCCTCTGTCAACATTGTAAACAATAATATAGTAATAAACCAAAACAAGACAACTATGTAAGCTCCCTTCATTTTAACTTGGAAGACTGTCACAGGTTAGTTTAGTTCTGGAAACTGTTCAGGTCTTCTGCTTGTGAGGACGCGTTTAAAGAACAAATTGAACACTAATTTTCTTCTGACGCATCCTTGATTATCATTTTATGAGATAAATCATCTTATTCTTTTTTATTTAAGTTAATTCTTCAATTCAAAGCTATGAAACATGGACAGGGGTGTCGTGTCTGACATGATGCAGAGATGCCGACATGACAAATCTCAAAAAATTAGGACACGGCACGGCATAGACATGGCGAAAAATAAATATAATTTTATATATATAGTTTAATTTATTTTGCACTTCAAAAACAAAAAAAACTGATCAAACTAATTTATCAAAATTAGCAGGGTTAAATATTTCATAATAACAGTTAAACCATAGATCAAAATTATGCATTGAAATTGAGCGAGAGACTAACATACATAATGACACTTGAATTCTTAAAGTTCATTAATTTTTGGAGCCCTTTCGTGTCCGCCTTCTTTAAAATGTCAAACAAGTCTGACACGCCATGTGACGTGTCGGACACGTGTCCCGGCCATGTCCTACGCATGTCGGAGTGTCTGACACAGATACGTCACCTCCGAAGAAGTGTCCGTGCTTCCTAGCTTCAAAGTTATTGGGCACAGAAAATTCTTCAAGCCTTGTTTATAGAGATAGAGATGCCCAATGAAGAAAGTAGTACCTCCTACCTACCCTCTTTAGCTTAGCTTGGGTAGGTTTAGCTTTGATCTTCCATTCGCACATGCAACAAATCTGAAGCTCTTTAAATTCCAATTGTGTTGGCTATGGTCAGCTTAAGTAGCAAAAATCAATATTGCCTCTAACTAAAAGGCACAATTCAAAGACGAGGTTATGAGCTTGCCCTTTTCATCCGTGTAAGCACAGTCATGTTTCTTTGACAATCTTGCTGACACTAAAATCCATATTCCTAACTCTGTCGATTCAAATTTTATGACGAATGGTGGCTGGTATGCTGGTGTTTTGTTGTTAATGAAAGACTGAAATCCTATTATTATGGATCATTTAAATTAGATATTATTACTATTATGGGAATGTAATTTGGACTTACTGGCATTATAGTATTATGGGAATAGGATTTGACTTCTTAGATCACGAAAATATATTTGAGTTAACGCTAGTTGTGGCTACATTTATTTGGGTTTATGTTGATCATGAAAGTAGGTTGGATAAATAGTGCTCTAAAAATCACATCTAGGTGCAAGGCGGTGATCTGTTGCCTCGACTAGGCCCTAATTGCTAGGTGGATCCCTGCCGTATGGCCTAGGCTCACATATTTTGGTTTGGCCAGTGGTTTGGTGTACGTACGGTAATGGGTATATTGATATGGCTATTTAGATTCTGTGTTAAATTGTTATGTTTGTGTAAGTAGTTGATCTATTGTACTCCCTCCGTTCCAAATCAATTGTAGCCATGTAAAGTTTTTATGAATACACACAATCATTAGCCAAGATCAAAACTTATTAGGCCCAAAATACGAAAGTGGACTATAAATTTGGGAAGTCCAAAGAAGGAAAGCATTGACTACTAATTTGGGAAAGAAGTAGTATTTCTGTATTATATTTACAATGTATTAAGGAAAAAACTGACTAGACCGCCTCCCTCCGACCAAGTTTCAGAACATTGTGGAACGTATATATGGCCATAAGGAAAAAACTGACTAGACCGCCTCCCTCCGAGCAAGTTTCAGAACATTGTGGAACGTACATATGGGCAATTTGTAAAAATTCCGTGGAATTCAAACATGTTTGCTCTAGCGAACATGAGCCAAGCTCTACCTAATTCAAAATTTAACAAGTAACATTATACAACTCGGCTTGGCTCGGCCCCTTTGTAGCATGGCTCGAATCAAGCAAAAGCCGAGCTCTAGCTCTTCCGAAACCTAACAAGTCAATTTTGAACACTATGCAACACCGCTTGGCTTGGCTCACTCAGCAGAAGACTGTCTAAAAAAGATGAGGAAAAGAGGGCGACGAAAGTTTTAAAGGAATGGAAAGCTCTGCTTGTGTCCTTGATGAGGCCGACGTCGCATTTTTATAATTTGTTTCTAATTAGGCAGTGAGGGCATTTCAATATCCCCAAATGAGGCCATTAATTACATCAATATGTATCAAGTTCAAAGGCCCCTAAAGGGGGAAAATGACGTAATAACTTAGTCTTGTAAGGTTACTTTAGTAATTAAGTCATTAGATTACTTAATAAATAAGTCTTTCAATAATTTAGTCTTGTAAGGTTACTTAATGACTAAGTCTTGTAAAGCCTATATATATATATATATATATATATATATATATATATACCTCTCTTGTAAAAATTCTCCAAACCCATCAGACCTCCCTCCCTCTGCCTCGTACTGCCACTACCCCTTCAAGCCACAAAGACCACTGGCTCGCACAGCCTAGGCAATCAAACCCTAGGGTGTGTAGCCCATAGTTGTCAAATCGTGAATCGAATCATGAATCGGAAACTCTATGAATCGTGATCCGTGAATCGTAAGAATCGGTATAAACGTAAAATATGCAGGAAATAATATATAAATGCAAAGAGAACACATTTAGAATATGTAATAAAACATATTATGACCTAAAACTAATTATAAAACATGATTTCATCAAAATATATGATGTGAATGAAGAATAGGAGTTATTTTTAGTATTTTAGTCATTTTTAGTATTTCTTTTATTTTTAGTATTTCGTTGTATTTTCTCTTTTGTTTAGTATTTAGAAGAAGGAAGGTTAATTGGCATTAAGGGCATATTTGTAATTAGATACTTAGCTTAGAAGCCAAGCAACCTCTTTCCTATAAATACCCCTTATGTAGACTCATTTGGGTCATTCTTCCATTATGAGATATTGAGATTTGAGAGAGTTTAGAGAGAGAATTATCTTTTCTTGCTCCCATTTGACGTCATTTACTTCAATTGGTATCAGCGCCTAGTCGCTCCACCGGTTGTTGTTGTTGTAAAAAAACAAAAACTCGTAAACGTCACGTGGGCCAAGAAAAGATGAACACCTCCGACAAAAACACTTTCAATCAAATCTTAGAGGCCCTCAACCGATTGACGGCCCGATTAGATGAGATCGACGCACGAAATTCTCCATCACGTGCCCATAGCTCCCAAAATCACTCCACTCACGCTTTCGCAACCCATTTTGCACCCCTATCCCAAAAAAATCAAAACCCTAATTTCATTTACCCCCAAAATGCAACCACCGCCACTTCTTGGCCAATTTTAATCACCGATCAGCCACAATAGGGGCAGCAACTTTCCCCCACCGACAAGGGCGGAACCCTTGACGGAATGCAGCAGACCCTTCCACCACTGATTCCTCCCTCGCAGAGCCATCGCTGCTGCCCAGTCAACCTACTGTTGCCATGGAAGGCAGAATCCACCCAAACAAGGCTCCGACACAGCCCCAGGAGGCACCAGATCAACTCCCAGGCGCGTCTCCAGCAGCCTGTGGAGATCGCAACTCTCTTCAGGCCAGAACCATCCGGAATCAGCCTCCGGCAGTCCCAGAATCTTCTCCGACAGTCCAAGACTCAACCTCTGCTTACGCCACTGATCTAGTTACACTAGTGGGCACTTCCGATGACATTTTACCCCCTAGCAACCCTACACCTGGACCATCCAAGCCGGAAACACAGAACACTATCATAAATGTTCAAGAACCATTGTTTCCCAACCCCGATCAATCCAAGATCCACCCGTATCTATTCAAGAAACATTCCACCACAAACCCTATCCAATTTCAACCAAAAAAATTCAATTCCAAACCATATCCTCCCCATACTCAAGAAACCCTAGGATTTCTATCCCCTCATGTCCAAGAATCCAACAAATCAAACCCTAACACCACCACATACCCCTTTTTCGTTTGGATCCTTTCAAGAACTAGGGTTTGACAACAAAACCTTGGTTTTTTATCCAAGTGGTAGATATTTTTGAAGATTCACACGAGAGGCGAGAGGAAGAAGATGAAGATTGAACCAAGAATTCATGAATGCCCTCTCCATCTCAAAATTTTCAGAAATTCAGTTTTGGCCCCTCATGTTTTGTCTATTCCGCACATTTTGGGAATTTTTGCATTCGACCTCAACTTTAAAGTTCGAGGACGAACTTTTTTTAAGGCGGAGAGAATGATGTGAATGAAGAATAGGGGTTATTTTTAGTATTTTAGTCATTTTTAGTATTTCGTTATATTTTCTCTTTTGTTTAGTATTTAGAAGAAGGAAGGTTAATTGGCATTAAGGGCATATTTGTAATTAGATACTTAGCTTAGAGGCCAAGCAACCTCCTTCCTATAAATACCCCTTATGTAGACTCATTTGGATCATTCTTCCATTATGAGATATTGAGATTTGAGAGAGTTTAGACAGAGAATTATCTTTTCTTGCTCCCATTGCCATTTGACGTCATTTACGCCAATATAACTAACAAAATGAACTTCCATGTCCAAATTATGACCAAATTTTAACAATAGCACCACCCACAATGTCCAAATTTAAACACAACAATATATTATATAATATAATAACACAAATAAATATTAAACATAACACTATAAAAAATACGTTATAAGAACAATACCATATAATATAACTTGTAAAATCCTTACACAAGATTTGTTGGCTTCAATCGAACGCAAAGTTACCTCCCTCTCTCGATCAACTTCAAACAGGTTAGAAGAGAAGAAAAAAGTGATCGCAACACGAAATAAAGGAAATCGCAGCTGCAAACAGGCTTAAGGAAGAAAAGTGATCGCAATTTAGGTTTCATTCTAGTATGTGTTTCAGTCGCTCTTTATTTCGCAAAGGGTAACTTAAGTTTGTACAAACTTCTTATTATTTTAATAATAAAACATTTTTAGGGTTATTTTAAATGGAATAAAAAACGAGCACGAGCTTTAAGTCGGTTGAAAACACCCAACATCCTCTAAGAAACATGAATCGCGCCTGAATCGTGAATCGGTTCGATTCACGATTCAACCCCCGAATCGGCCAATTCGGCCGGATTTTTGGAACCCCTCCGATTCTATTCCCGATTCGTATAAATTAGTATGTGAATCGGATTAAATCATACGAATCGAATCGCGAATCGTAAGATTCTGACAACTATGGTATAGCCCACTTGTGGGCCATCCTCAAGATGAGGCCCCACCTCCTTCCTAAAGCTTATTTCAAGCAATACGATGTCTAGGTTTAAAGTTTCTAGAGCTCTACATTTTTTGGATTGTTTTTCCTTGAATAAAGGAACTCTTCTTATCTACCCGTGATGTGGCAAATTATTGATACAAACTTTAGAGCAGCAGTAATTTTCTAGGTATTTGAAGTTGTTTTCTTCATTGCTTATATGCAATTGAACGTATTCTTCACTCCTTTTTCATCTATTGTGATCTAGAGATTTATTTGTTGTTGTTCCGTTAATTTTTTTGTGTGTATGGCCAATTGATAGCTCGTTAGTTGTATTAGAAATCCTATTTGTTACTCTATTTGTGGCCTAATTTGAGTTGTTCATTAGCCCATAATTGATGGTGTTATTGTTGATTAGGTGACTAATGTCAAATTGTTAAAGAGAAGAGCATATCATCTGATATGATGAACTCACATTTCCCCTTATAGAAAGTTACGCCACAGTTACTCAATGGCCAAAAAATTGGTTATGGGACATATCATTCCGTTTATTCTGTGGTACAAAAAAAAAAATTTATTGGCTTCTTGGGAAGTTCCCAACACCAAGGGAATTTGATCGAACCTTTCTCACTATAATATTATTGGATAAATATTCAACTCCATGGAACCAAAAGTTTATAAGATTTTTTAAAATTACGAATTTGTACCTCACTTATAAAAGGCTACGATTGCGATGTACTCTCATTAACACAATGAGGTTCGGGCATTTAAACTCTATAACGAGATATCGCATGCACTTCAAGGAAATGACTTGGTATAAACTTATTGTGAAAATTGGCTTGAATTTTACTGTTCACACGGGGGAATTTTACTGCTGCTCACTTTTTTATTTATGGAGGGTTTCAGCCATGGTTCAAAACACACAGAAATAGACGAGAGCTTTTATAGTTCATCATTTAATGCTCTTGTATACATTTGAGAGAATTGTGAGGCTTGAGAAAGTTGTAACCTTTGTTGTTTATATCAAAGAAACGAAGCCATCATCCGTGGACATAGCCAAATTGGTGAACCATGTGCATCTTGTCTTATGATTTGTTGGTGTGTGTGATTTCTCATTACTTCGTGTTTAGAGTGTATTTTTCTTGTTATCTCTTAGGTTGCTCTTTATCTTGGATCTTGGGCGTGCATGAATCACTCCATTGAGTGAGTATCCACACAACAAATTAGTATCAGAGTTTTAGCTTGTAGGGTCTTTGCTTTGTGTGCATCCAAGATGTTTGATTAAATTTGTAAGTGGGATTTTGGTCTTGGCCCAGTTGTTTCTTATTGAAGACTCATTTTGGAGATTAAAGAACATCTACATCTAAGGTTGCAAAGGTGTCAACGATGAGGTTTGACTTGGAGAAGTTTGATGGTAAAACCATTAATTTTGGTATGTGACAATGTCAAATGAGAGATATCTTAATCCAACAAGGTTTGCACAAGATGTTGAGGGGCTAAACCCGATGATACGTCAGAGCATGATTGGAGAGAGTACGACATACAAGCGTGAAGCACAATCCGGTTAAATCTCACATAAAATGTGGTATACTATGTGATGAAGGAGGAATCGACGGAGAAAGTATGAAAGAAATTGGAAGACAGATATGTGACGAAATGCATAGAGAATCGACTCTATCTCCCGAAGAAGTTATTCCGATTTGACTATGTTAAAGGTATGTCGATGTCCGAACATTATGAGTTTAATAAAATTCCCTGCGATTTATTAAGGTTAGATGTTGATATTGATGATGAAGATAAAGCTTTGTTGCTTCTAAATTAATTCACTTCCCGACACATGTGAGCATTTGAACACCACATTGCTGTATGGGAAGGAGGAGGTGAAGTATGATGATGTCTCTTCAGTATTGTTGGGGAGTAAGAAGCAAAAAATGGAGAAAAGTGATTCTCAGTCCCATGCATTGGTTGCACGGGGGGTGGACCGAGGAGAGAAGGCAAGGTGGAAGAGGAAGCTCTAGGTCCAAATCTAGGACCAAGGGCTTGGAAAATGTCATGTGTTACAACTGCAAGAAGAAGGGGCATTTCAAAAAGAATTGCCATGAGCTAAAGGCAAGAGACGATAAGAAACCGGTGGCCAAATCCGCTAATTCTGTCACTTCGAAGGACGATGAATTTGAGAGTATGTTGATAGTTTCTTCACGTGAAAGCTCTTCAAACGAGTGGATACTTGACTCGGGGTGTTCTTACCATATGTTCCCGGATAGAGATTTGTTCCAAACCTTTAAGGAGGTGGATAGAGGTAAAGTTTTTATGGGCAATAACCATGTTTGTCGGTGGAAGGGTATTGGCACGATCAATTTTTAAGAAACTCTAGTGCCATCACTCTGTGGACAATCTGTGGACACCACAGGGCCAAGTACTAATTATCTTTAAGAAACTCTAGTGCCATCATGCAAAATTAAATATTTTAGGGTTCCTGAAAATAATAATAAAGATAACTTTTGACTCATGGTTTTAATGTTTGTACGAAAGATTTGACCATGATAATTCTGAAAAATTAGTTTGACCGCTAATTTTTGTTTTTGAATTGCAAAATAGGTTAAACTATAGTATATACATAAATGTGTGTGTGTGTGTGTATTTGTCGGCTTCTCCAATGTGTCATGTCCTAATTTCTTAGATCTGTCGTGGCAGCGTGTCCATGTCGTGTCAGGCACAACATCCATACCCATGCCTGTGCTTCATAGTCTACCATCTACTGTAGTGCGTCAAGAAAAGGAAGTAACATAGCTTCCCTGGAACTGTCAAACTCAAACAACATTGCCAAGTCATAAGGTTGCTTTAACTTGCTCTGATTTTCGACCAGAAATTAGAAAATAGTATATGAGTAATTAAAAAATATTCAACATTTTAACAAGTAAAGTTTAACAGAGAACATAAGGCAGTTCACCTCTAATTTGTCTTCTTTAGACCAGTGATCATTTGGAAGAACTCGAATTTCCTCGGACAAACGAATGCACTCATCAACACTTTCAGGTGATACAAAGTCAAGGGCAACCTTTATGCAAGACTAGAAGTGATAACAGAAGGGGTAAGAATTATGCAAGCAAGATATCAAATGATGAAATCTAGAGAGCTGAACAATAATTATAATAACAACAACAACAACAACAATAATAATAATAACAACAACAACAACAATTATAATTATAATTATAATAATAGTAAAGCAGAAAACGAAAGCGTACCTTAAGATTTCTAACTTGATGAGGACACCCAGCAGGTATAAAAACTGCCTCTCCAAGCTCTTGAACAAATGTCCAAGGTTCAATTCCTACATTAACCACGCAATCTTACCAGACAGTAAATGAGAAGAAGAGAATTATAAAGGGCAACTAAGCTTTAAGTGACAAACTAACCAAACTCCTCCTTGAGCATCCTTTTATGATATGACGTCAAATAGAATTTCTGATCATGAATTGGGTGAACAACCTACAGAATTAAATAATTATAACGAAGGTAAAAGTTCCCACAAATAGTAATCAAAATTATTCAAATTAGAATCCTACTACTATCAGATTCAAAGAATCCAAAATCATATTCCGATAAATAAAATAATTAAAGTTCTCAACTTGAATAGAGATCATGGGGAGAGAGAGAGAGAGAGAGAGAGAGAGTTTGTAAATTACAATTAAACTATCTCAATCGGAGGATATTCACCTATACATATAAGGGAGGAAAGTCACCAAACCACAGTGAAGATGGAAGAACATTAAAGAAAGGGACAACTAACAGAAAGCCCATAAGATATCACATTCTCAATTTAACAAAAAGCCCCTCACCCACTCTTTCCTCCCACCTTCTGCCAGAAAGGTCGGCGCTCACCGGCAGGTCACCAGCAGGGGATGGGGGGTGGGGTGGTGCCGCTAGCGCGGACAATAGTTCATAAAGAATATAGGTTTATGTGTTAAGCAGCTTTTTGTTAAATGAGTAATATGACTGGTTTAAACATTTAATGGGTATTAAATTGGGGGGCTAAACATTATTTAACCCTTAAGAAAGCATAGTTTCAAAATTTCAGATATATATGACCATTTATTGGCATTGGATCAATTAATTAAACTGAAGAAAACATCATGAAAATTCCTTTGAAAATAGCAGATCTTATTAGTTAGCTAACAATGTAAATATTTGACATATTGTTCATTAAAAATTTCTGCATTCATTAAAATCTCGAGTTCTTTATTTGTATTAACATTCCAGCGAGATAACAAGAACCTATACCAGAATATCAACAGTGATGGAAATGGGTTTATTTTAGGGTTTACATGTCATTTTAATGTTTGTCATTAGTTTTCCTTTTATTTTAGTCCTTTTATTTCTTTTTAGCATTTAATCAGTCTCCAAGCATGTTAGGGACTAATTAAGCATTCTTTTATTTTTAGTTGATTCTTTTAGTCATTTTAGCTAATTACTTGATTAGCAAGTAATCCCTCCCATATAAATACCCCATATAATCTCATTTGCACTAACTTTTGCAATCCTTGAAATATAAGACATCTTTTGATTCTCTCTCTAAAAATTAAGGTTTGGTTTATTTCTTTTAACCATTGACGTGGAGTTTACGTCAAATTGGTATCAGAGCGGGTGTCGCATGTGTATCGTTGTGCATAGTATCAACAAACCATACACTACTCGTAATGGCTCCAAAGAAATTCAAGAAAAAAATGGGACTCGAGAATTGAAGGAAAGCAATCAAGAATGGAAACAACGAATGGATCGAAGAATAGAAGAGGAGTTACGATGACAACAAGAACAATTTGACACTTTCTTGCAACAATTCCCCACTCTTCCCTAAAACCCTAACCCCTCAAACGACCCGGCATCAAATTTCCGAATACCGGGGAAACAACCCAAAGGAGACTTCAACTCGAACCCACTGGGTCAATAAGCTGACCACATCCCTGGGCAATTTCCGGCCACAGAAACTTATCTTCCTGAAAAAAATTCCGTCGGCAGGATCCAAACTGCACCTTCAATGGGTCGGACCACCAATCCGATGGCCAACCTCCCTCCTCCTGCTGTCGATCTACTTAACACAGGCAGCCAACACCCTAACCCCTTCTCCGGTCAATTTCCGGTACTGATTAACCCCGGTGTACCTCCACTCGCTCCTTGTTGTCCTGTCGGCACCCTAAAATCCCAAAACCTTGCTATTCGAATTGAAACCCTAGTTCGGAAATCACATCAGGGTCATTCTGACCCCAGAAAACCTCATAAGTCCCGCAACCACCCTACCAACACCTACCTTATTTTTTTTACCCCAAGAAAGCCCTCCCTCCTGCCCTAGGCAGCCCCACCACTGCTGTCCTACCCGGAATACTACCCTAGCCCTCTACCCGCCTCCTTCCAAGACATTGTTTCTTGAAAGTAGGTACGCGAGTCACGTACGAGGGCGCCTCCCGCATCAAATTGAAGAATTCTTGGAAGGGCGCCTAACCACGTTGATCGCTTACGCTGCAAGTTCCAGGACGAATTTTTTTAAGCCAGGGAGAAGGATGGATATGGGTTTATTTTAGGGTTTACATGTCATTTTAATGTTTGTCATTAGTTTTCCTTTTATTTTAGTCCTTTTATTTCTTTTTAGCTTTTAATTAGTCTCCAAGCATGTTTGGGACTAATTAGGCATTCTTTTATTTTTAGTTGGTCCTTTTAGTCATTTTAGCTAATTACTTTATTAGCAAGTAATCCCTCCCATATAAATACCTCATGTAATCTCATTTGCACTAACTTTTGCAATCCTTGAAATATAAAACATCTTTTGATTCTCTCTCTAAAAAGTAGGGTTTGGTTTATTTCTTTTAGCCATTGATGTGCAGTTTACGTCAAACAGTATTCCAGCCAGTCTAGATAATTTGACCTGATTGTTTAACATAATGGAAAATGCTAAATGGCAAAGCAGATATACAAGTATAGGAGATAATTCGGCTACACATGAGAAGTCCTGCGATTGGCCTTCAAACTAAGTCTTCACAATTCATGTTGTTGCCATTATCTGCCCGGTTTTGAAGATCCACGCACCGTAAATTCTTCCAAGGTCTGTCCATGGCAGACCATGGTTACAATGTCTCGCAATTCCTCTTTGAAATATAGAAGATCAATCTCCCAAACATCTTCAAAAAAATCCAGATGGCCAAAAGCTTGGAAATGAAACGTCAAGTGGATCGGATATATAGCGGTCTCCAGACCAAAACTAGAAGAGGGAAAGGGAGGGGGGTGTATCAATTGCATACACTTGGTGATGGATTTTTTATTACCTGCTCTACCGGTTCACATTTAATATGCCTGAATTCCTTGTGATGATTTCTAAGATACTTCTCAAGCTTGGGAACATCTTCTCGCCGGAAAATATCCCAAACAGCACCACCCATGCCAATGTCGGTCTCGGTGAAGGAGGTTTCTGACTTGATGTCCAGTCCATTACTCAACTTCCACTCCTTCCCATTTTTACCTATACCATTTTTGCCCCCCTGCATTATCTTTCTAGTTCCTTCCACCCCATTAATGGCAACATTCTCTTTAGATGGCAAATCAGAATCTTCATTTGTTTCTCTTAATATGACAGCTTGCACTTCACTATTCACACTTTTGACACCCGCACAGTCAGCATTTCCTCCTCTGCGCTCCGCTTTAATCACATCTTTGTGATTACCATTAGATTCTGGTTCGTGACTCTGGGACTCGGCGTTTTCTGTACATATAGCACCAAATAGTTCTTTTTTATCTTGGGAAGCATGCTTCTCTTTCAATTTTTGTATTTCAGAAAGCTGATGAGAGTTAAGAGTCACGTCAGCAGTATGTGTCAACACATTCACCTGAACAGTATAATAAATCCCATGATAGAGGAGGTAAGTTTGATAAATGCATGATTAAGAATGCGAAAAAAAAATACCTTTATATTAGTACATGCAAAATCACTGCATCAAATTGAGATTTTTTACAGTTGGCGGGAAAATATTCATAGCTAAACATTCAACCCAGGCAGAAATAAACTGAACGTTAAAAAAAATTATAGTTAATCAGTTGGCAAGAGGGGCAGATTTGTTAGGTCCAATAAAGCATCCACTATGGTGGGAAAAAATGGTAAGATACTACTAGTTTCAAGGATACCCAAGCAAACACTCATGGCTTTGCAATGGTGGAAATTGATACGACCATTGGTCGTGACATCTTGGCACGGCCTTCACTTGGTCTACCAAGTTGTGTGGTTGATGGATGTTTAGTGAATAATGTTCTAAAAGGCACTAGGCGGAAGGCGGGTGTTAGGAGGCCGCTAGCGCCTACGCGGATGATTAGACAATTTTCATTTTTATATTTGGATATAATACTATAAAAATCATTAACAATCTAAATAAAGTTTACGTAGGCAAAACAATCAACATATGCAATCATTATAATTCTAGGATTATGAGAGGAAAAATATTGCATGGTTCAAAGTAGCAGCCGAGTCAACTCGGTATCGGCTGAGTTGACTTGGAACCGCAGGCCACTGAACCAATACCGAGAGAGGATTCTAAAAAAAATAAGTATCCTCCTATATCGTTAAATCTCGCCGAGATCTTGGCGTTCCCGAGATATCTCGCCAATATTTCAACTGTATTTTTTGTTAATGAAATGTTTTAGTTAAGAATAACTATAGCTTTATGAAATGTTTTGTTGCTGAGATGACATCTCTCTCTAGGACGAGCCATTTTATATATAATATCTATAGCTGTAAGGACATTTTTCTCATGTCCAACATTTTACATTTATGTATGTCGTACGCCGCTACATTTTGCACGTCACCTCACGATCTCACATGACGGCCTCTATCCGATTTCCGGGAATCAAGCATCCAACATCTCCATCATGTGTCCCAAATCGTCCTCAACAACTTCACATACCATGCTTTTAGGGTCTATATGCTAGTGGTATGCAAGAGAAGTCAAATCAATGAAAGAAGTCACGATATGGAAGTTCAAGGGCAATTTGGTAATTGTACATCCACCGTCCGGAGGATAGGTCAACTGGAAAGTTGAAGAGCTTGCCACAACAAAGATACTGGAAGAAACGGCATCTCATTCCGAGCTACGGTGAAGAAGATATGGCCCTTTGAAGATGGAGAGAATTCCTCGAAGGAATCTGGTTCCTGAGTATCGGACCGATCCGCCTAAAGAGACCGGACCGATCCGACTGCTAAAGTGAGGCCAGTATACCCCGGATCCATAGCGAACCGATGAAGATAAAAAGCCGAACCGATCCGATGTCAACCGGACCGATCCGCCTGCAATTAAAAGAACCGATCCGGTATACCGGACCGATCCGCCCATCAACCGGACCGGTCCGCCTGGGATAATTACGAGCAGTCCCAGTGTTTGAAAACTCTTTCCTTGGTTTCTTATTTAAAGCCATCTTCGGGGAGTTATTTTTTAAGACTTTCAAAGATAAAATCCAGAGTCCTAATACTCCAAGTCTTCACCTTTTTGAGTTCCCCAACTCATGTTTGATTCACACAACTTTGCCATACCATTGTGAATCTTTTGGAACCCTAGAACACAAACTTTGTGTATTTTTCATCTTTGTGGAGAGAACTTTGCAACCGAGGGCTGCGTGTCATTGCCGAGGGAGTCTCTACGAAGTGTTATGACTGCGTGTCATTAAGGAGTGCTGCGGTTCTTCCTTTGCCGATTGGACTGAGGTTCATGTGGGTTCGCTGCGTGTGGATTCATTGCTGTATTTCATTGTAAATCTTGTAAGTTGCGATTTACTCTTTATAGTGAAATAAAAGGTTTTGTCCTGCGGGGATTTTTCCTTAACTTGGTGTCACATGATTTATTTGTTTATGGGTTGACACACACACGCACTTTAGATGCATGTTTAGGGGCTGAAATTTAATAAGTTTGCCAAATTAGAAATTTGCGAAGTTTTTCAATATCACGCATTCTCAAATTGGTATCAGAGCAGGTTACGCTAATTTATTGCTGTAAGGACACAAATTTCCAATTGAGTCCTCTTATAGTGTTGGCTCAATTCCGGACAAAAACATTTTTCATAGGATTTTATTTAATTGTAATATTCAAGACCTATGAAGTGTTTGTTGAAGACGTAGCGGCAAAGAGTATAAAGCATCATCAACATGCCGTAGTTTATGTGCCTCGTTTGTACGTCATCAACTTAGGTTCCATGCTCCCAAGGTATGAATGTATTTATATGTATATAGGAGCTTGGAACAATTTGTATTGGGTGTTAGGTGAATTAAAACTGCATTTTATTTTTCAGAAAGAATCAATTAGAAACTTAAAAAATAAGTATATAAAAGTTTATAAAAGTTTCTGGGCCAAAATCGAATTTTTCAATCTTTCTGTTTGTTCGTTTGAAATGTCGTTCGAACGAGTTTTTTCGTTCGAACCAGATTTCGTTGGAACGAGTTTGTCGTTCGAACCAGGTTCGTTCGAACGAGTTTGCCAACGACCCTATTCTGGTCAGTCGTTCGATATGTCGTTCGATATGTCGTTCGAACGAGTTTTCGTTCTAACGAGATATCTAACGAGATTCTAACGAGCCCAGGCTGGTCGCTCGTTAGAAGTCTCGTTCGAACGAGAGTCAAGTTCGTTCGAACGAGACGTCAGGCGGGAACGGTCTTGAGCAGTTTTTGGGAGTTTTTTCCCCACTTCTCCACTTGGTTTTCAACCAACTTTTTCATGCATTATTATGTGCGGGAAACACATTTTCCAAGACAACTTTTCCATTCCATATCCATCTCCTAGATAGAGTTTAAGAGATCATTCCAAAAAGGAAAATGTTCATGTTTTAAGTGTTCTTCAACTTAAAGAAAAATCTTTAAACACTTAGTTTACACCCATTGTTGTTTATTCCAAGTTCCATATATAGATATCAATTGCTTGGAGATTGTTTTGGCACCGGTTTTTCTCTACACCGAATTGAAGGGAAGTTCGTTTCATTTCTACCCATTTGGAGAAAGGCTCCATGTTGGGGTGACGGTGTGCCTAATTGCCCGATCGGTGGGAGTCCGAGACCGCGGTGGAGCTCCGTTGGTTATCCGCTAATTTGAGGTTGGTACAAGAAGGAGCATCACGGCTTGAGAGGGTTCGAGTTTAGGAAGTAAGTCTTTTGTCTTGTATTTTGTAATACCATTTTTAGTGGATTTGAGGCTAGGGCCGTCCCGAGGTTTTTTCCCGTTAGTGGGTTTTTCCTCGTACATCGTGGTGTTGTGTGACTGTTTATTTTATCTTGCTTTATATCACTTAGAACGCATGCTAGATTAATTTCAAGATAAAATTTGGTTTTACAATCACACTAAATTAAATTGGGACTTTAATTTAATTGGTTTATTCAAGTCACTTGCATTAATATGGTTTCGCCTAACTTTGGATATTATTGTTAATCATGACTTAGGCAAATCTCTAGGACTTGAATTAATTATGTTTTAATTTGTTTCTTAAGATATTAAAACCCGGCCTTGTTTGTTTTGTTGAACCATCTCTTATGTTGAACGCTTCCGCATCTATTCAAAAAGGAAATTAATATTTAAATATTTTAATTTGAGATTATTAATCACCGGGGATCCAACTGCGTTTACAAATTGGTATCAGAGCCAAAAACGATAAATTATTTCGTTAAAGATCCTTTACTTTTTGGCTAAATATGGATTTTTCCCCATTTTCAAAATTTCCTATTTTTGATGGTTCAAACTACGCGTATTGGAAAGCACGAATGAAATCGGCACTTAAATCTATCGATGAACGTGTTTGGATGTCAGTTGTTAACGGTTGGACCCCACCAACACATTTAATTGAAAATGTACATGTTCCCAAACCCGTTGATAGATGGACTGAAAATGAGTTTAAGCTAGCAAACTTTAATTCCCGAGGTTTAAATGCCTTGTTTAGCGCTGTCGCACCGGATGAATTCCGACGTATTATGACGTGTGAAACCGCTAAAGAAGCTTGGGATATTTTACAATTAACTCATGAAGGAACGAGTGTCGTTAAAGCTTCTAAACTCCAAAACCTCACCACTCAATTTGAAACTATCAAAATGGATGAAAAAGAAACTTTTGATAAATTTTATGCTAGACTTTCTGATATTGTTAATTCATCTTTTAACTTGGGAGAGAAAATACCTGACGACCGTGTAGTAAAGAAAATTTTAAGGTCACTACCCGATAGATTTATTCCTAAAGTGACCGTTTTAAATTCTTTACCCACTTTAGCCTCTACGAAATTAGAAGAGCTTGTAGGTGATTTACAAACCTATGAACTAGATATGTTTCCCTCTAAAACTGAAAAGAAAATTGAAAAGGGCGTTGCTTTAAAAGCCCGAAAAGAGGTCAAACAAGTAGTAGAGAGCGATAGTGATAGTGACTCGGAAGACATGGCTTTGTTTGCTCGTAAATTTAGAAAATTTCTTAAATTTAACAAAGATAAAGTTAAAAATGATTTTAAGAAATTTGAATCTTCTAAACATGATAAAAACGAGAAGATTTCTAAAGCCGATAAGATCCCTAAACCTAGTAATGAAAATATTGATAGGGACGAGTCTAATAAATGTTTTGGTTGTGAAGGTTATGGCCATAGGGCTTTTGAGTGCCCCACTAAACTAAGGAAGGAGGGTAAACGACCCATTTCATATAATGCGACCCTTAGTGATAGTGATAAGGAAGAGAAGCCCGAATCCCCCACTAAGAAAAATTTTGTGGCTTTTATGGCACATGTGAGTGATAATGAAAACTCATCGGATGATGAAATTATAGCACATGCCACTTCCAAGGTCATTGTACATGATTCTCTTATTTTTGATGATAGTGAGAGTGAAGAAGAAGAAGAGAGTGAGCATGAAGAAGAGGTTGATATGAGTGAACTTCAAAATGCTTTTCATGAATTATATAAAGAATCTATTAAATTGAAAAGAGCTAATTTGAAGTTAGAAGCGAGTTTAAGAGAGAGTGTCAAGGTCATTGATGAAAGTGCCTTAATAGAAGACCTTAGGACACATGAGAGGACTCTTCAAGAGAAGCTTAACTATGTAGAAGGCGAGAGAGATAACCTTAGGGGTTTAATGGAATCCTTGAAAAAGGAGCTTCTTGCTTTTGAAGAGCGAAATGTTTTACTAGAATCTAAAATTTTAGAATTGGAAAATAAATTAAAAGATTCTAGTAATGTCAAATTTGATTTGGAGTGTCGTTCGGAAAAACTAGATAAAATGTTAGGAACGGTCCAAATTAAAAATGACACTTTTGGTTTAGGCTTCAATTCTTGTACTGATTTTAACCCTAAAGTCAAAACCAATGTTTTAGGAGAATCTTCTAGGAATACATTTAATGATCCCTCCTTAGATAAATCTTTTCGACATGTTCTCACTTGTACACTTTGTGGTCGACAAGGTCATCTTAGGAAATTTTGTTTAGATCTTAAACGAATTCCTAGAAAATCCCATAGTAAAGTAACCACGATAGCTAACGTTCCTACACCCCAAGATAGTAATTCTTCATTAATTTGGGTTAGGAAATCCGACTTGGTTGCCTTACAAAATAGGGATTTTGATTCTCACTTACTTACACATGCCTCCTCCCTTGCTAAATCTAAAGGATAAATGTGTTAGTGTTTGCATACTTTAGCGTTTGTACTTCATGCTATATTCATATGCTAAATGTATGCTTGTTTAGTCATTTTCTAGTCATTGCCTATTTTCATATCTCATGCTAGAAATTATGACTTGTTTATCTTTTTGTATTATATTTTGTGTTTAAATCGACTGCATAATATAAAAAGATTTTTGTTTATCATTTGTGTTTTATTTATTTCATTTAAGCTTAATGAAAAATACAAATGATTTTTGTTTGTCCTTTTGAGTAAATATTTATTTTTTTTAAAAATGTTAAAAACTCAAAAAGATTTTGTTTTGTGTGTATTTTTGTTTGACACACTTTATGTGGCATATATTTGTGTTTGAATCCTATCGTTTACGCTTCCATGTGGCTAGAACTTTTGGTTTAGATTTTCAATCCTTAAAATGTTCTTTACCATGTTTTATATGGAGTAGTTGGATTTTGTATTGTTTAAATGGATTCTATTTCTATATGCCTCTATTCACACATGCACGAGCTCTTTTGAAATCTTAATGTCACATGTTATATTTGAGCTTTTTGAGGTGTTCTCCTATCAATCTAGTCATCTACATATCTATGACCTAGGAGGACTAGTGCATGTCAAAATCCGTTGCATGTGAGATTTGTGTGAAAAATGAAAACATGATAAATTAATATATGCACGGGGAAGGGCTCCGAAAGGATGAATTAAATCCTTTGCGATAGTAAGCCACCGTTGATTGGATCTAAAAGAAATACGTGATCCAAAGGCCTAAAAACAGAATATTTGGCATTAAAACAATTGCCAAGGCCTATGTTTGTATGATATATTCATTCAAAAAACAATATGCTCATTGAGGGAGAATTGGATGGTATATCGACGGTTTGCACAATGTCCTTTTATCCTAGTTGTCTTTAATGTCATGACTCTATTTGGTTTGTAGAATCATCATCATGCTAGGCTTGTATGCATTGTGTATGTTTGTTCATTGAGTTCAATCTTTATATTGTCACATGAGGTTATATTTAACTGTGATGAAGTTTGCAATCAAATGAGAACTCCGTGAACGTTTCTCAAGTGTTTGGGTCTAAATTTAATTGTTGCTAGTTCACACCCCTACACTTCCGTTTCCATATGACACATTTTTGCCATACGAGTGTGCAAACTTATTGTTTTTTGTGTCATGTGTGTGTTTATATCTATATATATATATGCAAGTGCTTCATTGATATATTTCTAGTATATATATATATGATATTTATTTGTCTTTGCCTTGCTTTTAATTGCCCATATGCTTTCATGTCTTAACACTTTAAGCTTTCACATGCTGTTCTTTATCCTTTGCCTATTCCCGAACAAAAAGGGGGAGAATGATGATAGGGGGAGAAATGGTATCTAATCCTATTATTATCGTATCTTCGTTTGGGGGAGATTTATCTTAGGGGGAGACGTCTTTCTAAGTAGGTCATGTGTTTAAAGGGAGAATTAATTTAGGGGGAGTAATTAATTAATTGCATTTAATATTTTGATATTCCCTATGCATTTGATGAGTTTGCTTAAGTGTGCAGGAATTATTATAAAGCGGCATCTTTCTATGGCAAAGAGTATCCTTGGGTTGAGTCAAGATTGGGCGGGTTATGTTTTGAGTCTAGTAGAGCTTGACGGCCCTTTAGGATTTTTGTTTGGTTTTTGTCCCGAAATAGCCAAAGGGGGAGATTTGTAAGGACACAAATTTCCAATTGAGTCCTCTTATAGTGTTGGCTCAATTCCGGACAAAAACATTTTTCATAGGATTTTATTTAATTGTAATATTCAAGACCTATGAAGTGTTTGTTGAAGACGTAGCGGCAAAGAGTATAAAGCATCATCAACATGCCGTAGTTTATGTGCCTCGTTTGTACGTCATCAACTTAGGTTCCATGCTCCCAAGGTATGAATGTATTTATATGTATATAGGAGCTTGGAACAATTTGTATTGGGTGTTAGGTGAATTAAAACTGCATTTTATTTTTCAGAAAGAATCAATTAGAAACTTAAAAAATAAGTATATAAAAGTTTATAAAAGTTTCTGGGCCAAAATCGAATTTTTCAATCTTTCTGTTTGTTCGTTTGAAATGTCGTTCGAACGAGTTTTTTCGTTCGAACCAGATTTCGTTCGAACGAGTTTGTCGTTCGAACCAGGTTCGTTCGAACGAGTTTGCCAACGACCCTATTCTGGTCAGTCGTTCGATATGTCGTTCGATATGTCGTTCGAACGAGTTTTCGTTCTAACGAGATATCTAACGAGATTCTAACGAGCCCAGGCTGGTCGCTCGTTAGAAGTCTCGTTCGAACGAGAGTCAAGTTCGTTCGAACGAGACGTCAGGCGGGAACGGTTTTGAGCAGTTTTTGGCAGTTTTTTCCCCACTTCTCCACTTGGTTTTCAACCAACTTTTTCATGCATTATTATGTGCGGGAAACACATTTTCCAAGACAACTTTTCCATTCCATATCCATCTCCTAGAGAGAGTTTGAGAGATCATTCCAAAAAGGAAAATGTTCATGTTTTAAGTGTTCTTCAACTTAAAGAAAAATCTTTAAACACTTAGTTTACACCCATTGTTGTTTATTCCAAGTTCCATATATAGATATCAATTGCTTGGAGATTGTTTTGGCACCGGTTTTTCTCTACACCGAATTGAAGAGAAGTTCGTTTCATTTCTACCCATTTGGAGAAAGGCTCCATGTTGGGGTGACGGTGTGCCTAATTGCCCGATCGGTGGGAGTCCGAGACTGCGGTGGAGCTCCGTTGGTTATCCGCTAATTTGAGGTTGGTACAAGAAGGAGCATCACGGCTTGAGAGGGTTCGAGTTTAGGAAGTAAGTCTTTTGTCTTGTATTTTGTAATACCATTTTTAGTGGATTTGAAGCTAGGGTCGTCCCGAGGTTTTTTCCCGTTAGTGGGTTTTTCCTCGTACATCGTGGTGTTGTGTGACTGTTTATTTTATCTTGCTTTATATCACTTAGAACGCATGCTAGATTAATTTCAAGATAAAATTTGGTTTTACAATCACACTAAATTAAATTGGGACTTTAATTTAATTGGTTTATTCAAGTCACTTGCATTAATATGGTTTCGCCTAACTTTGGATATTATTGTTAATCATGACTTAGGCAAATCTCTAGGACTTGAATTAATTATGTTTTAATTTGTTTCTTACGATATTAAAACCCGGCCTTGTTTGTTTTGTTGAACCATCTCTTATGTTGAACGCTTCCGCATCTATTCAAAAAGGAAATTAATATTTAAATATTTTAATTTGAGATTATTAATCACCGGGGATCCAACTGCGTTTACAATTGCGTATTCCTATTTTCCGCAAAATCGTGTGATATTGATTTTTTGAAAAATCAGGTTTGTGAAAATTCGCATTTTTTTCCTATGGAGCACTTATATAATCAGATGCCTTTTTTTGATGGGTCTAATTATGCCTATTGGAAAGCTCGTATGAAATCGATTTTAAAATTTATTGACGAGCGGGTTTGGTTGCTTTGCGAAAATGGTTGGACTCCTCCCACGGTCACTATTAATAACATCACCTCTCTAAAACCCGTGTCAGCCTGGACTGAGGATGATTATAAGTTGTCCAATTTTAACTCCCGTGGTCTGAGTGCTATTTCTGGTGCTATCACTCCTGATGAGTATCGCCGAATCATGACGTGCTCCACGTCTAAGGAGGCTTGGGATGTTTTGAAACTGACACATGAGGGTACGAACGTTGTTAAAGAGTCTAAGTTACAAAATTTGGCCACCCAATTTGAGACTATCACCATGTCTGAGTCCGAATGCTTTGATGAATTTTATGCACGTTTGTCGGACATTGTTAACACTAGTTTTAATTTGGGTGAGGTGATTGATAACACGCGTGTCGTTAAAAAGATTTTGAGATCTCTTCCAAAACGCTTTATTCCTAAAGTCACTGTTTTGAACTCTTTGGGAAATCTGAAATCACTTAAGTTGGAAGAACTTGTAGGAGATCTTCAAACCTATGAGATTGACATGTTTCCTAAAACCATTAAGGCTAAGGATAATGGTATTGCTTTAAAGACTCATTTTAAGAAAAAGAAAGAAAAAGTTTGTGAGTCTGATTCTAAGGAAGATGTTGATTTTGATAATATGGCCTTGTTTGCGAAAAACTTCAAAAAATTTCTCAACATGAAAAGAAATAATTCTTTCAATAAAAAGAATTTTTTTGAGAAAAATAAAAGGAAAGGAAAGGCCAAAGAAAGTGATGAGAGGAATGACTCTGATGAGGAGTGTGAGGAAGATTTAGAGAACATCACCTGTTTTGAATGTGGGGGTAAGGGACATAAGTCGTTTGAGTGTCCTACTTGGCTTAGAAAGAAAGGGAAGAAAGTAGCCATGCCTGCCACACTTAGTGATGATGAGGGAGATGAGTTGGATAATGGTTTAGGACATGGGATGGTTGTCGCCTTTTCTAGTCGTGTAAGCACACCCAGTTTGTCTCACAAAAGTGCACACGAGAGTGATAATAGTGATTCATGGTCTTCGAGTGAGGGAGAAAGTGAAAGTGAGAGTGGAGATGAAAGTGAGCTCCAAAAAGCTTTTAGAGAGTTGTACACCGAGACCTTGAAAACAAAAAGGTATAATAGGGATTTAGGTCGTCGGGTTTTAGATTTGGAGAAAGAGAAGGAGGTTTTGAGAAAGGAGAAGTGTGATTTGGCCGACACGTTGTCTAGTCTGACGACACGTGTATCCCAACTCGAGAGTGATCTCGAACGTGCCAGGGTGGTCAAAGTCAAGTTTGAGAACGCACCTAAGAATGTTGAAAAGGTGGTTCTTAAGGGTAAAGGTGAGAAGTTAGGAATAAGTCATGACAGTGCTTCTACTTCCCAATTAGCACTCGAGCCGGTTTCCTCTTTAGAGTTAGATTCACGAAAGTCTCACCCTAACCCATCTAGGCGCCCCATTCCTATTAGGAGAGTGCGTCCTAGAGATTTTGAGCGAGGTGTTCCTAGGCCTATTTATGTTTGTTCACATTGTAAGAGGAGAGGTCACCTTAAGGAATTTTGTTTTAAGTTGGGTTATGTGTCACGTTTTTCTTCTACACGTGTTTCTGGCACACATGCACCCACACATGATACTTTACATGCTCCCGGAGACTACATGAGAGAGTTTGCACATCTAGGTGAGCAAGTTAAGTTTTTAGTCAAAACTTCACAAGATTTGATGGAGGTTTTTCATAAGTTGTCACCACCTTTGGAAAACCCCTCCGCACCTAATGATTGAGGTTTGACTTGTTTACTAGCATAGGATGTTTTTCATAATGTCATCATTTGCCTATTGCTAGTATGTATCATTTGTGTATATTTTTTTTGAAAAAATTTGAAAATACCAAAAAGATTTTATTTTGATAAATTTTTTGAAAAATCCAAAAAGATTTTTTCTTTTGTTTTGCACCTTTTATGGATGAGCATTTAAGATAGCCAAGTCACAACTTCATTTCATATATCCATGTGACTGTTTGGTAGAGATTTGAGTCGCTACATCATTTCATCCATGTGCTTAACATTGATTGGAGTCCTTGAGATGTAATTAGTGATATCTTCCTACATGTTTGACTCCTATATCCTTTAATGCACACATGCACGGCTATATTTGATTATTGCACTTGTCTATCACATATTGGCTTGAGTGTTTCTATCTCAATTCTGTCTATACAATGTACAATATGCGATAAAACTTGACAAGATTGGATTGCATGTAAAAACCGTTTTGGTGAGACTGTGTGTATATTTTCATAACGGGGAGGGGCTGGGAAAGTTGATTCCTATCCTTTGCGCAAAAGCCACCGTTAAAATGGACCTAAAAATGGAGGAATTTTATTATCCGAGGTCCAAGAGGTTAAAAGAGCCCGGAAAAAATTTAAAGGCAATAAAAAGATATTCATGCCACAAAGGGGCCATTTAGGTTTTTGCACCAATTCTCCAAAGTTTGAGAATTTAGTATACCTCTATTAAAATATAAATCTGAGGGAGTTTGGTTGGAGATTGAAAAACGGGTTTGCACTTCCTTGAAAGTCTTGAAAAATCATGAAAATCATTTTGGACGTTATTGGTGTAGAAATCACTTTGAGCTTTGATTTGTAGATTTGATATAGTCAATGTCTTATATTTCCAATCTTTTACACCAAAGGAAGCTTTTGAGTTCATTCGTTAGGAATATCCAATATTCATCGTGCACATATGTCATGTTTGTATGCATTGATTTTCCTATCGAATTTGATCACTCCACTTCATTTACGCTATCATCGACTTGGTTGCTTTGTGTTCATTCATGGTGTGATTTTATGCCTTGTGTCACCCCGGTACTTGATTGCTTGATTTATTTCTCTCATTTGTCTATTTGGGGACATCATAAAAAGGGGGAGAATGAATTATCTGATTATGGGGGAGTTTTGAAATTCTGAGAATATCATCTTAAATTGATATATATGCTTATGTTTATCTCATTTCAAACTCGATATGTCACTTGGTATTTTGCTTTATCTCATGTGTGTAGGTACTACTTTGATGATCACTGAATTGCACACCCTGATGAGAAAAGCGTTGAGATTCCCGAAGATTTGAAGATCAAACGATGCAGTCTTATTCACTTGTACTCTTTCAGTTTTGGGTTCATGGAAGGGTAGATTTGTATAGGCAATTTCATAATTGATAATTCGGATTTTTATGTATGTACCGGCATAGACATAGGGGGAGATTTGTAAGGACATTTTTCTCATGTCCAACATTTTACATTTATGTATGTCGTACGCCGCTACATTTTGCGTCACCTCACGATCTCACATGACGGCCTCTATCCGATTTCCGGGAATCAAGCATCCAACATCTCCATCATGTGTCCCACATCGTCCTCAACAACTTCACATACCATGCTTTTAGGGTCTATATGCTAGTGGTATGCAAGAGAAGTCAAATCAATGAAAGAAGTCACGATATGGAAGTTCAAGGGCAATTTGGTAATTGTACATCCACCGTCCGGAGGATAGGTCAACTGGAAAGTTGAAGAGCTTGCCACAACAAAGATACTGGAAGAAACGGCATCTCATTCCGAGCTACGGTGAAGAAGATATGGCCCTTTGAAGATGGAGAGAATTCCTCGAAGGAATCTGGTTCCTGAGGATCGGACCGATCCGCCTAAAGAGACCGGACCGATCCGACTGCTAAAGTGAGGCCAGTATACCCCGGATCCATAGCGAACCGATGAAGATAAAAAGCCGAACCGATCCGATGTCAACCGGACCGATCCGCCTGCAATTAAAAGAACCGATCCGGTATACCGGACCGATCCGCCCATCAACCGGACCGGTCCGCCTGGGATAATTACGAGCAGTCCCAGTGTTTGAAAACTCTTTCCTTGGTTTTCTTATTTAAAGCCATCTTCGGGGAGTTATTTTTTAAGACTTTCAAAGATAAAATCCAGAGTCCTAATACTCCAAGTCTTCACCTTTTTTAGTTCCCCAACTCATGTTTGATTCACATAACTTTGCCATACCATTGTGAATCTTTTGGAACCCTAGAACACAAACTTTGTGTATTTTTCATCTTTGTGGAGAGAACTTTGCAACCGAGGGCTGCGTGTCATTGCCGAGGGAGTCTCTACGAAGTGTTATGACTGCGTGTCATTAAGGAGTGCTGCGGTTCTTCCTTTGCCGATTGGACTGAGGTTCATGTGGGTTCGCTGCGTGTGGATTCATTGCTGTATTTCATTGTAAATCTTGTAAGTTGCGATTTACTCTTTATAGTGAAATAAAAGGTTTTGCCCTGCGGGGATTTTTCCTTAACTTGGTGTCACATGATTTATTTGTTTATGGGTTGACACACACACGCACTTTAGATGCATGTTTAGCGGCTGAAATTTAATAAGTTTGCCAAATTAGAAATTTGCGAAGTTTTTCAATATCACGCATTCTCAATAGCTTTATTAAATCAAAAAATATATCGATAATTTTATACTAATTTTTGGAAAACAGGTACTTATGAAAAAATTTGCATTGTTTTTTTTTGCATTATTTTTTTTTTAAATTGGTACTAATTTCTGACAAACTTATTTTTAATAATGGTATTACTTTTTCAAAAGCATTAACATTAATTTGTAATCAAATTATTAATAAATTAGTACTAATTTGTAATGAAATTGGTACTAATTTTTTACAAATTATCAATAAATTGGTGATTTCTTAAAAAAAATTATGACTAATGAAAATGCTACAAACTAAAAAAATGCTATTAAAAGTAAACCGTTTTGTACAAAAAAAAAAATATAGTTTTGGTTAAAAAAAAAGGGTATTGATAGTTTTAGAGCACCAAAAAAATTATTATACATTTTTAATAATTTACCCTTACTCAAAGCTTACTCACATCCTTACTAAACAATCATTTATACTTAGTAGCATTTTATTGTGCCGCAACGAGCAATGTTGTAAAAGCTTAACGGCATTTTTATAAATGCCGAGAAAGGTTGGCGGCATTTGAGTCAGCATTTTATATGATTGTCGCAAAAAGGAATTTTTTATGACATTAATATTAATGCGGGAGAGGAAAGAAAATTGGCCTTTAAAAAGTGTCGAGAAAATCTTTTGCGACATTAAGAAATTGTTAGATATGTTTTTTGTGGCACTACATATATGTCGGGAAAAATCATTGCGATATTAAGTAAAATGTTGAGAAAATTATTTACGACAGTCAGTCAGTCATCCCAACCCTCTGAGCTGCAATGTGGTCCATATTTCTTCCCTTACCCTACTGGAAGAAACTGCCCTTATCCACATCCGTATGGTCAATATAGCAATTAGATAGATAGATAGATAGATAGATAGATAAAAATGATAAAACATTGTAATCATTTCTATTTATCTTCAATGTAAGTTTTTAATATATGCATCATTAAATTGCTTTTCAATATTAATATTGGTTTATTATGGAATATTGAATCTTACAAGTTTGTCGCACTTCAATATAAACAATTGTACAATGCAGCGCATATTAAAGGATGGTTTTGAACATATCTGATTGGTTCACATTGTTAATCTTATTTTTTTTTTATTTTTTATATTTTTTTCGGAATTTTTTGCGCTCTCTAAATAGCGTATCTTTGTGTGTCGCCCGATATTGCAACCGAGTTGAAAATCGAGTGTCCAATATCGTGACCGATACCGAGACTTTAAACCATGATGTCTTTTCTAGTGCATCGTAGCTTATTTGTAATTTATTCATTTACTTAAGAGGTCTCTCGTCTTTAGAATAGCCTTAGTCTCTAAGGACTGGCCCTTAGCTTTGGATTGACAACTACACTTTGATTAAAAAAAAACTCAAAAGAGTTTTTGCTATGAAAATCCTAATTTCATTTTATATGCATTATTATTATCCGTTGTGGCTGATTTTATTTCTGTTATGTGTATCAAAAAAAAAAATTCTAAACAAATCGGACAAAAAAGCCAAAAAGTGGCTAGTGATTTGATTTTCCCAAATAGCTTCCTATTATATCTTCTTGTCTACGAAAATTCTTGAATTTCTTCCAAAATATTCAAAAAAAGGTCATCATAACAATTCATCCCCACAATTGTCTTTGCTTCTTCTTCCTCATATGGCAAATCAACTCCAAGTTGAAAAGATATTTAACTTGTAGCATAAGAGCACCGTCAATATCAAATCCCTTCATCTCCATACTCCACATAATTGCAATCTAGCAAGGATTCAGCATATGATCCAAGTCTTCAATTGCATTATACCATAGCAAGCACCAATTTGGTTAGAGGGAAATTGCTCCTCACTTGTATTATTACATTAGTATTGACTTTCTTGTGAACCACTTAACAAGTAAATACTTGTAGTTTTGAAGGAATTCTAATAATCCATAAAAATTTGGGATATGCGAGAAGTATGATCTGCAAGATTCTCTCCCCCCTCAATGTCCACTTCCTAATGTGGGATCTATTATTTCGACATTATGGCCCGCGTGAGGGCCCAACAGTCGTAGGGCCTACACCTCTTGGCTGATTCACACAGTTTATGATTTATTCAACATTTGTTTAAGATATTCACGAATATTGGCAGATATTCGTGGGAGCTTACCAAGAGCAAAACTAACTGATAAGTGCGATTTGCGAGTCCATTTCAAAGAGGGAACTTATATTATACGCCCCACTTAAGGTGGGTAATCTGAATCTCAGAGCCTCAAACTTTTGCCAAATTGTAATCTCAAATACTAAATAAAAGCTCCCTCCCGAGTCCCCACACATGGACTTAGGCAATTTGCCGCACCAGTTACATCTTGTGTCCCCTCTTGTGTGTTTGGTTGTTATTATTTTCCATTTATTATTTGTTTGAGTATCTATCTAAACTCCAAAGGAAAGGCTCCAAAGAATGGGGCTAGTGTTAGGAAAAGTTATAGCCAAAATGGATTGAATTTTTTGAAGATAGATGATATTATTGTGCAAATCAACGTTTAGGCAAAGTATCTTCTCCAAGTATACTCCCAAACCTAATGGATCTCCCATCTCTCACCTCCAAAGACAAGGGAGGAAGAAGTGGGCGTTAAAAATGTAATTACATGCCCCATAAGCCCTCTTACCCACCTTAGTCTTGAATCCCATGCGAACCATAAATTCTCAAATTAACGGAATACCATAATATCCTCTTTCCATGGAAAATCTTTGCAACCACTTCCCCAAAGAAGCCTTGTTTTAGCTATTAATTACCAAATCCCAAACCCCTAAACTATTTATCTTTTGTTGCCATTCTAAAGATGGTTATTTTTTTCTTGTCATCCTCCCAGAAGAACTCCCTCAACTCCCTCAACTGTTTAGCTACCTTAATTAGTAGTGGAAACCGGAAAGATAATAAATGGAAAGGCTACTCAAAACCTCTTTAATCAAAGTCAGTCTACCCCCTTGGATAGAAACTCTTATCTGCCCATCTAAATCTTTAGTCTCACGCCTGGTTCCAAAATTCTCTAAAAAGTGGTTCCCCCATTTTCAAAACATACACTAAAAAATTTGATGATGTCCTCCTTTATCAATTCCCACACCTTTTTAAGAAAAGCTTTTGTGAATTCATTGGACCTGAAACTTTCTCTGCCCAATAATCCCGAATTGGTACCTAAGTTCCTCTTTTCAAACCTTCTACCAACCAAAAATCTCATTCATCACTAATTGAATATCACTCCACTCCACTCTTTACATACCTACAGATTGTTCGTCTTTTTTTCTGAAGAGTGATTCGAAAACTTGTGAACTCCTTCAATAATCTCACCTCTTCCTCCAAAATTCCCCCATCTTCTTTCTCCAAAATTAACAATTCTTTGTTTCCCATTCAATATCCTTGAAATGGTTGAGTTTTTATATCAATCATTAACCCACTTCACCTTAGTCTCTTTTATTTCCAAAATTTTTCGCTTTCAACATTGTTTCTTCATATCTCCTATTAAGATGGCATCTTTCCTCCCTTTCCTCTAACAGGCTCTATCTAATCTCTCTCTCTAATTAATAAACACGCTGTACTTTTGCAATCTCACATCTCCAAATACCTCCCAATTTCCAACAATTTAGATCACTTAATTTTATTTGGTTCGATGGCTCTCTACCATTATGCATAGAAATAAATCACAAGTTTAGCCAATCTCCCGACGTTAAATTCATTATGCAAGCATCTCCACTAAGGATAAATATGCGTAAAACGCATTTCCAAAGTATTTGTTGCTATAGACACTTATGTAAAGTTGTAGTTAGCGCGACATTTCAAGAGTCGCGAATTGCGGCTCCTACAACGGCTATCCACTTACAACAACAAAACTATTTTTACGAAACTATATATATACCCCTAAAGCTTTAAAATTTTGTATCGATAAACAATTTCATTCTCTCCCATACACTCAAAATTTCATTCTTTCTCAACTATAGATTTCCAACACAAACATCAAGGTGGTGCCAGCCAATAAAAGAAAATTTTCCTTGAAGATGAAGATGAATTGATTTGCTAATGTTGGTTGAATTGTAAAATTCGATCATCGGCGAAAGTCATAGGCGTCTAGGATTGTGGAAGAAAATTGAAACACCTAGATAGTAGACGAAGAGGTGAGGTCGCCAACTTTGGTCACAACAAGGTGGGCCACTATTCAAGCACATGATTAGTCTACACTAGCAAAGGCGATGGCTATAACGACCATGATGTGCTTCTTATTGCCCGCGTGACATACAAAGTGAAAACGAGTAACACATTCAAGTTCATAAAATGTTGGAGTGTACACTACAAAACGGAATAACAACCTCCTAACGCGATGCACAATCCATACAAGAAAGCCAGGATTGCATCAACATCGGATGGTGCCCCTACTAAGTCTAGTTTATCCTCCGCCCTAGAGTTGGAAGCCAAAAATGAGCTCAACAACACTACCTCAAAAAGCGTATGATGATCTTTATACAAAATTAGGAACACAAGAAGGGGAAAAAAGTATTTATAAGCTTGCTAAACTTAGGGATAGGAAAACAAAAGATTTCAATAATGTTAAGTGCATCAAAAGTGATGATTCGAGAGTCCTAGTCAAAGATGATGAAATTATGGAAAGATGGAAAAACTACTTTGAGAGGTTATTAAATGGAGATAATGGGAGTAGATTAGATATAGAGGAACTTAGGGAGACTCGAGAAGATATATTTTTTCGTAGAATTAGGACAACAGAGGTCAGGATTGCTCTAAAAAAGATGAAAACAGGGAAGGCTTTAGGACTAGATGGTATCCCTATTGAGGTTTGGAAGTGCTTAGGGGAGGATGGAGTATCATGGCTTACCAAATTATTTAATAGAATTTTAATGACTAATAGGATGCCCGATGAATGGAGAAAAAGTATTTTAGTACCTATTTATAAAAATAAAGGGGACATACAAAGTTGTTCAAATTATCGTGGTATTAAGTTAATGAGTCATACAATGAAACTTTGGGAGAGAGTGATTGAATATAGATTGAGATTGAAGACAACAGTATCTGAGAATCAATTTGGGTTTATGCCTGGGAGGTCAACAATGGAAGCAATCTATTTATTGAGGAGATTAATGGAGAGGTATAGAGAGAAAAAGAAGGATCTTCATATGATTTTTATAGATTTGGAGAAGGCGTATGATAGGATACCCAGAGATATAATATGGTGGGTTCTACATAAAAGAGGAGTGACTCGCAGATATATTGACGTGATCAAGGATATGTATGATGGTGCGATGACTACAGTAAGAACATCAGCTGGAGAAAGTAGTGAATTTTCAATTACGGTAGGGCTACACCAAGGTTCAGCATTAAGTCCTTATCTCTTTGCTATTGTTATGGATGAGTTGACTGGACAAATACAAGATGAGGTGCCATGGTGTATGCTATTTGCAGATGATATTGTTTTAGTCGATGAGACTAAGATGGGGATAAACGCTAGGTTGGAATTGTGGAGAGAAACTTTAGAAACAAGAGGATTTAAAATAAGCAGAACTAAAACAGAATATGTGGAGTGTAATTTTAGTAGTAATAGGGGGACAAATGGAGATGTGGTGAAATTGGAGGGTCAAGAAATACCTAGAAATGATCATTTTCGTTATTTAGGATCGATTATACAAAAAGATGGAGATATTAGTGATGATGTTACGCATAGGATTAGAGCAGGCTGGGTTAAGTGGAGAAGTGCGACCGGCGTTCTGTGTGATAGGCGTATACCTTTGAAGTTAAAAGGAAAATTTTATAGGACGGCCATTAGACCCGCCATGTTATATGGGACAGAGTGTTGGGCAACCAAGAAACAAAATGTGCAGAAAATGAGTGTGGCGGAGATGCGAATGCTAAGATGGATTTGTGGTAAAACTCGAAAGGATAAAATTAAAAATGAACAAATTCGTAAAACGGTGAAAGTAGCTCCTATAGAAGATAAATTGAGAGAAAATCGACTTCGATGGTTTGGACACGTCAAGCGTAGACCAATGGATGCTCCTGTAAGGAAGAGTGATTTAGTTAGTATTGATGGTAACCCAAGGGGTAGAGGTAGGCCTAAATTAACTTGGTGGGATATTATAAAAAAGGACATGATATCATGTGGTGTAACCGAAGATATTGCACTGGACAGAATGGAATGGAAAAATAGGATTCATGTAGCCGACCCCAAATAATTGGGAAAAGGCTTTGTTGAGTTGAGTTGAGTTGAGTATATCAATACAAATTTAATGTCCTTCTAATTTAACCTTTATATTAATTTGGGGTAGCAATTTTATTTTGGGTTTAATTTAAATTATGTACAAGTCTGGGCTCAAACCCCTATTATGGTTTGCATACCAATACTACTCAACTAAATAAAGGCTTTTCTCAACAATGTGGGGTCGACTACATGAATAATACTTTTCCTATCAATTATTTGTCCTAATTTAAAATCACATGATACAATGTCCTTTTTTACAATATCCCACAAAGTCAATTTAGACCTATGTCTACCCCCAGAGTTATATCGATATTAACTAAATCACACTTCCTTGCGAGAGCACTTATGTTTCACGTGTCCACACCATTTAAGTAAATTTTCTCACAATTTACTATTTCATAAACATGTTCAATTCTAGTACTTATTACTTTCAAATTTTACTCCGCATCCATCTAAACATCCGCATCCTTGTCACGCTCATTGTCTACACAAATTTTGTTTCTTAGTTGCTTAGCACTTTGTCCCGTATAACATGGCAGGGGTGGTACTATATAACTTCCCTTTTAACTTCGAAATCATATGCTGGTAGCAATTCTCAATCTGACCCAACCTACTTTAATCTTATGGATAACATCATCACTAATATATCCATATCTTTAGAAAATCGAGCCTAACTAACAGAAATGATTACCTTTAAGTATTTATTGACCATCAAATTTCACCACATCCCCAGTTATCCACTATTACTAAAATTGCACTTCATATACTCAGCTTTAGTTCTTATTTTTAAACTTCTTGAAAAAGGTTTCTCTCCACACTTCCAATCTATCATTAATCTTTGCATTATTTTCATTCACTAAAACCATATCATACATAAGAGCAAAAAGATAAGGACTTAGTGTTAAATCGTGGTGCAAACCTACAGTAATCGAAAATTCCTACTTTCTCCGGTTGTTTTTCTAACTATAGTCACAACCCCATACATTTCCTCAATCACATCACGTTAATAGATCTACTAGTCACTCATTTTTAATTCAAAATCCACCATATAATATCTTTAGGTATTCTATCATAGGCCTTATATAATTCTATAAATATATATACATATGTAATCTATCTTTTACTCTCCATAACTTTCCATTAATCTCGTTAATAAATAAATAGCTTCCATTGTTAACCTTCCAAGCATAAACTCAAACTAATACTCAGATACAAATATTTATTTCCAATCTCAGTCTATGTTATGTCAATCTCTCATAAATTTTACAACCCACTAACTTAATACCATAAAATTTGAATAACATTGTACACCTCATTTTTTATAAATAGGTACTAAAACATTATTTATCCATTCATCGAGCATCCTATTATAACCTTATTGAACAGCTTTGTTAAATAAGACACTCCTTCCTTCGTGTAATATCTATTACGCATGGTCGTCTGGAGTGAGATTTCCAAAAAAATATGAAAAATGCATTTGTCATTTAGTATAATCGCTTTGAGATGGTCTTAGGTGTAACAACCCGCTTAAAATAATAACGAGTGGTCAGCCCTATACTACATTAAATCAGGAATCTCAGATGGCTCAGTCTCAACATCAACTGACAATACTAAAATAAATAAGGCTAACTACCCGAAATCATATAAGCGAGATGCCAAAATTAAATAAAACATACTACGGACAACAAACCAATAATATAGATATCTAGCAAAGGTAACATGAACACAAGTACCATGATAAAAGAAGTGCTAGAATAAAGTGAACTGAGTACATACAAGGAAATATACCCGAATAAGCTGTCGGGTCACAGACAGTACAACAACCATATGGAAGAAATATAAACAACTATAAATAACTCTTGGGTGAAAACCCGATGTACAAAATGAATCATATCTAGATTCACAAAGAAATAAGAGGCGACTACAATCTAAATCCCACAACAGTCCGCACCTGTTACGGCTCCCACGACTCTGGATAGAAGGGCATCCGGCATCCATGCGGTAGGACACCTGTAGTAATATATACATATAGCAGGAGAGAAATATAAACGGGTCAGAGCCCGAGGTGTAAAAATGTTTAGCAAGTGTGTTAACCGTGCGTAATAAATATCAATGCACTTATTTCATAAATAAAGTGGAGTCGCACTCTCGTGAAACCCCAAACTCACCTCTCATCTAACAGCGCGCACCTATTCGCGTCCTGGAATCTTAATTAAGTTACCCCACCCATAAGGACAACCTACCATACAATAGGCACGGCCTATACCCGCAAGACCTGTCGTTCTAACATAACCCAAGAATCCTTCCCATTCTAATCACACTTAATATATATACACATATATGCCATACTAGGCTTAATTGATTCCGATTATAACTTAATCAATTATCCATTTTATTACTTCACGTATTAACATTAAACTTCAAATTTAGAGTTTATTCTTTAACTAACATGCACAATTTAATAAGGACAAAACTTCTCTCCACTCTCAACATTGCACTGCGTTTCGTGCGTGGGGTGTCTCGCAAAGCGAAATCCAAACAAGGAACCCCCCCGATACACTACTCCTTGACAATGTCGATCGTAGGGATCCATTATGTCATCTACACAAATCATACTACTGATACCTACAATTACAAAGGACAAAACTTCTCTCCACTCTCAACATGGCACTGCGTTTCGTGCGTGGAGCGTCTCGCAAAGCGAAATCCAAACAAGGACCCCCCCCCCCCCCCCCCCGATACACTACTCCTTAACAATGTTGATCGTAGGATCCATTATGTCATCCACACAAATACTACTATAATCTAGATTACTATCTAAGAACAACCTAAAAGTCTCCCTTAAATCCTTGGGTTGATATAACCGAAATTTTCCTTAAGTGCGATATATCAACCCCCAACAATCTAGTACACCATAATCACCCAAGATGTACACCATAGAAATTTCATATCCTTTTCACCTATAGGATATAATAAATATATATATATATATATTTACTCTAAACACATATATATACAACCATTCATTCTCATAGCCACGTGTACATAACACATATAATGTACAATGGCCATACACATAATATAACCTGCTATAGAATGCCAATATACTGCACCATGCTATCATCTTCCAGGGCATTACTCATATACCATCCTGGGGACCACGGTCGTACTCAATATCACCGACATCGCGGCCAACACATACACACGACGTCCGAGAAGCGGTCATAGTTCCTAATCGGCAATGAGACGAAACATACCCACCACGTCTCATCCCAAAAAAAAATGTATATCACATAATAACACAATGGACCCTATGACCTGGGGAATATCCACACTCTGCTCCTCGAGCCAGGGTGCTCACCCTCATCGCGCAACTTCCCAATGATAGCATGTGCGGGGTATGCTTCACAATACAGGTATATATATCATTCACATACACAATATAAATACATCCATATGATTACATCATATAATTAAACCATCACATACGGTTTAGATATTCACGCCATGAGTATACACATATATGCATATCTACATAGATATATATACATACATATATACATACCCTCTCTCGTTCGTATATATGAAATTTATAAACTCGGCTATACGTGTATATAATCCCCTTTATACTAGTCGTCGTCCCGAACGTATTTAATTTAATTTATTGTATAAATACGATCCCTCACTTGAAGTATATTCATCCATTGCCCCTATGATATGTATAGTCTTCCAATATATTCAACATTAAGGTTATCACCGCAAAGATTAACGTGTATAACAATCACTACACTTCCCATCAATATCCAAAGCACATCGATATATCTAGTACTAATTTCGACTATTGGTAAGCGCATAACTAATAGTCTACAAGTCTCAAGCTTAAACTTAAATTCATGCTAATGATCGCATCATTTTCTAGTTGATAGTACTATCTAATAGTCCTCAATTCTGCCTATGGTTCAATTGCTCTTATGAACCTTTAACATTACCACATTTACGATTTAATCTACAAACTCATAGTCACTAAGGATAATTGACCTATCTCTCGTGGTCTACCCGTACTACCTAAATAAAATCCTACCGCTTAAAGGATTCAATATAAAAGTCGACCTAACAATCTCTCGCCATATCTTCACAACTTCCTTGAAAAGTCCCTCACCATGCACCCTATGTTAACTCACTTTATAAACTCTAAATGGGACTCTCGTCCCTAGTAATTTCCCACTACATCGACGCGACAATCTCTAATGCATACGAATATATGTTTTCCCAACTAGCTCGATATTTCCTCCACCAACCAAAACATGTGAGAAACTCCCAATGAATCTCCAAAACGTACTTTTCGTACCATAATAGGATGTTCCAAATTGAGAAACCCGGTCGAAATGGATTAAAACCCATTCTAGAAAAACCTAGGAAAACAACCCTGTTTCCGAATCAATTCAGCCTGGCCCGACTCGATTCGGTCTCAAGGGCGAATCGATTCGCTCCAACTGCGAATCGATTCGGTCCAAAGGATCTAGGACTCTGTCTCAAGCCGAATCGATTCGCCTTCGGTCCGAATCGATTCGGTCATGCACACCTGCCACTTTTGCCAAAGCCGAATCGATTCGCTTAGGGGGCGAATCGATTCGAGTCTGCAGAACCTTGAAGGTTTCTTCTTCTTCACAAAACCCACGAATTTTAAACCCTAAAATTATCACTTCTAACCCTTAAACCTTCATCATAACATGATTCTAAGCCAATAAATCAACCCAAAGTTGATCCCAACCATTTCTACACCATCAACCCATATATAAACATCAATTTCAAGATTTAATCTACAAAATCTAGGTTTTGCTATTAATACCCAAAATCCAATTCTTTTATCCACAAATTATGAAATGAAATACACAAATGAAATATTTAGCAAGATTAAACACTTGCCTCGAAATTGTGGAGGTTGAATCATCCTCGAGATCGCGTTTGGGCCGGAATCTCCAAGTTTTCCCTTCTCTCTCTCTTCCTTTCTTCTTCTTTCTCTCTTCTTTCTATTTCTCTCTTCTCACAAATGAGAAGGGCTGAAATCGTAAGCCCTTAAATCCCTTAAAACATAAGTCCCGGCTTTATATGTTAATACACACTTTAAATGACTCGTTTACTCCAATTCGAGCCAACTAACTTAAAAATATTTCGGAACCGAAATAAAACCCAAGGACAGTCATTTCGACTATCTCGACCCATCTGGATCCAATGCCGCACTCAGAATTATCATTCGGAATACTTTGTAACGTACTCTATTTTTGGACTTCAATTTCCAAATTTTAAAATTCTCCAATTTAAATAAATTTTATTTCTCCCAAAAATTTAATTTCTCAATCCCAAAGTCACGGGGTCTTACATTACGCATTCTAGCTGATAATTGTCATATCCAAACACTAGTTTATGTTCTTCTATTCTGCATCCATCATCCATGTGAATCTCTATACGTCTTTGTAAATTTATTCTTTTATACCATTCTTTTATTCTGCATCCATGTTATTTTCGTATTTTTCCCTTTGTATTGGGTCTCTCGAGTTTTGGGCCTTAGCTGTGTAGTCTTAATTTTGCAATCTCTAAAACATTCAAGAATTGTAATATTTTTATTATAAATATAATTATTGGTATCCTAATTGGGTAAGCCATCACATCACAAAAATCTTCCTGGTATCAAAGTCCACAGTTATTTAAGGCGCACTAAGGCTCCAATGTCACTCTAGAGCCCCTAACCGCACGGTGAGGCGCGCGCCTGATTGAAGTGATGCGCACAGTCTTTAAAATATGCAAAGCATGTCTATTTGATAATAAGATTTTTTATGAGATGATATATGAAATATATAGCATAAATTGATCTTATACACGTTACGAAGAGGCACCTAAGAAGATAGATCTTACATTATACCAGGACTTAAAGACTTATTATGCTTGACTAAAGGTTAGTTTCGGGTGGGGAATTGTCCAATTCTCGATATTTCATTGGAAAATGCGTAAAATTAACAAATCAATTGAACCCTTCTTGTATTGGAAGCGTTTTCCAAAAAAAAAAATTGAGTCGCGCCTTGAGCCTATCTGCACAAGACGCGCACCGTACCGAAGGGTCCTTGCAAGTGAGTCAAGGAGCTAATGATGCGCTGAGGAGGAGACTAGGCGCACCTTTAACACAGTGTCAGAGCCAAAATAAAATCTCTCTACATATCCTTTCTCCCCAACCCCAACCCTAATCACTATTTATCATACTGTTAATGCCAATGTTGATTTGTGATTACTGCTCATAGCAATTAAGGTTCTATTTGGATGTTTTGGGGGGCCAAACTCTTTATTATAGTTTTTTACTCTTTTAGGGTTTGTTGGTGTTATGTATGAAGTAATAAGCTCTTTTTTGTTGGGGCTGCAGGGTTGTTCAGCAACGTTCTTTTAGATATTTTGTCGTGTTTTTCGGCCATTTGAGTGGTAATTTAGGGTGATTAGAGTATTGGCAAAGATGTTTTCCATTGGCAAAATGTATCCCGATTCAATTGGCTACAAATCTCCTCATTAATGGGTACAATTTTGCTTTCGGATTCCATTTTGGTGATAGGGAATGGTTTGTCGTTATCGTCTAGCATTGAAACAAAAATTTGCTCAGATACAACTATTCGGTTCACCTAGCATGGCCAAAGGTGTTAATACCATTTGTCCTCAAGCGGCTACTTCGTCAGTTATTGACTCTTCTCTCAGTGTCAATGCCACCATCATTTGAGGTGTGTTTGTCTCCCGATATGACTCTTCTCTCAGTTTTTCATTGCCCTAATTTTTCTTGTAATCTCTTATATCCATTAGTCAACTTGCTAAACATCTCAATTTTGCTATTGTGTTTGTCTTGCCCACTATCTCTTCCTAGAATTAGGTTCTAAGAAAATTATCGGTAGGGCCATGAACAGGTTGTACTATTTGGGGGAACCTCCACCACCGCAACCTCCCACCTTTAGTCTCAGTTGTCGGATTCCATTTCTTATGATGTTTCCCTCTAAACAATGCACTTGTGGCTAAACATTGCACATGTCAATTTCCAGTACCTATGTTTGTTATTCCCTTATCTTTCGAAAGCGTATGGACAAAAAAATCTTAAGTGAAGTATGTGAGCTCTCTAAGCATACTAGGGCTATTTATACATGACATAGTCATGCTCCTAGTATGTTTGATTTTGATTCATTCTGATGTGTGAAGATCATCCCATGTTACTTCATTTTCTGGTCATCACAATTATGTGGCCGTTATTGATGGTTCTTCTAGGTTTACTTGGGTGTATCTCCTAAAAAGGAAATCTGAAGTCCTCCCTTTATTTGTTCAATTTCTCCAAATGACTAAAACCCAATTTAAGATGGTGGATCGTAATATCCAATCCAATAATGAACGTGGGTATATTTTCACTAAGTTTAGGTCTCAACTTAATCAAAAAGGAATCTTGCATCAACTCACTCGCCTATATACCCTCAAACAATATAAAGCTGGAGAAACGTAAAAATTGTCACCTAATGGGAGTAGTTCAACGCTTGTTGACTGGTATGAAGGTGCCCAAATCCTATTGGCACTTTCATATTCTTACCACCGCTTTTATCATAAATCGTACCCCAAATAGGGTTTTGGGGAGAAGGCACGTCTCTAGTGCCTTCAATCCAACAACACTTAATTCCACATTCTTCCTTTTGTGTTTGGGTGTACTTGTTTTGTTCATGATCGTAGTCCCTCTCAGACCCAACTTGATGATAAATCTATTACGTGTATTTTTTTAGAGTGCTCCTCGATGTCTACGGGGTATCCGTGTTATGATCCGGTATCAAAATACATGAATGTGTTACTTTTCATGAGAATGTCCATTTTAATGGAGTGGTGAGTACTTTGCAAGCTCCTACCTCCCCATCTCTTAAGGATATTACTGACTTAACTTCTCTCGAGGGCAATGTTTTAAAAAGCGCGCTATTGCGCCGCAATAGCGCGCAATTGCCTTTTGCGATTGAAAAACGCCACGCTATTAGCACTGCTAAACGAGATGCTCCTTTTACGTGCGCTATTGGGCGCGAAAGTGCGCTATTGGAGCTTTGGAAAAAAAAAAGAAAACGCTGCCATTTTGAAAAAAAGGAAATGCAAGAGGTGTTTGACCCAACCCTTAACCCCTCAAAAAACTTACGGGCTATTAAACTTATGGGTTGTTAACACCTTTTTTTTATTTCTTCGTATACTTTTTTTTTCAGTTAACTTTTTTTGTTTGGGAGCTTTAAAAACTTACTTTTTTTGTAACTTTTATTCATATTTCAGTTAACTTTTTTTCAAGTCTCAAATAATGTAATTTTTTTAATAAATTCAGTAGAAAATGTATATTTTTTAATAAATTTCAGTGATAGTTTTCTATTTTTTATTTTTCAGATTAAAAAATGGCACACAAAAAAGATTATGGATGGAAGCATGCATATGAAAAAGATTATCAATTTAAAATGCTACTTATTTATAAAATTTCAGCTTAAAATGTTATTTGTGATTTTAAACTGTAATTTGTTTTTATAATTTCAGTTAGAATGTTAATATTTTATAATTTTAAGTTTAAAATGTTAATCTTTTGTAATTTTCAGTTTAAATGATACTTGTTTACAAAAGTGGAGCTTAAAATATTATTTTTTTTTATAATTTTCAGCCCAAATAGTTATTTGTTCTATAATTTTCAAATTAAAATGTTAATTATTTTACAAATATCAGTTTAAAATGTTATTTTATATGTTTTTCTAATAAAAAAACTGAAATGCACGAATTGCTTGCGCAATGCGCAACGCGACCCCGGAGCCAAAACGCGACACCTTGCGCGATCGCGATTAAAAACATTGCTCGAGGGTGAGGCTACATCACTTGCCCGTCATATTCCTTTATTTGATAAGATTCCTCCTCCCACACCTTCTAATCTCATCGCCCTCTGCCACCTCGGTCACCTCCTTCTTCGGAGTTAGGTACTCGCTACACTTTACCAACTCCTACTTTTAGTTTTCGATCCGTATTCGACGCCCCCTTCCCGCTATGGTTTTGTTGGTAGCTTTAATCATCCTATTTCCCAACATCTTTCATGTACTAATTTGTCAGGTCCATATTGAGCTTTTCTGGGCTAGTTTAACTCCATCTCCATACCCCGATCAGTGGCTGAGGCGCTTCAAAAATCCTAAATGTGTGGAGACGGTGATGAAAATGGGCCCTATTTTAGGATTTTATTAGTCTTTTTATTTTATTTTGTATTTTCTTTTATTTTGCTTTTGTATTTAGTTAGGGTCTTAGCTTGGAGCCTAAGCTACTACTCCCCTTTAAATACCCACTTGTAAGCCTCATTTGAAGTAGACTTGAATTTTGGAATAGACAAGAGTATTTCTCTATCTAAAGTGGTGTTTAGATAATTTTTAGGAGCCTTTTGACCGGTGGTTTACGTTAAATTGGTATCAGAGCGGGTGTCGCTCCAACGTTAGTGTGTGGTGTATCGGTGTTTATTTTTTTTTATCAAAATTGTATACTACTCTCAATGGCTCCCCAAAAATCCAAAACAACCACATGAAGAAATTCAAGAGCTGGGGCAAGAATTGAGAGACAAGATTGATCAACAAACCCTAGAATTCAACAAGAAGTTTGATCTTCTTTTCCAACTCATCTCTTCCAAAATCCAAACCACCCCACCACCCTAGCCCCCAAATGTCTGCTGCCCCAACTCAAAAACAGCCTCAAACCCTAGCCCAAAAACCCCCAAACCCTAGCACCACCCTCCCTAACCCTGCCCCGGCCCAAACAACTCTATTTCAAAACCCTAGTCGAGCCGCCTTCGCAGCCACCTCCCCGTCGTCGGCCGATGCTGATAACCCTTCCCTCCCGATGTCGCACAAATCCTCTACCCTCCTGCAACAGCCCCCGACCTACTGCCCAACGCTTTAACCCCTTCTACCCGACCTGGTTCACCCCCCCACTGCTCTTACAACCACCACCTGCTCCGGTCGAGTCCATCTCGCTTTCCAGCCACCCAAAACTTCCCCGAAACCGCAAGTTTCAACTCTATTTTTGCTCAGAAGTCTCTTGGGTTGACCCATTCAAACCCAAACCCATTTAGGTGCCCCAAAACATTAGTTTTTTACCCGGGTGGAATTTTTTAAGGTTTACTTGGGTGAAGCAAGTGGAGAAGAAGAGAGAAGAAAAGAGAAAATAAAGAAATGAAGACCAAGATTTGTGGGATGGACACTCCTCAACTTTCAGAAATTAATTTTTGGCCCCCACAAGTTTTTGGCAGCAATTTTTGGAATTTCCTCACGAATCCCCAATTTTTTTTAACGCTCGAGGACGAGCTTGGTCTTAAGAGGGGGGGAGTGATGGAAATGGGCCCTATTTTAAGGTTTTATTAGCCATTTTATTTTATTTTATTTTGCTTTTGTATTTAGAGGTAAGGTAAGGAGTAGCAATGGCATTTTTGTAATTACGGCCTTAGCTTGGAGCCTACTCCTCCCATTTAAATACCCAATTGTAAGCCTCATTTGAAGTAGACTTGAATTTTGAAATTGGCAAGAGTATTTCTCTCTCTAAAGTGGTGTTTAGATAATTTTTAGAAGCATTTTGACGGGTGGTTTACATCAGACAATGAAAGTGGAAATGAATGCTTTGGACCAAAATAGTACATGGGAGCTTGTGAAGCATTCGTCCAATAGCTTTATTGATCGCTATAAGGCACAGTTGGTGACTTAGGGATTTACACAAGTTCCTGTGGAGGATTTTGGTGCTATATTTGCCCCGGTGACCAAACTTAAATTTGTACGAGTAATGATCTCTCTTGCGGCTTCTCACTCTTGGCCCCTACATCAGCTAGACGTCAAGAATGCCTTTTATATGGGGGTTCTCTCCGAGACCATCTATTGCCCTCTTCCGAATTCTCGGGCTGAGGAGGAGTAAATCAAAAAAGAGTGTCGTCTCCGAAAGTCTCTTTATAGCCTTAAGCAATCACTTTTTGCATAGTTCAGCAGATTCAGTGAAATTCTTATATCCATGGGGTTTACTCGGTGCCATTCCGATCATACGTCTTATTCATCGTAAGACCAATGGTAAATGCATGCATTATTTTGTTGGTTTATGTCGATATTATTATTACAGGTGATGATGATGGGATTGCAGGAGTGAAGATAGATAAAGGGAAGGTTTTTTATGTGAAGGACTTAGGTCCTCTCTATTATTTTCTTGGGATTGAGGAGGCATGGTCTCAATGTGGGATCTCTCTCCCAATGTAAGTACACTTTGGATCTTCTTCAGGATACCGACGAGGTGCTAGGTGCTTAAGGAGAGAAAAGGCTTCCTCGCTTGTTTCGATCAATTTATATCGTACTCGAGAAAGAGGGAGAGGGAACCTCAATCATAATTGGAGAAGCGGAGCCCTTGTCATCGAGCTTCTACACTTATAAACCTTAACCTAAAGATTTCGGCCGAGAAGGGTGATTTGATTTCCAATCCTTCAGTTTATTAGAGATTGGTTGGACTTTTTATGTACTTGGCCAACACGAGGTCGGATTTGGCATTTGTTGCGAGTATGGTTAGTCAGTTTATGCACATGCTCCACACACCGCACACTTGAATGTTATGTACCATATTTTGAGATATCTCAAATCATGTCCAGGACTTCGATTGTTTTATACCTCGGGGAATCAGTCAGGTCTCATGTTTTCATGTTTTACTGATGCAGACCATGAAGCGTCTAAGACAGAAAGACGTTCCACTTCGAGCTTTTGTACATTCTATGGTTCTCACCTCATCTCATGGAATAGGAAAAAGCAAGTGGTGGTTTCATGTTCTTCAGCTGAGGTTGAGTACCGTGCAATGGCTCGGGGACATGTGAGCTTTTGTGGCTTCAATCGATTTTGGGAGAATTGAGTTTTATGAAGAAAAACATCATCGTAGTTATATTGTGATAATAAGTCCGCTTTTATGCTCTTATTTAATTTTGTGCTTCATGAGAAGACGAAGCACATGTAGGTTGATATTCATTTTATCCGAAAAAAGGTGAGGCCCGGCATCATTCGTCCAGCTTTTATCCCTTCGTCGGATCAGACGGTATATTTATTCATCAAATCAGTCGGGCTCTCTCTCCTTCGATCTTCCATTGTCAAGTTGGGTTGATTGATATCTTCGCTATGTTATTTTCATATTTTTTTTTCCTTTGTATTAAGCCCTCCGTGTTTTGGGCCTTAGTTGTGTAGTCTTAGTTTTGTAGTCTTAGGTTTGTAGTTTCTAAAACACAATAGAATTGTAGTATTTTTAGTATAAATACAATTATTGATCTCCCAATTGGGTAAGCCATGACATCACAAAAATCTCTTACCAACCTGCCTTAGTATGGGTATCATGAGGTTCTTAATAAAGATGAAAGTGTTTTGCTCGGAACTAAAAAGGAGAAGGGATAGAAACAAATTCATTTCTCCAGACCTTATTAATATCTTATTTATCAACAAGTGGAACATTCTAATTGATGTAAAATTTCAGCTTCGGGTGAATATTGTCACAATAAGAATGGTAGCTCATAGCTATACTGACACACATTAGTCAATAGATAAGGAAATAGCTTCTAATTTCTAAACAAAACTATAAGCTGTTTATATACTGGGATAGAGCCCGCTCATTACAAATCACTCGAGGGAAATTGCAAAAAAATGAACTATTGAGCTTTTTGCAAAGTCCCAAGTACTATGAATTTTGCAAAGAATTCCATGATCTTTTTCAAAAAGTTGCATATACACCGTCACAATAAAAATACTTTCAAAGACACTTGGGGGACAATTCGCAACATTTGTCATAGGGTTTCTGCAATTTACCCACTATTCAATAAAAAAATGCATACCGCGTCTGACAAGTCACAGTGAAGCTTTGCCACAGAATCTCCTTGCTCAAGTTCTTCGGGAAATCCATACGCTATATACGTTTTAGGCCCGAGGTCGGGCTTCAGTATATTACCAGGCAACTTTGTAGCAACATTAAGAATACCAGAATGGAGGTCTGTGTATTCTAAATAGGGCAAGGCACTGATAAACTCTGCACTATGCCGTGGCAACCGTTCCTCAAAGAAGTTAGATGGGGGCCAATCTTTCAATTTTAGCATATTGGGCCAAGAGTCACGGAGAAACCGACCATCTGTATACCCCTTAAAAAATTGGTGAATATTTATCTGAACCTGCACAACAACAATATGATAGAACATAATTACTGTTGAATACCATAAACATAGTTCAATACGATAATTATGAAATGATATGTGGAATTTAAAAGCTTATGACACCATGATGCCAAAATCAATTGATGCCTAAGATAAAGGGAACCAAAAGAATATGCAGGCATTATGACTTCCAAGTCGACTGAAATATCTTTCACATGAGCCGAATTTTATCGTACCTTTTTCTCATTTCCCCCTTTATCCATTACCTGCTAATTACAATCTAATTCACAACCTACCTTCCTTTACTTTCCTTGGTAAAACAAAACCCTTTTTACAGTCCTATATTTACTCCCACTATTTGCATGGATATTGCATATTTATGCTATTCGTGAACGCCCTGACATCGAAACAATTCATATAGAAACTATCCCAGCAAACTTTGTAGACTCTTAAAACATATCCCGTCAATTAAGTTGCTCTAGCAATCAGCACTCTAAGATTTGTCTTACATAATTGCACTTATCATATGATTATAATAATAATGATGACAAAAAAGATTTTTCACTTTAATACGTCCATAAATACCCCATTTTGAGTTTGGTACCTTTTACTAATTGACTTAGTTTGGTAACTTTCCCGTTAGTAAACCATTAAAGATAACAGAGTGCATTGCACATGACCTATTAATTAAAAAAGATTTTAAAACTAGGAAAAAAATCAGAAACACAAAAAAAAGGAAAAATCTAAAAAAAAGGGAGCTTGACAAAAAGTAAACTATTCACTAAATGTTTACAAATAGGACCTGGAGCAAAAATATTTTTTCATGGGACCTGGCGGAGCAAAAAAAATCATAGGACCTATTGAACTACATGTTTAGTAAACGTGACTAATTGTTAAAAATTAAAAAAAAAGGAACAAAATTTAAAAAAAAAATACAGAATGGAAAAAAAGAAAACGTCTCTCTCTCTCCCCCCCACCCCACAAACACCCCGCCAACCTCCTCCCCTCACCCCACCCCACCAATTTTCGTTGCAACCCTTCCTCCCCAACCCCCACCCCTTCCACCACCTCTCTCTCTCTCTCTGTATATATATACGTATGTGTATAACTCCCATTCCCTGATTTTGAAACATAAATGGATTTCAAAATTGAAATGGAACCCTAAATCGGTGGGCCATATTCAAAAATGAAAACCCTTAATCCACGTTCAAATGTGTTTGGTTTGATTTCACTTTTGGGTCTGATTTCACTTTTGTGTCGATTGGATTCACTTTGCAAGTTGATTTTGATTAAAAATTTTAGATTTGAAAACCATTCATATCGATTTGATTTCTTTGGGGGTTTAAATGGTTGTAGTTACTGATTTGGGTAGCCGTAGAAGGTGGAGGTTGTGGGGTTGTTTCCGGTGAGGGTGGGGAGTTGATGGGAGGGTGGTGGTAGTGTGTATGAGAGAGAGAGTTAGAGTTGGTGGTCGTGGTGGTGGGTCTGTTGTCCGCCGGCAAAGAGGGGGCTGGCTGGGGACAAAAAGGTGATGGGTTTTTTTTGGTGTTGGTTTTACTTTTTTGCCCTTTTCTTTTATTTTCTTATTTTCTAAATCAATTAATGTTTTTTTTGTATTTCTGATTTTTTTCCTAATTTTTTAATTACTATTATCTCTAATGGTTTACTAACGGAAAAGGTACCAAACTCGAAGTTAGTTAGTAAAATGTACCAAATTCAAAATGGGGTAATTATGAACATATTAAAAAAACTAATAATAATAGTCTTGCAACCACAAAAGCAATGTAGAAACTCAATTAGAACCCAAATTAGATCAAATTCATACATCATAACATTACATTGTGGAAATGAAGCAAGTGAGAAATCATTTGTCTCCCTCACCATCCCATGTATTATCATATAGATTAAGGATTATGAGAATTACAAGATAAACATATTATTATATTATAGATGCTTTTGTATTCCATTTGTGTACTACTCAAAGACCAAATCACCAAGACCAAATATCCATATATATAAAAGAAACATATCAATATATTAAGTACTGGTAAAGTAAGAAATAGTTCATAAGAATTCAAATTTAAATACATAAAATTATCCTTGACTTGACTTATAATTTTTCGTACTTTTCAGATGTGTATTGGTAAAACATTGAAGTCAACTCAACAAAGCTTTGTCCCAACTACTTGGGGTCAACTACATGAATTTCATGTTTCCACTTTGCACTGCAAAAGGCTTGTCAAAGCTCGGTAATGTAAGCAATGGGGGTATGACTAGCTTGTCTTCGAGTAAACTAAAGCTCTTAATGGCTTTATTGGGCCAAACAAACTTATTGGGTACAAATAATGTCCAGACAGCACAAGCAGAGTAGTCAAATCTTATATCCTATCACGAATCAAAAATTTAAGAAAAATATTTTTTTAAAAAAGAAATAAATAATAATAGTAATGCACAACTATGTCAAAAACACAATATACTAAATAATAGAACAGATTATCAGGTAAAATCAATTTGAGGACATGATTACATCAGCTAATGGTAAAACAATTGTCTTCGTAACAAAGACGTCATTTTGAGTACCCGTACTATGATCCCAATTTGCAATTCAAAGTATAAGGGTCCGTTTGATAGGTGGCAATCACAAATTTGCCGACTATTTTGTGGGTTTGATGACCATTATTTGCCATGGAAAAGTTTTCATGGATACCCATGTTCACATATAAAATTGCCATCATTTTTCCACTTTTGTAGGCAAAATTTGCTTACCTATATAGCAAAGCAAAATTTCCCCACAAATTTGCCATCCTTTTTAAAAATATTAAAAAAAACTATTTTTTGTTTGTTAAAACCTTTTTTTTTAAAAGAAACTTTTTTTTCCGTAAAAATTGTTTTTGTTGTTAAAAACTGTTTTTCCGTTAAAAACTGTTTTTCCGTTAAAAAAATGTTTTTAATTTGTTAAAATCGTTTTTTAAAACTGCTTGTTTGTTTGTGAAAATCGTTTTTATTTTGCTAAAAACTGTTTTTTTTCATTGAAACTGTTTTTTTTTTATTGTTAAAAACTGTTTTTTTGTTTCAAGTGTTTTTTCTTAAAAAATCGCTCTAAACTGTTTTTATTGTTAAAAACTGTTTTCTAAATAAATGTTTTTTCCCCGTAAAAATTGTTTTTTTGTTGTTAAAATCTGTTTTTCCGTTAAAAAAAAAATTATTTTGTTAAAATCGTTTTTTTTAAACTGTTTGTTTGTTTGTTAAAACCGTTTTTATTTTGTCAAAAACTGTTTTTTTTCATTAAAACTGTTTTTTTTTTGTTAAAAACTGCTTTTTTGTTACAACTGTTTTTCTTTAAAAACAAAATCGTTCTAAACTGTTTTTTTTTGTTCAAAGTGTTTTCATTGTTAAAAACTGTTTTTCTAAATAAATGTTTTTTTCCCGTTTAAACTGTTTTTTTGTTAAAGTTTTTTATTTTATTAAAAACTGTTTTTTATTCATAAACTGTTTTTTTGTTCTAAACTGTTTTTTGTTATATTTTCCATTAATGCTATCAAACAACCCACTTTTGCCACCTAAAAAATTAATCCTATCAAACAACCTTACGTGGCAAATTATAGGATTTGCCCTCACAATTTTTTTCATGCCAAATTTTATTATGGAAAAATTTGCCAAGCTCTCCATTTGCCCACTTTGTATCAAACGGACCCTAAAGGTTTTGAGCTTTGCTACACCGACTCTCACTATCCGACTCTCTATCCGTTGTCCACTAAAAGACAAAAAAAAGGAAAACTAATTCCTTTTTTTTATAAATAAGATATTGTTAAAAAAAATACTACATTCATAAAAAAAATTATATGATTTTTATAAATAAAAACCTGAAAAATTTGTTAACCAATTTTTTAAAACAGTTAAAAAATTGTTGAAACCTTATTTTATTTTCAAAAAAACATTTTTTTTATTTCTTAAAAACAGTTTCTTATTAAAAAATTGTATTTTTTACTAAAAATATGAAGAAATTATTTTTTAAAAGCTGACGCTTACTCACATCATCGTCGCGATTGGTTAGTGCTAGCGCGGACCCACATCATCGTCGCGATTGGGTAGTGCCGCTGGCGCGGAGTCACATCATCATCAAGATTGGTTAGTGCTGCGGACGCGGACCCACATCATCATCGCGATTCATTAGTGCCGCTGGTGCGGACCCACGTCATTTAAACTATTTCTTAAAAAAATGACTTTTATTGAAAATACAAATTTTCAATAAAAGTCATTTTTAAAAAAATAGTGAAATGTTTTTTTTTGTTTTTTAAACAGTTATAAAAAGTTAAAAACACTTTTTTTTAAAAAACAAATTGGTTAGTGCCGCTGGCGCGGACCCACGTTATCATCGCGATTATTTTTTTTATTTTTTAAAACCATTTAAAAAAAATAGTTTTTATTAAAAATACATTTTTTTGTTTTTATTATAAAAAAACAAACAAAATGGACCAATGGTTGTGTGCCACATGGAGAGAGTCGGAAGTGTGAGTCGTTGGAGGGAGTCGCTCTAGAATTTCTCAAAGGTTTTTGGGTGAAATCTCCCTAATATGAAACATGCGGAGTAATCAGCCCACTCAAAATAATTTGTATGAGAAGTACAAAATGTTTCTTTTGCAAACACTTTTGCTCTTATATCCTATTTTGTCTTTTTGTAAGCAAACTTAGAATTAAATATCTCTTAAAATATAATCAAAATCCGTATGGGGCATCTTATATAGTTGGAAATTCATGGTTCAAAGTGAAGGCCGATACCGCGACTATACGGCCGAGTTGACTAGATATCGGTACCCACCGATCGGATTCCAAGTTAGGAGTTGACTTTTCGATTATTGGTGTGAATCGACCCAATATCGGTAATTTCTCGATAGTATGAGCTCATATCAGTGATATCATGGTAGAATCGCCCATATCAGCGACATCACAGTAGTATCGACCCATATCGATGATATATCGACCGAGATGGTATAAGTTACTACGCATCGATATCTCTATCTCAACTTCTAACTCACTCAATTGAGCCTCGATTTTGCATCCATGTCACGATCGGAACAATCACTTTCAATTCGGTACAGGGTATATGATGTTTCGTAGTCGCAAATCGGGTTTTTTGATTGAATCTCTCATTTCTTTTCTTGTAGTGTTACTAAAGAGGTTATCTCCCATTTAACTTTCTTTTTGTATTTACTTAATTTTTATTAAAATGTATATCATTATTCATTTATCCTTAAAAGTGTATGATTATTTACATTATATACATCTTTAATTAGTAATAGGTATTATTATAACATTCACGAAGAATATATTACTAAATATATATTGATTTAGAAAATGTTATGCATACTAAATGATGATTCTGTATAAACAATTAAACAATGTTATGCATACTAAATGGTGATTTTGTACTAGTCTAATTGAGCCATATTATTATTCTTATTTTTCTACACTTTTCTATATTTTTCTCAAATTTTTTTGAGTTCTCTAAGTAGTGTATAATTGTGTATCGCCTGATACCTAGTCAAAAATTGAGCGTCTGAGTTATAGACCGATACCGCGATTTTGAATCATGGTTGGAAAGCTCTCGAGGATGAGATCTATTAAAAGGGATCCCTAAGGGATAATTAATTTTGAAGTCCGTGTTGTACATACTCCTCCACTAGCCTAACAGATATGAATTTAAGTATAGACTCACTGTTCAACTCATAACCACAAGTATAGACTCACTGTCAACTCATAACCACTCAACTGGGGGCATCAATACCTTATAGTCTAATGGGATCCACTCGGTCCAAAATCAGCATCACTGGTCTACAAGATTAAAATTCACATCCCCAGCCCCAGCCTTATTCCATTTTATGGGTCGATGATGATTGCACTTAGTTTTGACCGAAGTTGCTTTAGTTTTTTATATAAGCTATGATTACTTTAAAATTATTTTATATAAAATAAAATATTTGGGTAACTGCTATTTGATCATCTTCATCTCTTAACCCCATAAAATATTTGGGTAACTGTTATTTTATTTTGATTATTGATGGATAATGTATTTATATTTTCGGTGTTCACTTATAAGCCCCTGCTATCAAACTTTGAGTAATATGCAGCCCAGCTCCAAAATATGTTAAATGAGAAGTCTACATTCTTTGAGAATAGACAAAAATGCCCTTCACCATAACTAAGTTACCTTATTGTCATTTATCTAATCATGCCACATTTACTGTTGTAATAACTTAACCCATATAAGGCTACTTTAGTCATTTAAGTCATTAAGTTACTTAATGACTAAGTCTTGTAATAACTTAGTCTTGTAGGGTTATTGTTGTTATCTAGTTATTAGATTACATAGTGGCCACGTATTGTAAAGCCTATATAAAGGCTGCTCTAGTAACATAAGAATCACACCTTTCTAACACAATCAATCTTCATTCTATATTTCTAATTGGTATCAGAGATGCCAAAGAAAATCCCCTCCCAAACTCGTCGGAAACCCCTCCCTCGGCCTTCCACAACCATGCAGCCCCCATTGTGAGCCCTCTCAAGTTGCGGCCCACCCTTTTCTTCCTAGGTTCTGATCTCAACAAATAAGCTACCTAGGGTTTACTTATAAAACATCTATATTTTGCTTTTGGGGGGTGGGTTTCCCTTCTAATTATCTACTGGTGATGTGGTAGATTTTTTTCGTACATCTTTTATCCATTTGGAGCAACGTTCTTTTTCATGGGTATGTAAAGTTCTTTCTTCATTGATTATATGCAATTGAATGTATTCTTCACCCCTTTTCATCTCTTGTGATCTAGCGATTTATTTATCGTTGTTCCGTTAATTTTTTTGTGGCCAATTGATAACTTTTGTACGCTACTTTTTGGATATCCTATTTGTTACCATTCACACAATGAGGTTCGGGTATTCGAATTCTATAATGAGATATCGCATGCAATTCAAGGCAATGACTCAGTATTAGCTTATTATAGTTATCTGACTCAGAGATGGGAAGAGTATGGTTCATATCGTCCATTAGCTGCTATAGGTCTTACCCTACAGGTTGCAGATTCCTTTATGGCTCGAGAAGAACAACAAAAAGTTTACCAATTCTTGATGGGTCTCGGGGCTGATTTTGAGCTTCCTCGGATACAAATTTTGAACAATTCACACATTCCTCCACTTGGTGAAGTGTATACACTGATTGAACAGCATGAGCAGCACCTCAAGCTTACTTTATCATCTGCTGTAATTTATGAGTCTACTTCTACACCTGACCAAATTGCTTTCTTACCCAATACAAAAAACATTCTTAGGGGTCTTCTTCTGCTCCGTCTTATGGAAAACGCCCTAAAAGGAAGAAACCGCAAGTGAACATTTTGGCAGAGAAGGGCATGCAAAAGTTACCTGCTAGAAATTATATCCAGAGTTGAGAAATAAGAAAGGGAAACCTCGTATAGCAGCTGTTGTTGAAGGTCCGATTGATTCTCATTCATCCACACCTAATGATCTGAATGTCAAGATTGAGCAGGTAGTTAGTTCAAAGATAGATCATATTCGTGAGTAATCGACAGGCTTCTACTTCTGAGCCTATTGCTACGACTGCATCTATCTCAGATACCCCTCGAGCAAACCATGTTCATACAACTGACACTCCATCTATTTAGGTTATGGATTCTGGAGCTATTGATCATATGACGGGTGAGAAGAATCTTTTTACTTACCTGCTCAACCCTTCTGTAAACACGTCCACCTTGTTGATGGGAATTCTAATCCCATTCTCAGCAAAGGCGATATATATTTCTCCACATACATAACGTTACACTCAGTATTACTTATACCTAATCTTGCTATGAATTTGTTATTTGTTAACTGTTTAGTGAGAAGTCTTAACTGTGTTTGATTGGTGTTATCTTCAGGACCTGCGTATAAGGAGGATTTTTGGCAAGGGATATGAGCGCGACGGGTTCCTACTACTTTATGGATCCTCCACTCGTTCCACCAGTTGTACCTTCCACTTTTACTCTTCATGCTAGTGTGTTGTCCGATTCAGGATGTTATGTTTTTTTCTTCTAAGACATTACAGTTGTGGTGTGATCGTTTAGGACGTTTCAATTTTCAATATTTATTTATTTTGTTCCCTAACTTAATCAAGGATTGCAATTCTTCAAAATTTCAATGTGTTGTATGCTCGTTATTTAAGCATACTCGAAACACTTACATCCCCCGCATGCATCGTACTCCTTGTACTTTTGACTTAATACACTCTGATATTTGCAGTCCTTTACATGTTACAGCTTTTTCTTGGGCATCGATATTTATGTCACTTCTATTGATGACTATTCAACGTGCACCTAAGTTTATCTGCTCCGTTAAAAATCTGATGTGCTACCCCTTTTTACTCAATTCTTACAATTTTTCAGAACTCAATTTAACATTATTGTTAAAGGGATTCAATCAGATAATGCTAAAGAGTACATCTCAAATAAATTTGTCTCTCGTCTTGCTCAACGGGATATTCTTCAGCAACTACTTGCCCACATACTCCCGAAAAAATGGGGTTGTTGAACGAAAACAAAAGTCTTATGGGGGTAGTCCGTTATTTGTTGAGGGGGGTGCAGGTTCCTCAATCTTATTGGCATTTTGTTGTTTTAATGGTTGCTTATCTTCTGAATCGTACTCCCAATCGGGTTATTCAAAACAAAGCTCTGTTACAAGCTATTTATCCTAATAAGAGTTCTTTTCTTATAATTCCGAATGTGTTTGGTTGTACATGCTTTGTTCATAATAAATCTCCTACTCGCACTAAGCCTGATGATAAAGCTATTCGCTGAATTTTTGTAGGATACTCTAGTATGTCCACGGGTTAATGTTATTATGATCCTATTACACAGCGTATGCATCATACTTTTGATGTCACTTTTCATACAAATTGTGTCATTTTTTGGTTACTCTAATTTTGTCCATCCTCCCCCCCCCCCCCCCCCCGAGACTCACATATTGTTCCCCGCCCTTGCCCTTAACTCTACTGCCTCTCCAGTTAATCAACCTAAGCAGGTGTATTCTCATCGCCCATGCTCGCATAACTCTACTGTCATTATTCCGACCTCCCCAAGTAACATTGATAACACTTTGTATTCAATTGAACATGTTGTTGAGACTACTAATGAGCCTGCAGATGATGACTTTGTTGCTATAGACCCTGGACCTCAATATCCTTTTCGGGAGCATCGAAGGCCTATATGGTATAGTGATGTTTGTTCTACACAACATCTTCTCTAACTGTGTCTTGTAGGGATCTATCAGATTCTTATCAGCTTTTGTTACAGCCACTTCATATACTCGTATCCCAAGGACGCTTTCTAAAGCTTTACAGTCCTCACACTGAGCTGACGCTATGCAATGTGAGATGGATGCTTTACAACGTAATCATACCTAAGATATGGTTTCCTTGCTTAATGGGGCTAAGACAATTGCATGTAGGTGGATATATGCTCTCAATTTCCTAGCCGGTGGGACAATGGATAGGTATAAAGCTCGACTTGTTATAAAAAGTTTTACTCGAATTCCGGGAAAAAATTTAGTGTTACCTTTGACCCCATTGTTAAACTCAACATTGTCCGCTTATTAATCTCTTTAGCTGCTTCGTTCTCTCGGCCGCTTCACCAACTTGATGTAACAAATGCTTTTCTTAATAGCAACCTTAATGAGGTCATTCACATGGACCTCCACCCGGCTTTCGTGGTGAGGGAGAGTATGCAGGGAAAGTCTGTCGTCTCCGAAAATCTTTGTATAGCTTGAAGCAGACACCACGAGCTTGGTTCTCTAGAATTAGTAAGGTTGTCATTGGTTTGAATTTACTAGATGCCATTCTGATCATACTTGCTTCGTCAAGCGAGATTCATCTGTGAAATGTGTGATTTTGCTTGTATATGTTGATGATATTATTAATACTGGAGATGATTATATTGGAAGTACATAGGTTAAGACTGATTTGGGAAAGGTATTTGATGCTAAATATCTTGATCAACTTCGGTACTTTTTGGGAATAAAAGTAGCCAAGTCTCATCATGGGATTTCTCTCTCACAACGAAAGTATGTTATGGATCTTCTTGAGGATACTGGAATGATTGGGAGTAAAACAACTTCATGTCCTATGATCCTTAATCTAAAGCTTGTTGCTGACACTTGTGAACCCTTGAAAGATCCATATATGTATCAACGTTTGGTGAGTCCCCTCATTTGCTTAGCCAATACCAGACTAGAGATATATCTTTTGTTGTTAAGAGAGTTAGTCAGTTTATGCATAAACCCTATCGGCCTCATTTGGATGTTGTGTATCATATTTTGTGATATATCAAGTCGCCTTCCCTGGACTTGGATTATTTTATACAGCAGGACTACAACCTAGAGTATTACAGAGTTAAATTGATTCAGATTATGGAGGAGCTTGTGATGATCACTCAACTACGGGCTTCCGTACTCTTCGTAAGAGTCATCTCCTGAAAGTAAAAAATATGTTATTGTTTCGAGTTCTTCGTAGAGGCAGAATATAGAGCCATGGTATGGGATACTTGTGAGATTATATGGCTTTGTTCTCTTCTTAGGGAGTTAGGATTTCCTGAAAAAGCTTCTTCTGTTCTACATTGTGACAATAAATTGGTTATTCAACTTGTTGATTCAGTTATTCACGAGAGGACAAAGCATATAGAGATAAACGTTCATTTCCTAAGAAAAAAGACTTGTCATGGGATCATCACCCTGTTGTCGTTTGTTTCTTCAGGAGAACAAGCTGTGGATATTCTTACCAAGCCTGTTAGTCCGTCTCCTATTCGCACTTCTATTAGAAAGCTTCAATTGATTGATATCTAAACACTAGCTTGAGGGGGAGTATTGTAATAATTTAACCCATACAAGGCTACTTTAGTCATTTACTAAGTTTTGTAATAACTTAGTCTTGTAGGGTTATTGCTGTTATTTAGTTATTAGATTACTTAGTGGCCAAGTATTGTAAAGCCTATATAAAGATCTCACTTGTAACATAAGAATCACACCTTTCTAATACAATCAATCCTCTCTCTATATTTCTAATTTTACCTCCAGATGCTAACAAAATTAAGTCTCTCACATCTATCGGATCAATAGCGTATATATTTGATGACAGATAACTTGTACATACAACAGTATAAATGGACATATACACGGGCACCAAATGGAGACATGGCCAAGATAATAATAATCATAAAAATAATAGTCATTAATAATAATGATATTAACAGATAATCGTAGTAAAAACAGAATAAGAGAGGAACAAAGTGGTATCCAAAGAGGAGTTACCTCACACCAATCAAAACAATCAAGTGCCGTCACTGTCAAGTCTGAGGAACCCTTGGTATGTTTTACCTCACGAAGTGCACGACACATTACAATTGGTTCCCAACTCAACCCAAACGTCAATTCAAGAACATCGCTAACAATCACGGGCTCTCCCATGACCCAATGTCTTTGGAAGTGCTCCAGGCTCCCCTGTGCAATGTCAGTTGCTGAAGGGCAATACAGATAATTGTCATCAGAATCTTCTCTAGAAGAAGCTTTTCGTAGATTTTTATTACCAACAACGGATTTGTAACAGGAACAGCGCTGCTTCGAAACTTGAGGCTCAATGTCAAGTTCATGCGTTGAAATTAAGTTTTCAACTTTCTGTTTCAACTCCAAAACCCAGCTGTCTTGAAACATGGATTTCAGCAACAGACGATCATGTCCGCAACCACCAATTTCCGTAGGGGGGCAAGGTATATCACCATTTTCCTTCCCCTCCCATTCATATATTAGCCTCTCATTATTGCCAACTCGAATTTCCCGACAACAAGTCAAACAGAGATCATATTCGCATTTCGGGCAGCTTCTATGAAAATCAACTATAGAGGTTTTGCAATAGTTACTGCAATAGAATGAGCTATGTCATTTAAGTTTGACAAAAATTATAGGGCTAGTTTAGTTGCGAGAAATGTTCTTTCCATTTTCCTGTTTTAGTTTTCATGTTCTAAATAAAAATTCAAAAACTACAGAATGCATTCATTTCTTAAAAAATTTAACATTGGCATTTTTCTTTCTTTTTTAACAAATTTGATAAAAATGAAAAATAAACAACATATATTTGTTTGTGTGTGTTTTACAAACGTGTAAATTTTCATATACACACACACACATACACACACGTGTTTATAAATTTGCATGTATATATACACGCACAGTGTGTGCACGATTGTAAACTAGCGTGTGTTTAAGGGTGTGTAAATTTGCATGTGTGTGTATGCGTGTTTGTGTGTGTAATTCTCCGCATGAAAAAAGTCCCACTTTTAAAGAGAGAAAACTTAGCAACCAATCTATTGAAATTTTCTACACCTAGTGCAAATTTGAATAGATCCGTATTCCAATTTTGTGGACAGTAAAAAATTGCATTTGAACACAAACTCCAATTTATAATCTCCGTAGAGAAATTTCCCAGGAAAGTCATATTTTCTTGTAACTAAACAAGGCCATAGATTCTAGATCAAGAACATTTATAAAAAAGAGTCGTACCAATACACACGCTCATCATTAGCACAAGATGCTTGTTGTATCTCTAAATCTGATGAAGATAACCCTGAAAAAATAAAAAAGTAATTGACGGCATAGAAAATTCTGTCACATATCCTAGTGCATCTCACCAAATAAATATAATTTAAAAACAGGGGACGGCCAACTCAATGCCTTTTCACCTGCACAGTGCCAAAGATCTTATTCACCCTATATAGCTTTTTGTGAGAAATTAATTTAACACTAAAAATAACAGCAGTCTACCACTTTGATGGTTGGATAGCTCTTCAACAAATATTGCTTTTGTAACTAATATCCTACAGTAGTGGAAATCTGGAACATGCAAATAACTATAACTGAGTTCATTGTCCTTTTCTATATCGAATGCAAGCAACGATACACATAATGGTCTGCCTGGCATTTAAGAACAATATAACAAAATTCATCACAAGGATATGCATTGCTCACTCAGTAGCTGCACTTAAAGGTCCGCTCGGTTCAAGGTAAAAAATATTTTTTACCCAAGTTAAAAAGCAAAATGGTAAAATTTATTTTCACCAATTCAGAGTTGAATTTGGTTCACTAATTGATCGAAAATCACATTATTATAGCGTGTGCACTTGTTTATAATATTATATGAACAAAAAAAAACTAATGACATATAGGTGAAAATACTTACTTTTCACCAAAGGTAAAAACTATTTCACCCCAAATTACCAAACAGGACCTAAATCAAGTCAAAACTGATGTTTCATAGTCATGCATACCTTGAATATTAGCCTCCATTTCCTTTTCCATCAGTTGCTCGTGATCAAACTGTTTCAGAAAAGGATAGAGGACATGAACAAGATACTTTAAGTGCTTGATCTTTTCATTCTTGTCGTTTGGCAATCCCGAATACTTGGAATCCTGCAAAAAACACCACAAGAACACTAGTTGTCTTTACAAGACCAGAAATTTGTTTGTCAATTGTGGAAGTACAATATCACAACCAACCAACCTTAAGTATATCATTTATACGCAAACAAGGTGTGCAATTGCAGTTTCCACAACAATACGGGCAGGCCTCTGCTACGGTGTCCTCCGATAGCCGAGGATACCTTCATTTCCAATGCAGAGTAGAAGAAACAGTGCAAATAAACCAGTTAATTGAATAAATTTTATTTGGATAAATGAGGATTGCAAAAATTAATCACAAGGGTTTATACAAGTTGAATTATTACTCCATACAAAGTCATGAAATTCAAACGAATGTAAATCGCAATTGACAATGAAATATGCAATTGTCGCATCTCATAAATTAGTCAATAATCAATCTACCGCTAAGGCATCGTTGATTATGTTCTCTCTCGTTGTTAAAAGGAAATGCCACGACGCTTGTATTGCTCTCCCACAACCCCGTTTTCACGGTTCAGGTTGCTCCCATTTCGCTCGCCACTACTACGCGAATTGCTTTTGCTTTCTTTTCCTCTGGCTACTAAGATGTTTCAGTTCGCCAGGTAGAGGTTGTCTCTTGCCTGCCCATGGATTCAGCAGCAGTTTGAAAGGTTAACCTATTCGGGAATCTCCGGATCTATGCTTATTTTCAACTCCCCAAAGCATTTCGTCGCTTACTACGCCCTTCCTCGTCTCTGGGTGCCTAGGTATCCACTGTAAGCCTTTCCTCGAACTGTATAGGAACAATAATCAATTTTAGCTCTAATGGTTTGTAGGGGAACCCTACCTTCTCTAATCCATTCGACACGTGCAATTTTTTTTCCATCGATACGCCCTGCAATTTGTATTTGAATTCCTTTTGCATCTGCTTATTCAGTTAATTCAATAGCCTTTTTCATTGCTTTTCGAAATGAAACTCTATTCTTTAATTGGCCGGCTATAAATTCTGCAAGAATATTAGGGTTTCCGTAAGGTTTTGCAATTCTTGTGATAGCAATGTTAAGTTTTCGGTTCACACAATTAAATTCTTTTTGTAGATTCATCTGTAATTCTTCGATCCCTCGTGGTCGACTTTCTATTAATAACTTTGGGAATCCCATATAGATTATGACCTGGATCAGATCGATTCTTTTTTGAATTTCTATACGTGCAATTCCCTCGACGCCAGAGGCTATTCTCATATTTTTTTGTACATAATTCTTGATACAATCTCTTATTTTTTGATCTTCTTGTAGACCTTCGGAATAATTTTTTGGTTGTGCAAACCAAAGGGAATGATGACCTTGGGTTGTCCCAAGTCTGATATTACAGTTTTTGCATTGACCAATCAACTAGGAATTTATACTCTCGCCATCCCAAGTTAATAAGTTGTCATTTGAAAGTCAAACATTTCGAGAAAAAAATTTACTTCTCAAACTTATCCTACTAAAAAAAACGATGAATACGTTGTGCACTTAGATCATTTAGACTAGGGATGTCAATTTGTGTTTTTGAACCGAGTTTCGGGGCCGACGCGACTATGGTTTTTGGGACAAACAATTTCTTAGATTATACACTCAATTAAACATAATTAAATATGATAACCCAAATAAAAACATGATTGACAAGATGCGAAAACATGACTCGTGATTTCCAGGTCTTTGACAATGAATTAAAACCATATAAGAAACTCAAAAACATTACCATTTCTTAATGCACGGGACGCAATATCGTTTTCCGCAGCACTTCCGGCACCTCACCACTCTCCTATCACTCTTCTGGCACTGATGGCACATCCTGCATTCATCTCCCTGTTTCTATTCATTCATTCAATATAAACATCTCAGGAAAAAAAAACGTTATTCAATTAAATAGATTAAAAACCACATAACATATACAAAAGAGACTGTGTGAACGTACATCGGTCTTGTCAACCTTCTTCGTATTACGATTATTATTATCCAATGAACAATTAGTTTTAAGTCGTTTGACATTCTCGATTTTAGGTTTCTTCTTCTTGCTTGAAAGAGACGCCTCTATTTTGAAACTCTGATTATCTCTGTTAACTGAAACATTCAGTGCCACGTCATCATCTACAGTAAACTTGCCTCGTTGTTTCTTCTGTGGAATGACCTCCTCATTAGAGTCGTAATGAGTGATTTTCCTCTTTCCTTTGTTTCGTTTGAGTTGTTTTCGCAGTTCGAAGATGTGATGCTTTTCGCAGTAGGACTTACCGTGAATTTTCCAGTGGTGACATCGCCAACCCTTGCCGTTGTTTTTAGTGCAACGTAGATCGCTGGGTGGTTCTGTGAAATCTGGTTCTTTCTCTTTGTTGACAGAGGTTTCCGCCATTTTGTTTTGGTTTGTGTTGAGAAATGACCAGTGAGTTTGTAGAGGGAAAATTAAGTTTGGGAATGCAAAAGAGAAAGTAGGGACTGTGGCGGAGTAATCGGTAAAAGTGAAACCGCCAATTTACCCTGTGCCCAAGTGTAAACTGGCTTCTCCTTTTCCAGCAAATGACTGGGCAGAACTAAGGGTCCGTTTGATAGCACAAAAATTCCAATGCAAATTCTCAAAAGTTGAAAAATTTTGGTATTTTTCAGCTTTTAGGTTGTTTGATAGTCTTAATTTGCCTTGGAATTTGATTTCTATGTACAACACCCCTTAAGCACAATTTGCCACCCTAGGGTGGAATTCAATTCTTTGGGGGGGTCAGGTTTTTGTTTGCCACCTTTGGGTGGCAAATCACTTAAAACCAATTTTTTTTTTATAACTCTATATATTTATTATATTTCATAAATATATAAATATATATTGTTAATAAATATATAAATATATATATTTCGTATATTTTAATATATATTCGTATATTTTATATATTTTAGCACATATATGTATATTGCGTATATTTCGTATATTTATATATATTTCATATATTTATATATTTCGTACATTTATATAATTTATATAATTCATATATTTTAATATATATTTATATTTCGTAAATTTTGTATATTTCATATATTCCTTATATTTAATATATTATGTATATTCATAAATACATAATATATATATGTATATATTTTGTAAATAATATATATTTAGTATACATATATATAATATATATGTATATTATATTCTGTATATATATATATATACATATATTGTATATATACATATATATAATATACGTTATTATATATATGTATATATTCATAAATACATAATATATACATATATTATACATATTATATATGTATATATTCTGTAAATAATATATATATTATATACTAAATATATATTATTTACAGAATGTATACATATATAAATGTAAATATATATGTATATATGTATATATTTATATATGTGTATATATTTACAGAATATTCAGTATATATGTATATATTTACAGAATATTCAGTATATATATAATTTTTTATATATGTATATATTTACAGAATATTCAGTATATATATAATTTACATATATATGTATATATTTACATAATATATACATATATATATGTATATATGTATTCATATATATGTATACAAAATATACAAAATATATGTTTACATATATACATATATATATATGTATATATTCTGTAAATAATATATATTTAGTATATTCATTATATAATATAATATATGTTCATATATTCATTTTGTACATTATTAAATGTACAAAATCTATTAAATATACAAAATCTATGAAAATATAATATATTTAATAGATTTTGTATATTTAATAGATTTTGTACATTTAATAATGTACAAAATGAATATATGAATATATATATTATATTATTTGCGGAATATATATATTCCGTAAATTATTATTAATTTTCGAAAAAATATACTAAATATATGAATATTCCAGAAATTAATAATAATTTACGGAATATATATATTTTGTATATTTAATAATATATATTTATTTTATATATATATATATTCCGTAAACAAATTTTCCACATTTATATCTACACAAGTTGGAAAATATTCATTTGCCTTGGAATTGTTTGCCCTGGAATCAAATGTCCTGGAATCATTTGCATTTTCCCAGTTTTCTATCAAACGGACCCTAAGGTGCCTTTGATTACAAAGTTGGAAATTGAATTGAAAAGAATTGATTTTCATGGAAAATTATTTTATGAAATTATTTTTTATGGAAAACTATTTAGTGGTTGTTTGATTACTTTTATTTTCCTACTAGAAAATCAACTATTTTCTAGCTTTTGTTGTTTGATTAGCATTATTTTTCAACTAAAAAATAAGAGGCTTATGACAACTGTATATATGTAAAAGTTTATTTTTTTTTAAAAACTATCAAATTTAAAACTTAATAAATAAATATCATTTAACTTTCAACATTTGAAACCCAAGAAACATGTCATTGAAATAATAAAAATATAAACTCCAATATTAAAATGCTTAAACGTTTATTACAAAAACTAGAATGTCTAAAAAAACTACAAATAAATAACCCAACAAAATAAAGAAGTCTTAAAACTATTAAAATACGATGTTAATTTGTCGACTTCTATCCCAACTTGTCAACAATCCAAGCACGTGCAAACTCGTCATCATCTATAAGGTGCCCTAGTGAGACGTCGGTCACGATAATGCCTAATAGTGTTATACAAAACTACCGCTTGCATTACCATTGCCCAAAATGCACCCACAAGCTGCCCATTGTTCGGTGTTCTTGCCATTTGAAAGTGATGCTTCACATACACAACGACAAATTATTAAAAAAAAAATTATAATAGTCGTACCAATCAAATTTTGATGATAAAATTAATTACAAAGTTAACGTTGAATTATAGAAAACATAATAATCTAAAGAGAGAGGCTCCCGTGCGGGAGCCCAAATGCGGGACTCCCATGCGGGATTTTTTTTAGATTTTTTTTTTGTGTGGGTTATAAACATTTCAGGGTACCCCTATAAAAAAAATCAGCTCAAAATAACATTTTATGTTATTTTTAAAAAATGGGTCAAATATTGACTCATTTTTTGAAATACCAAAAAATGTTATTTTGAGCTGATTTTTTTTATAGGAGTACCTTGAAATGTTTATAACCCACACAAAAAAAAAATTCTAAAAGAAATCCCGCATGGGATCCCTCATTTTGGCTCCCACTCCCATAATCTAAATTATAGAAATAATTACAAAAGCATTGATGTATTCTAAATATATGGGTATGATATTTCATTAATGACAGATATGAGTATGATATGGGTATGATATTCATACTCTAAATCTTTGCTGTAAGATATTCATTACTGACAGATATGGGTAAGATATTCATACTCCAAAACTAAAAACCCATCATCCATTTGTGGTAAGATATGGGTATGATATTCATAATCTAAATCTTTCAAAAGTCTTTGGTATACGTGTATATACCTATTATTTTTATATATGAGGTAAAACAGAAGGTATCTTTAGGGGTAAAACTGTTCGAATTTTTTTCTTGTGGAATTTTTTGTTCAGTAACACTACTCTGTTTTGTACTCTGGTTTTAGCTATGAGTTCGTTTTACTCTGTTTTGCACACATACATAATTGAGTGGGATATACACACACACACACACACACACACACACAAGAATGGGAAATATATATAAAAACAGTCAATTGTATGGGGATTACGGTCCAAAACAACTTGGACTGTTTTTTTCAATTTTCTTTCATGATATTCTAGGGCTTTTGCAAATGAACATGATTTTTTTTATTACAGTAATGTCTCGCCTTTTTCTGGCATTACTCACTGAGAGGGAGAGAGTAACATACCTACAAAGAGAGATGAATGACAAAGTTGGAGCCCAGCACTTGGACGTGAGAAACGTCAAATAAGAACGAAAGTGAGAGAGAAGGGTTTACTATCTCAAATGTATAATGGAGAACATGTTAAAAGTCGAAGATAATAAATAAGCACGATCAGTTCAGTTGGGTGGAAAAGATCGTGTAGAATTTTAAGTAGAATCCAATTCTTAGGGGATAGTGGGGAATTGGTTTCCAGCGTTTTAAGGGAAAATGGGTCACGTGAGCTCTTTTGCTGGAAAATAATTCTTTGGAAAATTTTGTAATCAAACGCTGTAAAAAATGGAAAACATATAGAATTTTTTTATTTTCCATGGAAAATATAGACAATCAAACACACCCTAAGGGAGTTAATTCATTAGAAAATGAATGGACATGTCCATTACGATGAATAGGGATGGCAATTTAACCCGATCCGTAGGAGTTTCATTTCGCTCGCTCCTAATGGGGCGGGTTAGGAGTTAGCTGAAATAAAACCACCCCGTTTAACTTATGCTTATATAAATATCATTTATATGTATGTTAATTATAATTAAATTATATATATATATATATATATATATATATATATATATATATATACACACACACACACACACACTCACACACTAAAAAAAATATTTATATGTATGTTAATTTTGTAAAAGATTTAAGTGAAAATATGAATTGACAATTGGGGGATTGTCTCACATATTGGAATACGAGCCATTGTATACCTCTAAGACTATAATGTAATATTTTTAAAATTAACGCAACCCGTAGGAGCCCCGCCCCGCCCCGTTTATTAAATGGGGCGGGTTAGGATTTTTGAAAACCCGCCCCAAACCCGCCTCGTTGCCATCCCTAACGATGAGTGTGTAATTGAAGAAATGAAAGGGCATTGGGTGGATCCGTGGGTAAATGAGAAATAAGAATTGTTAATCAATCTCTTTAATTAAAAATGTACATGTGGTGTTATGAAGAACTGACAAATGTTATCACTGTGTTCCGCTGTCAATTTTAATTATATACTATAATTAGTATATAATCTGTGCGATGTGCCAGCACTTATTAATATTTTCATATTCAAAATTTTATTAAAATGACAGATAAAAGTATGACCTCGTCTCAGGACAAGGGCCCCAACCTCCAACAGCCAAGCTTCAACAAGGAGCTCAATGATCGTTCCCAAGGCTCATCCAAAACTAGGGTCGGCCTTGTGCTCGTAACCTTGGCCACCAATAGGCCGATACCCCAAGGAAGCATTTCAGCAGCCAGGATGTATATCGTCCTTTATTCAGCTGACATTAGGAAATGGCCTGTTTAGGTCACCTCGGCCCGAACCCCTCAGTCGAGACCACACTTGCCAGTTTCTAACACAAAGTCAAGCACTGCATTAGCAACCTCACGCTCGATCAGGCCGAGACCTCTGCAAACGACACCATAATGTATGAGCAATAGAATGTTCAAATGCGACATGTACCACGTGAGCAATTCTGTTATAACCTGATTATTCCCTCACGTGAGAGGAGATTGCATCATCACCAGTTATATATGTTATGGACAGCTATCATCGTCTTAGTGAATGTCTTCATCATCACACGCTTACTGCATGCTTGGGGGTGCCTTACACCCCTTAGACATTATAAATACTTACCTTATACCTCTTGTAAAAAAGGACACAAAATAGTAATCCTACAGAAACTCTATCAAATTTATTGTCGTAGAGAGATAGCTTGAGTGTTTATATACCGAGGCCATTAGAGCCTCATTTTAGTGGACCACAAACACACTGCATAGTGGACGTAGGCCATCATTTGGCTGAACCACTTAATTTTGGTGCTCAATCCCTTGTTGCATCATCTTATTCTCTCTATTACTGTTGTATTGTTCACTTACTGCCATTATCATACCTATTTGAGCTAATTATCATTGTGACCTGGTGGTACCATTTTTGGTATCATCAGTCTGGCACCATCCGTGGGAACGAGAATTATCATCTCTTCCCTTCTATAGCTTATACTCACCAGAGTCTCTGGTGGTGAACCAGCTCTCCCCTCTTGTGGAGTTGTTTCACCATTAAAAGAGCTCTTACTGAGCTTCTAAGCTTTTACTCTCCAGTTTACAGCTCATCCATCAGGTGAGAAATGTGGCATTAAAATTTCCACCACCAACTGATCGTCCTAGCTCCAGTCATGCACCTCCTCAGTCAGAGATGGCAGAGGTGGCAGCAACATTGAAGTCATTGGTGGCTAGTCAACAGGCGATGTAAGAGCAGCTGGCTGCCTTCAACCAAAATGTATTGGCGAAACCCACGGGGATAACGCTAAAGATTATTACTCCAACAGCCTAGGAGCAGTATCTAAATGCCAGGGGACCACCCTAGGCGTCGCGTAAGGAGTTACCACCTCTTTAACGGTGGAGAAACGTTGCTGACCCTGGGCGCTTACGTTTGGGGAGGCAAGGTCACTGCTGCTTGGAGGACCGATATAATGACTGTGAAACTGAAAACATTCAGGCTGAATGCTGGGAGCCATATGAAGTGTCAGGAAATAATGTGCGCCCTATCCAAGCAAGTCGAGGGCACAGGAGGACGCCTTGTCATAACGATCAACCAAGGGGCTCATCTTTTAATTGGTTGAGCAGAGGGTCGGCCTTTGAAAGGCTCAGCCCAATGGGGGATCTTAGGATCTATTGTCCAGTTCAAAGAGCATTCCCGGATCCAGAATAGAAGAAGCAGGGTGTCGGCCCCAATGCGCCCAAGATGAGGGGCTAGGAGAAGTAAACAATTGACAGAGATCTGTGGCAAGAGAACCTTTGGTTCGGCCGGTCGAAGTGGCAGGGGAGAATATCGTCCAAACCGACGTTGTGAAAGCAGCCAAGAAACCTTAGAACGACTCAATTCAAATATTGGAGGACAAGATCGAAGATGTCCTAAAAAGTTAAGATCCCTTTACAGAGAGGCTATTCAGAAGGCTATTCCTTCGTGGTTAGGATTGTCAACTTTCCAACCTCGGCCAAGTTCAAGTCACCGATGATCACTTTCGAGTATGATGGGAGCACTAACCCGGTTCATCGCGTCTAGATGTACCAGTCGGCTGCAAACATCTACTCAGTCTCAGATGAGATAAGGTGTTGTGCCTTTTTAAGCTTTCGATAATAGTGCATAATTTAAACCAACTGGATATTCTGATTTAATTTAATAGAGGACTGATCACCCAGTATTTAATTAGGTGGGGTGTTACAGGTGGTATCAGAGTCAGGTTCTAGAATCCTTAGGATATGTTCGGTTAATTATGCATTTTGCGTAACTTTTTTTGATATAGAGCCCTATATTTAGAACTTTTGTATTCATTAATTGCGCATTCTACGTTTTCATCTATTTGAGATACTTACTGTGGACTTATAAAGCTTATCTCTTATTTTAGATGCCTCCCGAACGGGCACAGCGAGCCAATAAGGATTCCCAGCCCGAGCCTTAGCCAGCTCCGGCCCAGGGCACGATGAATGCTGCGAAAGTTACCGCTATTATAGCTCAGGCGGTGAATGCAACATTAGCCGTGGTACAATAAGCCCCACCACAGACACCAGTAGTGGCTCCAACACCAGTCCACGCTTTCCCTGATGCTTAGGAGCGCGTCAGAGATGCCTTTTAGAAGGCACACCCTCCAGAGTTCGCAGGGAGTTCTGATGTAGTAAAGGCGAGCCAATGGATGAAGGATATACAGAGACACCTGAGAATGTATGAGTGCACGGAGGTGCAAAGCATATTTTGGCTCCCTTTAAGTTGGTGGGAGCAGTGTTACAGTGGTGGGAGTCCACTACCATTGCGGAGGAGAGAGACGGCTTGACTATTCGAGAGTTCTGGGTGCAGTTTGACCGCAAGTACTTCCCTTTCGCCGTGCAGATCGAGATAAGGCGAAAGCTGTTGAACCTCAAACATGAAGGGAAGACAGTTACAGAATATGAGGAAGAGTTTACTGATCTTCTGAATTTAGTGCCAAATGAGATCCCCGCGGAGGATAAGAAGACCAGAGTTTTATGGATAGATTGACTTGGAGGATTCGCCAGCATTTGTTAGGGAATCTTTTATTGGCCACTTATTCTGATGTGGTTAATGTTGCCCTACTACATTGCCAGGACCATCACTTCCATCAGCAGGGAAGCAAACGAGTCGGGGAATCCAACCAGTAGGGCCGGACAGGAGGTAGTAGTGTTGGTGGGGCACCCACGGCTCAGGGACAGGTCCGTTAGGGTGAGCAGCGTTCCCATCAGGGGGACCCTGCAAAACGATTTCATTCTGGAGATTTCAAACAGGGGCAGGGAGGTTTTAGGCAGGGCCATCATGGCCAGCCTAGTTAGCAGTAGGTGAACACGGTTCGAATTGGTTCGATTTCATTACTAAACCAGAACCAGAACTGAGGTGGTTCGGTTCCAGGATTTTGGAATCAAAACCGAAACCGAACCAAACTGAATCGATGGTTCTTGGGTTGGTTCGGATCGGTTCCTGGTTCTATTCACTTTTTGAAATAAAATATTCAATTATCTTTCAAAAATAATTTTAAAATGTAAAAACAACATTTTTCCTTTCATAATGCTCTATCATATTATTCAAATATAGTTTTCAAATATATCCCTATTCTTTTATCATATTTTAATATTTAACCATTCCTTTTTAACATTAAAAAATAACATTGATATATACTCACATCACACTTAAAAGCAGCATAAATTTCACATTACACTTGAAAAAACAACATAGATGGTTCAAATTACACTTGAAAAAACAACATTAAAACAGCACCCAAAAGTCATTTACATAGCAGCACTAAAAGTCCTTAAAAAACAGCACTAAACAACTAAAAAACAACAACATGACAGCATCAAAATAGCACCCTAATAGCTCCCAATAAACTCCAAAACAGTACCATTTAACTATGAATAAAATTAACATAAAATAAGCACACCTAAAAATAAATATTTAATGAAAAGGGGAGCTAAAAACAATACCATTTACCTTAATACGGAGGATTTGAGAACACATTAACAAGATCGGGATCTTTCGTAATGGCCGAAATAAAGCACAAATATATAACAAAAACATTCAATAATAAAACACATATTTAATGAGAATGTTTAATAACAAATAATGTTAACTTACCGGACTCAAGATCACTTATTTCATCCATTCTCATCTCAATATTTATAGGAATTGGTGATAAACGTAACCAATCTTGGGCACATATTAAGCACTCCGCAGTTCTAGGAGTTAATGAACTTCGAAATTGATCAAGTACACTTCCACCCATGCTAAAAGTCGATTCCGAAGCAACCGTGGATACTGGACTAGCCAAAACATCTTTTGCAACTAAAGAGAGAACCGGATACCTAGTGGAATTGAGTCTCCACCAACTTAAAATATCAAAGTTAGACATGTCATTTTCCACATCTTCTAAATATCTATCAACCTCCGATTTTGCATCAACATTTTCTTCTTTTTATAATTATTGAAAGAATTCTGATCGAAGAGATTTCATTTCATCGTCTTCCATAACTTCACCAAACTGATCAACCTCCATTTGTTTTGAACTTTGAGTTTGAGTTCTTATCGAGTGGGAATCCATACTTTCAAGCATTTGATAATAAACGAACATTCTAGTCAAAAGGTCTCTAATTCGCATATCCAAATCATTAACCTTTTCAAAGTGATACATTTTTTAGTAGCAAAATTTTCACATATTTCAACTTGTAACGAGGATCTAACACCACCGGAATCAATAACATCATATTAATTTTATCAATATTCCCTTAACACTTATCAAATTTGTCCTTCATCTTGATCGCCATTATACTCAATGTCAAGTCACTATTCTTGCTCCATTGGGACAAAAGTGCTTCAATTGCACAAATATCATGAAAATAATGATTGGCGGTAATATAGTAAGACCCCGAAAAACGTTTAGTAATATCATAAAAAACTTTTAAAAACTTCGCCAAACCCCTTGCATTTTCCCAATCTTTATTAATAGGAGCACCTTCCTTAAGATCAGAAGCAAATGTTGTTTCATGATCATCCACCATCCTTTCAAATGCCCTTCGAAACTTAATTGATGTTTCTAACTTGAGGTAAGTAGAGTTCCACCGCGTAGGAATATCAAGGCAAAGTGTGGTATTTGAGGGAAACTTTTCTTGAATACAACTAGTTTGAAATTATGTTACCCTTTGGGGTGAACTCCTAATGTACCTAACGGCTCCACGAATTCTAGCGATGGATGATTCCACCTCTTTCATCCCATCTCTCACAATCAAGTTTAAAATGTGGGCACAACACCTCATATGAAAAAAATCTCCATCTAAAACAAAAGCATTTTTTTTAAAGTTTATTTTTCAAGTAACCAATTGCGATATCGTTTGAAGAAGCATTATCAATGGTCAATGTAAAAAAAATTCAATGCCCCATTGAAGTAAGCACGACTTGAGGTCGGGGTACAATTAGTTACGTATTAGGGAGCAAGATGTCCCTAAGACTGCTTTTCTGACGAGGTATGGATCGTATGAGTTCGGGGTTATGCCATTTGGGCTAACCAACGCACCAACCATTTTCCTGGACTTGATGAACAGGGTGTTCAGAGAGTTCTTAGATCAGTTTGTCATTATCTTCATTAATGACATCCTGATTTATTCTCGAACTTAGGAGGAACATGCCAAACATCTGAGGATGGTTTTGTAGACACTACGTGAGCATGATTTGTATGCAAAACATGAGAAGTGTGTGTTCTGGCTGAGAGAGGTTCAGTTATAGGGGCACATCGCTTTTGCAGAAGGGATATCGGTAGATCCCGGGAAGGTGTCAGCGGTGAGGGAGTGGGGAAAGCCCATGATGCCAACTGAGATACGTATTTTCTTAGGACTGGTAGGATACTATAGGCAGTTTATTCGAGGATTCTAAAAAATAGCGGGTCTATTGACAAACTTGACTCGCAAGGGGATGCCATTTATATGGGATGATGCGTGCCAGTTGGCTTTTTACGAGCTGAAGGACAAGCTGACTTCAGCACCAGTTCTATCACTACCGAAGCGGGGGGTGGAATACCTGATTTACACTGATGCATCCTTACTAGGACTCGGGGGGGTGTGCTTCAGCAGGAGGATAAGGCGATTGCCTATGCTTCCCGTAAGTTTAAACCTCACGAGAGGAGTTATCCCACTCGCGACTTGGAGTTAGCGACAGACGTGTTTGCATTGCGTATATGGAGACATTATCTTTTAAGGGAGAGATTCCGCTTGTTCATAGATCACAAGTCACTGCAATATATGTTCACGCAACGGGAGTTGAATACGCATCACCGGAGGTGGCTTAAATTTGTGAAAGATTATCAGTTCGTCATCCATTACCATCCAGGGAAGGCTAACGTGGTAGCAGATGCGTTGAGTCGTAGGCTAGCATGTGAGGTGGTCGAGGCGTGGAAGACGAAATGGAAAGAACTCGGACATCAGGAGTCAGTTACCCGCTCATTCATGTCATTGACGAAATGAAAAGAACTCGGACATCAGAGTCGGTTACTCGGAATGCGACCCCGACAAGCAACACTCGTCTGCCACCTCTTTGACCGCACCTCATCCATCAATCTGCCACATATCATTTTCCGCGATATCTACTTTGTGGCTTTGAATGAAAAGGGCATTACCTCCATTCTTATTGTTCACCTCTTCGGTCATCATGTTGAGACTCTTCGCCTTTCAAACCCTTTTGGGCAGGCCACCCGGACTAAAAGCGAGAAATAAAGGGCCATTATAAGGGCCCAAGAAGATGAAGGGTCCGATGAGGACGAGAGTAGCGAGGAGGAGGATGCAGCGGCCGACGTCGAGATGGGGGAACAAGGGGTGGGATCCGATGCGAACGAAGACGATTATGATTTCGAGCTTCCCGATAATGATTTTGATGCACGCCTCACCACCATTGAAACAAAATTTGACGGGTTCATAAATCAATACACAAGGGATTAAGCGGCCAACCAACGCGCTTACCAACGCGATACGAGCATGATGCATTGTCTTCAAGCTCATATGTATCAACTCAATTTTGGTGGGCCCCCTTCGAGCTAATTTTATGATCCGTACGACCCAAGCACGCCTGGAAGCTCCAACCCCCCGCCTCAGTGAACTTTTTGTTATTTTTTGTGTCGATTTTAATGTTGCTGGTTATTTTGTATGGTTGTATGTTTTCCTTATTTTTTTTGCCCCGTTTAATGTACCACAACCCTTATAAATAAAAACCCGCATTTTCTCCATTTGTTTATTTTATTTATCGCACTACTTATTTTTCCTTATTTAGATTTTAGTCCTTTTGATTGGATACAATGCAAAAGTCTAAGTTAGGGTGGGTGACGCATGCGTATTTCTTAAACTTCACAAATTTTCAAAATGACAAAAGAATTAGAAAACTTCAAAATTTCCAAAAAAAAAATGAAAAACTCAGAAAAAAACCAAAAATATTTTTCTTCAAAATAAATAAAAATTGGAATTTAAAATTTTCAAAATATCATTAAAATTTTGTTTAAAGTCTCAAATTGTAAAAACATAATGCACAAAGTCGAAATTGACCAAAGATGGAAATTGAGCGAACATGGACGGCTTAACGAATAAGTGTGGAGATTAACCAACCCGGCGAGTTTCGAGCCTATCCTTTTTTTTGAGTTTATAAATCAATCCGAGTTAATGGTTAACTCAAAGCTCTATTTTACATTTACAAAAGTCGTTGAGGATCTCAATTCCTTTGTTTTGATCGGTTACGGGAAACGTGTGAGATGCTATCTTAAAAAACGTGCTAAATGAATCTCTAAATTAAAATTCACCTCAAGAGGCATATGGTAACACAATTAATAATTGGACAATGAAGTAGGCCCTCGTTTGTTACCCAAAAATATTGGTCAGAAAAAGTCCTGAATTTTTTTCCCTTTTACTAACCAATTTGGGCCAACTAAATTTTTTCCTTTTCGTTTGACTACCCGAAAAACCTAAATGGCCCGAATTTGAGAAAAGTGAAATCCCAGAACATTAGTCCAATTAGTGCAAATAAAAAGGGGAAAGAAAAATAGAACATGCTTAACAAAAATAGCAAGATAAACAAAATAGAAAAAAAAGAAAAGAAAATAGCAAAAGTTCGGAAAAGCTTAATGGACATTTCAAAAAAAAAAATCCAATTCTGAATTTCCCAACCAATTCCGTGTTACCCAATACACCTAAAACCCGAAAAGTCCTAACCGAGTCCAAATTGCGAAATTGGTTATCGCGTGGAGAGCTAAGGCACAAAAAGATAATGAAAGAGATTAAAGGCGTAACATAGAGGCGATGTTTCCCGTTTCCTTGTGACCGTATTCTAATGATGAGATCTTTTTACCCCATAAATTTTCGTCTTTTGAATTTAGTATGCGTGAATTCGTGTTTCAATGCATTTACTCTTTATGACATGCATACCGAGAGAATAACCACATTTTCGAGCGATTCGTTTGAGAGAGCACCCAGTGAGAATTTGAATCAAAAGGGATTTTCGATTAAGTAACGTAATGTTCAATTGGTGGAAATTGGCGGTTAAATTTCGGGCTTCACACACACACATTGTGAGGTGAGACTCTCAGATTGAATTGATGATGAGTATTTTCTGAAAAAGTTTAAATTATACAATTTTTGGTTATTTTGAGTTTTCCTTGAGTCGAATTTTGTGGGTATATTCGTTGCAAACCCTCACGAGACACAACTCGTCCTATTAGGGTGACCTAGGGGTATAAAGGCTTGTTTCATACGCTAAATGCAATCGCTTGCCCGCGAAAGTTGTATTCTATCCAAATAAAGCGATTTTTTTTTAGAGTTGACCCATAGTTACATTCTTTTACATTGCTCGGGACGCGTAAAGTTCTAAGTTAGGGAGGTTTGATTAGGCTAAAATTCTTCCGAATTTATCCCTTTAATTTAGATCATTTTATTATCTCGAGTAACGTAAAATGAGTGTAATTATCGCATTTCTTTTATAATAACTCCTTTTAATAAGTACATTTAGTTTTGTGTATTTCTCCTAGGTTTTGTAGGTATTTGAAGCATCAAGGAATAATGAAACTAGAAAAGCAATGAATAGAGTCAAAGGAGGAAAGTCAAAGGGCAATTTCATAAATTTGTAGCCTTCGTCCGGAGTTGAAGCCAACTAGAGAGTTGAAGAGAATTCAATTTCAAGAGCATTGGAGAAACGACAAATCAATCCGAGCTACGGTGATAAAGTTACGAAGATTTGAAGTTGAGAAGGAACATGAAAAAACCCTCGATAAAAAAGGCAGGCGATCCGGACCTTTTATTGAAAAATGATCCAAACCGCTTCAAAATAAATGTTCTGGATGAAAAAAGGTGGCGATCCAAACCTTTTTCCCAAAAAGGATTCGGGTCGCCTTGAAAAAAATTCTCTGCCAGGAAATAGGGGTGATGCGGACCATTTTCCCAAAAAGGATCCGGACCACCTCAAGCTAAGGAACTCTGTTTTAAATAAGGGGGCGATCTGGACCGCCTCCGCCAATAGGTCCAAATCGCATTGGATTTTTACAGATTTTCCAATTCTTTCTAAGAGTTTTAATTGGGTCAAACTCTCATAAATTTCGAAGCTATTTATTCTAGTTTATTACATAATAATAGGAGTTCAATTTTTAGGTTAACTAATTAGAAGTAGAGGGTTTTTGTAGTCGAAAACCCTCGTTTTCCATTAGAAGATTTTGCTGTAATGGTTTGAAGTTAATTTCTGCAATTCAAGTAACATCTTTTCCTTTAAATTTTCAATTGCTCATTAGTTTAATTGTTGATTTGAATCTGCAATTCTATTTTCATTTAATTTCTTTAGAGTTAATGTTTTATTTCTTAAAAACACTGCTTTTCTCTAAGTTAACCATGTCTAGCTAATTTTCTAAGGGTTGGGGTGCATGAACCCCACCCGATGTAATTCACGATAATGGGAAGTAGACTTTTGAATTAAAATCTTATGTGAATCGTGATGCGTAACGGTTGCAACCGTCGTAGGACTTTTGATCTCGTTTGCTCCAAGTAACCGGGATGCTTAAGAGTGTGATGCGCGTATCGGTTAATGCGACACCGCTTTGTTCTTGCCTTTGATTTCAAATGGTGCAGGCTACGATCCCTCGTATATGGAATGCTTAGGATTGATAAAGACTTGGTTCATTTAAAATCTTAATTTCGAATCTAGTATCCTATGAAGTGAATTACTAGGGTGTGGGGGATTGCAATTCAACCTCTTGTTCTCATTTCATAGTGAAATCATTGATCCAATTATCATTAGCATTTAGTTCAATTAGCGTAGTTGCATATTGTTAGTTCTTAGTTTCGACTAGTAGTTACTCTAAAAATTGCATTTAGTCGTAGTTGTTTCATCCCCCAAATTATCTTTTCGTTTCTTTTAGAGTCAAAGCTAGGATTGCTTCAATCTTTCAACGTCGTCACGACTTAGTTCATCCTGTTTCCCCGAGGATCGATACTCGACTTATCGAGATATTACTTGAGCGACAAGCTTGTACTTGAGCCTAGATAGCACGCACTCAGATACACATTTGTGGTCGCGTCAACATCCCAGCTGTGTCTCGGGGTGCAGTTTTGTATATATATAATAGAGTGTATGTACATATACTTATAATACTACCTACTGTGTGAATTAAGTATACATGAATAACAATTAAATCTGAAATGAATTAAGTTGGTGAACACTTTAATTATATTGAATTGAAAAAGCGCTTATCCATGTTAAAGAGATATTGATTATAGGGATTATGTATATTGTGAGGGAAATACATGGGAATGATATTAGGTAAGGATTAGATGTTAGACAGGAAAGGACTAGTTAGCATGGGAATAGAAACTAGTAGGGTTTGATGGTACGTTAGGCGAGCACACTAAATGAGAGATGAGTATCTTAAGTGAGTTCGATAATCTAACTTGACTAATATATGTGCTATTAAATCATTTTAAGCACTTGCTGATTTTTAAACTATTTTCAACTCGGGCTTTTACCCATTTTCTACAAATCTCTTTTCTTGTCAAATTATTTTAGGTGCCCAACTACAGGGACACCAGGCATAGGAGTTTCATTCACTTGACGAGCTGTAGCTGCTGTCGAAAATACAGGACCTTGGTAGTAGACGCCTCTATGTCCATTATTTCTTCCTTTTGAATTATTTCATCAGTTAGGGCATATTGCTCATTTTCTATTCAGATATTCAGAAATATTGGAATTAGTTATTTTCTTTCTTTCAGTTGTTGGTTTATTTCTATTGGATTATTGCATTTGGGACTTAGATTGGATGTGTTTACTCCAGTTGTACTTATTATTGCAGTTATTTCCTATCATATGAAATTGGTGTGAATGGTGGTTGTTTATTTATTCGTTAACCTAGTTTAATATAAATCCAAAGATAAAATTTTCACATCAACCCTTTTAAATATTAGGTGGTTAGTATTTAATAATAAAGTTTTCGACAGTGGTGCATAATCTGAACCAACTGGATATTCTGATTTAATTTAATAAAGGCTTGAGCATCTGGTATTTAATTAGGCGGGGTGTCACATGTGGTATCAGAGCCAGGTTCTAGAGTCCTTAGGATCTATGCGGCTTATTATGCTTTTCTCGTAGCTTTCTTTGATATAGAGCACTATATTTAGGATTGTTGTATTCATTAATTGCGCATTCTATGTCTTCAACTATTTTAGATATTTACTGTGGACTTATAAAGCTTATCTCTTATTTCAGATGCCTCCCGGACGTGCACAGCGAGCCAATAGGGATGCCCAGCCTGAGCCTCAACCAGCTTCGGCCCAGGGCACTATGAATGATGTGTAAGTTGTCGCTATTATAGCTCAGGCGGTGAATGCATCATTAGTCGTGGTACAGCAGGCCCCACCACAGGCACCAGCATTGGCTCCGGCAACAGTCCACGCTTTCCCTTATGCTTGGGAGCGCGTCAGAGATGCCTTTTAGAAGGCACACCCTCTAAAGTTCGCAGGTAGTTCTGATGTAGTAAAGGCGAGCCAATGGAGGAAGGATATACATAGACACCTAAGAATGTATGAGTGCACGGAGGTGAAAAGGCAGATTTTGGCTACCTTCAGGTTGGTGGAAGCAGCGTTACAGTGGTGGTAGTCCACAACCACTGTGGATGAGAGAGACAACTTGACTATTTTAAAGTTCTGGATGCGATTTGATCGCAAGTACTTCCCTTCCGTCGTGCAGACCGAGATGAGGCAGAAGCTGTTGAACCTCAAATAAGAAGGGAAAACAGTTGCAGAATATGAGGAAGAGTTTACTAATCTTCTGAATTTAATGCCAAATGAGATCCCGACGAAGGAGAAGAAGATCCATAGGTTTATGGATGGAATGACTTGGAGGATTCGCTAGTAATTGTTAGGGAATCTTTCATTGGACACTTATTCTGATGTGGTTAATGCTGCCCTACTACTAGGGGTGGCCATAGGCCCGAGGCACGCCAACCCAATCCAACCCGCCCAATAAAAAATATGGCTTAAGTATGGTGAATAGGCCCGCAAAGCGGGCTTGACAAAATTTGATAGGCCCGATTTTTTTTTGGGCGAGCTTGGGCATGAATTCTTAAGCCCGATGAGGTCCGGCCCGACCCGAGGCTCAAGAATTATATATATAATATTAATATATATATATGTGTATGTGTGTGTGTGTGTATTAATTTATTATTAAAGTGTAAGACTACAAAGTTATAAATAAATATATAAAGTGGGTAACTTTTATAAATATAAAAACATATACTAAGTCTTTTTATGTAGAGTGGGGTACTTTATATATAGACTCTGTAGTATATAAAGTTTAAAACATGTTTTTAATTAAAAAAAATAGGTCTTTGACTAAGAAAAAATAGATTTTTTTTAAAAAAAAAAGCAGTAATCGGGCTTGGCCTACGGGCCTGGGTAAAGAGCTTTTAAATCTGGGCGGGCTTGGGATCACATAATAAGGCCCGATCTAGGCCTGAGCGGGCTTAAGATAGCTCATAATTTTATAAACCCAGATCGAGCCCGACCGGATCTGCCCAGGCCCAACCCATGGCCACCCATACCTACTATATTGTCTGGACCACCGCTTCCATCAGCAGGGAAGAAAACGAGTCGGGGAGTCCAGCCAGCAGGGCCGGACATGAGGTAGTAGTGACGGTGGGGCACCACAGCTCAGGAGCAGGTCCGTCAGGGTGAGCAGAGTTTCCATCAGAGGGACTCTGCTAAGAGATCCCATTCTGGAGATTTCAGACAGGGGAATGGAGGTTTTAGGCAGGGGCAGCCTGGTCAGCAGGGGCATCAGTTGTTCCAGCAGGGCTAGGGGAGGGGTGGTAACGGCCATCAGGGCCGATGAGAGTAGGGGCAGAGGGGAGGACACTTTCCAGGAAGGTGTTTTACTTGTGGCAACACTGGCCACAAACGTCAGGACTATTCTCAGAGGGGTAGAGCCTCGCAACAACAGTAGGGCGCTCGTCAGGTACCCCAACAATCGATATTTCCAGCCGCCCTCCCACCACCACCCCAGGTACCAGCTTTGCTAGCCATTTCAGCAGCTCCGATTAAACAGGGACAATTGTAGTATGGGCATGTCTACAACGTCCATCAGGCCATGGTTCATTAGGCCCCGCCTGCAGTCGAGGGTACGTTTTTTATCCAGGGGACTTTGGGGCGGATATTATTTGGCACGGGGGCTTCACATAGTTTCATTGACACTAGTTTTGCACGCTCCACGGGGTTATTAGACACAACAGGTTAGCACAGTTACTAGTGTAGACTCATCAATGGGCTACGAGTCTTTAATATTCTTTATATGTCGGGGAGTAGGCATAGAAATTGGGAGATTGATTTTACCGACCGATATGCTTATCTTAGAGATGCACGAGTATGACGCTATTATCGGGATGGATTGGCTAGTTACGTATAGGGCTATGATTAATTACTATAGCCATAGTATTATGTTCGCCATACTGGGTCAGAAGATGTTTTTGATGTCGATGTCTCGTCCCGAGGGAGGTTGGTCGACCCATTTATATTATATATAAGAGGAGACTTCTAAGGGAGTGGTGATACCGTTTAATTCGATTTCGGTTATTCGAGAGTTCGCGGATGTATTTCAGGACATACAAGGATTACCACCCAGTATGGAGATAGAGTTTGTGATAGATTTGGCGCCAGGCACTCGCCCGATAGCCCGTGCACCTTACCATATGGCTCCGGTAGAGATGAGGGAGCTACAAGATCATATCGAGCAGTTATTGGGTTAGGGTTTCATCCGTAGGAGTACCTCGCCTTGGAGTGCTCCTATGTTATTCGTAAAGAAGACAGATGGGTCGCTACGGTTATGCGTTGACTACTGAGAGTTTAATAAGGTCACGATACGAAACAAGTACCCGTTGCCCCGAATCGATGACCTATTCGATCAGTTGAGGGGAGCTTCTTATTTTTTGAAGATAGACTTGAGGTTGGTGTACCATCAATTATGTATTAAGGAGCAGGATGTCCCTAAGACTGCTTTTCTGATAAGGTCTGGATCGTATGAGTTAAGGGTTATTCCATTTGGGCTAACCTATGCACCGACCATTTTTATGGACTCGATGAACAGGTTGTTCAGAGGGTTCTTAGATCAGTTTATCATTGTCTTCATTGATGACATCCTATTTTATCCTTGGACTGAGGAGAAACATGCCAAACATCTGAGGATGGTTTTGCACACACTACGTGAGCACGAGTTGTATGCAAAATATGAGAAGTGTGGGTTCTAGCTGAGAGAGGTTCAGTTCTTGGGGCACATCGTTTATACGAAAGGAATATCGGTAGATCCCAGGAATGTGTGAGCGGTGAGGCAGTGTGGAAAGCCCATGACGCCAACTGAGATATGTAGTTTTTTGGGACTGGCTGGATATTACAGGTGGTTTATTCGGGAATTCTCGAAGATAGCGGGTCCATTGATAAACTTAACTCATAAGGGGGTGCCATTTATATGGGATGATGATTGCCAATTGGCTTTTGACGAGCTGAAGGACAAGCTGACTTCAACACCAGTTCTAGCACTACCCAGGCCGGGAGTGGAATACCTAGTTTACACTGATACATCCTTACTAGGACTTGGGGGTGTGCTTCAGTAGGAGGATAAGGCGATTTATTATGCTTCCCGTAAGCTTAAGCTTAACGAGAGGAGTTATCCCACCCACGACTTGGAGTTAGTGGCAGTCGTGTTTGCATTGCGAACACGGAGATATTATCTCTTGGGGGAGAGATTCCGCTTGTTCACATATCACAAGTCACTTCAATATCTGTTCACACAGTGGGAGTTGAATATGCGTCAGCGGGGGTGGCTTAAATTTGTGAAAGATTATCAGTCCGTCATCCATTACCACCCAGGGAAGGCTAACGTGGTAGCAGATGCGTTGAGCCGTAGGCCAGCAGGTGAGGTGGCCGAGGCGTGGAAGAGGAAATAAAAAGAACTCGAACATCAGGAGTTATTTGCCCGCTCATTCATATCAGTGATGATGGTTACCCCCGAGATTATTACCAGGGTGATATAGGCTCAGGCAGCGGATTCTTTTTGTGAGGATCGGATTATCCAGCTTCTAGTCGAGGGAGCAGAGTCCTTCTACGTGAGCTCAGATGGGGGCTTACCCTTTAATGGCAGACTAGTAGTTCTAGAAGGGGAGGAGTTACGGCATACAGTAATGGCAGAGTCGCACGATTCCCGATTTGCGGTACATCTCGGAGGGGATAAGATGTACCAGGATATGAGGTGATAGTATTGGTGGAGTGTAATAAAGAAGGACATCGTCGAATTTGTTTCGAAGTGTGCCACATATCAGTTGGTGAGGACAGATAATCAGAGACCGGGAGGATTACTACAGCTATTAGAAATCCCTATGTGGAAATGGGAGAGCATTTCCATGGATTCCATCATAGGGTTGCCGACATCACAGAGGGGTCACGATTCTATATGGGTAATTGTGGATCGGTTGACCAAGGTAGCTTATTTTTTTCCAGTTCGGACAGACTATACTACGGGGTAGTATGCTCAGATCTTTATTGCCGAGATTGTAAGACTCCACGGGGTGCCCCTTGATATTGTGTCCGACCAGGATAAGATTTATGTGTCCAGATTTTGGGAGAGTTTCCAGCAGGCTATGGGTACCGAGTTACGATTGACTTCGGCCTATCACTCGCAGACGGACGGACAGATAGAGCGACAAATCAGATGTTGGAGGAAATGTTGCGGATGTATATCCTTGATTTTGGAGGGGGATGGCAGTCGTACCTTCCACTGGTGGAGTTTGCTTATAATAACTCCTATTAGTTTACTATTGGCATAGATCCGTTTGAAGCGTTACATGGTAGACCTTGTCATTCCCCAGCATGTTGACTTGAGGTGGGGGACAACAAGTTACTTGGGCCGGAGGTGATTCAGGATACCTCGGCTAAGATTGAGTTTATATCGAGTCGCATTCGGGTTACTCAGGATAGGCAGAAGAGTTGCGCCGATACCAAGAGATTCCTTAGGGAGTTCAACGTGGGGGATCAGGTGATGTTGCGAGTATCTCCTATGAAAGGGGTAATACAGTTTGGGAAGAAATGGAAGTTGGTGCCAAGATATGTTGGTCCATTTCCTATTATTGAGCGGATTGGCCCAGTAGCTTACAAACTTGAGTTACCGGAATACCTGCATAGGATTCATGATGTGTTCAATATTTCTTCATTGAGAAGATATCTTCAGGATGACTTGGCCCACACCCATATTGCTTTAGAGGAGAATGATCTATAGTTCGATAGTTCCTACGAGTAGGGACCAATTGCTCTCATAGACCGCGGCGAGAGGAAACTAAGGTCAAAGATAGTACTGTTAGTATGAGTGCAGTGGTGGCATCATAATATAGAATAGTCTACCTGGGAGCGTGAGGACGACATGCGAGACAAATATCCAGAGTTATTCCTACCAGGTATACCATTATTCTATTTTTTTCCAAATTTCAGGATGAAATTCCGTTATTAGGGGGGAAGTATGTAATACCCGTATTTTTGAGAGATTTTATTTTAATTATGGAATGGGGGTTAATTAATTTAAATGGAGAAAATTTATTTATAATTAATCCGGATTTGAATGTAATAATTACTAGAATGATGAGAGTTAGTATGTATTGGTGACAATTATGTTGAATATTACTTAGCGAGTAAAGTAATATATGATTACGAAAATATTATTGTGGTCGGGAGTGAAAAATACGTCAGTTGCAATACACTATACACTTAGTTGGGATGCGCGTGTGTGTTTTTAGTAACTTGTATGATCATTTCGAGTGCGCCGATGAACCCGAAAGGGTTGAGATAGTCAGAAAACTCTTCCCGAGTGTTTTATTTGGATTTCAGGACAATCTAGGCCAAGCCGACACCCCAGAGGGGTATTTTGGTCTTTTGAGATTTTGGTGAATTAAAATGGACTAAAATAGAAAATTAAAAGGGAAGTGTACATGGGTAATAGGTTACTTGTCAGTTTCCAAACCTAAGTGATAAAGAGAGAGAACCAAAGAGGGATAAGAAGAACTCCATAGGTGCTTTGGGATAAAGACTCAAGCTTTCACACCAAAAGTTCCACCAATACGTAGATCAGGAAGGGAGGAACAGGATCATACCAACTTCATTCAACAATTCATACCTTCGTGAAAAGGCAAGTGTTTATCTTGCTGGATTTTAGAGCATATATGATTCATGTTAATTTATATTGAATGGTTCAATGATAATATCATGTAATTGGGACTGAAATTGGGAAATTACCCATGATTGTAGGAATTTCATGTAGTTGAATAACTATACATTGGGGATTGGGAATATGAATTTGATCTGTTGAAACAACGAAATCATATATGAGTTTAGTTGGTCATTAATGGTGATTATATGAAATTAAGGCTCGTTAAAGATTTGAGAAATTAATCAAAATTCATGTTAAATTGAAGGATTTGATGTTAAAAACGGATGGGAAAAGGTTATAATACTATGGGATATAGTTTAGACTTTTTGGATTCAAATTATGATGAGTTTTAAATGATTTTACTGTTGAAAGAATTGGAAAAATGAAATTTTGGAAGTCTGGGACGATCTCGAAATTTTCGTTCGAAGACATGCCCAGGTCGTTCGAACGAGAATTCCAACGAGATTACTAACGAGATTTTAGAGTTCGTTCGAAGTGAGATTTTCGTTCGAACGTCCTCGTTCGAACGAGAATCCCTTGGTTCTAACGAGATTTTAGAAATCTAAAATTTTGCCCGAGCGAGTTAAAAATCCATCTAGGTTATTTCAAGTGAGAGAATAGGACCAACGCTATTCCGGAGTACCTTCATTTCATAATTTAGCTGTGAGAAGATTTGTGTAACTACTAAGGGAATGTGTTGAAGTGAGGGAGCCTTAAATAATGTATACTATAGAGAGATAAATCACACGGTTAAAGTATTGTGAGTAGTGAAGACAATAATACTACATATAAATTTGGGGACTTGGGTTGCGTGAATACCTGATGAATATGATAAGTTGTATGTATATACTTATTGATTGAACTATTATGTGTATAACATACCTACGTTTCTTGCAACCGAGTGGAGGTTGCGCGTTGTGGACAATCATGCCTTGAGGAGCCTTCAGGTGGGATTTTGATTTGTACCACTAAAGCATAAAACCTAGGTACGGGCTATCTGTGAGAATGATATTGATGACGTTCATATGGGTGCGTAGGTATGTACGTAGCCCATCGACTTGGAACTATGTTCGCCTCCAATATGTGTGTTTGTTTTGAAGGTTCGTGAGAGATTGAACCTATAGTCCTTTATGCAATGAGCGATGCACCAGGACATGATAACAGAGTATGCATGCACCCCAGCTGTGTCTCGGGGTGCAGTTTTGTATATATATAATAGAGTGTGTGTATATATACTTATGATACTACCTACTGTGTGGATTAAGTAGACAAGAATAATAATGAAATCTTAAATGAATTAAGTTAACGAATACTTTAATTATATTGAATTGAAAAAACGCTTATCCATGTTAAAGAGAAATTGATTATAGGGATTATGTATATTGCGAGGGAAATACATGGGAACGATATTGAGCAATGATTAGATGTTAGACGGGAAAGGACTAGTTAGCAGGGGAATAGAAACTAGTAGGGTTTGATGGTACGTTAGGCGTGCACATTAAATGATAGGTGATTATCTCAAGTGATTTCGATAATCTAACCTGACTAATATATGTGCTTTTAACGCATTTAAGCACTTGCTGATTTTTAAACTGTTTTCAACTCAAGCTCTGACTAGTTTTCTGCAAATCTCTTTTCTTGTCAAATTTTTTAGGTGCCCAGCCACAGGGACACCAGGCATAGGAGTTTCATTTACTCGACGAGTTGTAGCTGCTGTGGAAGTTACAGCACCTTGGTAGTAGACGCATCTATGTCTATTATTTCTTCCTTTAGAATTATTTCATCAGTTAGGGCATGTTGCTCATTTTCTATTCAGATATTCAGAAATATTGGAATTAGTTATTTTCTTTCTTTTAGTTGTTGGTTTATTTCTGTTGAATTATTGCATTTGGGACTTTAGACTGGATGTGTTTACTCCAGTTACACTTATTATTGCAGTTACTTCCTATCATATGAAATTGGTGTGAATGTTTATTTATTCGTTAACCTAGTTTAATATAAATCAAAAGATAAAGTTTTGACATCAACCTTTTTAAATATTAGGTGGTTAGTATTTAATAATAAAGTTTTCGACAGTGGTGCATAATCTAAACCAACTCTATATTCTAATTTAATTTAATAAATGACTGATCACCCGGTATTTAATTAGGCGGGGTGTCACACAGGGAAATAATGGGAGTCTCAGGGAGTACATTTGTAAGGACATAAATTTCCAATTGAGTCCCTGTATTGTTTTTACTTAATTCCGTGAACAAAATTGTGTTTGTAATATGTCATAGGGAGGATTTTATTTTGTCACGATCCCACTTGGTCTATGAAGTATTGAAGAAATTGAAGACGTTGCGGCAAAGCTTCAAAGAAATAATCATGCCGGTGTGTATTTGGTGCAAGTTTACTCGTCTTCAAAGTTAATTTCATTCCGAGATCACTCAGGTATGAATGCGTATAATTAATGGTGCTCGGAATTTTTTTATAAAAAATAAGGATGTAATTTTTATAAAGAAAAATGATTTTAAATGTTTTAAAAGTGTTTTAATGGTTTAAACTTCGTTTTATGATGATAAGCTCGAAATAGAGTTTGACTAATTTGAATCTCTTTGTTAAGAGACGTTTTATCTGAAAGTCAAATAAAGTCAAACTTTCGCGAGGTCGCTCGAACGACATTGGATCTCATTCGAACGAGATACAATGTCGCTCGAACGACATGCTTAGTCGTTTGAACGACACATTTTTCGAGGCGGTGTTTAAATCCTATTTAAACAGTGTTTGCATCATAATTTTGTAAGTGTGCTTTCTGGAAAAAAGTCTTACGAACCAGAATCTTATTTGCACATGTTTTCTAAGGTTTACAAAGCATAAACACATCCTTAGAGTTTGCAAAGATCCGAGTTATCATTCTTATATGTTTAAGTGATCTTGTTGCACCAAAGTTGTTTGTTCTACACATTGAACACAAAGGATTTTGCGGTGAAGAAGCGACGGACATCGTGTTCGACATCATAGACGAATCAAAGCCATATCGGTGGACACCGAGACATACGTGGAGGCGTGTGTTATGGACAGAGATCGTGGAAGACAGAATTTCTACGTGGGCACTAATGAAGAACGGTTGAAGATAAGAAGGAGCGTCAAGGCCCGTGGGGATCGAGTCTTAGTGTAAGGCTAATCTATCTTTGTAAAACCATTGTTCATAGTGATTGTCTGGCTTGGGCCGTCTGAGGTTGTTTTTCCGTTTTGAGTTTTTTCTTCGTACATCCGGCGTTGTGAGTATTCTTTACTTTACTTTACTTGCTTTAATCACTAGATGCATGTTTAGGATTAATCAAGATTAAAATTGGTTTAAAGTGAGAATTGGGATTTCACAACTTGGTTTGGTGCATAATTAAAAGTTGGATCTTTTTGGAAGAAAAATTGGTTTTATTTAAAACACACATATTGGGCACTCTTCAAATTGGTATCAGAGCTAGAAAACATTTTTATTTGTTTTGTGATCCCGTGTGTTTTCAAAGATGAATTCTGGATATAATGAATTTTCTCGAACTCCTTTTTTTGATGGCACTAACTACACTTATTGGAAGATGAGAATGAGATGTGCTTTAAAATCTATTGATGAGCGTGTTTGGCTTGCAGTTGAGAAAGGTTGGACACCCCCTGTCACTATTGTAGGTGAGGTCACTAGTTTAAAGCCTGTTGAGTCATGGACTGAAACTGAACAAAGACTTGCACAATATAATTCTAAATGTCTGCACGTTATTTCTTCACATGTCACACAGGAAGAATATAATATAATTATGATTTGTGAAACATCAAAAGAGGCTTGGGATATTTTGGCACTCACTCACGAGGGCACTAGCACGGTTAGGGCGTCAAAACTTCAAAATCTCACTACACAGTTTGAGACCATTAGGATGTTAGAGAGTGAGACCTTTGATGAGTTTTATGCTAGGTTGTCCAATACTGTCAACTCGTCGTTTAACCTAGTTGAGAAAATTACCGACAACCGTGTTATTAAAAAAAATCCTTAGGTAGTTGCCTAGTAGGTTTGATGCAAAAGTGACCATTTTAAACTCCTTGGGTAGGTTAGAGTCAACGAAACTATAAGAGATTGTAGGTGACTTACAAACCTATGAAATCGACATGATTACCTCCAAGCAAGTGCCTGAGAAAGAAAAGGGTATTGCTTTGAAAGCCCGGAAGGAGGAAATCAAAGTTTTGGATTCTGATTCCGATTCCGATTCCGATTCCGATTTTGAGGATGTTGCTTTGTTGGCAAAGAAATTAAAAAAATTTATTAAGTTTCAAAAACAATCGAAAGATGCCAATAAATTTAAAAAATTTAAGAACAACAAAGTAGATCCCACCTCTAAGGCTAAGTTTGAAAAGCCTAAGAGAGATGAGTCGGATAAGTGTTTTGGGTGTGAGGGATACGGTCACAAGGTTAAGGAGTGTCCCACTAGACTTAAGAAAGAGGGCAAGCAACCCATTATCTATAGTGCCACCTTAAGTGATAGTGAACCAGAAGGGGGAGAGAATTCCCCCATTGAGTGTAACTTTACTGCGTTTATGGCATGTCATATGAGCGACGATGACAATACTCATGCGAATGACACTTTCGAGGAGGTTTTGAGTGTATCCCATGTTAGTGAGGGTGAAGAGAGTGACGAGGAGGAGATAGATGTGAAAGAATTGCAAAATGCTTTAAATGAGTTGTATGCCGAAACGGTGAAGGTGAAAAAGGCTAACTCAAAATTGCAATCTAAGTTGAATGAGCGTGCCATAGAATATAATGATAGTTTGATTGAGGATCTTAGGGCACGAGAAAAGAAGTTTAGGAAGAAACTAGAGTTTGTGGAAAAAGAGAGAGACAATCTCCGTGGTTTGATAGAGTCCTTGAAAAAGGAGATTTTAGAGTTTGAGGAGACTAGGCATTTACTCGAGTCTAGGATTCACGAGTTGGAGGAGAGATTGAAAGACTCATCTAGAGTCAAGTTTGATTTGGAGGCTAGGTCGGAGAAGTTAGATAAGATCTTAGGCACCGTCCAAATTAAGGGAGATAGGGGTGGTATAGGTTTTGGTGAGAGAGTTGTTCTCATTCCCCCCGCACGTGTGAGAAACACTAGGTTGGTTAGAAAAGGTACACATAAAGGTAATCATTCCCACCACCGCTACTCTTGCACATTTTGTGGTAGGAAAGATCACCTTAGTCGTTATTGTTACGACCTTAGACAAGCTCCTAGGAAGTTTAAGAATAAAGTTGCCCCGGTTACCCAAACCCCCATGCGTCGTTTTACACCTACATTGGTTAGGAAATCGGATTTAGTGGCTTTAGGAATTAAACTTCATGATTCTCGTTTGGGTGCACTTGATTCTTCCCATGCTAAATCTAAAGGATGATAGTGTTGCCATGTTTGTCATATGCTAGTTTACTTCATGATATATTCATTGCTAGTATTATGCCATGTGTATCATTTTGTGTTCATTTGTTTGAATCCTATTTGAAAAATACAAAAATATTTTGTTTTTGAGAAAACACTTGAAAATCCAAAAAGATTTTGCTTTTCTTCGAGTCAATATATGTTTGAAAAGCCAAAAAGATTTTCGGTTTTTGTTTTTTGAGTTTACATGTTTGATGTGGCATATTGGTGTGCTTGGACCCCCCCCCCCCATCGTTTCATTATCCATGTGGCTTGTCATTATTATCGATACTTAGAATGATCTTAACCATTGTTTATATGGGGCTGTTTCGAAGTTGATATGCATCTTGATTCGACTTTGTATATATGCCAACATTGCACACATGCACGAGTTTATATGGATGTTTGACTTCTCTTGCATATTTGAATTTGGTGAGGCGCTCTTATCTCAATATTGTCATCTATGCGTAAGTAAACTTAAGTAGAAGTGTGCATGTAATAACCGTTTACCGTTAGGATTTGAATTGGAACAATGATGAGTGATTCATGGGAAAGGGTTGCGAGAGTTCAAAATTAACTCGTCGTGAAAGCCACCATTTAAAAGAGCCCAAAAGGAAAAGATAAATGCTAAGAAAGGGGCCAATAATATTTTCTCTAAGTTGAGATTGCTAGAAACCTGAAAAGAACTCGAAAAAAGTATGTTTATATGAGGGTGATTGGTTGGAGAAAACTTAAACGGGTTTGCACAACTAATCTTAATGTTGAAACATTGCAATTTGACGCTATTGTTTGTAGAATCGTCAAAATTATGGATTTGTGTGCATTTAGTATGTTTAGTTCATTAAGCTCACTTTTTAATTGTCATTTGGCTATGATAAAGTTTGATGATTTATCACTATCAATTAGAGCTTCTTGATCGTTTCGATGTGTTGGAATTGTGACTCATTTGTTGTAGTTTCACGACCATTCATTCCATGTCCATGTTTGAGCACATCGGTACTATGTTTGCATGTAACTCGCATTTTAAGTTTTTGTGAGTTTTTTGCGTTTTGTGTTAAAAGCTTACTGTTTTAGCACTGTTTTGCTTCTGTCATTCCCTTCCTGGAATTTTTTTGTGGAAATTTTTTCACTGGGCAATACTTCTAATATTTTTGGGAAACTGGGAAATTTTGGCAGGTCGCGTGAAGTCGTTCAAACGACATCTCATCTCGCGCGAACGACTTCTGTACTTCGTTCGAGCGACTTCTCATCTCGTTTGAGCGAAGTCTCTGGCTCGTTCGAACGACAGGGTGAAAAATGGCTTCTGATTGGTTTGCAGTCCTCTGATTTAATATGTTCTATTTTTGGTACTGCGGGAAGTATTTCCGGACTGATTGGTTTATATGCAGGTTCTTTTATGTTCCAAATTGGTATTTTGCATATGAGTCCGATTATCACACTTGATTTGATTGGTATACTCTTTGTGTGATTCCATGGTTTACTAGCTACTGATTTGTCATTATATGATCTTATTTAGCTAGTGGTTTAATGATTATCTAGCGGTTTTCATTTTTTCACAATTGGTATCAACTTGATTCTATTTGGTATCATATTCTCATGCTAGATATTTCATATTGGTTTATCTTTTCACCGACTTGTCTATTCGAGACAAAAAGGGGGAGAGATTTGGTATGTGATGTAGGGGGAGATTTTTTGTTGAGCGCTTCTTTATGATATTTGTTTCAAATTGGTATCAAATAATTGCTCACATGTTTCAAATGATTTGTTCTAATTAGAAATATAAATTGGTTTCATTTGTTCCTCCATACTTCACTTGGTATTTGTTTGTCTGTTTCTTGTGTGTAGGTATGCTTCAGTGATTCGAGATTTCAAAGACTACATCACAATCACATTTAGACAGTTCATGCTTGCCGGTGCTACATATTTTAGTCCGTGTCCTGTACTTTTTGATTTTGGGTTTATGGGATGGGACTTAGGCGTCATACGGCTTGACGGCCCGGTTAGGCATTTCATTGGTTTAGTTTTGTCTCGGAATAGTCAAAGGGGGAGATTTGTAAGGACATAAATTTCCAATTAAGTCCCTGTATTGTTTTGACTTAATTCCGTGAACAAAACTGTGTTTGTAATATGTCATAGGGAGAATTTTATTTTGTCACGATCCCACTTGGTCTATGACGTATTGAAGAAATTGAAGACGTTGCGGCAAAGCTTCAAAGAAATAATCATGCCGATGTGTATTTGGTGCAAGTTTACTCGTCTTCAAAGTTAATTTCATTCCGAGATCACTCATGTATGAATGCGTATAATTAATGGTGCTCGGAATTTTTTTATAAAAAATAAGGATGTAATTTTTATAAAGAAAAATGATTTTAAATATTTTAAAAGTGTTTTAATGGTTTAAACTTCGTTTTATGATGATAAGCTCGAAATAGAGTTTGACTAATTTGAATCTCTTTGTTAAGAGACGTTTTATCTGAAAGTCAAACTTTCGCGAGGTCGCTCGAACGACATGCTTAGTCGTTCGAACGACACGTTTTTCGAGGCGGTGTTTAAATCCTATTTAAACAGTGTTTGCATCATAATTTCGTAAGTGTGCTTTCTAGAAAAAAGTCTTACGAACCAGAGGTTAGAGAGCACGACCCAAATTTCTTAATATCTACACTTAGGCTTGAAAACATGTTTTTTGAGAGCAAAATGCCAAAACACCTACCAAATGGCCCCGTGGGAAGCGTTAAAACCTCGTACTGGACCAACGTAGCACTTAAGAACCGACCGGGTGGCCACGGGACCCCGAGTTTGAGAGAATGGCCCAAATTTCAGAATAGTAACACTTAGTCTTCAAAACTTTACATTAGAGGGAGAAACCTCAAAACATCTCCTAAAATTCCCCGTGAGTGGTGTCAACACCTCACACGGGAAAAACGTAGCTCGTAGGAACTGATCGCGTGGCCACAGGACTCTCGGTTTCAGAGCACGACCTAAATTTCACCATACCTACACTTAGACTTGAAAACTTTTCGTTAGAGGGCAAAACCCTGAAACACCCACAAATGGCCCCGTGAGTGGTGCCAAAACCTTACACGAGACAACGTAGCTCGTAGGAACCAATCGCATGGCCACTGAACCCCTGACTTGAGAGCACGACCCGAATTTCAAAATGTCTACACTTAGGCTTGAAAACTTGTCATTAGAGGGTGAAACCCCAAAACATAACCCAAATGGCCCCGTGACTGGCACCAACACCTCACAGAGGACCAACGTAGTGCGTAGGAACTGACCGTGTGGCCACGGGACCCTCAGTTTGGGAGCACAACCCAAATTTCAAAATATTTACACTTAGGCTTGAAAACTTGTCGTTAGAGGGTGAAACCCAAAAACACCACCCAAACGGCCCCGTGAGCGGTGCTAAGACCTCGCACGGGACAAACATAGCACATAGGAACTGATCGCGTGACCTCGTGACCACTAGTTTGATAGCACGGCCCAAATTTCAAGGTATCTACACTTAGTGTCGTTAGAGGGCGAAAATCTGAAACACCCCCTAAACGCCCATGTGAGCAGTGCCAACACTTCGTATAAGACAAATGTAGCGCGTAGGAACCGATCACGTGGCCACGAGACCCCTGGTTTGAGAGGACGGCCTAAATTTAAAAATATCTACACTTAGGCTTGAAAATTTTTCGTCAGAGGGAGAAACATTGAAACACCCACCAAAGTCCCCGTGAGTGGCGCCAACACATCTCACGGAACAAATGTAACTTTTAGGAACCAATAACATTGCCATGAGACCCCCGGTTTGAGAGCACGACCCAAATTTTAGAATATCTACACTTAGGCTTGAAAACTTGCCGTTAGAGGGTAAATACCTGAAAACCCCCCCAAACGGCCTCGTGAGTTTCGCCAACACCTCACACGGGACCAACGTAGCTCGTATGAACTGACCGCATGGCCAAGGAACCCCTAGTTTGAGAGAACGGTCCAAATTTCAGAATATCTACACTTAGGCTTGAAAACTTACCGTTTAAGGGAAAAACCCCGTAACACCCCCAAATGGCCCCGTGAGTGGTGCCAACACCTCGCACGGGACTAACATAGCTCGTTGGAATCGATCACATGGCTACGAGACCCACGATTTGAGAGCACGACCCAAATTTTAGAATATCTACACTTAGGATTGAAAGCTTATCGTTTGAGGGCGAAACCCGAAAACACCGCCCACATGGCTCCTTGAGCAATGCCAACGCCTCGCACGAGACCAACGTAGCTCATAGGAACCGATCGCATGGCCACCACTTCCTAAGTTTGAGAGCACAAGAAAAATTTTAGAATATCGTCGTGCTCTCAAATAGGGGGTCCCGTGACCATGCGAGTTTTTTCCAATTTATTGTTTAGCATTATGGTCATGTGGGGTTTACATTACGCATGTTTTATAATGTCCAAAAAATAGAGAAAATTCTATCTATTTTTTTTAATATAGTTAAAAACGGTCACAACCATAGTCCATGACCATCTCTATTTCTTTTGTCACGCATAAAAGGGTTCACAGCCTAGGGTCGTTACCATTATGGGAACATCAAAGTATGGGTCATGGCCTAGGGCTATGACCATTCTGGGAACATCAAAGTATGGGTCACGATCGAGGGTCGTGACAATGTCCGTGACCATTTTCATATGTCGAAAGATTGGTCATGGCTTTAAGCCATGACTAGCATCTTAAACCTTTGCATAAATGAAAGGATGAGTCAAAATCCAAGGCCATGACCAGCTTTGTGTATGGGTTACAACTAGTGTCCATGACCATCTGCCATGACCCAAGAGATTTGTGACCAATGTTGTGGTCAAGGATTTTGGTCGTGACCACTGAAGTTGGTCACACTTGATTTGGTCACGGACCAAATCCGTGACCCACAGCCAATAGTCAGGGATAAAATTTGTGACCAATCACCCAATTTGGTGTAGTGGAATGTTGCTCCCAAAGATTTAAACAATCATGAATTCATCATTGGGGCCATTAATTACTTCATCCAATGAGTCAAAGCTGAGTCATACGTAGTGCTGAATGCCAAGAAAGTGGCCAATTTTATCAGAAAGAACATCATTTGTCGATACGGAGTTCCCCATGAGTTAGTATCAGATAATGGGATCCACTTCAAAGCTGAGGTCACAACATTAGTCAAAGAGTACGGGATTCAGAGACACAAATCTTCTCCCTACCAACCCCAAACCAATGGTGTTGTCTAAGCTGCCAATAAAGTCCTTCAATAAAATCCTTAAAACCATAATCAACAAGATGACTGAGAGTTGTAAAGATTGGGCTGATCAGATACCTTATGCATACTAGGGCTACCGCACATCAATTAAAATGCCTACTTGGGCTACCCCTTATTCTCTAGTGTACCACATGGAAGCATTCCTACCCGTTGAGCTACAAATACCTTCCCTAGGCTTCATGCTTGAGAGAAAAGTTAGTAAAGAAGAATTTCATCAGAGTCGTTGGACAAATTATCACTCTTGGATGAAAAGAGGCAGAAGGATCTATATCATATACAGGGTTACCATCGTCGGATAGCTAAATCATTCAATTAAAAAGTCATGGATCACGGTGTCCAAGAAGAAGACCTTAGACGCAAGGAAATCATAAAATCTATCTGGGACCCTAGAGGGAAATTCAAACCGAATTGGAACGACCCCTATATTATGAAGAAAATTCTCTCAGAAGGCGTCCCTATTCTCACAAACCTCGATTGAGAAGATTTGGTGCATCCAGTCAACCTAGACAGTCTTAAATTTTTATACACTTAGTCTGAAATCTCGACATTCTATGACTCTTCTCATCCCCCTTCTATTCTAAAAAAATCTTCATTTCCCCTACCCATAAATACGTGGGACTCCTCTAAAAACATTTTCTTTTCAAAATGAAACTCATGAAATTTTTCAAAACCGACATAGGTATGTAGGCAGTCCATATGCTATACATGGTCTCGATTACCTTTTTCTCATAAAATTATATTCTTTTCAAACCTCCTAGAATCGCGATCCATTTTATCATTTACATGAATAAAAGGATTATGTATTCCTTTAAGATTGGTATTGATAATTCAAATGCAAAACTCATCAAGAGGCACAACAAAATATGATCAAAATTAACTTTTATTTCTAAATAAAGAATACAATGATGTTACATGAAGTATCAGGGAGGGAGTTAAGCAAACCAGCCCCTCCCAATGACCTAACCATTCTTAAAAAACCCAATATTTACCATGCTCTACAAAAATCATTCCAAACCCCAAAAAACACAAAACACCAAAATTAACCTAGCTTCAAAAAAAAATCAACAAAGCTTCACAAGACATTGCCTTTAACTTCCTGACGGCCCCGTTTGTTCATCATTCCTAGCCCTCAGAGGTCCCTAAGTTTCCCACTCCTAGTTAACACTCCATATGCGCTCCATGGAATGGCACGCCCAGACAAGCCTAGACAGTACCACAACATCTTCCTTCATGGTATAGAAGGCAATAAACCACCTTTGACCATTCCTCCTCCATGATTTTCTCTACTACTTGCTTCTACAACCACATCAGGTAGTCCCCAGACGCATGTCAGGAAACTCTTACAGATTATGAGGGACAACTAGATGGCTCATGGTGCTACCACAAGGAGCCCAGTATCATCCTCAATGATTTAGTCAATTCCTCCCCCGAGAAAAAATTCGTTATGCAAGGTGGCATATTTTTTCCTACCGAACTTGGCGCAAAAGTTATTAGGGGAAATATAAGGAAGTTTGGAGAAGGCTAACCAACCATACATATTGGTACTCTTAAAGATACAAAACAGGTTGTAAGTCTCCCCACCATGCATAGGACAACAAAGACGCAGAGATTCATGTTCCACAAATTAATGGCCCAATTCTATACCGATGGGCCAAAGTTGAAGAAAGGCCAAAAAAAGTAATTAGGTATACCCACCAAGGGATACTCAAGAGGGACCACCAGATAAAACCTCTCTACAATCCACATGAACAACATTATTGGGATCCCCCTCAAAAATTTGAAGCGACCCACTTTCCAACTATCAAGATTATTCAGGGTCTCATCCAGCACCACCGGTGTAGGATTATAATGATAAGACATCCACATTGTTATCGCAACCACTTGGTAATTTGCCATCAAGTTCCCCGCCACCAAGAAAAGCCTTGTAGTAAAGTCCAAGGTGACAGCTCCAGCAAAGCCAACACCCTTAAAACCCCTCAAGCGCATTGAATATATAATCGCCTGAAGAGAAATAATTCCTCCATTGACCAATGATCTTGTTGTCGAAGGAAAAATATGGAGAAACTCTGCTAGAAATGCCTGGGGAGAATGGAAAAAAGTTTAGCATAGCCGTCACCACACTGGGGCTGACCCCTAATATGGTCGAGAATTCTTTATAGGTGGGACATACCTCATCCAGGCCAAAATAGAACACATGATCCTCACGGTACCATAACTGTACCATCGCTTCTAGCAAGTTCCGTCTATAATTCGATTAGAATACAGAGAAATCCGACGTGGGTTAAAAGCATCATAATCACATTGTATAGACACATGGCCACCAGGCCATCAAGGTAAGAAAAGAATTCTTCATACATGGAAATTGCCATTGCGGAAGTAGAAATGTGAAGTAATAAGATAAGTGTGGGTATTGGTGGAGAAAGCATATTTAGTACCCCTCCTTTTATACTCAAAATCCTTGGCAACAACAATAAACTCTGGGAACCCGATTAATTCTCAATCCTATAGGAGTAGATTGATGTGCAAGAAAGTGAAATCAAAGCCAAAGGATGATTTGACTTAACCCCCATACCGATAGGCAAGTCAAAGGGTATGTCGATCAGCACCCTCCTTATTTTGGAAAATTCTATATATCCTATTTTACCAAAATCGATTTCCAAAAACAAAAAAAAAATCCTTATTTTGAAAATTTTCCCCCGGGTCATTCCTTTTCAATTACTCTTTTTCTCAATTTTATTCTCCTCGAAAAATCATTTTCATTCTCAAAATAAATTCTTACTCGAAAATATTTAGCTCGAGTTAATTACTTTTACTCCTTTTTTTCTAAAATAATACAAATAAACATTTTACCTTCCAATTCCATGGTTATCTCTATCTTTGGATAAGATAAACAATCTCAGCAGAAAATTAAAAGCGTGTATAGGACAAGTCACTAAATCAAGCAAAATTCCAAAAAAAATGAATATTTTTGTATATATTTTTTACTTCCCTTCGTTACATTTTTCGTATAGAAAATAAAAATAAAAAATATAAACGAGACTTCACTCGAACCCTTAGCTTTTCCTCTCAAACTCTCAACCCCCGAGGTGGATGCTCTTTCCCTGGCAATGAGTCATGGATCCTCCACTCCCATAACCCAAAACCCTCATCTATGGTGGCAGGCAACCAAAGATGGAAGGAGAGACTTCTTAATATAATCAAACATGGAGGCCATCCAGTCCTTGATATCCTTCATCCAGCACCTGCACATACTGTAAGCAAAGAAGAAATATCAAAATAAAAATATGTTAGTAAGATATAAAGAAGAATCAATAAAACAAGACAAAGAGAAAGGATATACCTCAGGTCGTAAGTCCTCATTCGTAAGCCCCATCAACCCATCACTAATGCATAAGGACGTTGTGACTTGCTCATTAACTACCCTTACTCAGCCAAAAATTATTGGAAGGGGGAGTAACCTAAATGATTGGAGCCTCATTTGTTTCTGCCGATGATGTGCCACCACCTATGTTGTTGGTCGATCCCCTCGATGCTCTAGTACCCCTTTTCGAAGATATTATGGGTGGAGGCATGTTCTCCACGTCATACATATAGGAGGGAATCAACCATCTCATCACAAAATGTAGATAATCATATCTCGCCACTGTATCCGTGTAGAGTGTATATGGCTCGCCGATCATTACCACTGCTCGAGCGTCATTTGACATCTATCCCACCCCCTGATGAACATGGGGCACCAACGGTGGGATCCCCACATCCTCCTCCAAAATATGCCTCACCACCCTCTCCCCTAGGTACTAGATGCACCCAAACTCATGCGCAACCAACCGCTGCATCTGAGCATGTAGGCCATCACCTCAGTATCCCACGAAGTCACCCCCAAAGGGTAGAAGGTCACCTATAATCCCCAATCGATAATCAGTATCTACTCAAGAAATGATGATGCCAAAAAGAACTTAGAAAAGAATGAAAAATAACCTGGTCACTACTCAAGGCATTTAGAGCCCTCCGCAGATTTGCCAAGGATAGAGATTGATTCGACTATCGATTGGGCTTCCACCACTGAAACATCTGATAGAAGTCCCCTAAGTCCTCATCCTTTTGGGCCATCAACCCTGCATTATTCCCAAAACCTCATAGACCATGTCTGTAAAAGACCAAAATTAGAAAGAAAAAAAAAGGAACAAAAGAAGAGTGCAAGGAAATGCATAAAAAGAAAATAAGTCTAAAGTTCCCTATAAACAATATATGGCCATCGTAAAAGTATCCCGACAGCACTAGCTAAAAGCTTCCAAAGAAAAAGAAATGAACGCTAAAGTCAAGATCCCCCAATCGTACATCTAGACATAAAAAAATGTCCTTAAATACAACAAGAACCAAAGGTGGATGACGTCGCCACTTGTCACCACCAAAAAGCCACCAAGCAAAAGAAAAATAAATAGACGAGTTATCTGTCTCACCTGCTACCCGTCAGCCATGTCAACCATCCTCCTTAAAAGTGTCTCTCTCAAAGAAAAAATGTGGATAGAATCCCTAGATATGATCTCACCCATATCCCCAAAGCTACATGCACTGCCTCCGATGTTAGGATCAATATGTGGTCCACCACTATCTGGAACCCCTCACAATCTTCCCCAGTCAACTGCTGGATGTCTATGGGAGTAACAGTCATCTCCCCAAAGCCAAGATGAAAAGTTTGGGTAGTGTCCCACCACCTTTCCCCCAGAGAACAAAACACCACAGTAGAATCCAGTGTCTCATCCAAAGACTGTGCCAAATGGCCAAAATTGGCATATAAAACCATCCAGCGCACCGCAATAGGGAGCTTCACCCCATCCTCCTTCAACCTTGTCATCCCTCTATACCGAATGCTCGAAGGATCTATGTCAGTCTACAAAAGAAAAATAAAAAGAAAAAAACCCTTTCATTAAAGCAAATAATAAATAGACAAATAAATTGTAAAACCTAAGGTCATCGACTTATGTAGACACTAGGGTTCTTCACCCTGGAAGAACGGCGGTAGCAGGCTCGCGTAGTAGGATATGCTCGTCAGCTATAGGCTTAATTAAATGAAAAGCCTTTTCATTGCCCAATGCAAGGGGAACCCTAGACTGCAACTCCAAATTGGGCCAGTCATCAATGGTCAACCATTCAGCGTTGTATCCCTAGCTTGAAGAACCAACCATTTATAGTCCTGAAGTAAAAAGGACTTAGGAACAATTTTTAGAGAGATAAAGAAGAAGATATAAACACTTGAATGTGTAAAAAATGGGATGGGATTTCCCCCTTTTTATACAATCGATCGACACCCCCGCCCATACCGATCGCCAACCACCTTTTCCTCTTCCTAAGAAATCCTAAGAGTCCATGCCATTCTCGATTGGAACCTTCCCAAAAACCTTCCTATCTATAGACCATTTCAAATTTTGCATAAAAAAGGCAGAAAAATTGAGAAATTTCTAAAAAAATTACCAAAAAATTCTTAAAAAAATATAAACATCATTTTCCCCAAGAAAATCATTTATAGGACACTAAGCCCCTTACAAACTCTCAAAATTCATAGCAGGGTTAATCTTAAACTCTTATCCTTATTATACTACACAGCAGAACTAATGATATGATCGCATCCAAGTTTACTACAATTCCCCAATCTTAGTCCCAAAACTAAAACATCCCTCAATGGAGCTCCAAGATAACACAATCCCCAGAGGAACCACAAGTGCACTTTCCCCCTTAAGATAATTAAAAATTATCCAAAGAGATCTGTTCCCCGACTACAATTTGAAGGTCCTCATAATCGACCTCGACCCACATAATTGATCGTCATAACTTTAGGTCCTCAGAATTGACCTCGGCCCACAGAATTAGTTGTTACAAATTAAGGTCCTCTGAATTGACCTCGATCCATAGAATTGGTCATTATAACTTAAGGTCCTCATAATTGATCTTGGCCCTCAGAATTGGTCATTACGACTTAAGGTCCTCAGAATTGACCTCGGCCATCAGAATTGGTCATCACAACTTAAGGTCCTCAGAATTGACCTCTGCCCTCAGAATTGGTCAACACAACTTAAGGTCCTCAGAATTGACCTCGACTTTGGTCGTTATAAATTTAGGTCCTTAGAATTGACTTTAACTGGCATAATTGGTGTTTATAATTTAAGGTCCTCAAAATTAACCTCACATGCAAAAATTATCATTACAGCTTAAGGTCATCAGAATTGACCTCATCCCTTAAAATTGGTTGCTATAACTTTAGGTCCTCAGAATTGACCTCATCCCTCAGAATAGGCCATCCCCAATGTCACTCTAGGTCCACAAAATTGACATTGACCCGCTGAATTGGTCTCCTTAGCCCTTTAGAACCAATATTAAGCCGTTAAAATGGTCATCCTCCTATTCTTAGGTCCTAAAATTTACCTTAACTCACTAAATCGATCATCCTCATCTCCTTAGGTCCTTGGAATTGACCTCGACCCATTGAATTGGTCACCCGATCCTCTTAGAACAAATCTTAAGACATTTTTACCCACTGAATCGGTCATCCTTATCTCCTTAGGTCCTCATAACTGACCTTGGTCCTTTGAATCGATCACCCCCATCCACTAGGTCCACAGAATTGGCCTAAAATTGTCTTTACCAATGTCGATGTGGTGTCTATCATTCGACGACCTTCACTCGTTCCAATCTCTCCCATTGAGGGGATCTCTATATACACCCTATCCTTTCACCCCCCAAGCACCTACTTACGTCCCTAACACTCACTCGTTCACCATAAACCCTAGGTCATACTCTAGTTATCGATCTAGAGGCCATTGGACTCTCCTGGGCCTTATTTGGCTCTGGTTAACTTTATCGTATGAGCTGAAGCTCAATGAATCTTAGAAGGGTTTTGAATCCTCTTTCTAACAGCCCACCCCATGCATGAATCAGCCTTACGGTTCAGACGGATGATCCATTTTACTAAGAAAAACTAATCTAAAGGCCACCGGTCACTCTCGTTCCCTGTTCAACTCTGATAAACTTTCTCGTCTGAGTGGAAGCTTAATGAATCTTTAAAGGGCTCTGTATCCACTTTCCAATGATCTTCCCCTCTCACTAATCGACCATTCCGTTTGGACAAACATTTTATTTTACTATTAAAAACTAAACTAGAGGCCATCTGGCACTCCCGGTGCTTGTTTGACTCCAATCAACTTCTTTACCTGAGCAAAAGCTCAATGAATCTTCCAAGGGCTCTAAATTCCCTTTCCAACGGTCTTCCCCATGCATGAATCGCCCTTACAGTTTGGATAGATGATCCATTTTACTATCAAAAACTAATTTGGAGGCCACCAGGCACTCTCGATCCCCGTTTGACTTCGGCCAACATTCTTGCTTGAGCAGATGCCTAATGAATCTTCGAAGGACTCTAAATCCAATTTCCAATGGTCTGCACCATGTGCGAATTGGCCTTATGGTTTGGATTAATGATCCGTTTTACTATTAAAAAAAAAACAAATCTAGAGGCCACCTGGCCCTCCTAATCCCCATTTGAATCTAGTCAACTGCCTCGCCTGAGCGGAAGTGTGATGACAAAGTTTCCAATTGAGTCCATTGTATAGTTTTGACTTATTTCCGAAACAAAACACGTTTGAGACATAAGGAGATTTTTATTGTCACGGTCCCACACAGACTACGACGTGTTGAAGTTTATTGAAGATGTTGCGACAAAGCTATAAGGAATTATTTATGCTAAAGGTTTAATTGGTGCAAGTTTATTCGTCTTCAAATTTAATTGCATTCTAAGATCACTTAGGTATGAATGCGTAATTTTAATGGAACTCCGAATTTATTTTCTAAAAATTTTTAAGGACGTTATTTTATTAAGAAAATATTTTTAAAGTATTTGAAATGGTTTACACTTCGTTTTATTCTGATAAGGATGGATTAGAGCGGTGTTCAATTAGGACTCTTACTCGTACGTCGCTCAAACGACATCAAACAACATCAACAATCATTCGAGAGAGATCACCATGTTGTTCGAACGACATGAGCATTTCATTCGAGCGATAGCTTTAGTAATTCGAGCGAGAAGCCGCCTTAAGAAAAATATAAATAGGCGTGTTTTCATCAGTTTCTATAAGTGTGCATTCTAGAAAAAATGGTTTACGAACCAGAACGTTTTTGCACATTTTTTCTAAGGTTTTCCAAAGCTAAACACATCCTTAGAGTTTACAAGATCCTAGTTTTAATTAGTATATGAAATAGTGATCTTGTTTTCATCGAGAAGGAGGTTTACTTCGAAGAACATTGCTTGTTTTGCGGAGAAGTGGCAAAGGAGTTCGTGTTCTGATTCCGTAGACGTTACAAGCCATATCGGTGGACACCAAGACATATGTGGACGTGTGTATTGTGGACAGGTATCATGGAAGGACTTTCTGCGTGGACACTGTAAGAGGAGTGTTTGAAGATCATAAGAACGTCAAGTCTCAAAGGGATCAATTCATTGAGTAAGACTTGTGTCTACTCGTTGTAAATCCACATCCATAGTGATTGTCTGGCTTCGGTTGTCAGAGGTTTTTTTCGTTGTAGTTTCCTCGTAAATCCGGCATTATGAGTATTCTTTAGTTTATTTTACTTGCTTTAATCACTAGATGGATGCGTAGGATTAATCAAGATAAAATTTATTTAAGTTAGAATTAGTTCACAACTTGGTGCATATTAAAATTTGAAAAAGGATTTTTCATAAAAAGAAAAATTGTTTCATCATCCTTAAAACAAAGTCTGATTTGAGTTATTTAAAAAGTAAGGGACCAACAAATTCCTATCATAACTAGAAACATATTTTTATTGTGTTTGATACCTTTTTTCTTTTAAGGATGAATTTTGGTGGTTTTGTAAGTTTGCGTGCTCCAATTTTTTGTGGCACTAATTATTCTTATTGGAAAATGCAAATGAGAAGTGCTTTAAAATCCATTGATGAGCAAGTGTGGTTAGCATATGAAAAGGGTTGGTCTCCACCAATCACACGAGAGGGTGAGGTCACTAGTTAAAAACACATTGAGCCATGAATTGAGGATGAACACAGGCTTGCACTTTACAACTCTATGGGTTTGCACGTTATTTCCTCACATGTCATACCAGAAGAGTATAATATAATTATAACTTGTGAAACATTAAAAGAGGCTTAGGATACACTAGCACTTACTCACGAGGGAACTAGTATGTTTAGGGCATCTAAGTAGCAAAATCTCACTACACAGCTTGACACAATTAAGATGTTAGAGAGTGAAACGTTTGATGAGTTCTACTCTGGGTTGTCCACTATTGTCAATGCGTCATTTAACCTAGGTGAGAGGATTCCCAACAACCATGTGATAAAGAAAATTTTGAGATCTTTGCCGAGTAGTTTTGATAAAAAAAATTGACCATTTTAAACTCCTTAGATATGCTTGAGTCGACGAAACTATAAGAGATTGTAGCTGACCTACAAACCAATGAACTTGACATGTTTACCTCCAAGAAAGTGCCAAAGAAAGTAAAGATCATTGATTTGAAATCCGTGAGGGATGAGACTAAATTTTTGGATGACGATTTCGATTCTGATTTAGAGGATGTCACATTGTTGGCTAAAAAGTTCAAAAAATTTCTTAAGTTTCAAAAAGAATCGAAAGATTCTAAAAAGTTTGATAAATTCAAGAACAACAAGGTAGATTCCACCCTTAAAGATAAGAATGAGAAAATTAATAGGGTTGAGTAGGATAGGGGTTTTGGGTGTGAGGGGTATGGTCAAGAGGTTGCCGAGCATCCCACTAGACTTAAGAAATAGGGTAAGAAACTTATAGCTTATAGTGCCTCCTTAATTGATTGTGATCCAGAAGAGGGAGAGAGTTCCCCTAATGAGATCAAGTTTGTTGCTTTCTTGGCATGTCGCGTGAGCGACGACGATAAATTTTCTCCTGAAGATTCTCAAATACATGACACTTCCAAGGTCATGGAATCTCGAGTGTGTGAGGGTGATGAGAGTGACGAGGAAAAGGTTGGTGTGAAAGAGTTGCAAGTTGCTTTTAATGAGCTGTATGCCGAGGCACTGAAGGTGAAAAAGGAAAACTCTAAATTGCAAGCTAGGTTGAATGAGCGTGCCATGGAAAATAACGATGTTTTGATTGAGGATCTTAGGGCACGGGAGAAAAGCTTAGGGAGAAGCTACAGTACGTAGAGAAAGAGAGAGATAGCCTTCGTGGTTTGATAAAGTAATTGAAAAAAAGATTTTAGAGTTTAAGGATTCTAGGTGAGTGCTTGAGTCTAGGATTTGTGAGTTGGAGGAGAAGTTAAAAGATTCGAGTAAGGTTAAGTTTAACTTGGAGTCTAGGTCAAAAACGTTGGATAGGATGTTAGGCACCGTCCAAGTTAAGAGCGATAGGTTTGGTATAGGCTACGACGATAGTGTTCCCTTTCCCAAAGGCAATACCAATCGTGTGAGAAAGAACACTAGGAACGTGAGGAAAGGTCAAAATTTTGGTACTCATTCCCGCTATGTTTACACTTGTTCCCATTGTGGTAGGAAAGGTCACCTTAGATGTTTTTGCAATGACCTTAGGAATGCTCCTAGGAAGTTGAGTAAAAAAGTTGTATTAGTTCCCAAAAACCCCACACATTATGTCACGCCTACTTGGGGTTAGGAAATCGGACTTAGAGGCTTTACTACTAAAACTTCATAGTTCTCATTTAGTTGAACTTGATTCTTCCCATGCTAAATCTAAAGGACGATTGTGTTACCATGTTTTTCATACGCTAGTCTTTGCATTGGGATTTATATCTTTCTAGTGTCATGACATGTGTATCATTTTATAATATATTTTTCACTTATTGAGTCTTATTTGAAAATTACAAAAGATTTTATTTTTGATAGAATTTTTTGAAAAAAACAAAATGATTTTGTTTTTGATAATTTTTTTTGAAAAATATAAAAAAAAATTGGTTTAAATATTTTAGAGAAAAAGACAAAAAGATTTTGCTTTTATTCGAGTCAAAATATGTTGAAAAACCAAAAAGATTTTTTATTTGTATTTGTGTCACGAGTTTACATGTTTGACGTGGCATATTGGTGTACTTGGACCCCTTTCCTTTCATTATCCATGTGGCTAGAACATTTAGTCATAATTATTGATGCTTAGAATGATCTTAACCATTGTTTATATGGGGTTGATTCGATGTTGATATGATTTTTTATTCGACTTTTCTTATATGCCAAAATTGCACACATGCACGAGTTTATATGGATGTTTGACTACTCTTGCATATTTGAGTTTGGTGAGACATTCTTATCTTAATTTTGTCATCTATGAATAAGTAGACATAAGGAGGAGTTGTGCATGTAAGAACTGTTTACCGTGAGGATTGTAATTGAAAAATATGATGAATGTTCACGGGAAAGGGCTGCAAAAGTGTAAAATTGACTCGTCGTGAAAGCCACCGTTTAAAAGAGCCCCAAAAAAATTAAATGGCAGTAGAAAACAAATGGACCAAATTAGTTTATGTTCATTCATAAAAATATGCTATATATTTGAGGGAGTTTGGATGGATAAAAATTTTAACAGGTTTGCACCACAAATCCTAACGTTGAAAGTCATGACACTATTGTTTGTAGAATCATCAAAATTCCAGATTTATATGCATGTTTGTTTTTTTAGTTCATTAAGCTCACACTTTAATGTCACGTTTGGCTAAAATAAAGTTTGATGATTTATAACTATCAATTAGAGCTTCTTGATTGTTTCGATGTGTTGGAATTGTGATTCATTTGTTGTAGTTCACGCTCATACATTCCATGCCCATGTTTGAGCACATAGGTACTATGTTAGCATGTAACTCATATTGTTTGTAGTTTTTGTTTACCATTTTGTAGTTTTGAGCCCCTTCGAGTTGGTTTTTTGTCGAAATGTTTTCACTGAGCAAAATTGTATGTTTTTTTGGGCTGAAACAAGGAGTTTCCCTTTCTCGTTTGAGCGAGATCCTTCTATTGCGCAAAGTGTTTCTCACAAGAATCTTCTCTTGTTCGAGCGACATGGATTACTCGTTCGAGCGACCAGTTTGGAATCCAATTTTCCTATTTCAGTACCCTGATTTAAATGGTTATATATTTTGGTACTATTGGGTTGATTTTAGTTTCTGTTTATGCAGTTTACTTTGATAGATTTGAAATGTTTCTGCATTGGATCGTTTAGTCACACCTTCGTAGATTGCTTAATCATTTGTGTGATTATTGTTTGGTAGCTATGAACTTGATATTAATTGATCATTATTAGTGGGTTATTTCACCGGGTTGTCTATTCGAGACAAAAAGGTGGAGAGATGTATGTAATGTAGGGGGAGATTTTCTGTGATGAGCTTGGTATCCTGATTTAAATGTTGTATACATATTGATATCATGTTTTTGCTCACATAAAAAATGATTCGGATTTTATTTTTACATATTGGTTTATATCATTTGTTCCTCCATACTTCACTGGGTATTTGTTTGTTTAATGTGTGTAGGTATGCTTAAAGAGATTCGAGATTTCAAGACAACATCACATTTAGACATTCAGAGACGGTTCATGCTTATTAGAACATCATTTACTAGTCTTATCATGTTATTTCCTTTTGGGGTTTTATGGGATGGGATTTAGGCGTCATAGGGCATGATGGCCCGGCTTAGGCATTTCACTGTTGGTTTTGTCCCAGAATAGTCAAAGGGGGAGATTTGTAAGGATAAAATTTCTAATTGAGTCCATTATATAGTTTTGACTTATTCCTGGTACAAAACACGTTTGTGTCATAGGGAGATTTTTATTGTCATGATCCCACATAGACTATGACGTGTTGAAGTTTATTGAAGACGTTGAGACAAAGCTTTAAGGAATTGTTTATAATGAAGGTTTAATTGGTGTAAGTTTATTCGTCTTCAAATTTAATTGCAATTTGAGATCAGTTAGGTATGAATGCGTAATTTTAATGGGACTCAAACTTTATTTAAAAAAAGTTTAAGGATGTTATTCTATTAAGAAAATGTTTTTTAAATGTCTTTAAAGTGTTTGAAATTGTGTACACTTCGTTTTATTCTGATAAGGAAAGATAAGAGCAGTGTTTAATTAGTAAACTAATTCGCACATCACTCAAACGACATCAACAATCGCTCGAGCGAGATCAACATGTCATTCGAACGAAATGGGAATTTCATTCAAGTGACAAGTTTAGTCATTTGAGCAAGCATCTGCCTTAAGAAAACACAAATAGGCGTGTTTTCATCAGTTTTCATAAGCGTGCATTCTGGAAAAAAATAGTGTACGTTATTTTCTATGGTTTCCAAAGCTAAACACATCATTGGAGTTTACAAGATCTGAGTTTTCATTAGTTTATGAAATAGTGATCTTGTTTGCACATAGAAGAAGGTTTACTCTGAAGAACATTGTTGGTTTTGTGGAAAAGAAGTGAAGGAGTTCATGTTTCGATTCCGTGGACGTAACAAGCCATATCGGTGGACACTGAGACATACGTGGACGCGTACGTTGTGGATAGGTATCATTTAAGAAGGACTTTATGCATAGGCACTGTGAGAGGAGTGGTTGAAGATCAGAAGAGCACCAATTCTCATGGGGATCGAGTCGTTCGGTAAGACTTGTGTCTGTTCGTTGTAAATCCACATTCATAGTGATTATCTGGCTTTAGGTCGTCTGAGGTTTTTTCCCGTTGTGGTTTCCTCATAAATTTGGCTTTGTGAGTAATCTCTAATTTATTTTACTTGATTTAATCACTAGATGGATGTTTATGATTAATCAAGATAAAATTTGTTTAAGTTAGAATTAGTTCACAACTTGGTGCATATTAAAAATTTTAAAGGGTTTTTTCATAAAAAGATTTCATCATCCTTAAAGCAAAGTTTGATTTGAGTTATTTAAAAAGTAAAGGACCTACAAATATATTAATGAATCTTCTAAGGGATATGAATCCCCTTTCCAATGATCCACCCCATGCATGAATCGGCCTTACAGTTTGGACAAATACTCCATTTTACCCCGAAAACTGATCTAGAGGCCACTGGGTGCTCTCGGGCCCTGTTTGACCTTTGTCAACTCTTCAAGTTTAATACATCTAAATGAATCTTCAAATTTCTCTAAATAACCTTTCCAATAGTTTTCCCCATGTGTGAACCATCCTTACGGTACGGATGAATGACCAATTTTACTCTGACGGGTCATCGAGCATTTTTGGGCCCTATTTGACCTTGGTCAACTCTCTGAACCAAATGAAGTCGAATGACATCTTAAATTTCTTTGAATTCCCTTTCTAAAGGAATATACCCTTCACAAATCGTCCTTACGGTTTGGACGAATGATTTGTTTTCCTCTTAACATTTCGTGTCTAGTGACCAATGGGCGCTTTCGGGCCCCGTTTAACCTCGATCAACTTTAAAACCCGAGAGTTGCTCAATGGATTCTTAAAGGGCTCTGAATACCCTTTAAAATAGTCTTCCTCGTGCACGATTCTGACTTATGGTTTGTAGTTTACGTCCATTTTTTGGATAATCAGCCTCAGACTATCCAATTGTCTATCAGTAGTGTGTTTGGGGTTCTATTCCAATTGGCAGGTCAAGCACCATGTCGATTGGAACCCCCTTGTCCCTATAAATAGATTCCATGACCTCACTTTCAAAATCACCCCTCAGAACCCCTGAACATCCCTCTCGGCAACTCAAAGAACATTCTCTCGAATTCGGAGTTGTTCCCCTCTTGAAAAGGCCATTTCCCACACTCCTTCCATCCTTTTCATTAATTCTCACCCATTTCCTCATACCACCATCATCTCCTTATGAGATCAACGTTCTACAATCAATATTTACTTCAAGTCTTCATAAGGAGGTCTAATTCCCCCACCCTTGTCTTTAAATTCTCTTATTTTAGCATTAGTCACTTTATTTTTATTTTAGCACTTTATTTCATCACATCACATACCTTAATATCAAACCTTTATTATTAGTATTTGCACATATTTTATTTTCAGAAAACACCCAAAGACATGAAAAATAGGGTTCACCTATAAATAAATAAAAAATTCTCACTACACATCCTCACACTTGAAGCACATTTATCTCTACACACACATATAAGGGAAATCCCCCGTTTGGATATATTGGTTAAATCCCTCCCTAATTTATCTTCAAAATACGTGGACATTGATGCCTCTTAGGATATGTAGGCATCTTGGGTAAATTCATAGACTCGAATCCTCCTTTATACATATTTGTTACCTTGTTTTTGTTATATATATTCTTAATGTATTTTTTATGCTGGCATGTTTGTGTCTTGTTTGAGGTGTCCATTTGTTCTTCTATAACGACTTGTGAATAGGCAAACACTTACATTATGCTTTGAATTATTACTTTGGGAAAACTCCTAAGGATGAACTCACTCTGTCATTGTCTATGACGCGAGTTAAGCAATTCCATTCTACATTTATATTATGCACATAAGCACACACTTCATGGAGTTTAATAAGAAATGATTAACACATGCCCATGAGAGATCGAAAGGGTGGGATGGGTTCCTAGAACCTTCCCATTCCATAACTTAATCACCGGACCTTGTAAATACCTGGTTTCATAAGCCTCAATATTATCCTCGATGTCATTCTCTCAAGGAGGCAACATTTCTTTTGTCCGTTTTGTGCAAAATAGGCCGATGACTCTATATCTACATATTACCCAATATCAATGGTGGTTGAGCATCTCGAGAAATAGCGTAATCCTATGCACACGCCGAAAGGAAAGGAAGGGAGGGATGACCTCCTCAAAGCCCCCAGATCAGGAAGGCCATAATTATGTATTAGTATATTAGTGGACGCGAGTGTGAGAAGAATCTTCACGTTTTTAAAAGCAATCTTTTGGAAAGATATCTTTTTTGAGCTAGATGTGATACGCTTGCTAGAGATTAACTATAGTGAAGAAATTCATTGATGGAGATAACTTTCGACAAATTCGCGTGACATGAGTTTATAAGGAAAAAAACAAAGAATAATACCAACGAAAATTTATTTGTTGCAGCAAAAAATCTCTCGATCAAATGAAATTGTGGCGATGAAGGTCGTGATGATGTCCAGAGAGATTGTTCGACTATTCATACCAAAGTTTGAAAATTATTTTGGAAAACAACTCTAACTATATTTGTTCTCCACCTAGAACACTCATACTTAAAATACACACAAAAGGTGCAATTTCTTAGAAAATAGTTTTTCTATATTGGTCAATTTATCCAAAACACATACACACAAGTTTAATACATTTTTCAATTTGAGAAAATACAAGTTTTAGATATGTTAAACCATAGGGTGATATTAAGTTTTCCCATTTTTTTTTACGTTTATACTAAAGTGACATTCTCATTGTTCATGGCATTAGGTATCTAGTAAATGAAGATAAAGAAGTTCGGTCTTATAATAGTGAACATAAGGCTTTTTAGAACAACATAGACTATGACTCATAGTGTTTTGGTTAACGGGATAGGACAACCTAATCTTATGGACCCTTTAATTATACTTATTCTTGTACAGAAGGAATAAGACTCTTTTAGATATGATAAGGTCCAAGGTTAGTTCTTTAGTATTGCGACATTCTTATTGGGATTTTACATAAGAGATAGTTACATATTTTGAATTTAGTTACATATTTTGAATTTAGTTTCATTTAAAGTAGACTCTTCAACTTTTATAGAATTATGGAGTGGGCGCCATCTCATTCTAGGAAATCTTCAGATCTGGGGATTCCCGACACCAGAGTTGTGGAAGGATCTAAGGAAGTCTAAATCATAGAAAGAAGTTTGTCTCTTGGTTGGTTAACTAAAATTTTATAAAGGTAGATTATGTCATATTCCTAAGCACAAGAAGGTCATTTATTGTATCAATTCTTGGTTCTTACAAGAGTATTATGTAATAAACCACGTTCTTAGGAGTAAGTTAGTCTTACAAAAAAAAGTAATGTCATATTAAATGTGTTACTAAACCATCCGTACATAATGGCATACAACCTGATATCGTAAATGCATTACCTAGAAGTGGTAGAAGCATTGCCTATTATTAGGTAACATGTTTCATTTATACAGAAAAGTGATGCCACTTTATTGAGGGAGTGTCGGGAGACATCTTGATTGGTTAGCGTTTTGGGTGACCATTTCAATAAGATTCCAAATAAAAAAAATTGGGTGCTAAGAACTACAATGAGCCATTTGAAGATAAGGACTTTTTCTTTGAATTAAGATTATGGATACCAAATATGATTCGATATATTTGAATCAAGTTTTGGGAACTTGTTGACGTGCTGGTGGAATATATCCATTGGGTGCGAGTGGATATACAAAAAATTGAAAGGTGGATTGATGGAAAGATAGAAACCTTCAATTCAAGGCTTTTGAAAAGGTCTACTTAGAAAGAAAGGGATCGACTTTGAAAAGATATTCTCGTCGGTATCCATACTAAATTATGTCGAGATTCTTTTAACATCAATATTTCCTTCTTAAATGATTTTGTTAACATATACTTAAGAAGAAGGCAGGAAACTAAATTGTTTAATCTTAAGAGACACATTTATGGATTTCATCTAACATCAAGGTCCTGGAATATTCGCTTTGATAAGGAAATATTTTTTTTATTTTGATCATATCTCCAGTAATACTTGCTTGTATAAGAAGCATGGAAAACATGATGATATTTGGAGTACAATTTATGGATAATATTCCCTTAATTGGGAATGAGGTGGATGTATTATCTTACATAAGATTTGTTGTCTAGGTAGCTCTATAGAATGAAGTTAGGACATGCCAGTCACATCCTTATGATCAATCCTTTGCTAAATCAATTAAAGAGGACGTTGGGGTTATCCCAAGTCATTTATATCAATGTTGAACTAATAAAATGAGTATCGAGATTCTAATAAAATGTTTTATTTTCAAGTATTTAATCATTCTATTTGTGGATTAGTGTCCTAAAACACTAGATTAGGTAGAAGAAGTGAGGAATGTACATTATGCTTTAGCGATGAGCAACTTTATGTATGTTATATTATGTACTAGATCAAATATTTGCTATGATATTACCATGGTCAATAGCATTTGGTGTAATAATCTTATACCTTTATGGTACAAAGACTAGGTTTTAGTCACATATGATTTCCAGGTTTTTTACCTCTGAATATGTGATTACCCTTAGAGGTGGAGTTGTAAATTAGAGGGGTGGGAAGTAATCTTGCAATGCTAAATCCGCCAAGGAGGCCGAAGTTGTAGACACGTAGAATGCAACTAAAGAGGTTATATCTCTCATGAACTTCCTAACTAACTTGGGCGAGGTTCCTTCAAGTGCAGTTAGCTATTACACTTTTTAGTGTTTATAGGGATTCAACTACAAGTTTGAGAGCACACATAAGCCATTCAAGGGTTAAGAACATTGATTGTAGGTTTCACTTAGTTCGAGAGAACAAATAGGGAGGTGTTAAGTTTATGGATAAGGTTTCATTAGATAACACCTGTTTAATCAATAAAACTAAGACTATAGACTTCCGAGTAGATGGTTAGAGAATTTGATGCATAAATACATGGATTTAAGAGCAAGTCGGAGATTTTTTGGGTTTTATTCTTAAAACTGCGTATCATGATTACATTATTGTAAAGATGTGTCAGTTCATTTTGAAATAAAAATCAAGTTTGTTGAATAATAAAATATTTATGTTAAGAATTTTGGTGAGCTGGGTTTGGCTTGATCACCAAAGATCAAAATTTTGGTTGTGGTTCACTTTAAAAGTTCACAACCTAGATGGGGAGATATCAGTCCATCGGTAAAGCCGCGATATGACATTAGTGGTTTATCTTGACTATGAGAACATGTTTATTGGTTCAGGGACTTCTTTTATAGTTAAAAAAAGATCACACTGGTACACTAAGAATGTATTGAATGGGACAATAGTTGTATTCAAATCTAGGTGCTGACAAGATTAGACTCGAATGATATCACAATGTGTGCAAATGTTGCATAAATTTTCAGTCACGGGGATTATGAGGATTGTAATATCCACTTAGTTATTTCTTTTATTGTTATGGGTGAGATCTAATTCGTTGGGTTTAAACCCCTAAATTGCATGATAGTTGTGTGGATATGTCTAAGACCATATCCTAGAGGAATCCGTGTCTCAAAGATATCATGGATTGTGATATCTCTCGACAAACTTGTAAGTTTTGACTCTACTAGTAAACTTTTTATCAAATTATAATTTCCCATAAGGCATGAGCTATTGGGATATAATTTACGCAAGTATGGGTCGAACCCACATAGATTTTGTCCATTTTATAAATCAATGAATTTCCAACTAAATAGTTGTAATACCCCGTAATTTTATGGCTTTTAATTATCAGATTAATTAAATGAAATTTCTTCTAATTGTGGGTTGAATTAAATTAATTTGGAATAATTAATTGGAAATTAATTCGAATTTAAATAACTAGCGAGATGAGAGTTAGTATTTAAATATGATGATAATGCTAAATATTATTGAGTGATTATGGTAATATGTGATTATTGAATTTATAAAAATTATCGTGAGTTGAAAATACGACAGTTTTGGAAATTAAGTTGGGACGTGCGTGTAGTCGTGTCAGGACCAAATTTAATAGATTTAAAATTATTTTATTTTTATGACATCCGTATGACCATTTTGAGTGCGCTAATGTGTCCGAAAGGGGCGAGATAGTCAGAAAACACTAGCCAGTGGTTTAGTTTGGGTCCTGGGGCATTTTAGGCCTAACCGATAGTCCGAGAGGGTATTTTAGTCATTTTGACTTTTTGAGGAATATTAACTCACGAATTTTAGGCTGATACTTGAGTCCCTTAGGGTTTCACAACCAAAAATCATAAACGGCCATTAGAGAGGAATGGAAGGAAGTTCCTAAAAGAGAACCAACCCTTGGAGGCTTTTACACCACCCTCACCACCACCGAATACATTGAAAAACAAGAATCACTCCCATACCATCTGCTTCAAAGGATCAGAATCTCTATTTCAGGCAAGTGATTTATCTTGCAATAATTTATGGCATATACTTTACATGATAGTTTAGGTTTGATGTAAATTTATGAATAAAGGCAAAAATATGAAATTGGAGACTTAATAATTGATTTGGAGTAGGTTTGCATGTAGTGATCCTTCTGGAAATGTTTGATGAATGAAATTATAAATTAAGGGTTAAGAATCACAAAATTTAATTGAGGGTTATGATGATTTTGGAGGAAATGGTAAAGAAATAGGGTTGTAGTGAAATTCATGACTTTTGATCCAAGAAAACGATGTTCTATGATAGTTTAATGATTCTTGAACATTAAAACCTATGTATATATGTTTGTTTAATGATTAATAAACTTACTTGGGAGATTGGGACGTTGTAATGGAGGATTTGGGGTGTAAAAATGGTAGAACCCGTAATTGTTAGAGAAATTCTGGGCTGATACATGTTCGATCAATCGATCGACTTAAGAGTGTCGATGGATCGATGGATCGATCGATCGACCCATTTTCTTCGATCGATCGACCTCTGCTGATTTTTGGCAATTGTTTTCATTTAAGGTTTAATGAAAATTCATAAGCCAAAATTGATTCGTAGGGTGATTAATATAATATTGTGGGACTTAGTTAAGGTCAGTAGGGTATTGGTTATTACCGAAAAATGTTATAACTTATGGGATTGAGCGTTATAATTATGAATGGTTGCCGAGTGAGGACAGTTTGAGATCTTTCGATTTTGGGACTGAAAGTGGAATAAAAGATAATTTAAGGGATTTTATATTTGCTGAGATAACCTTAGGAAGAAATGGGGGACCTAGTATTCCCTTGGGATAGGTATAGGTACCCGAATCCGTATGACGAGACTTGTCGTGTTAAATAAATATTACGTATAATATCCGAAACGTAAATATTGTGGGTGAGACTTAATACATTGGGGAGGAGTATACCTATATTGAAATTGTATATATACTAGTTGTATGATTTTCTAGTATATGGATTATTATTGTGTGTATAACATACCTACCATACTTGCTATCACGGGAGGTCATTCGTAAGAGTATAGTCTGGTCTCGATATGACCTTTGGGGGGACTTTAGATTGATACCTCAGAACATAGGACTTGGAAGGGCTTATCGCTGAATGGATAAGTCTGCTGACATTGGGAACGTAGATATGTACGTAACCCATGGGTATGTTAACTATGTTTGCCTCCACTATGTGTGATTTTTATTGAAACGGTTCCTGAGTCATTTGGAACTTGTGATCCTCACGTACGTGATGTACCGGGATTCGATTGCAGAGTATGAGGGCATCGTAGGTTCTATCCTTGTGGGGTGCCTAATTTGTATATGAGATATTATACTGGTGTATATACATATACTTGTGATATTTCTGTTGTGTTTCTTAGTAGATGTGAATAACTAAGATATTTGAATGGGCTAAGAATGTGTAAAATTTAATTAACACTTGAGATAAGTAATTTAGTGAATGTGAATATGGGTTATGAATATAAATTATTTGGGTGTTACGAGTAGATACCCTATGTTAAGATGCAATAGTAGGAGTTGTATAGACTAGTTAGTTAGCGGCATAACTAGGATGGGTTAAGCGTATACGTTAAGCGTGCACTTTAGTTGAGAGGCGATAAACTCGTGTCAGAGTACGCAACTAACATGTTTATTATATGTGTTGATTAATATTGTGATTTATACACTTACAGTTTTAAAATATTTTCACCTCGGACTCTGACCCGTTTGCTTTCAAATCTATTTTCTTGTAAAACATTTTAGGTTCCCAGCCACAGGGACGCCAAGCATAGGAGTTCCATTTCATTGATGTGTTGTAGCTGTTGTGGAAGTTACAGGATCTTGGTATTAGATGCCTCCTCATTCTACATTTGATTCTATTCAGGGTCATTAATTAGTTAGGGCATGTCGCCCATTTCCATTTAGAGATAGCATTCTCAGACTTTCAGTTTTATTTCAGTGTTGGATTTATTTATTTATTCAGGCTTTGTATTGGGATTTATTCAGTATTTGGATTATTCAGGGGAGTGTTACTCCAGACTCATTTTACTTATTCCCTTACTATTCTATTGTGGTTGTGATGTGGATGTGGTACATTTAGCTTATAATTTAATTGGTTGCATGTTAATTTAATTTCATTATAAAAATTTGGCATCTCTCTATTTAAATATTAGGTGGCTAGTAATTAAATGTTTTCGACTGTGATGCTAAGACTGAACCAACTTGATATTCTGTATTAATCTAATAAAGGAGTAGCTACCCGGTATTTACTTAGTCGGAGTGTCACAGGTGGTATCAGAGCATTTGGTTCTAGTGTCCTTTAGGATCTGTGCGACTTATTATGCTTTTAGCGTAGCTTTCTTTGATATAGAGCCCTATATTTAGGATTGTTGATTTCTTTGGTGAGGTTTTGTTCTCCTGCTATAATATATATGATAGTGAATCTTATTTGCATTCGGGTGTGTTCGTGTAACGAACGATGCAGTATGTCAGGCAAGGACAGTTGGTCGGACAGCAGGAGGTAAAGCTCAGTTGAGGTTATAAGGTATATTCAAGAATGATGACCGTAGTTGAGGTCACCCCTATTATGGTACGGAAGTCCAGAACGATAAAGACGGTTAAGACACAACATATGACTTCCAGGAATCACTATAGTAAAAAAGTGGGGTTAAATTCGACTCACCCAGCAAGGTTGGAATGGGAAAGAGAGTCAGACGAAACATTGAAGAGAATCAGCAGTTGAAATTCTAGAAATGCGAAAATGGCGTGTGTTAGCCAACGAAGGTAAAATATCCAAAGGCTTGGGTATATGACGGAGTATGGCTAATCGAGAGTGAAAATTTGGGATAAAATTTTTCTTGGCTCGTAAGAGCAGAGTTACAATGGTGAGAGGTAACCACCACACTTAGAAGTGGAATGTTTTATCAAAAGAAGGCACATATGTATGGATTGACCATAAGTTCCTTCATCAGATGTTTAGGATATGATGCGAACGTTGTTCTGAACTCACACAAGAGGGTCGAACAGAGGTTACTTCGTGAAAAGAAATTTCGTTAATTAGTGAACCTTACACCGGATGAAGTAGGTGCAATGGAGAAGAGGACATTGAAGGGGAAAAGTTAATTTACAAGAAGAATTGTTTGCACTTCTAGGGAATTATGCTTGGACGATCAATGCAGATGGTAATAATGTCGCGTTTTGTTAATATGGAGGTAAACGCTTCCTTGTGTGGGGAGCTACAAGGATCTAAGAATTTAGACAATGTAAGATTGGGGGAAACGGTGTTGATGAAGCACCCCAAGGGGGAGACCCATCAGGGGACCCATTTAAATGATTTGAATAAGCTGAAATGTTTACCGAGCGATGGTGATTTTAGTAAGAGCTATCGATGCCAGTAGCGTGTTCCTTTGGGACATCAAAGCTAAGGGAACAATAGAGGTAGTCATGTGAGTCGAGACTACCAACGTCCGAGAGAAGGACAATCGTAACATGGTCAGTGTGACCGGAAACAAGTGGAGTATGGGTAGAGGTATTTTGTGGGGAGTGAAACCCGTGAGTTAAAAAAAATCCCGAAGAAAGTACAGGGATAAGGGTATGGTGCCTAGCAAGGACAATAGTTATTGAAATTTTTGGTTTGGTATGGATAGGTGTGTTAAGTCTAAGAACCATTTGAGCAGCTAGGGCGATAGGCAAGGTAGAAGTATGAGTTATATCCTCGGATGATGTTGCGTATTGTATATGTCATGAACGAGTTACAACATTTTTATTATTGCTATATTCGCAGGAGAGACGAGTTTAGTGAGTATATCGGCAATGTTATTATTTATGTGAATATTTTCCCTGGTATAGTGGGGTTACCTTTAGTGTGATCCGCGGAGGATGAATGGGTGTATCTCTAGTGGTACATACCTTATTGAAATTTCTCATTTTAGTGCTGTGTTATACGAGTATGATATAATCCTAATTATGGTTTTTATAATATGCTTAAATCGATAGTGTGCGGATATTGCAAGTCTATCGGGGTTACTACCTTGGTGTAGAATGTTTTGTTCTGGCAAGGCCCCATCTACGAGAGGGTCGGGCTCTCCTTTATATATTTGTACATATGTATATATATTGTTGAGACTTCAAAAAGTATAATGGTCTCGGATATTTGTTCCCGGTATGTGTAGGGACTTTATTGATATAAATTGGAGTGTATTTGGTTACTGTTCAGAAAAAAGATTTAGCAGGTTATTGTAATTAACGCTCAGGATGTGGTAATAAGAAGAGTGCATTGTTATATCACCCTTTAGAGATGTGGAAGTTAACACTCATAGTTGTATGTCTGGGGACAGGATTTTAAGAGCCCGATTATATTTGCATGATGTTTATGGAATGTAATTTCCATCAACGTTAAGAGACAGTGTCTTTCGGAAGAAGTTTCGTGTTTAAGAATTTTGTGAAAGGAGATGTAACTTTGTTGTCAAGAGACGGGAATATAGGGGTACATGTTATGGACTGAGGGTCTAACGGATTCTGATGACCGACAATGCTAGGTAGTAGTGTATTGAGGGGGTCCCTCATTTGGATTTCACTTTGCGAGACATCCCACGCATGAAAATTAATGTAAGGTTGGTAGTAGGGAAATGCCTGGCCATTCGTCCATGATTTGGGTACCTCGATCGTTATGGAAGTATGTAGTTATAACTAGAAGTTAAAGGGGCAAATTACGATATAAGGCCAGTAGAGCCAGTTGTTAGTGAGGAAGTGCTGATAATTTTGTTTTATTTTGGCGGGTTGAAGGATGAAATGATGTTAGGAGGGTTTAGAATTCCAAATTTGGGGGTGATTGAGAACGCCCAAGTGGTATGGCCACGTTGCAAATGCAGGGACAATAAAGAGTTTGGAGTACTTATGAAGCGTATGTGATGTTTAAACCCATATGCATGGGTTATAAGGGGTGTAGACACCATGGTTTGCTGATGTGTTAATCGCCGGAATAAGAGACATAAAGACGAGTGAGATTTATACTTGTGAAATTATTATTGCAAAATAGTAGTGGTAGAGTGAATTAAGCATCGTAAGAAGGATGAGAATCTATAAATTCATGTGCAATCAGAGTAACACGTCCTAAATTGGTTGAAAGGTAGTGGAAGACCATTTAAAAAGGGGGTATCCCTTGAGAAGACAAATATTTAACTATTATGTACGGTCTGGAGAGGAGTTCCACCTAATCGAATGTTGAGGGTGGCTTAAGCGTAAATAGAGTGAGGATGACAATAAGGTATAAAGAGTCCAGATGTGCACAACATGGTGAAAAGTGCACGGGTCGGAACTTTTAGTTTACACCGAGGGAAGAAGAGGGTTATTAATTATCATTTAACGGGAAGACTAATACGTGAAAGTCGGTATTTAAAGGGGTATAGTAAGTAGTAGATCGGTTGGGGTAAAATGATCAGCCAGATAATTTTATTCAAGTCGATGATTCCAGTGATGGAAGAGTCAAGTTGGTAAATTTCTTTGAGGGGTTGCCAACTTATAAATAAGTAACGAGTTCCTTCAAATGTGTGGAACGGGTTTTCAAGAAGGAAAGAAGTTTTTATATCCGTGGGTGATTTACACTATTAGATAGTGACCGCACCGGTATGTGGCCTTAAATAGTATTAATCCAAACTAGGATGAGATTTTAGAAACTCACTTGCAATATGGGGTATAAGGACGTAGTGGGAAAAGTTCTGTTTTGAGAGAGTTGTATCACCTAAAGCTCGAGGAATAGGCGCAAGGTGATTGACGACTGGTGGAACTGTATGAAAGTAATTTTGGATTCATTCCGATCATTTCATTTCTAGTAAGTGAAGTATAATATGACAATGGGGAGAGGATATTACCTAATAGGATGTTGTGAGAAAGCACCCGTACCTATTTATAGTGGACAAGATGCTTATTGAGGTTTGTGTGGATAAACCTTACTATCCTCCCTCTGTATGCTTAGAGGTGAGAGGATTATCTAAGTTTTTGATCAGTCAGAAGTTGGAGTTCGATGACTATATCGGGTTAATCACTAACCGTCTGAAGTGGCTTTCCCTTGTGCAAAAGTCACAACGCTGGGAACAGAGATTCAAAGAATAGACAAGAGTGGTCTGATGTTTTATGGTTGCTCCCAGGAGGGGAGTTTTGTGTTTAAATAAACGCGGAAGTTGATACAAAGTGAGGTGCGAACTCACAATAATATTGAGATAATGCGGCCAATGATATATAAACAATTCTTATTCGAATGTTTTTTAGTAAGCACAACGTGAGGTGCATTTATTGAAGTGTAACCCTATAACTGATAAAGTGTAAAGTGTGTTCAACAAGTAGGTTATGAAGCGAGGGCGGTAGTGATTGAGCCTTTCTTTGTATTTTGTTTTGGGTACTGGAGGATACCTAATTTTTCCAGGTATGCCTACTTTTCTGAAGAAGTATGTAATACCTCGTAATTTTATGGCTTTTAATTATGAGATTAATTAAATGAAATTTCTTTTAATTGTGGGATTAATTAAATTAATTTGGGATAATTAATTAGAAATTAAATTGAATTTAAATAACTAGCGAGACGAGATATAGTATTTAAATATGATGATAATGTTGAATGTTACTGAGTGTTTATGGTAATATGTGATTATTGAATTTATTAAAATTGTCGTGAGTTGAAAATACGACAGTTTCAGAAATTAAGTTAGGACGCGCGTGTCAGGACCAAATTTAACGGATTTAAAAGTATTTTATTTTTATAACATCCATATGACAATTTTGAGTGCTCTAACGTGTCCGGAAGGGTCGAGATAGTAAGAAAACACTAGTCGGGGATTTAGTTTGGGTCCCGGGGCATTTTAGGCCGAACTGGCAGCCCGGGAGGGTATTTTAGTCATTTTGACTTTTTGAGGAATAGTAACCCACGAATTTTAGACTGATTATATCAGAAAAAACTTGAGTCCCTTAGGGTTTCACAACCAAAAATCATAAACGGCCATTAGAGAGGAATGGAAGGAAGTTCCCGAAAGAGAACCAACCCTTGGAGGCTTTTACACCACCGTCACGACCACCGGATAGATCGGAAAATAAGAATCACTCCCATACCATCTGCTTCAAAAGATCAGAATCTCCATTTCTGGCATGTGATTCATCTTGCAATAATTTATGGCATATACTTTACATGATAGTTTAGGTTTGATGTCAATTTATGAATAAAGGCAAAAATATGAAATTGGAGACTTAATAATTGATTTAGAGTAGGTTTGCATGTAGTGATGCTTCTGGAAATGTTTGATGAACGGAATTATAAATTAAGGGTTAAGAATCATGAAATTTAATTGAGGGTTATGATGATTTTGGAGGAAATAATGAAGAATTAGGGTTATAGTGAAATTCATGACTTTTGATCCAAGAAAACGATGTTCTATAATAGTGTAATGATTCTTGAATGTTAAAACTTTTGTATATATGTTGGTTTAATGATTAGTAAACTTACTTGGGAGATTGGGACGTTGTAATGGATGATTTGGGGTGTAAAAATGGTGGATCCCGTAATTGTTAGAGAAATTCTGGGCTGATACCTGTTCGATCGATCGATCGACTCAAGAATGCCGATCGATTGATGGATCGATCGATCGACCCCTTTTCTTTGATCGATCGACCTCTCCTGATTTTTGGAAATTGTTTTCCTTTAAGCTCTAATGAAAATTCGAAAGCCAATATTGATTCTTAGGATGATTAATATAATATTGTGGTACTTAGTGAAGGTCAGTAGGGTCTTAGTTATTGTCGGAAAATGTTATAACTTATGGGATTGAGCGTTATAATTATGAATGGTTTTCGAGTGGGGACGGTTTGAGATCTTTCGATTTTAGGACTGAAAGTGGAATGAAAGATAATTTAAGGTGTTTTATATTTTCTGAGATAACCTTAGGAACAAATGGGGGACCTAGTATTCCCTTGGGATAGGTATAGGTACCAGAATCCGTGTGACGAGACTTGTCGTGTTAAATAAATATTACGTAGAATATTCTGATCGTAAATATTTTGGTTGAGACTTAATACATTGGGGAGGAGTATACCTATATTGAAATTGTATATATACTGGTTATGTGATTTTCTAGTATATGGATTATTGTGTGTATAACATACCTACCATACTTGCTATCACGACAGGTCGTTCGTAAGAGGATAGTCTGGTCTCGATGTGACCTTTGGGGGGACTTTAGATTGATACCTCAGAACATAGGACTTGGAAGGGCTTATCGCTGAATGGATAAATCTGCTGACCTTGGGAGTGTAGATATATGCGTGACCCATGGGTATGTGAACTATGTTCGCCTCCACTATGTGTGATTTTTATTGAAACGGTTCCTGAGTGATTCGGAACTTGTGACCCTCACGTACTTGATGTACCGGGATTCGATAGCAGAGTATGAGAGCATCGTAGGTTCTATCCTTGTGGGGTGCCTGATTTGTATATGAGATATTATACTGGTGTATATACATATACTTGTGATAGTTCTGTTGTGTTGCTTAGTAAATGTGAATAACTAAGTTATTTGAATGGGCTAAGAATGTGAAATTTTTTATTAACACTTGAGATAAGTAATTTAATGAATGCGAATATGGGTTAGTAATATAACTTGTTTGGGTGTTACGAGTGGATACCCTATGTTAAGGTGCGATAGCAGGAGTGGTACAGACTAGTTAGTTAACGTCATAACTATGATGGGTTAAGGGTATACGTTAGGCGTGCACATTAGTTGAGAGGCGAGAAACCCATGTGAGAGTACGCAACTAACATGTTTCTTATATGTGTTGTTTAATATTGTGATTTAAACACTTGTAGTTTTAAAATATTTTCACCTCGGGCTCTGACCCGTTTGCTTTCAATCTATTTTCTTGTAAAACCTTTTAGGTGCCCAGCCACAGGGGCGCCAAGCATAGGAGTTCCATTACATTGACGTGCTGTAGGTGTTGTGGAAGTTACAGGATCTCGGTATTAAACGCCTCTTCATTCTACATTTGATTATATTCAGGGTCATTCATCAGTTAGGGCATGTCCCCCATTTCCATTTAGAGATAGCATTCTCGGACTTTCAGTTTTATTTCAGTGTTGGATTTATTTATTTATTTAGGCTTTGTATTGGGATTTATTCAGTATTTGGATTATTCAAGGGTGTGTTATTCCAGACTCATTTTACTTATTCCCTTACTATTCTATTGTGGTTGTGATGTGGATGTGGCATATTTAGCTTATAATTTAATTGGTTGCATGTTAATTTAATTTCATTATAAAAATTTGGAATCTCTCTATTTAAATATTAGGTGGCTAGTAATTAAATGTTTTCGAGAGTGATGCTAAGACTAATCCAACTTGATATTATGTATTAATCTAATAAAGGAGTAGCTACCCGGTATTTAATTAGTCGGGGTGTCACAATAGTACGGTGTAAAGGTGAGAATAATAAAATAAAACTAAAATAAAATCAATTATTGAGAGAAACCAAAAATATGTAATTAATTATGGAAAAAACTAGGATTTTGGATCCATTTATCAATTTTAACTAATATTATGATTTAATTTAAATTATGCATTTTCAATTTTATAACTCAAATTAAACAGACTCTCGTCACGTTTAATTCAAAAAATAAAATATTTACGTTCATACAAAATTTAACGAATCTAATTTAGATGGATAAAATCCTTATCCCCCTAAAAATATTGATTTTAAGTTTTAAATGTTGTCTTTAAGCATGGACTATAAAAATAATCTAGTGCAAACATAACCCATCAAAAAGTACTCACACATAAAACTAAAATATAAATTATGAATTTTAAGTCTTATTGTTGTATTTAAGCAAGAGATATCAAACAATTTTATGTAAGGATAACTCATATAATATTGCATATTTCAATTCTTAAAATATGAATGAGCAATCACTTTCGAAAGTTTAAAACACACTCGCGTGTCGTTTTAAGTAAATTGTGAATTTTAAAAATATTTAAAACATATTGGGAACGAGAACAAAAATAAACTAAATCCACAATACTAACTAAGCATGACAATTTTCTATAAGTCCTAATAGATAATTTACGATAACATAATGATACACATAATAAAATTATAAAAATGAACAATTATTGTCATTAATGAATAAAACAGACAATAATTGTCTTACAATTAAGCTTAACAAAATCCTCCTCACAAAAGTGCCCACAAATAATAATAAACTCTATAAAAAAATGTCCACCATAAATTCTATATGAAATGGTGAGCCCAATGGTCCTTTTTATAAGAGGTGAGTTATCTGGTTTGGGGTAAAATAAATTTTTATTTTTTTTAAAAAATGAATTACCAAAAATCCAACCCAATTTATAGAAATAATTTTATGAAATTGAATTTTAAATATAAAGGCATGTTATGTGGTTGGTGGGCTTTTAAATTTGGTGTAATATGATGAAGTAGAGGTACCTCTTGATTCCCTTGAAACCCATGAAAAGAAGTATTAGCCAGCCTAGTTAGCTTGTCCCTTGATTTGTCCTTATATAACATGGTATTTGATGGCTCTAAAGTGGAATCTTTGAGTGGAGTTACTAGGAACATTTGTCTTGGAGACGTGCTTGCATTGCGCGACATGGCGCCCCCATTTTATTTTATTTTTCTTTCATCCAATTTTCATCACTATTCACTGACTATTTTTCAAACTGATTTTTCACCGTCAAAATTTCACATTTTCAAATTTGACCCAACTACAAAGTTGTGAGTCTTTTAAATTACTTTATGAAAATCTATTGACAACGAAAATTCGAGAATTTATAAAAATCTTTTTGTATAACTGTGTCACTGTGTCGTGTGATGACGTATTCTAACAAATTTTCCATGTTAACTCCCTTACTTTTCAACATATCAACTCCGTTATTTTTCAAAGTTTCTGGGCACATAGAAATGATAAATAAAATTAACTAATTGAAATCTCGCGTCATAAATATTTACAAAATTACCCATCTTTGCATTTTTGCTCCCAAATTTCATAACTTGCTTGTTTCAACTCGGAATAAAACCAAATTTCATGTATAATTATATTTTGGCTAGGTAAAGATTTAGAAATTATTTTTTCCCATAATTTTTTAAAATTTTTACACATGGAGTTGTTAAAATTTTATTTTTTACTCGAATTACTTTCAAACTTGCATTTTTTTAAATTACAAAAACAACTCGAAATGCTCATTATTTATGGTACAGTGGGCTTAACAAGGCCTGAAATTGGGTATAAATAATACTAAGTAAGCACTCATCAAATAGCCCCAAACATAAACTTTATTACTTGTCGAGCAAAGCTAAAATGTAAAATCTAAGTCACTTTCGTAAGAATCGTGATTGAAGTTAGCATGTACAATAAGCCGATAAACCTCTAGGTTACCTTAACGGATGAGTTCTATCTCGTGAGGGTTTACAGTGAATATACTTATAAAATTCAAAAACTTGACTCCATAAAAATGATGCAAAAGACAATATAACCAAGCCTCAAGTGCAAACTCCATAAATGTAGTAGTAGTTAATTTCTCAATCACAACGTATCGTGCGTATGTGCGTAGCCAATATATCCATCAATTTTAAAAGATTTGACCATTATGTTTATTATTTGGAAGTTTGTTTTTATTTCAAAATTGTATGGGATAAACTCACAATCGAACACTTGAAAATCAATTATTTTCTCTCGGTGTATGTGAATAAAAGAGTAAATTTAAATGAATAAATTTCACATATATGTAATAAAAAAATAAAATTGTATTATATGGATGAATTTTGATCTCGTGAACTAAAAATCGGTTACTTTATGAAAAATTGAATCGCATCATAGATCATATTCATCTTCTCTCACACTATAAGTAACTTCACTTGAGATCTATTAGAACTTTCTTTCAGTTGTATTATAGGCTCGGGATTTGACTAGAAAGAACGGCATTCAAATTTTCCAAGAATGTAGAGGTTTTTCAATATTTAAAATTTGAGGCCTGCTACTAACCTCCAATCTTATTTTCTCTTTCTTTTTTTTCAAACATACTCTTTTTTATTATTTTTCATTTCATTTTCTCATTCTTTCTTCCCTTTTTTATTTTTTTTTATTTTCACGTATTATTCTTGCAAAGTTCCTTTCTTTTGCTTTTCTACCATAATGATACCCTAACATTGCTTATTTTCATTGGCTTTTAACTCCTAGTTGGATTTAGGTAGGAATTTGGGTTTTTAATGAAATGTATATTTTTATTTTGGCTAAAGTGGTATTGCAACGGAATAAGCCGATTTATGTTTAATTTTTAGATTTTCAAAACAATGACCTAATCTCATTGCTCAATTCCCAGTAAGTTATTTTGTATCTCAAGACTAATTACTAAGACTTATGTGCTTAAAATTCATATTTTGACTTTTATTTTCAGTGACGAACAAAAAAAAATTGAGATCATAAATGAATTTAACAATGAAGGAAAGTTTCAGTTATTTAAACTCAAATTGATTTAAATCCCTTATAAACAATGAATGGCACAAAAATCTCATCAGGTTAAAATCTTCACATTTATTCATTAAGCATATTATTTTTGCCTCCATACATATTCGATCATATTATAGGGCTAATGTGTAAAAAAAAATAAGTTAAGATATCTATGAATAAATTTTATATTAAGAATCATTCCAAAACTCAATTAAATTGAAAATCTTTTTTTATTTTCAAAAAGGGTTTTGATTTTTATGAACTTTTCAATTGTTTCCCCCCAAAATACCCCCTTAACCGGACACCTAAATATTACATTGTCCTCAATGTATGCTGAAAGAATAATATGAACAATGCAGATAAACTAAAGAAGTAACAGGATGATATTACCCAAAATCCACTTTTTTTACTACTTCCAAAGTGAAGAAAAAAAATTGCATGTTAACTATAAAAATTTAAAACAACCTAAAAAAATAATTATATACAAAATCGTGAAAATTATCACCATCGCCATAAATCAATAATCAAAATACTTGTGGGTCATTTCACATAATAGAGTTTATATCACTAACTACTAAAGCTTGATAAATTTGAGAGTTTAGCCACGTAACACAAACTTAAACCTTAAATACACGACTCACATCATCAATAAAAAAAATCATAAGAAATCATATTCTTAAACTTGCAACCCTTGGTAGTTGGCACGTCCTTTCTTCAACTTCTTAAGCTAAGATTCCTGGGTTTTAATCTCATCTGGCACCACCAGAACAAGGCACTTGGCACTTCCCTCATCAACATTCTTCTTCTCAACCAGTGAAGGAGACTTGGCTCCAATAATAAGGTTGGGTATCTTTCCTTTTACTATCTATTCTAAGGAGGGAGTAATGGTCGACACCAAATTTACATCCATAGATTCAAAGGAGGATTAGGTACATTTTTACAGCGAGATTGCCTTCTTGCTGGGAAGTAGATTCAGATGCAGTAACCGAGGAAGATGAGGTCAACTCATCTAAGTCTATGGGGGCTTCAATAATGTCTTCTGTTGGCTGAGAAACACACAAGGTGATTGAGCTCTGAAACTCTAACACTACAGAAGTTGAGTGAGGATGGAGTTCCACAAATCTCTTTTGAATAAACCACCCCAAGATTTAAATCAATAAAATTCACCTCGAATTTAGGTGGAATGTATTTCTTCCTTCTCTATGCCAAAAATAAATACAAAAACACTGATCAGTAAATGAATGAATTGCAAAGAACAAAGTAGGAAATATTTAAATATTAAAAATGATTACCTATGTCGTGTCCTTCCTGAGGGTAACATGGCCCAATGTATTTTTCACCCTCAGGAAGAGGGGAAAACTGTCAATTCTTAACAATTAGGCCATAATCTCAATAAACTTTCTTGGAGTTGGTCAAATTAACCACCAATACCCTGTTGGAATATCTGGTCTTCAAATAAATATTATCGATCGTGGTCCTCTAATTATAACAGTACATTAATTTTGTACGCCGACATGAGTTCCAAACAATTCATTAATGAAATTAAACCCATTTACCACTCTCCATGTATTTGGAGCCACTTGGATTAGGACCACATTAAAATGCGAATAAAATTCAAGAAGTAAGCCAGTGGCTCTAAAATTGTCGGAATCCAGTGGCCTTCATCTAAAGCATGCAAGTCACATGGACCAGAGACCAATTATGTTCCCACCCATTTAGGAATCTTACGTACTATTCTAAAATCCTCCAAAGAGCTCTCATCCACAATATAAATAATTTTAAAAACTCAAAAAGGAAAATATGAGAATAAAAAGATTCTTATAGAGAAAATAAACACAAAGTTGTAGTTCTCGCCTTATTAGCGAAATAAAAAGCTTAACAGTAAGAAAGGGAGTTTAAAGTTCAAGGTGAAAATATATTGAGGGGGAAAAGAGCTTTTATATGTATGATGAGGTCCCTGAAGCTTCTAGTTTGAAATGATTAAATGTACTAATGTTTCAAATATCGACGGCATCCCATTTCCCCCAAATGACTCAAAATACTAGAGTACCCTCAAACAGTTCGCTATTTTTCTTAATATTTATAAAATTTTCTTCGCCTTAGTACAAATCCTTGATGTCAACAGCCGACCATCACCAATCCAAGGCGCAAAGTAGTTTTTGAAGAAGAATACTGTAACAACCCGAGACTTTAGAGACTATAACTTATTCATTTTTGGGAGAAATAAATATTATTTTATTGGAGAATAATTAAATTAGCTTTAAGGTCAAAATTTGAAGTTGTTAGAAAGTGATTCGAATGGAAATTCTGAGGATGTAGTTGTTTTCGGAAGGGTCGAGAAAGTCGAAATAACTGTACTTGGGGTCTATTTAGGTTTCGAAATATTTTAAGCTCGTTTGGCTCGAATTAAAGTTACCGAGTCATTTAAAGTGTGTATTATCATTTAAAGTTGTGTATCTTGGGAGACAAGGCTTATTAAGCCTACGGGAGAAACAATTCTCCTTAGAGAGAAAGAGAAATAGAAAGAAAGAAAGAAAGAGAGAAGAAGAAAAGAAGAAGAAAAAGAGAGAGAAAGTGGAGATTTCCGGCCAATACGCGATCTCGAGGAGGAATCAGACCCTACGAACTTGAGGCAAGTGATTAAACTTGCTAAATAATTGTTGTGTACCATTTATTTCATGATTTGTGGATTAAATTTATGAGTTTTAGGTTTAGTTTGTCAAAACTTAACTTTTGGGTAAAATCTTAGATTTGTTATGTAGAAAATGGATTTGAGGTTAGAAATTAGTTTAAATGTGTTTTTGGATGAATATTAATGTTATATATGTGATTGGGTTGAAGAGAAATGAAGAGAAGTTGATTAAAAATGAATTTTAGGAATTTTGGCTTTGAAGAAATAGCCATTTCCGTAGCCCTAGAACAGGCCGAATCAATTCGGCCCTAACCCGAATCGATTCGAAATGTTCCAGCTTGACAGGTCTGAGTGACCGAATCGATTCGGACCCTAGCCGAATCGATTCGGCCTGAGACAGAATCCCATGTCTTATGACCCGAATCGATTCGCCTTGGAGACCGAATCGATTCGGATTTGGCCCGAATCGATTCGAAAACGGGGCATTTTGGGGGAATGTTTTCTAGGGAGAATTTCATTCCGTTTCGTTCGAGGTTATCGAATGGGAACCTCTATAGGAATTATATGAAGTATGTTTTGGAGATTTTAGGGAGTTTCCCTTATGATAAATGATTGGAGTCATATTGATTTATTGTGAGAGAATACCGATTAGAGGATATCGTATATACCAAGTGGGGAAGCCCACTACCATTGAGATTTCTATTTGGAAATAATTATAAAAATATTTGAAAGAGTGAGAGCGCGCTTAGTGATATTTGGATTTTAGAATCAAATCCCAAATGGGATAACCTTAAAGTTTCATATGATTTATTGAACCATATTATGGATTGAGAATAATTAAATTCTAGTAAATGTGCATACGGATATAGAAATATCCTTCACGATGATTAATTTGGGAGATGTCTCACACAATGAGAAATGCTAATCGAGGTGCATCAGGACATAGAATATCCTTAACATAAATAGAATTGAGAGACAATTCATAATCAGAAGTGGTGCGAAAACTTCAAGTGAGAAATAGTATAGTGTATACTAAGTGGGGAAGATGTGTGAGAATTGACGATTAATATATCAAGAGAGAGAAATATACTAAATAATGATATTATTTCATTTACGCCTAAGAGCGTAACACAAATATGTAAACAATGTGATAGATATACCTTATATGATGGTATATCTTTATATGATGTGATGATGTATGTATGCCTTATGTGATGGTATATATATATAAGTGAAGCATACCCCCTCCTTGCTATCATTGGGAAGTTGCGCGATGAGGGTGAGCACCCTGGCTCGATGAGCAGTGTGTGGATATTCCCCAGGTCATAGTCGTCCATTGTGTTGATATGTGATTTTCATTATATTTTGGGGGTGAGAAGTCGTGGGTATGTGTTGTTCTCAGTTGCCGGTTAGGAACTATGACCGCTTCCCGAACGTTGTGTGTGTGAGTTGATCACGAGGTAGGTGTCGTTTAGTCCTACAGGTGGTCCCCAGTATGCTACGTGGTTTGGGCACTGGAAGATGATAGCATTGAGACCCTGCATCCTCGAGTTATAACTCGTTTGGATGGTTATTACATTATTGTTGTGCTTGGTGCTTGGTGCTTGGGTATCGAGGGCGTAATGGACCTCACGACCAACATTGCCAAGGAGTAGCGTATTGAGGGGGTTCCTTATTTGGATTTCGCTTTGCGAGACGTCCCACGCGCGAAACGCAGTGTAATGTTGGGAGTGAGGAGAAGTTAGTCCTTAATGCTCATATTTATATATATATAGTATATCTCGACGATCGACAGTGCCAAGGAGTAGTGTATCAGGGGGTTCCTTGTTTGGATTTCGCTTTGCGAGACATCCCACACACGAAACGCCGTGCACTGTTAAGAATTGAGAATAATAAATTAATTAATTGGATAATAAGAATTTGGGTTACATGCATCATGCATTGAGGGAATAATGAATCTTGATAATCAATACTGCCAGGAGTAGTGTATTCGGGGGGGTTCCTTATTTGGATTTCGCTTTGCGAGATTTCCCACGCACGAAACGTAGTGCTGTATTGAGAATTAGGAGAAGTTTAGTCCTTAGCACTTAGATGATAATAACTCATATATATATATATATATATATATTGATGGTATAACTAGAATATGAGAAATTCTAGTAAAAGAGAATGTTTATGTGTAGTGTATATGTTGGTATGAGAATGTTTATGTAAACGTTATATGTTAAGTAAGTGAACAAATAAAAGAGAACAATAACATTGGAAATTAAAGTATATGATTTAGATGGAATTTAGATAAGTGTAGAGTGAGAGATAAGTTAGATGGTTTTAATTGAACAATTAAATTGGGTTTTAAGTTAGAGTTATTTTCCTAATTAGAATTGGGCATTTATTTGGAGATCACGTGCATACGTTTAGTTGCGCGCTTTAGTTGAGAGGTGAGTTGGATTATTGTGGAGATTGCGACTCCATTAAATCATGTAATAATGCATTTATAATTATTATGCATTTTAATGCACTTGCTATAAAATGTTTTCACCTCGGGCTCTGCCCGTTTATATTTTCTCCTGCTATGTATATATATTGTATTACTTTAGGTGTTCCTCCGTAAGGACGCCATTGATGTTATCCATACAGGGTATTCGTGGAGCTGTAGCAGTAGCGGACTGTTGCGGCACTTTGTTTTAGTCGATTCCTATCTTTTGTACATCTAGATTAGGATTCAGTTTGTATATCGGGTTTATACCCAAGTCTTGTAGATTAACACTTTTATATCCTCTCTCTCAAATTATTGTATTGTTTGTAACCCGACAGCTTATTCGGGTATTTTACTGTGTACATTTTGTTGTACTCTTTTATATATTATTGGAGCATTTGTGTTTCCCTCATCATATTTAGATGTTATGTTGTTAGTTTTGGTTGCATGGTTGGTTTTAAAATGGTGTTAAATGAAAAGTTTTAAAATTTTCGCAATCCACTTTTAATAGTTTCGGGTAGTTAGCGTTATATTTTAGCATAGTCAGTTGATGTTGAGACTGAGCCATCTGAGATACCTGTTTTGATGTAGTATAGGGCTGGCCACTCGTTATTATTTCGAGCGGGTTGTCACAAATACTCCATCCTTTCACTACTCCACCAAGAATGAAGTATTAGGGGATTTTATTGTAGCATAAAATAACTAAGCCATGTGGATCAGTAAAGTAGTGACAAATGTTAACATTATCACTGAATCCTCAAATAGTGCATAGACCAGGTTGGCTGAGATATTTTGTGGTTAGCCATCCAGATGATCGCCTCCATGAAGGTGAACAGTTAGTAATGTGAACAGACATATGTGGGATACTCAACAATCACCATGCACATGAATGTGAATAAATAACCAGTTGCCTATTATTGTGTAGAGATGTAAATACCTAATGTATAAAGGTATTCCACCTCCTTAACTTCCGACTACTATAAACAGGCTACTACTGTAAAACGAATAAATGTGGTGTGTGATAATTGATTAAATTAACTCACAAGTTTCTAATTAAACCTTATTTAATTAAAGTCTATTTTGAAACAAAATTAAATCAGACCCATACTATGCAACTACGTGTGCGTGTGTCAAACCACAAATAAATAAAGCATGTGACACAAATTACAGAAAAAATCCCCGAAGGGCAAAACCTTTTATTTCTATAACTCTAACAAGTTTACAAGACCATTGACTTACATACAATTTTTCTTTCGCCCACAAGAGTAACGCACGGTGTCTTCGTTTAACCTCCAAAGTATCAGCTAGAAATCTGTAATGGTTCGCACGCAGCTATACCACAAGAACACACAGTCTTCACGGTGTAGGTTATCCTCCCCATAAGAGTAACTTTATAGAGAATCCCTCTACAATAGCACCTAACTCTCCGATTGTAGAGTTCTCCCCACAAAGAATAAACCAAAGAAAAGTGTGTTCTTGAACACCAAAACAATTCACCAAAGCATATGGGATTTTTGTGAATTGAAAATAAAAAGGGATTAAACCCTAAAAGAAGAAGCCAAAAGGATTCTGCAGTTTCGCAGTTTTCTGTCTTTCAAAATGCTGGGACTTCTTAATCAAAATGAAACCATTTAATAAGTATTTATACAAAATCACATCGCCTCGATTGTCGAGCTCGTTCAAACGAGAAATAGGTCTCGTGCGAGTGAGATACGTGTGTCGTTTAAACGACATCGCGTGACATCACATGTCGCTCGAACGAGATGCTGATCTCGCTTGAATGACCTGGGTGTCAAAAACAAGGTACGCTACAGGACTTAAAAAAAGTTACTCATTCTCAAATTTTGAAGAAAATGTCCGTTCCAACACTTAGAAAATATTTTGTAAAAATATCCCAAAGCTCTAAGTGCAAAGTTAAGGTATTTAAAACATAACCTTACCAAAGTAAATTTTGCAGAGGCTTTTTGATGAAGAATTTGATGTATTCGGATTCGTCTTGATGTAGATTGCTCATGAACTCCTTCGACGGTTGTAACAGTATGCGACATAATTAATTGTGACGGACTTATAAAATAATGTCCTTAAAAATCTCCCCCTATTTCTATGCCAGTACATACATAAAAAATCCGAATTACTAAATACCAAAATTCCTATACAAATCTACCCTCCCATAAATCTTAAAACTGAAGAGGAACAAATTTGCAAGGGCTCAAACTTTTCTTCAAAAATCTTCATCAAATCTCAAAGCTTTCCTCATCAGGGTGTGCAACATAATGATCTTCAATCTTTATACCTACACACATGAGATAAAGTAAAAACCTTCGTGACGCATCGAGTTTGAAATGATATAAGAATAAATCAATCAATATAATCAAATCCCCCCCCCCCCCCCCCCATATAATGCAAAAACTCCCCCATAACATGATAATTTTTTCTCCCCTTTTTTATGATGTCCCCAAATAGACAGATAAGAAGAAATAAATTAGACATGGAGTGTCATGATAAAAGCATGGCAAACATGGATTAAACTAAGCACATGCAAAGGAGTATCTAAAAAGATTTCATAAACTATTTTTTGATTTTTCAAATTTTTTGTACAAAGTAAGATACAAACAAAATCACACCATGGATTTAAACTCAAACAACCAAGTCATGGTAATAGAATGAATGAGTTCGAACACATTCGATAGGTAAATCAAATCAATCAATCATATGTGCACGATGCATACGTGTACCCCTAACAAATGAACATAAAAAACATCCTTAGGTGTACAAATTGTTGAATTTAGATGACATCGTCTTAATCAAATCAACAAATCAAAGTCAAAGTGATTTCCACACCAATAACGTCCAAAACTATTTAACGCTTTTTCAAGACTTTCAAGGACGTGCAAACCCGTTTTAATTTCATCCAAACTCCCTCATGCATATTTTCTTTTTGAGGTAATCTAAATTCTCAAACTTTGGAGAATTGGTGCAAAATCTAATGGCCCTTTTTTGGCATGAATTTCTTTTTATTGCCTTTAATTTTTTTTCGGGCTCTTTTAAACCTATTTGGACCCCTGATAATAAAATTTCTCAATTTTTAGGTCCAATTAAACGGCGGCTTAATGGAAAAGGATAAATGATAACCTTTCGTAGCCCTTCACCGTTTTCAAACAAAACACATTAATCCTCACAAACATGGTTCAAAGGTGCACACTTTTTATTGTCTTGTTTTATCGCATTTGGTTCGTTGTATAGAGAGAATTGAAATGGAAACACTCAACCAACATGTGATAGATAAGCTCAATAATCAAACAAATCCGTGCATATGTGCAATAAAGGAAATCATGAGTCAAACATGTAGAAAGTGACAACGAATTACATCTTAATGACTCCAAACATTATAAAGCACATCGATGAATTGACCTATTGTCTCAAAACACTATTAAATAGTCACATGAAAAAATGGAATGATGTTACGAATCGGTCATCCTAAGTGTCCATCCATAAACGGTGAAAACAAAATACAAAAATCTTTTTGTATTTTCCAAAAAATTATCAAAATAAACTCTTTTTGTATTTTTCAAAGTTTTCAACAAAATGGAAAACATACAAAAATGATACATACTAGCAATAGCCAAATAATGTCATCATGAAAAACATCATATGCTAGTAAACAAGTCAAACCTCAATAGTTAGGTGCGGATTTTTTTTCCAAAGGTGGTGTCAACTTATGAAAAACCTCCATTAAATTTTGTGAAGTTTTGACTAAAAACTTAACTTGCTCACCTAAATGTTCAAACTCTCTCATGTAATCTCCAGGAGCATGTAAAGTATCATGTGTGGGTGCATGTGTGATAGAGACACGTGTAGAAGCAAAATGTGATACATAACCCAACTTAAAACAAAATTCCCTAAGGTGACATCTCCTCTTGCAATGGGAACAAACGTAAATAGGCCTAGTAACACCTCTCTCAAAAACTCTAGGATGCACTCTCCTAATAGGAAACGGACGCCTAGGTGGGTTAATTTTTGGGCCATGTGAATCTGTCACTAAAGTAGGAATCGTCTTTGGTGCTACAAAAGAAGTAGAAGCAACGTTATGAACTTTTCCTAGCCCATCAACTCTACCCTTATCCGGATTAAGAACCACATTTTCAACCTTAGTAGGTGCATTCTCAAAATTGACTTTGACCTCCCTGGAACGTTCGAGATCACTCTCGAGTTGGGATACACGTGTTGTCATACTAGACACCATGGCGGTCAAATCACATTTTTCCTTTCTTAAAACCTCATTCTCTTTCTCCAAACCTAACACTCGACTACCTAAATCCCTATTATACTTCTTTGTTTTTAAGGTCTCGGTGTACAAATCTCCAAAGTCTTTTTGGAGCTCACATTCATCTCCACTTTCACACTCACCTTCACCCTCACTCGAAACACTCAAATCCTCCTCCTCGGGGGTATCACAAGAACTAGTCCCCTCACCTCCATCCAAACTAGGTGTGCTAACCCGACTAGCTAAAAACCTGACACACATACCGTGCCCTTTTTCATCACCTGAATCAAAAATCTCTATGTCGCTATCACTAAGTGTGGCAGGCATAGCCACTTTCTTTCCCTCTCTCCTAAGTCTAGTGGCCCACTCATACATCTTATTCCCTTTACCCCCACACTCAAAACACGTCAAACTTTCTAAACTTTCCTCTCTCTCCTTTTCTTTTTCTCTCTCATTCTCTTCCTCACCGCTTTCTTTGGCCTTTTTATTTTTCTCAAAAAATCTGTTATTAGAAGAATTATTTTTGTTCATGTTGAGAAATTTTTTGAAATTTTTCGCAAACAGGGCCATATATTTAAAATCAAAATATTCCTCAGAATCGAACTTACAAACTTTTTCTTTCTTTTTCTTAAAATGAGATCTTTAAAGCAATGCCATTATCCTTAGCCTTAATGGTTTTGGGAAACATGTCAACCGCATAGGTTTGAAGATCTCCTACAAGTTCTTCCAACTTAAGTGATTTCAAGTTTCCCAAAGAGTTCAAAACAGTGACTTTAGGAATAAAGCATTTTGGAAGAGATCTCAAAAAAATTTAACGACATGCATGTTATCAATCACCTCACCCAAATTAAAACTGGTGTTTATAATGTCCGACAAACGTGCGTAAAAATCATCAAAGCATTCAGACTTAGACATGGTGATAGTCTAAAATTGGGTGGCCAAATTTTGTAATTTTGATTATTTAACCGCGTTCGTACCCTCATGTGTCAATTTCAAAACATCCCAAGCCTCTTTAGACGTGGTACACATCATAATTCGGCGAAACTCATCTGGAGTGACAACTCCAGAAATAGCACTCAGTGCACGGGAAATAAAATTCGACAATTTAAAATCGTTCTCAGTCCAATCTGACATAGGTTTTAAAGATGTGATATTTTCAACGGTGATAGTGGGAGGGTTCCATCCATTTTCACAAAGCAACCAAACACGCTCGTCAATTTCTTTTAAACTAGATTTCATGCGAGCTTTTCAATAGGCATAATTATTCCCATAAAAATAGACACCTTATTAAATGAACGTTCCATTGGAAAAATTGCGATTTTTCACAAACTTGATTTTTTTTAAAATCAATATCAAATAAGTTTGCGAAAAATAGGAATACGCGATAAATTCGCGTAACCTGCTCTGATACCAATTTGTAAAATGAATAAATGCGTTGTGTGATAATTGATTAAATTAACTCGCAAGTTTCCAATTAAACCTTATTTAATTAGAGTATATTTTTAAACAAAATTAAATCAGCCCCAAACCATGCAACTACGTGTCTGCGTGTGTCAAACCATAAATAAATAAAGAATGCGACAAAAATTTCTGGAAAAATCTCCGAAGGGAAAAACTTTTTATTTCTATAACTCTGACAAGTTTACAAGACCATTGACTTACATACAATCTTGCTTTCGTCCACAAGAGTAACGCATGGTGTCTTTGTCAAACCTCCAAAGTATCGGATAAAAATTTGCAATGGTTCGTACGTCGCTATACCACGAGAACACATAGTCCTAGACACGTAGTCTTCACGGTGTAGGTTATCCTCCCCACACGAATAACTTCATAGAGACTCCCTCCACAATAGCACGTAGCTCTCCGATTGTAGATTTCTCCCCCACAAAGAATAAACAAAAGCAAAGTGTGTTCTTGAACACCAAAACAATTCACCAAAGCTTATGGTATTTTTCTGAATTGAAAATAAAAAGGGATTAAACCCTAAAAGAAGAAGCCAAAAGGATTTTGCAGTTTCGCAGTTTTATGTCTTTCAAAACGCTGGGACTTCTTAATCAAAACGAAACCATTTAATGAGTATTTATCCAAAATCGCACTGCCTTGATTATCGAACTCATTCGAACAAGAAAGAGGTCTCACGCGAATGAGATACGCGTGTCGTTCAAACGACATCGCGCGACATCATATGTCGCTCGAACGAGATGCTGATCTCTCTTGAATGACCTGGGCGTCAAAAACAAGGTACGCTACAGGACTTAAAAAAAGTTACTCATTCTCAAATTTTGAAGAAAATGTCTGTTCCAACACTTAGAAAATATTTTGTAAAAATATCCCAAAGCTCTAAGTGCAAAGTTAAGGTATTTAAAACATAACCTTACTAAAGTAAACTTTGTGGAGGCTTTTTTGATGAAGAACTTGATATATTTGGATTCGTCTTGATGTATATTGCTCATGAACTCCTTCGACGGGTGTAACGGTATACAACATAATTAATTGTGATGGACTTATAAAATAATGTCCTTACAACTACTTCTCTCAGTTGGGGGACCGAACCACTTCGTTCTAACCCTATACATTATTCTTGAAAGACATGTATCAATCCTTAAAGATACAGTGATAGTAACCCCTGTAGATGTAGGCACCTTCTTTGGACTGAACCATGTAAAACCTTTGTATTTATCTACACTTCTCTCTCATTTCTTTATTTTAGCATATTTATCTGTGACTATAAATATTGAGTAACTTGAGCTAAGATTATTCCAAAATATCAAACATAAATTTAGTCATCAACAATATACATAATAATGTGGGGATCATTATGAAGTAATATCATCCTTTAGTGAATACCAAAAACTACTTGATGGATGGAGTCATCCACATTTTACATCACAAAGTGGTGACCAGCCTGAACGTATGATCCTAACATGCCACCACGCAGTAAAAACATTAGATATCTCGCCAAATGGATTAATCCGTCATTATCCCTCATCACAAGGCGATGACTATAATGATCATGTGATCAGACATATTGACTTCCCCATAGTCATGCATCAACAAGTAGAAGTGACGTATATGGTGTCAACCAAAATATCAAAACCTTAATCGAAAGATTTCCATAAGTACAAATTGTATGTTCCTATGTGAACACTTGGGGAAAGATTCTAATTAAATATCAAATCCATATAATAAAGTATGGTTGTTTTTTAATTCTAATTATATCTAAGAACACTTGGGGAAAGATTCTTCTACAAAATTTAAGGTTCCATATTAACTCTCCCATTTTCAATATCCTACCCAAACAATCCTTGGTAAACTCGCCCTGACAACTAATTTCTCCCCACACTCATTTTACATCATAAATTTATTTACCTGCCCATTACGCCCTCTTTCTCATTACGTTCTCTCAAACAACACTTTTTCCCCTTTCTCATTTCCCTTTCTTTATCCCCTCAAGCCATCTCATTTTCCACTCTTATCTTCTTCCACTAGCTAAGTTTGTCTTGTTATATCTCATGCTGATTTAAGGGTTTTTAAAATTCAAATTTTAGGTTTAGGGGTATATAGATTTTAGAGGTTTTATTTTTTTATTTTTCCAGAAGATTTTAGGTTTTAGTCTATATTAATTTTAGTTTTTTTATTGTTTGGTGTTGGTTTATAGATTTTTTTTGGGTATTTTTTCTTGGTATTTTATATGGGTTTTTGATATAGGTATACGAATTTTAGTTTTTTAGGAACATAACTTTAATTTTGATTTGTCTTTCATTTATTTTTTCTCTTTCCAATTTTATGCATTTCCAAACTTTAATAATTTTTACCAAATTTACTTTTGGCTTTAAGTTTTATGATTTTTTTCTTCTTTAGAATTTAGATATTTTTATAATTGTTGATGTCTAAAAATGGAGTGAATCCAAGTTTATAATCACAGATAAATAATAAGAGCAATATAAACAAACACACAAGAGGCAAAGATTTGTAAAGTGGTTCAGCTGTTAAAAGCCTATGTCCAATATAGGTATCATTATTTGTGTTTACAATAGCTCAGTATGGTGTGCTTGAGATTGATTAAATCAGCCAATTGAGATAAGGGAGATTATTTATCAATAGGAATTCGAAACCCTAGTGACAGAATGCCTCTATATCTCTAGGAATTTACATTTGTATATAATAAATGATACTCTTGACATTCAATGTTGGTCGCCCTTCCATCCAAGTAACGTTTTCTATTCCTCATTGTTCACATTCTGGTATTTAGTCAGTATTCTAGCCAACTAGGTAACTCTGATGCCGATCAAGATAGATGAATGGCCACATAGGAAGACAAGGGTCTATTATTCATTAGTCCACATAGGAGAGTAATTTTTACATACAACAAAAGCCTCCAATGTTCCATGCTTGATGATTGATCAAAAGTATGGAGTATTTGTCTAAAATGTTGCTCGGCATGATGCCTTAGCATTGGTCGACGGCCGACCTTCCAGACTTGTAAATGTTTTCACTAGTACCGTTGATAGTGGCATTTTTGTAAATAATTCAAAAAATTTCGTTCTGCTAAAGGGTACACTGGTCTTTTTACACTTTGAGAAGCGTTTAGCTGGCGGTAGTTGAACTGTTCATGTAGCGAATCCTTTTTCCCAGTTATCAAGGCAACCTATAAAGGCCTAAAAGTTTCCCTCCATTTCTATTATCTTAAATCACCTGGACTTAGTCTTTTCTCCCGCTGTCAGGCTTTCTTTCTGCGATCTTTTGTTGCCTGATACCCGTCATCATTTTTCAATCCTTGTTGTTATCTTTAGAATTCTATAATCTTTCTTTCTCCCCTTTTTCTCTATTTTTCCCTTGTTTCAATCATGGTTTATATCGTTGATGATGATTCCTTAGAGGAGTTCATAGAGAAAAGGAAAATTCTTGATTGGGTAGGTCTAGAAATTTCTCACGATCGTGTGAACGTATATTCTTTAACAAAGGGTCACTGGATTTACACTCTTTTTATTGTTGAGTGTGGTATTACTTTTCCACTAAACATACTTTTTCTTCAGTTTTGTCAATATTTCAATGTCGTTCCTGCTAAAATAGCTCCAAAAACATTGGGGGGGGGGGGTGAACGGATTAATTCAGTTGAATGAGATATGGGACTCATATTGGGATCCCTGAGTTGATGTTCTGCTTCAAGTGTTGAACCATTACAGGTAACACTTCTTATTTGAAGTCTAAGCAAGACAACAGGGCTTTAGTATTTAAATCTAACAAATTCCAATAAAGATTATTGTGATTATGGTGTTGTTGTCAAGAATTGGCAATATGACCCCCTTCCTGAGGGGGAATCCTATACTGGTCCCATGTTCCCCCAAGAAGGGAGTGGCATAGGTTATGACTTTATTCTTAACTTTTTTCTATTTATCATTTGTTCACGATTTACCACCAACTTCCTTATTTTTTTTACTGCAGAGGAGAGTAAGAAGAAGTGTCCCAAGGAAGGAGAAGTCATTCTTGTAGACCTTAAATATTTATGGGGTTTCAATCATAGGGTTAGAGAAGAACACGCCCGATATACTTCTATATTGTTAGAGTACAAGAGCTCAATTACTTCCTTTGTTTCTCAGCCACCACTTGCATTGCCTCAGGTTTCTGTCAACCTAGACGAGGAACATGTATCCACTTCTTCGATTATAGAATTAGATGGAGTTGAGTTTATTCAAGGGGGAACATCTTCCTCATTTGAGTCCCTTGATATTATCACCATCCCCACATCTCCTTCTACTGAGATGGTGAAAAGAAAAACTCCATACTTGTTGACCAAGTCCCCTCCTCCTACTGCCAAGAAAACCATTTCGACAGATAAGAAATCTAAAGCCATTGAGAAGAGACCTCTAGTTCTTAACACTGAGAAGGCCCGAATTGAAGAACCTAAATATAACATGTTGAAAAAAGGTTTGCCTGAGCAGAAAGATCAGGCCAAAAAGTCTATTGAGTTGGCAAATTTTTTTTATTGCCAATCAAGAAAAAATTGAAAATGCTTCAGTTACGATCAACCCTGGGTTGGCTAGGAATTTGATAAAAGATGGGACTCTGCCTATAAATAGGTCAACTGCAGCCCCCATGACTAGAGCTCGATTAACAGAGAGGGTTGCCCGCACTTTGGCTGTGGTAAATTCTTAACCATTTTATTTAACATTTACTGATTATTAATACTTTTCTTCTAAACTGATAACTCATTCATAATTTTGTAGTTCTTGGTTGACTTTAATCAAATGATAGAGAAGGATGACCAAATAAGGTTCTCCTCCTCGGCTGATGTTAAGGAAGCTCTCGAGGGTTTATTACAATCCCTAAAAGCATCCAACGAAGCCCTGGAGAAAGCGACAAGCCTATCAATACAAGATTAAGACTGCTGAGGACCAAGCCAAAATAGAAGAAAAAACACAAAAAACTATTATTGAAGAGCTTACCCAGGCTAAGTTAAAAATTACTAAAGTTGAGCGTGGGAAAAAGATTATTTAAGACAATGTAGTTGTCTTGACTACTGATAACTCTGCTTTAATAGTCAAGGGCAAGAACGATAAGGAAGTCACTGTAAATAAGGTATGAGAGAAAGCCTTTGATGCTGTAGCCATCCCGATTAAATACACCAGGAAGTAATCCTTCAAGGAAGGTTGGTCGGAAGCCATAGAGGAGGTTGGTACTCAGGTAGACACTGAACTTTTTCACAGACATGACCCAGGAACTCCTCCTAGAATGCATGAAGAATTTAATGATGATGAGGAGGGATCTGGGGAGTTCGCTATGGTACCTGTTAATCACGCCGACCTACCTGTTTCCGATCAAGACAAGACTAAGGAGTAGGAGAAGGACAATGAGAAGGTTTAGATCCTTTTAGCTAGTTTATTTTTGCCATTTCCTTTATGTATTTTCATTTCTTCTTCTTCATTTTTTCTAAAGTAATCAGCTCTGTAACCATGGAATGATCAATGAAAAGATATATTTTTGCTCAATTGTTTCCCACTTCTTGTGATGTTGATTTCTTATCGGTTGTTGTCTTCAATATAGTTTATGTTGTTTGTTTTTCTTCATTGGGTCCATAAACTTATACTTGTAAATTTACAGTTTGATGCCAGAAACAAAAGTTATTATTTTTACTGAATTTGACTTACTCAGTCAGTGTATAAATCTCCTTGAGACTGGCTATGTTCCATTGACTAAGGAAGATCTAGTGGATTTCTTAGTCTAGATGCCTCCAACAAAGTGAAGGAGACTTATGTTCATCTTCATTACCTTCTGGATAGAGTAGTGGCAAATAATTCTAGGTATTATGAGATGATCGAGAAAATGCAAGAAGACCATAAACTCTCTAAAATCATTGCTTCATTTTAATTATGAGGCTAAGGATAAGGCTTTGAGTAAAGGTTGGGGATTTGATGAAAAGGGACAAGATATTACTTCTGCCATTAACAAGAAGGATCTAGCTTTGATCCAAGAACTAGATAGTGCCTGATCAATTGCTGCCCTTTTGGAGAAAGAAAATAATGCTTTAAGGAATGAGCTTGACAATTTGAAAAAATCAACCAACACTGGTTCAGATGAGGGGGTATCATTTTTAGAAACTAAAAATGCTAGGTTGTTGAAAGAGTTAGAGTCCCTGTAGAAGAAGAACACTAAGTCAAACCAAATTTCTAGGCAGAGCATTATTATTCGACCAACCATTGACGATGAAAGAACCAAGAAAACCTTGGCCGACAAAGATGTAAAGCTCAAAAGGAAGGATAAGGCCATCAAAAAGCTTCAAGATATTGTGGATTGAATGAATTTCCATTTCCATAAGAAACCCAAAGTTGTTTGGATGGACGGGTATGATAAGGCCTTGACTTACTTGGATAAGCACATGGAGCAGGACGAGAATGAGTGATATAAATGGGGTTGTTTGAACATGTTGTCTCTGATGGAGGTACCTAAGGGCAGTGAATTATGGAATTGGCATGACCCAGGAATATTGGAATATCCTGATCCTCCTTTCTCAATTGATGTCAGTTGGATTCCTTCTTATGCCATTCCTCAGAGCTTGATAAAAAAATACATTGAGGATTTCAGCCTTAAAGGAGAAGTGGAGTGTGTTCATCCCTAGCATCTACATGATCGACCGAACTGTAGCAGGTGTACTAGGAGGAGAGATTTTAGATCTATTAATCATCCGAACACCCTTGATGAACCTCTTGTTGGAATGAACAAGGCTAATGGAAAACGACCAGTTGAATATATTTGTATTCTTTTCTTTGTAATACATATTTATTGGAATGAAATGAAGTTATTTGTGATACTTTGTCTTCTTTATTTAAGCTTGTGGTTAATATTAATCTTATAGTCGATAAGATAATCGGTATAATGACTAGTTAGTTGGCTTATTAACTAAATAACCTTCATAAATGTCAAATGATTGATTCAAGATTGAATCTAATTGTAATGACTTAGATTCTAGTAATGCTCTTAAATAAAAATGTAAACTAAGTTGTAGAATTAATTATAAGTGGTGACTAAATGTAATCGAGATGAATGCTTAATTTGTGATTGAATCTAATTGTAATGCCTTAGATTCTACTAATGATCTTAAATAAAATTGTAGATAGTTTTATTGAACTAATTTATATCATTAGTTATCAGTGGTAACCTAGTGTATTAGGTATATATAATTATCCAGGTATTATAACTTAGTCAGGTAAAACATCTTGTGTTTGACTTTGAGTCTTACATGAGGTTTTACTAACTTCTTGTTCTTGATTTGTCGAAGAAGAAATCATACATGAAGTTTTAAAAAATAACTTTTCTGAAGTCGAAAAAGTTTGAAAATTATCTTTTGTAAAGTTGGAAAAGTTTGAATAATAACTTTTCTGAAGCTGGAAATGTTTGAATAATAACTTTTATAAAGTTAGAAAAGTTTGAATTAAAATTAGGTAAAACCTTTAAGTTTAAGGTGGTATCACACCACACTCCGAAAAACAAAACGTAAAAAGGAAGTACGATGGAGAGAAACATGAAACTTCATTAAATTGAATAACTGATTACATCAAAAACATAATTACTGGTAATATTTGTGGAGATGATCGACATTCCATGGGTTTTTAAACTCTTTTCCTTCCAATGTTTCTAGGTGATATGTTCCTAGTCCGTCAACTTTTGAGATCTGATATGGACCATGCCACTTAGGCTTCAACTTATTATTTTTCTGAATCACTTTCTTCAGTACAAGATCGCCTTGTTTCAAGTTGGTCGGCTTGACTATATGATTGTAGAACCTAGCAATCCTTGTTGATAAGAAGCCATTCAAATTATAGCAGATTATCTTATTTCTTCAACCATGTCTAGATCTAATCACCTCACCAAATCACTCTTAAGGGAATCAAAATTTAGCACCCTGTGAGTTAGCTGATCTATTTCAGTTGGTACCACTGCCTCACTACCAAAAGCGAGCATGTACAGAGTCTCTCCTGTTGCTTTCTTGGCGTAGTCCTATAAGCCCAAAGAATGATATGCAGTTCATTGATCTAATTCCCCTTAGTGTGATTCAATCTTTTCTACAATCCATCGAGCAAAGTTTTATTAGTGATCTCTATTTGACCATTGGATTGCGAATGCCCAAGTGCCGAATGTAGTTTCTGAATCTTAGATTCGATGCAAAAATCCTCAAAATCTTCATTATCAAATTGAGTACCATGATTAGTGATGAAAGCGTAGGGCACTCCATAACCACATATGATATTCTTTAATATGTACTAAAACACTCTTTGATAGGGTATATTGAATAAGGGCTCAGCCTCCATCCATTTAGTGAAGTAATCCACCACGATAACTAAATACTTGAACCTTCCTTTGGTGGTCAGAAATTATCCGACACAATCTATTCCCCAAATAACAAAGGGCTAGGGAGAAGTAATAGGAGTTAGGGAAGCCCCTGGATTTTTATGAATAGTAATAAACCTTTGGCATTTGTCACCCCTCTTGGCGAAGGAAACACAATTTGCCTTCATTGTTGACCAATAATAGCCTTCCATGGCTATCCTTTATACCAAAGGTCTTCTAGCTGAATGGCAGCCACATGAGCCTTCATAGACCTCCTTAATCAGATCATTTACTACATATGGATGGACACAATGAAGTAAAGAGACCGTGTAGCCTTTTATATACAAAACACCTTTCTCCAGGACATAGTTATATGCTTTATATCTCATTTTACTTGCTTCCTTCTGGTCGGATAGTAATAGTCCTTTCTCATTGTATTCTTTAATTGGATCTATCCAGGAAGTCCCCAATTCCACAAAAATGATATGTGACACCCCGCCTAATAAAATACCATGTGATCATTCCAAAACTAAATTAAACAGGAATCTCATCTGGTTCATTCTTAGCATCACTGTCGAAACCTTTTTAAAACATACTAACCACCTAGTATTCAAAGACATGGTGTCATTTTTTGTCTTTTTATTTAACATCCCAACAACAACATGCGAAATAAAATATAACTAACCATCATGCAATCACTAAATCAGGCAATAATAAAAATTGAATAAATGTAAACCTTGCCGAAACAACCACCGGCTACAAATTAAATAACGAAATGAATCACAAGAGTAATAACTGAATACATCAACTAACTGCAATAAAATGGAATAACTAGGGTGACACGCCAAAATGGAACGCTGACTGCATCCTACTCAAGGAATAAAATGACTAAAGCGGCTAAGTCAAAGTCCTGCAACATCCACATGTGTCGCATTTACGTAAACCTGGAATAGAACAATTATGGCGTCCTTGTGGCTGGACACCTAAAAGGTTTTGAAAATATTTTATATCAAGGGTTAGAACCCGAAACATTTGAAAATATTTAGCAAGTGAATTTAAATGCAGGAAATTAAAATGCAAGTATGCTCTTCATATACAAGTTAGTGTCCTACACTCTCTTGAGGACACATCACCCCTCCACTAATGTGCATGCCTAACGTTCTATACATGACGCACCTAGCTAACCACTCCACAACTAGTCTTGTCCCATATATTCCACTACTTCCCCCACTATTATCCTGAGTGAGTTTAACATACACGTTATAAGTTTTTATTCACACTAACTTATTTAAATCAATTCTCATTTAATTTCGTATAACCGTTTCATAAGTTATATCATTTATACATTCCACACCATATATACATATATCCGTATATAATTATGCACTATATATACGTATCATATCCCAACATTTACACACATGTCGGATATACATGATATCACCCAACGCATAGGAGGCGATCATAGTTCCCCTCGAAAGTGCCTATTCTGTACCATAACGGCCCACCCCTAATAACAGACGCTATGACATGGGCAATATACTCGCCCTGCTTTAGACAGGGGACTCACACACATCGCGAAACCTCCTAAGATAACATTAATATTGGTATGCTTTACTATAAATATTATTCACACAAATATTTATAAATCATACATATACTACAAATCACCGTATATATATATATATATATATATATATATATATATATATATATATATATATATATATATATATATATATATATATATATATATATATATAGGCTACCGATGTACTATGTCCATACACAAGCCTAAAACATGCAAGTTTATGGTCCAACTTCATTTCAATTAATTATACACTAATTAATTTTCATTACCTTGGTGTCACCCTAACAATTATACCTAGACTCTCTCTCTCTCTCTCGGCCCGAAATTTAATATTTCCAACCCGTTGTTCAATTTCACTCAATTAAGCCTACCCACTTAATTAACAAGGTTTCAAATCACTCAATCACGAACCTCAATTCTTCAAATTAATAAATTGTCTAATTGATTAAATGGTAAACATTCACAAATTAAAACCCTAGATCATAACCAAAATTGAGGAATCACCCAGTGCAGAAATTGTGTGTCTCAAAACACATAACAAGTCTGTTGGGAATAAGGAAATATGACAGGGTTTAACAGGTCGTTCAAACGAACAGCCATGTCGTTTGAACGATAATGGCTCTCGTTTGAACGAGTTACCAGGTCATTCGAATGACCCTGGTATCATTCTTCTTCTCCAATCTGCCCAGAAAAACGCAGCCCGCCATTGAAATGTTTAAAACCTCCATTCAGTATAGATTTCTTCATCAAAACTTTCCAAGATTCATCCTAATTCCATCCTTTTATTATATTCAATCTAACCCCATCAATTACACAAAATTAGGGCATCAGATTAGTCAAATCTTAACATCTCTACAGATTTATAACTCCAAATAAAAGAAATCCCCGATTTCTCATGAACACAAACCCTAACATATTAATTGATTCCCACCTCCTTTAATATGAATAGGTAAATGCAAATTAACAATTGCAAATTAAATCACTTTCCTCAATTTGTAGATCAAAGCCTTTAGGTGAGGATGTTGGATTGAATGCAAGGATCTCCTCTTGTTCTTGAAGCAATCTCCCAAAAATCCCCAAATTCTCTTCTAATGGCTCTCCTCTTGAGCTCTCCACAATTTTAGTCTTCTAAAATGACTTTAAGTTGCTTTACCCTTACACAATTAGGGACTCAAATCCCGCTTTTGGGCCTATGGGCCTCCTAAAAAGAGCTCAAACTCTTAATTTGGAGCTCAAATATGCCTAATTAAGTCCCGAAACACAATATATACATATGTCCACTCATTTCGGACTATTTTGACCCATCCGGACTCAACCGTGTACTCCGAATTTCCATCCGAATTAATTTATAACATTCTCCACATTCTTGACCTCAAAATGCGACACAAAATAATTCAAAATATTAAATCTCAATCCACCAAATTAATAAATTCCTCAAATTTAAAAATTTCTTAAATCATGAATTTAATTCTTCCAAATAAAATAAATTATTTTTCTCGCAAAATATTATTTAATTAAATGTCCTTGAATTTACGGGGTGTTACATACTTCCCCCCTTACAATGGAATTTCGTCTTCAAAATTCGGATAAGCCTAGTACTCCCAGTCTCTATTATCTCCCAAGTCACCTACCCTTAATATCCTACGCCCATCTCTCCTACTTCTAATCGTGAATTATTTGTAACAATCAAATTCATTAATTAACTAGGGCGGCCTTACACCCTGTACCCGTGCTCAACCGCACAAACAATACCCGACTTTTTCCAACCTCAAATCGTAATATAACTTTCATCTCACAGTTATAATGACATACATGTAAAATAGTGAAGGTACCCAACCCATGGACTACTAAAAAACATCTCCCCACTTCCAACATTGCGCAAACTTTCGTGCGTAGGACGTATCGCAAAGCGAAATCCAAACAAGGAGCCCCCTGATACAGTACTACCTAACATTGTCGGTCGTTGAGATCTGTTAGGCCCTCAGTCCAGAGCACATATCCCCAATTACCCGTCTCTCGACATAAAAGTATACACATCCACATTTTATGCTTCAAAAGGCAACATACAATACCGTGCCCTTACTATATCTAGTTTTCTTGTGCAAAAATAGATCCTGAGCTATTTCTCCCCACTCGGCAATCATTCTAACCAGCCCGAGTCATATCAGAAATGTCCTTACTCCGCGGGATTTCAATTTAAAAATATTAATACATTAACATGCAACACATTTTAACATACCTAACTGTATATGTGTATATATATATACTATACCTTATCTCAGGTGAAACCTAACAAAGATAATTCATACCTTGGTACCGCGAACACCCAATCTTATTATAACTATCCATTATAGACCCAAACTATAGCTACACAGTTAAAACTTCGGAAAATCATCCACGCTACTCCTATAATTCTCGAAAGTAGGAAGCTCTCATGTAATGAAATTAACCTCTTAGTGTAACCCCCCACTCTCACGTGGTTAACACCAAAGAACCCCGCTATCCCATGGTACTTATATATATATATATATATATTATATATATATATATATTATGGCTATTACGGCCAACACATCCACTAATATCTGTCTCACTCACGAATCCTAGTGGTAACAAACCATAGGTTGTGATACACTCAATGTGACTCCAAACACACCCACACTCAACGTTTCATAATTCAAGGGACAACTTATTTCCCTTCCTCCGGAATATACCCAAAATCATTGCCCTTGCATTTGTCCCCAAAACGGATAGGCATCTAACTAGGAGAGAATTTGGCTCCACCCAGGGTGCCTATACCCCCTATATTTTATGTATAATTGTACAAACCTCAAATCATCACTTACGTAACCATATTTGTCTCAATTTTGGCCCTCGCATTCTCGACGTGGCTATAACTTCCAAATATATCCAATGACCTTACTCATCATTATTAAATTCTTCCCGATATTAACTCACCTATCAACTTGAGGCGCAAAGCTTCGCAGTCTTTCTTTGCCACACTTTCTGGCTCCACTAGCCCTATCTCTTAGTGGCTCTCCGCTCAATGTTTTTTCTCCACGCGTTCACTAATTATCATTAAATTTGATGACCTATAATCCACTGGTGTCTTCACACTTCCGACATTTTATTTAGGTTTATGCGTCTAACACTTCCCAGCAAAGCCCAAAAGAAAAAATTTCCTAATGCACTATTTCTCAGCATTGTCGATCCTTGATTTTTATAGATACCCAAGCATATCCCCGGGACTCTCAAACCTTTCCCCTATACTCACAAGTCTAATCATGGACTCTCGTATCTCTAAAGGAGTCATATACTACCGCTCTCGCATTATCACTAAGCCCTTAGCGCTAACTATTAATAATGAGCTAAATCTCTCCACGACAACCCAACATACCTTGGATCTCATCTGTAAGAGTCCCTACTCACCGGGATCCAATATAACAAGACAATTGTAAACTCTTAAGTCTACTGTACAAAATATTACCCCCCTCTCTCAAGTGGGTCATCACAGAAATATACATCCTTACTTGGAAGAATGATCACGATAGCCTTGCTATGATCTTCCACCATTACAAACCCGTCCGTACCCAATATAAAACCAAACCTCAAATATCACCTCTCAAAGGATCTAGTCCTCAAGAAATACATCATCTCAATTTACCCACCTGTTCCTTTCAGGTGGAACCAAAAAGTACCCCGCTACTCCATGGTAAAGATACACATACTAGTGATATTGACGATACTTCCACTAAATCCATTTCTCACGCGAATTTAGTACTAATACGTTAATGTGACCCTCTTGAATCACACAAAACGTACCCCAACCATCTCGGAATAAAACTCGTAGTTTTAGTTTCCCCTTATACTGCTGGATCAATGTCTATTAGACATAACACCCGCGTCCTAACCAAACCCAAAAACTTCTCCAACAGATGCCCTTACTAGGCATCTAGCTCTTGTCCCCTAACTTTCCGCGGACAAGATCCATCCACGTGTTTATACTCTTTTACACATAAGACACCTTTTTGTGTCATTCCCCTTTCTCTGGATCCACCGTCCATGTCAAGGTTGTCCTTCTCACAGACCTGGTAGCCTTGAACCTACTTGTTACCCTAATTGTCCCTTTGGATCCGCTGATCCAATAGACTTGTTGCTGGCCTTGACGGCCCTAACTGAAACCAATGTCACTTGATAGAAATTCTATTGATCTCAATCATAAATGTGGGTTCTCTACTGGTTATACCTTCCCTTGGTGCCTCATTAGCACAAAAAAAATCAAGTCTTACTCTTCTGATAAATTGTCCAACTCCCTTATCTCCCTTCTCTCAAGAGCATTCATACAAATGTAAGTGTACAACCTTGATGACAAACGACACCAGTCATCCTATCCGGATCTTAAATACGTGCTTAAATTATTTACCCATGGTCTATTATTAACTTACAAACCCTTCCTGAAAAAAATCTCTAAAATTTCTCGTCCCTAAATTTCCCTCTGGTGAGAGTATTTATAATAATCCGTACCCCAATTTCTTCGTTATCTATGGTATCTCCTCATAAATATGTTGACTGGCTCCCATCACCCCATACTACTTCTAGGAGCAAACTTCCTTGCCCGAGATTTAGAATTGAGTGTCACTACACTCCCCCACATGTGTTCCCAATTGGGTTTTCTCCATCCATTGGTAAATCACCCTTTTGCACTTTCCTCAAATTCTAGCGGATTGTTCTTCTGAACAAAAAATCTTCTGCGACCATTTCCCCTTGTTGTCTGCTCTTGGGGTTTTAGCTTTTTACCATCATCCTTCACAATGGTTCTTGGGGGCAACTACTGCACCCCATCGTTTACTCCAAGTTCAATTGTTCGAACAATTATAATGGTGACTCCTATCGCGTCACTGTTTCTAGAATACTCCATGGCTTCTGTTGAGTGCTCCCTCTTACAATCCTTCTAACGTCCCACGTTTGTTGTTCAAAAATGTTTGATCTGCCACTCTCGATCGAAACCGTATATGAATCACATGAAATATACCCTATAGCGAGAGAACGTAAATCGCATACGTGAAGGAATACAATAACCCTATAATAAGGCTCTATATCAAAGAACGCTACGCTGAAACGTTAAAAGATGCACCGATCCGAAAGACACTAGAACCTGATGCTCTGATACCATCTGTGACACCCCGCCTAATAAAATATCGGGTGATCAGTTCTATACCAAATTAAACAGGAATCTCATCTAGTTCATTCTTAGCATCATTGTCGAAAACTTTTTAAAACTTACTAACCACCTAGTATTCAAAAGGCATAGTGCCAAATTTTATCTTTTTATTTAACATCCCAATAAAAACATGCAAAATAAAATATAACTAACCATCATGCAATCACTGAATCAGGCAATACTAAAAATGGAATATATGTAAACCTTGTTGAAACAACCACGAGCTACAAATTAAATATCCAAATGAATCATAAGAGTAAAAACTGAATACATTAACTAACTGAAATAAAATGGAACAACTTGGGAGACATGCCCAAATGGAACGCTAATTGCATCCTAATCTAGGAATGAAATGACTGAAGTGGCTAATTCAAAGTCCTGCAACATCCACATGTGTCGCATTTACATAAACCTGGAATAGAATAATTTTGGCTTCCCTGTGGCTAGACACCTAAAAGGTTTTGAAAATATTTTATAGCAAGGGTTCGAACCCAAAACATTTGAAAATATTTAGCAAGTGAATTTAAATGCAGGAAATTAAAATGCAAGTATTCTCTTCATGTATAAGTTAGTGTCGTACACTCTCTTGAGGACACCTCACCCCTCCACTAATGTGCATGCCTAACGTTCTATACATGACCCACCTAGCTAACCACTCTGTAACTAGTATTGTCCCATATATTTCACTACTTCCCCCACTACTATCCCGAGTGAGTTTAACATACACATTATAAGTTATTATTCACACTAACTTATTTAAATCAATTCTCATTTAATTCCATATAACTGTTTCACAAGTTATATCATTTATACATTTCACACCATGTATACATATATCCGTATATAATTCTACATTATATTTACGTATCATATCTCAACATTCACACGCATGTCGAATATAAATGCTATCACCCAACGCGTAGGAGGCGGTCATAGTTCTCCCCTCCCCACCCCTAATAACACACGCTATAACTTGGGAAAGTACTCGCCCTGCATTCGCTAGTCAGGGAACACACCCACAACGCGCAACCTCCTAAGATAGTATTAATATTGGTATGCTTAACTAGATATACTATTCAGACAAATATTTATAAATCACATATATATACTACACATCACCGTATATATATATATATATATATATATATATATAGAGAGAGAGAGAGAGAGAGAGAGAGACTACTGGTGTACTATGTCCATACACAAGCCTAAAACATGCAAGTCCATGGTCCAACTTCATTTCAACTAATTATATGCTAATTAATTTTCATTACCTTGGTGTCACCCTACCAATTATACCCGGACTCTCTCTCGGCCCGAAATTTAATATTTCCAACCCATCGTTCAATATCATTCAATTAAGCCTACCCACTTAATTAACAAAGTTTAAAATCACTCAATCACGAACCTTAATTCTTCAAATTAATTAATCCTCGAATTAATTCAAGGGTAAACATTCACAAATTAAAACCCTAGATCATAACCAAAATTGCATAATCACCCAATGCAGAAACTGTGTATCTCAAAACACATAACAGGTCTGAATCAGGGGAAGAAGGAAATCTGACAGGGTTTAATAGGTCATTCAAACGATCATCCATGTCGTTCGAACGACAATGGTTCTCGTTTGAATGAGATACCAGGTCATTCGAACGACCCTAATATCATTCTTCTTCTCTAATCTGCCCAGAAAAATCCAGTCCGCCATTGAAATGTTTAAAACCTTCATTCTGTATAGATTTCTTCATCAAAACTTCCCAAGATTCATCATAATTCCATCCTTTTATTATATTCGATCTTACCCCATCAATACACCAAATTAGGACATCAAATTAGTCAAATACTAACATCTCTACAGATTTACAACTCCAAATCAAAGAAATCCCCAATTTCTCGTGAACACAAACCCTAACATATTAATTGATTCCCACCTCCTTTAATATGAATAGGTAAATGCAAATTAACAATTGCAAATTAAACCCATTGCCTCAATTTTTAGATCAAAGTCTTTGGATGAGGATGTTGGATTGAATTCAAGGATCTCCTTTTGTTCTTGCAGAAATATCCCAAAAATCCCCAAATTCTCTTCTAATGGCTCTCCTCTTAAGCTCTCCACAATTTTAGTCTTCTAAAATGCTTTTAAGTAGCCTTACCCGTACACAATTAGGGTTAAAAACTCAAATCCCGTTTTTGGGCTTATAGGCCTCCTAAAAAGGGCCCAAACTCTTAATTTGGTGCTCAAATAAGCCTAATTAAGTCCTGGAACCCAATATTTACATATGGCCACTCATTTTGGATTATTTCGACCCATCAGGACTCAACTGTGCACTTCGAATTGCCATCCGAATTAATTTATAACATTCTCCAAATTCTTGACCTCAAAATGCGACACAAAATAATCCAAAATATTAAACCTTAATTCCCCAAATTAATAAATTCCTCAAATTTAAAAAATTTCTCAAATCATGAATTTAGTTCTTCTAAATAAAATAAATTCTTTTTCTTCCAAAATATTATTTAATTAAATGTCCTTGTATTTACGAGGTGTTACATGATATTAATAGCTTCCACATCAATACTTCTACTTGTGAGAATATCTACTGGGATGATTCATTTGAGCTCTATTAGAGTTGTTGAGGCGAGCCAAGCCGCATCTGCTCGGGAATTATCCACTCTTAGAATTCAGACCATTTTGATAGCAAAAACTAAAAAGATAACTTCCGTAGCCTTACTCAGGTATCTTACCATTATTTCCCCCTTAACTCCGTATATCTGAAGTAGCTAGTGAACAATAAGTTGAGAATCACTATGCGTTATAACCTTCTCAACACCTAGTGATGAGGCTAACTCCAAGCCTATAATTAATACCTCGTATTCGGCTTCATTGTTGGAAGATTCAAACTGAAATCTCAATGCGTACTCCATATTGAAATCGTCTAGAGTGTTGATAATGAGTCCATCCCAACTGCCAATAGTGCAAGAAGATCCATCTACAGACAATTTCCAAATTAGGATGTCACTGTTAAAGTTTTCATCTGCCAAAACTGTATATTTGAACACCTTTTTGCTTTGTGCAGCTAGTTGCATAGATCTTTCATGAACAGCCAATGGTTCTGGTTGGTCGGTAGCCATCTCAATTTTCTTTTGAGCTGAGATATGTTTCGAAGAAGTCTTCTCGGCAGGAAAACTTGGTTTTCTTGGTACTCTTGCTTAAGTGAATTCTACTATGGAATCCGCCACATTTTTCCCTTTCATTGAGGTTCGTGGCTCATTAAAAATCTCGTATTCTCCAAGATCAACCTCCCAAGACATTAGTCTTCCTGACTTTGTGTAACACCCCGAGATTTTTAAGCAGTAAAAATCTTTGATAAATTAAATTTTTTTGAAAAAATGAATTTTTGGAATCTATTTAATTTTGGTATGCAAAAATGTTGGTTTTTATATATAAAAGGAAGATTTAAAGTGATATTTAAATTGGGAATAAAATTTGAAAAATATAATTTTTTGTATAAAAATTGGGGGCGGATCCGACCTAAGAAAAAAATATTCGACTGTCCGATCGAGTTGAATTTATTTGTGAAACTTTATCCATCCTTCAGCTACTACACCTCCAAATTTTAGCCAATTCCAACGGTCTGATCATCCGTAGTGAATTTTTTCATGTTTGTGTTTGAGTATGACTCAAATTTTTTTTGGTATATAAACGTAAAGTAATGGTTTTATGACTTTTAAAACACATTTTAGCCTTCTCAAAAATCAGTAGCCTCCTAAATTTTTATCTTCTTCCATTTACAAAACCCTAGCCCCATTTAAACCAATATTTCAGTCCAAGATTTAAAAACTTAAAATAGATTTTTTCAAGATAGTCCAAGAGATGATTTTTATCAACTTTTCGCGAGGAACACGTCCATATGTCCAGATTTCGTCAACTAATCTCTGGCATGGTTACCTCTATTGCTTTTCCTTAGTATTATGCGTCTTGATCATGGCCTACACTAATACTCATATTTTTCTAAAATAAATTAGAGATGTTAATTAAGGAAAGTGACAGATTATTTAGGATTGTTTTTATGCAAAATTGTAATATGATTTAGGACTCAAAATACTTTTATGTTTAGTGTAGAGATGGGGTTTTCTGTAGATTATATGACGTTTGCATGTAAAGGTTACGTACGAATGTTATAAATTGTTTAAACTATGTAAAACCTTGTTTAAAACAGGTAACTTGTAAAGTAAGGTATTATCAAGATATAATTATGGAACTTTGCATGTAATTGAAATTTGAAAATATTTATGTAATTGAATTGTGGCTCTATTTCTGATAAATTGAATGAAAATAATTGATGGATTAATGATGTTGAAATAAATGGTTAGAATTGTTAAAATTGTATTGCCTTCAACTTAGTGATTTAAATTATTTTGTTCAATACCGCGGGGACGACGGGGTAAATGGGTAGTCATTGTTTCCATCTTACTTAGGATGCTTGCTAGGTATGGGACTAGTGGGTAGGCCTTTACGTGGTGATTACTTTCTAGGTATGGGACTAGATAGTGTATACCGTTTACGTATAAGTATTCCGGGGTAGGGCTCATTTTTACGTTGTTCCTTGATTTAGTGAGACTATGGGTGAGGCTCAGTTGTGTTTGTCTGTAGTTTTTTCTTCCTCAATGATAGGCCAGAAAATACTTGTGTGTTGGAGACCTCTAGGTATGGGACTAAGGGTGTTTTGAGGCTTTTATGTCGATAAAAAAGGGTGGGACTAATTTGAGATAAAAATGAGAAAATCGAGAAATCGTGAATTAAAGCCTAAGATAATAAATGGGTATTAAAATGAATTTTTGGTGAAAGTATGTGCAGGGATGACAGTTAAATGGACCGACTGGCTATAGAAACGTGGGTGTGTGTGTCATCACAAGTATGTGCAAGTTGACAGTTAAATGAGCTGACGGGCTACTGTAACGTGTCTATAACACTCGGTAATTTTAAGGATTTTTATATTGGGATAAATTAGGATTAATTAAATTAAATTGATAAATTAATTCGGACTAAAATAAAAATTAATTAGCGAGTCAAGGGTTCATATTTCTTAGTGAATGAGTAATAAATTGATAAGAAAATATTATGATTTTCATGAGTGAGAAAAATGGCAATTGTGGTAAATTTAGCCGGAAAGCGCGTGTCAGTCGTGTTGGGACTTAATTTTGGGAAATAAAAGGTAAGTTCATTTTAATACTTCAAATGGTCATTTCGAGTGTGCCAATGTGTCAAAAAGGGTTGAAATCGACAATAAAGTGTACTCGGGGGTTTAGTTTGGATCCTTGGACAATTTTAGGCCAAATTCTCACCTAGGAGGGGACATTTTGATCTTTTGAATTTTGGGGAAAAGAAACCTACGAAAATTGGAGAGTTATTTAAGCAATTACACAGGGGGAGTTAGGGTTATCAGTTACCAAACTAAAGAGAGACCATATGAGGGAGAAGGATATGTGCTCCAAGGCCAAAAACTACATTCTTGCACCACCACCACCACCACCACCGTATTGTAGATCGGGAGGAGGAGAACAAAAATTCCGCCATCAATTCTGCAGAAATCAGACCTTAAAATTAAGATAAGTATTTATCTTTCCAACTTATGATTATATATACCATCCATGTTAGAGCAGGATGATAAATATATTGGTTCCATAAATTTTGGTTTAATTTGGAAAATATAAAGTATGTTATTGGGTAGGAACTGTGGTAGCCTTGATTGCTTCTGCTTATAGGACGAATTTGATGAATTAGTTTAACGAATTTATGAAGAAATCAGGAGTTATGTTGATGTTCTTTAACAAATATGATAAACTAGGGTTTTTAAAGAATTAATCTTGAATTAATCAAATTTGAAGGTGTTCTTGGATGCTTTAATGATACCAATACATTAGAAATATTATATATATGTGAGTGTAATGTTTAGTATTCTTGGCTGGGAGATAGGGAATGAATGATGGAGGTTTAAGGGTTAAAAATGGTGAATCCTGCCACTGATATAATTGGAGAAGGCGAGACTTGTTGCAGGCGAATTGATTCGGCTCCTTGGCCAAATCGATTCGGTTTCCCAGAATTGCACAATTTTCTCCCTTTTTGCTTAGAACTCATTGGAAATGATGGGGTTAACCTTTGAAGTCGTTTCAAAACCTAATGGGCGACATCTTAATGACCAGTAGGCAAATGTTAGGATTGAGACTAGTCACATGAGCAGAACTTAAGGATATAGTTGATTAGGTTTAATGGGATAATAAAACCTTATTCGAAGAATAATATTGTGCCATGAAAAATTAAGGGAATGTAAGACCTAGAATAGTAGGGTATGAGTGAGATATCTACTGAATTAACTGGGGGATAATTGGTAACCTTTCGGGCATTGGGAAGAACTCGGGCTTAAACAATGAGAAGTATTATGGTAAAGTAATGATACATAGAATATTCGAGAGTTACTATACTATGAATGGGATATATGATGTAGGTTGTGCATATACCTATATTGAATATATATATATATATATATATATATATATATATGGGTGGTGTGAATACATATTGTTTGATGTATTATGTGTAAACATATATAGGCTACTTAATATCACAGAAGGTTTCGCGTCGTGGACAATATTATTCTGATGAGGCCATTGGGAGAGATATTGACTTGTACCTCATAACATAGAACCTAGGGATTGAGCACCATTTGTGTGAATAAGGGTGTGATTGGTCATTTGGGTGCGTTAGGTATGTGCGTAGCCCAAAGGCTTAGAACTACCAGGTCCGAGAGAAGAACACCCTAACATGGACAGTGGGGCCAGAGACAGAGAGATGTCAGAGAAAGTTATCGCATATGTGGAGAGTAAGGCCACCTTTATTGAACTTATCCACAGTGAGTAAGTGAGACCAGTCAGACTAGGAAGGTAGATGGGAACGAGATTTTCGGCAGGAGAATCGGGCAAAGATATTTAGGCCCAGAGGTTACCAACTCGAGAATCGGTGGGTCCAAGTAGGACCAGTAGGGTCCTCAGTAGTAATAACATATCATTCCTCAGGGCCGTTAGTGACAAAAGAAGGGTGGGGGAGGCCAACAGGTCCAGGGCTAGAGGCAGAAGAGTTCCTTTGGCAGTCGCTACGATTATGGAAAGACGGGTCACAAAAATAAGGATTGCCCCAAAACGAGACAGGGGAAACTATAGGATGAGATCCTGGTTATACAACCATTTCAATAGATCATGCATTAGTTCTAGCACAAGGGTTATGCTTAGGGACCTGTTGACTAGGCGAGGTTATTGACAAATGGAAATGGATTTTCATTTTATCCTTATGATTCTATGGTAGCTTTTAGGTGACATGGGTGTGTCACAATATGATGTGTAACACTACTATTCGAGCGTGAGTTGGGTTTAGTGGGTGCATTGGTGGTATCAGCCTTATTATGAATGTATCTACCATTAGGTAGCATGACTTTTGGTGGCGCTTGTGGGTAGTAGCGAGTGTGGGCGCCAAGAAGATTTTTATATTATGTAGCAGTTTTTGCTTCTTTTGAGGGTTATAAGAGTAGAGCATATTATTATTACCTTATAGAGTGACTAGATATCGAGGGTTTTAGCGGTAGTAGATTGTGTGATAAGACTATCATGCTTGTTATTCTAGGGTGAGTTATATTATTTTTTAGAGGCATCACCTGAAAGAGGGTTCGGCCTATATATATATATATGTATGCAAATGGTGATGTATTCGTAGACTTCTATGAGTATGTTGTGTATCTATATTTGATCCCGATGCGTAAGTACTTTTTAATGTTGTGATTTAGGGTGTTATGTGTTTTTTGTTCAACGGAAAGGTATAGCTCGTTATTTATATAACGCTGAAGACTTATGATAGTGAGAGCTTCATGTTGTATGTTGTCTTTAGTGACATGAGAGTGGACGAGTAGAATTTTTATGTCGAAAGACAGGAAGTTGGGGGTACGGGTTGTGTGCTGAGGGCCTAATGGATCTCGACAACCAATAATGTTAGTTAGTAGTGTATCGAGGGGGTTCCCTGTTTGGATTTTGCTTTGTGAGACATTCCATGAATGAAACATAGCCAATGGGAAATGTTTGGCCTTTAGGACATGGGTTTAGTACCTTAATTATTATACGTGTGTGTAGTTATAACTAAGAAATGATAGTTATATTATGATTTAAGGCCAGTATAGCCATATGATGTTGATGTGAGAATGATTAAGTTGCAATTAGTAGGCGGTTAAGTGTATCCTTATTGTATAGTCCTGACTAGTATACAAAGCTTACTTTAAAACTAGTATATTATGTTCGGTTGATTTATGAAGAAATTCATGGGACATAGGGTGTATGGGTGCCATAGTTAGTTAAGATTTTTAATATCATTCACAAGTACAAGACGTGGAAATGTCTGAAATAAACGTAGATTGATGAGTAAATTAGAGGTAGAACTAGAATGAGACAAAGAGAATGTAGTTGCATTGTGAGCAAGGCGTGTCACCAGAAACTGAAGAGTAGACGGACAGTGGTGATTATAGTGTTGAAAAGTACAAGCAATGTACATTTTAGATTTTCGAGGATAATCAGGAACTACTCTGAGCAAAATGATGAGAGTTACGTCATAACCAACTGTAGATGCAAAAGTCTGACGTGAATAGTCGGGTATGATTGTATACATCTCCCACGAAGGGAATATATTATTTAAAAAGACGTAAGTTGTCACCTAGGGAGGATGGGACCTTTCCTAGGATAGTGAATGGTATAGTCGTTAGAATATTGGCCCATTCGTGTTGGAATATTCTCGGAAGAAGGGCAACTGATTTCGCAAGCACCAAGAGGAAACGATAAGGGAAATGAAGGAGTATTTTAGAGTAAAGTGATTAGGGTGGATTTATTACGATGTGTATTCTTGATATTAGGTGAGGTTGGGAGTAGTATTTTTCACTGGTGGAGTTTGCATATAATAACTCCTATTAGTTTATGATAGGCATGGCACCATTTGAGGCATTCTAAGATAGACCTTATCATTTGCCTGCTTGTTGGTTGGCGGCGGGGGACAACAAGATACTCAGACCAGAGTTTATTCAGGGTACTTCGGACAAGATTGAGTTGATTTGGAGTCATATACGAATAAATCAGCATACACAGAAGAGTTATGACGATGCCAAACAGTTCTTCTTGGAATTTAACGTGGGGGACCAAGTGTTATTCTATGTGTGACACCCCGCCTAATTAATCCCGGGTGATCAGTCCTAAATCAAGTTAGAACAGGTTTCTCATTTGGTCCATTCTTAGCATCACTGTCGTCTTATTAATTTACTAACCACCTAAGTGAGAAAATAGACTGGTGCCAATTTTTATCTTTCATTATTTAAACAAAATCCCGTGCGGAGCATACAACAATACAACAATCACAGACAACTGAAATAATCATCCACAAGTAAGAATAATTAACCGAATAAACCATCGGTCCAAATAATAAATCCCGTAAAGACAAGAATGAACTCCCAACAAGTCTAATACAATTAAACGGAATGTGAGCAACATGCTCGAATAACTAATCATGAATTTCTACATTAAGAATGAAGAATGAGGCGTCTATCAAAACCCCGCAACATCCACATATGCTGCAGCAACGAATCCCTGGAATTGAGTCAAGGCTGGCGTCCCTGTGGCTGGACACCTAAAAGGTTTTGAAAATAGATTTATAGCAAGGGTTAGTACCCAAAACATTTGGAAAACAATTAACAAATGATTAACTTGTAGTAATAAATAAATATGCATGCTCTTCATATTCTAGTTAGTATCGCACTCTCTTGAGGACTTCCTTACCCCTCCTCTAATGTACACTACTAACACTTTAATTAAATTACCGAGTTATTCATCTCATGACTAGATAATTAACAAAGTTCCTTTATACCCACCCTACTCTAACTGAGTATATAGTGATTATGATTTTTAAGTTATTAGTAACATCAACTTAACTAAAACATTTCCCTTTTTAAATTCATATAACTTCGACACTTGTTATACATATGAAACAACTCATATTTTTCATTAATAACCCGTATATAATTAATTATCCAATTATATACTTATAATCATATTTCAGCATTCACAATCATACTGTAATATATTTAACAACTTACATCCACCCGAGTAAAATACTCACAAAATGTAAATTCTATAAAGTGCTATCCCACTAGGTACAATCACATAGCCTAGTTATCCCAAGTCAGAATTTCACACCAACTTGATAAAAATAAATAATTGGAGGCGGTCATATTCCTTCCCTGAAAGTGAGATGTCGCTCACCCATATAATGGACGCTATGACCTCGGGAATATACTCACCCTACTCCTCAAGCTAGGGCATTCATCCACTACGCGCAACCTCCCCCTATAGCACTATAGTATAAAATATCTAATCACTGATATTAATGTACACACCATATATATATATACTATCACCTCCGTATATATAAATATAAAAGTCCCGGCTCTACCGTGCGCTAAATTCGTAACATAAGCCTATTAAAATTATTAAGAGTTTATGGTCCAACTCTAAATATTAATTAAATTTCACCTTAATTAATTTAAGTTACTTTTGGTGTCGCCCCCACCATAAATTTGGACTTACTCTCGTAGCCCAAAATAAATTTACCCGAGTCAAAATCCCCGACTCTAATTTATTAGCCTCTGTTTAATTAAGTTATTACATTTCGGTTTCGCTCAACCAATATCCCCGGACTCGACAATAGCTCCGTATTTCATCATGGCGTGACAACCAAATTTTTTCTGCCTCAAACCTTAATTAATTTATCTACAATTAATTAGATTTAAACTCCTGTATTTAATTTCTCAATAATTAATTACATAAGATTTTTATATGAATTTCCCCTTTATATAATTAACTGGCGAAACTGCCAAGTTCTGACGACCGTCGATCGATCGACCCCAGACCGTCGATCGATCGATCGAACAGGTCGTTGTCTTCTTCGCGTAGACAGGGCAGCCATGGACGAATTTACTTAAACCCTAATCTCTTCTAACATGAATTATAAGCATTCTTATCACAAGTACATATCAGAAACCTTATTAGGATCCCCCAGAAAGTCCACAACAATCATCAATTCGTCCATAAACTACTGATTTATAATTTTGGGGAAAAATCTATCTTTATCCTTAAACACATTTACACCCCAAATTTCTTCATCAAACTCGTTCTAACTTATCCGGATATCATTCTAACAGATACACATCAATATTCCAATATCAGATTTTTACATAAATCTTCATAAATTTTGGCAAATCAGATTAATATTTTCTTTTGTTTTTTAAAACCCCATGTTTATGCCATGAAACCCCAAAACGAATTTTAATTCATTACCTCACACAAATATGAATTGAAAGACAGATTTAATACTATTGCAAGTTATTCACTTGCCTTAGGTTTCGTAGTGTCTGAATTTGAGATGGATTCCAAGGTTGAAGATGACCTTTGTTGGCTCTTTTGAGATCCCCAAATGGCTTTGGCTGCTGTTAGGGTTTCCTAACCCTTTAATTCTTCTCTCTAATTAAGCTCAGCCATGCCCTTACTTCTTTTTATTAGGTTAATTACCCAAATCCCGTTTTTTGACTAATGGGCCAAGCCCAAGTGACCTAAATGCCCCCGAGTGGGCCCGACTATGTCTAAAAACGTCCCGTGACCCGTTTACTACCCCCGGGTACACTTTTCCGACTATCTCGGCCCATCCGGACTCAACTGTACGCTCAGAATTTGCATCCGAATTAATTTATAAAAATACTTATCCCCCACCCAATATAGTCTATACCGACTTCCGGATGTGATAAATACATACCTCGTCATTAATACTCGAAACGACGTAATTACATTATTACTATTCACTTAGTAAATAAATTTCCCTAAATATTAACCATTCAATCCCAGATTAATATTTATATATTATTTTACCATAACTAATTCATTAAATTACAACACACTAGTAATTTAGAATTTCCGAATTAATTAAATTTTAAATGTACCAAAAATACGAGGTGTTACACTATGTATCTCCTATGAAGGGGATAATAAGGTTCGGGAAGAAAAAGATATTCGCACCAAGGTATATGGGGCCATTCCCTATCATTGAGCGGATTGGTCCAATTTCATATAGACTCAAATTGTCGGAGCATTTACATCAGATTCATGATGTATTCCACATTTCTTAATGAGATGATATCTCCGGGATGAGTTAACTCACACTCACATTGCATTGGAGGATATTGATTTAAAGCTCGATATTTCATACAAGGAGAGGCCGGTCGCTATCCTATAGTGAGAGGAGATTGAGGTCGAAAGTAGTTCCACTTGTACATGTTCAGTGGGGGCATCATAATGCTGACGAATCCATTTGGGAGTGCGAGGATGAGATGCGTGAAAAATATCCAGAGTTATTCACACCAGGTATTTCCTTTTTCTGAAATTTTGGGATGAAACTCCGTTATTAGGGAGAAGTATGTAACACCCCGTAATTTTAATGATTTTTATATTGGGATTAATTAAATTAAATTGAGAAATTAATTTGGATTAAAATAAATATTAATTAATGAGTCAAGGGTTAATATTTATTTATATTGAATATTACTTATTGAATGAGTAATAAATTGATAAAAAATATTATGATTGTCGTGAGTGGGAAATACGGCAGTTACGGTAAATTTAGTTAGGACACGCATGTCAATCGTGTCGAGACTTAATTGGGGGAAATAAAAGGTAAGTTCATTTTAATAATTCAAATGGTCATTTAAAGTGTGCAATGTGTTTGAAAGGGTCAAAATAGTCAGAAAAGTGTACTCGAGAGTTTAGTTTGGGTCCCAGGGCCTTTTTAGGCCAAACCGGCACCCCGAAGGAGTATTTCGGTCTTTTAAATTTTGGGGAAAAGAAACTTACGAAAATTGGAGAGTTATATCTACAATTACATAAGGGGAGTTAGGGTTATCAGTTTCCAAACCGAAGAGAGGCCACAGGAGGGACAAGGAGAGGTGATCCAAGGCCAAAAGCCACATTCTTGCACCACCACCACCGGATTATAGATCAGGAGGAGGAGAACACAAATTTCACCATCAATTCTGCAGAAATCAGACCTTCAAATTAAGGCAATTATTTATCTTGCTCACTTAGGATTAGATATACCATCCATGTTAGAGTAGGATGATAACTATATTGGTTTCATGAATGTTGGTTTAATTTATAAGATATACAGTATGTTATTAGGTAGGAATTTTGATAGCCTTGATTGCTTCTGCTTATAGGACGAATTTGATGAATAAATTTAATGAATTTATGAAGAAATCTAGAGTTATGTTGAAGTTCTTTAACAAAAATAATAAACTAGAGTTTTTATAGAATTAATCTTAAATTAAATAAATTTAAAGATGTTCTTGGATGATTTAATGATTCCAATATGTTAGAAATCATGTATATATGTTGGTGTAATGTTTATTATGCTTGGTCGGGAGATTGGGAATGAATCATTGAGGTTCAAGGGTTAAAAATTATGAGTCTCGTAACTGCTATAATTGGAGAAGACGAGACTTGTTGTAGGATAATCGATTCAACTCCTTGTCCGAATCGATTCGGAAGGCGAATCAATTCGGACAGAGGCCGAATCAAACTAGTTTCCCAAAATTTCATAATTTTTATCCTTTTTGCTTAGAACTCATGGGAAACGATTGGGTTAACCTTTGAAGTCATTTTAAAACCTAATGGGAGACATCTTAATAACCATTTGGCAAATGTTGGGATTGAGACTAGTCACATGAGGAGAACTTAAGGATCTAGTTGATTAGGTTTAATGGGGTCATAAAACCTAATTCGGATAATGATATCGTGTCATAGAAAAATCAAGGAAATGTATGACCTAGACCAGTAGGGTATGAGTAAGATATCTACTGAATTTACTTAAAGGACAATTGGTAACCTTTCAGGTATTGGGAAGCACTCGGGCTTATACAATGAGAAGTATTATGGTATAGTGATGATACGTAGAATATTAGAGAGTTACTATACTACGTATGGGATATATAATGTAGGTTGTGTGTATACCTATATATATATATATATATATATATATATATATATATATATAGGTGGTGTGAATACCACTGGAAGTTTTGCATCGTGGATAGTCTTATTCTAATGAGCCCACAGGGGGATATTGACTTGTACCTCAAAACATAGAAATTAGGGATTCATCACCACTTGTGTGAATAAAGGTGTGGACGGTCATTTAGGTGCGTTAGGTATGTGCGTAGACCAAAGGATTAGAACTATGTTCGCCTTCAGTATGTGTGATTTGATCTATGGTTGGAGGGTGATATCCGAACCGCTATCCTTACTTAGTACGTGATGTACCAGGGCTTGATAGAGTATGCCCGCATCGCAGGTCTCCACCAAGGGATTTCGTATACGTGTATATTATAAGAGTGATATAAATATGTATACGTGTGATTGATTATACTATCGGTGTATTAGTAGATAAGATAAATAGTGATATCTAAATTACTCTAAGTGTATAAAAACTTATTTATAAACTGGTGACTCTTAATAAATAAAAAGAATTGGAAATGTATTATTGTATTATATGGGAAATACGGGTGGGCATAATAAATTATTCGATAGGAAGAGATGTAAGTCGGACTAGGTAGGCGGGAAGCATAATAAGATGGGTTAGAGTAGTACGTTAGGCATACACAATAGCTGAGAGGTGAGGACCTCAAGTGAGAGCACGCGGAGCTAATATATATATAATTTCTTATCTTGATGCATTTTAAATACTTTCTAAACTTTTTCATATTGTTTTACTTGGGCTCTAGTCCATTTTAAATCCAATTTTGTAAAAATATTTAGGTGCCCAGCCACAGGGACGTCGGGCTTACGAGTTCCTTCACTTGATGTGTTGCAACTGCTGTGGAAGTTGCAAGACCTTAGTATTAGATGCCTCCACATCTTTCGGTTCAAATTTCGCATTCTAGCTATTCCGATCGCGCATGTCTCCCATTCTTAGTTGGTGGTTATATTTGAGACATTGTACTTCTATTTTATTTCTAGTATGGGATTTGGATTTTATTCATGATGGTTGTATTGGGATTTTTTTTCTTTATATGGAGTGTTATTCCGGATACATTTATTTATATAATCCATTATTTATTATTATATCCGTGGAATGGGTGAATTTGATTTATTCAGTTATATCAATTGCGTTTTAATAAAAAGAATTTAAAATTTTGACACCGGGTCGTTAGGGTATTAGTAATTAATTGAATTTCTACGGTGATGCTAAAAATGAAACCATTAATTATTCCTTTTTAATTTAATTATGGACTGATCACATGGGATTAGAATAGGCAGGGTGTCATAGTGTCGTGCGTGGAACCTCACAAGTGTATGCAGAGCTAACAATAAACCAGGATGACTGGCCATAGTTGGAAATGGGTGTGGTGTATAAATTTTAGCGGGAGTCCTGCAACTAAAATGATGTTGAACTTTTAGTGGGAGTCCCACAACGGATATTAAGGAAGGATAAAAATAAACCTCGGGTTAATGGAATTAAATTAAATAATTAGATGTTGTTAAATGTAAATAATTCAACTTGAACCTTGAGGGTTAATTAGAAGTGGTTGGATAGTAAATTTATTTTTACTCGTTGATTATTATATCTTGTTTAATTAAAAATATTCTGCTGTCGTGTTTATTGCGTATAATACTATTATCTGGATTCAAGGACCCTATTTGAGAGGAGTAGATGGTATCCATGCGGTGGGATCTGACCCATTACGTTGACTAATATTTCAGGTTTGTGCCGAAGAAGCTCCATAAGAGTCATTGGAGATCATTTTGGAGGTTCAGTTGGAGTTTTATTTTATTTACTCGCTTTACTAGTATAGGTTTACTTTTATTCAGTCACTTTACATTATGAAACCTCACTATGGATTTTATTAGGCCATTCGGTTCCAAAAATATATACAGTTTCAGTCAGTTACATTATTGTATTATTTCATTTGGAGTTGGATAATTTTTGGAGATTTGCATTGTGATGGATTTTATTATTGCATGGATGATTATTTATTGGATTAAATTGATTGTTCTCTTGTGGATGAATTTTTTTATATGTCTCATATATGTCACATGATAAGAATGGTATTTAATTTAGCAATGCCCGACATAGTCTTGGTGGCGACCAACACCAGGAATGCGCAGGGTGTTACAAATTTTAGGTTTGTGCAAAACTTGTCGCACGCGTAAGTTAGTGTATACTAAACTTGTGTGGGCCTGAAAGTATGGCCTCATTCTTCTGGATGCTTCAATTAGTGCCAATACCACCTTTTCCAAGCATGGATGTTTGATTTCTGCTCCTCGAAATGCTTCACTACTTTAGTACACTGGCTTTTGAACACATTCCTCTAATCAAATCAAGGTCAAGCTAACAGTAGACTCTGAAACAGCCAAATATAAGTACAATTTCTCCCCTAAAACAGGTTGGAATAGTAGTGGGGAAGATCCCAACTACTTCTCCAAATCTAGAAAATATTTCTCGCACTCATCATTCCATTCAAAGGTATGTTTAAGCACCTTAAAGAATGGAAGGCTTTTACATGTGGCTCGAGAAACAAAGCAATTTAAAGCTTCAACTCTTCTTATCAATTTTTGCACATCTTTCTTGCTGGTTGGTGATTCCATCTCCAGTAGAAGGACTCATATATTATTCATAAAATTTGAGAGTAGTAACTATGCTATTTGTACTTAATTTGCTATACATACAAATTTGATATTTTTATGTGGTTTGTTATACTTAGTTTCAAGCAGGACCTAATTTGAGTACAACTCCGCAATAATAGGTAATGGACATCAACTAATCATATGTTTAGTGTTATATAGTATGTTATAATAATGACTTGATACTAACTTATTCAATCCCTTGCAACCCTTTGCTTTTGGATATAAAGATGAAATTTCTTAATATATACTAGAGTGTCTAGATCCATTAATTAAAGGAATGTTTGTCAGGTAGTAATTTTTTTTATCTATGATTTTTAGTTTGATATATACTTATTTTATATGTGGCATAGACATTTCACAAGTTATAAGAAATTCATATGGTCTGTATTTGACCTTTTGAATTTATAATTTTTAATGATTTTGTATATGAAATGTATATATTAGATCAGTTGTCAAGAGTAATAAATTGTTAATTGATGATGCAATTAAACTTTGAGTTACTATATTTTAATTGAGCAATTGTTTTATATATTATCTAGTTAGGTGTGCCCCAAGCGAAGTTTTGTAAAGATGCATACATCTCATGTACAAAACAAAGGATTTGGATTATATATACCTTTTGGAAATTTCAATTTCAAAACTCTTATTCCTACTTAAATTACTAAGTTTGAGAAGTTTAAAACCAATAACCTTTTCCTTGGGTAGTGTATTTATATTAATTTTGGTTGGCCTACTCATTTTCATTATCCATGTCTAAGCATGTACTTTATTTAAAAAAATACATGTAAATAACCTTTTATTTACTAGGTAAATGGCATTTTAACTCTGATTACAATTGATATTTTGTAGTAGTTTAGTAGGTAAGAATTTAAATTCAATATCTTTTCCTTCAGTGTCATTTTCACGAAAATGATTTTTTAGTCTTCTTTCTCTCTCTATATATATGTCTCACTATCTATATATCTATCTATATGTCTTTCTATCTATCTCCTGAAACACATATAAAAACTATAATGGTTTTTGTATGTCATAATAAACAAATACATGAAGAATGACTAAACTGAGATACAAATGAAACTCCAATAAAACTAAATCTACTATAAATATATTTTATGGAAATGTCTCAAATGAAATATAAATTCAACTGTTTAAATCAAACAACAATTCCAACTCTAAGGATGATGAGTTGAATATCTAACTACTGGAAGTTTGACTGCTCAGCCCTATTCTTATATATAACAATAATAATGATACCCATGGGGAGGATTGTTTATAGATTTTGATCAGATCCCTACAGTTGTATGAAATAAATTAGAGTATTAAAATAGTAATAATTGTGTGATTCATTAACATCAAACTTGCCAACCCATTAACACTCATGTGCAAGTGTAAACATGTAAAAAAATACGAGCTAAATCTCTGATTCCAATTTGAAAATGTGCAGTGGTATCTATTATTTATTGCATTCGCAAATTTCTAATTTAAAACTAATTTAATTAGTGTCAGTCTTAGATCCAAAATAATTCCAGTTTTATTTAAACCCTAGTCATTCTTCTATGTGAATAATTATGCCATAATAAACAATCACAAAATTCAGGAAAAATCCCTTGAAAAGGGAAAACCTTTTATTTCAATAAATGCTTTGCAAATCGCAACTTACAACACACTTACAGAAATCTGCAACGAATTTACCACAGAAAACCCACATTGATCACAGCCTAATAACCAGCAATGGACTCCCGAAAGAACCCCACAAGAATCGCAGCTCTCCTCACCAAAGAACACCCCCAAGTATACTTAAGTAAATGAAGTCATCAGCAAGCAACTCCCTCATGAGCTACCAATTTAGTAGTAGAGATGGAACTCCATAAGAATAAACTTCAATACAAGTGATTTTGGTTCCACAAAAGATTCACAAAATAGTTAATATGTTTGGTGTGAATCAAAAATATAAAAATCCCTAAAATTAAAGACTAAAAGCTCTGCCAAGATGCAATTTCATTTTGCAAAAAGTCTTAATGAAATAAATCTCCAAAATAGGTATTTATAGCTGAACAAAAATTTTGAGGCGGCGCAAGTCGTTCGAACGTCTTCAAATGACATATTCATGTCATTTGAACGACATCTCATGTCATTACTAACGACTTTAAAAATGATCAGTTAAAACATAAAACAGTACGGGTTCGTTTGAAGCAGTAAAGGAATGACCCTTTGAGTGACCCTTCAATTGACATTGCCTTTCATTAGAAGCAGTAGTTTGAACGACATTGGCATGTCGTTTGAACAACATTGGTTTGTCGTTTGAATGACAGGAGCGAGAAAATTTTATTTTAAAAAGCTCGCCTATAGGTCTTGAAAAAATATTTTGACTTAGAAACAATGCCTCATTTTCTTTTAAAATAGTTTTGAAAAGTATCCCAATATAAATGTAAGCCATTTACAAAACTTAAATATATTCTATATGAAATTGTGCCTCATGTCGCGCATATGTTGAAGTGTGCTTGAAATTCGAATCCGTCGTCTTGAACAAATGATCATGTGCGTCTTCCACGTTTGTAGCGGTATATGACATACTCTATGTAAACTATGAACAATGGAAATAATGTCCTTACGGATATCCCCCCTATGTCTATGCCAGTTCAAAATACAAATATCCTAATTATCAAAACAAAAAATCCTACACAATTCTAATACCCTCCCATGCAACTAAAAAGCAAAAAGGTAATTAAAATGCAAGTCTTCAAATTCTTCAAAAATCTTAAACATCTTCAAAATCCCAACGTTTCTTTGTCATCATCAGGGTGTGGAAAATAATGATCCTCAAAATTTGTACCTACACACATGAGACAATAAATAAATACTTTCTTGACTTCTCAAGTTTCAAATGAGATAAACATAAATCAAATCAAATCTCAAATCTCCCCCATAATTAAATTATCACTCCCGCATAATTCATAATTCATTTTCCCCCTTTTTATTTGTCCAAAATAGATAAGGAAAATGTAACACCCCGTATTTTTAATGACTTTTAAAATGGGATTAATTAGAATTAATTATGGGATAATTAAAAATTAATCCGGATTTAAATATTACTCGAGAATAAACTAATATGTGATTTATGTTGAATATTACTTGTGATTAAAAGTAACATATATGATTATGACTTTACATATGAATATAATTTAATAAAATTATCGCGAGTGATTAATACGACAATTACGGTAATTAAGTCGGGACGCGCGTGTGAGTCGTGTCGATGCTATATTTAAATGGAATAAAAAGTAAATTATTTTTATGTCATCCAAATGGTCATTTTGATTGCTCCAACGTGTCCGAAGGAGTTTAAATAGTCAAAAAATTCTACCTGGGGGCATACTTTGGGTCTCGGGGCAATTGGGAACCAAACAGACACCCCAGAGGGGCATTTTGGTCATTTTCCAAAAAAGGTGAATAGTACCCACGAAATTTGAGTATTATTATATAAATCTAGAGGTGTTAGAATTCACATTCATTCACCAAAATTAGAGGAAAAGATTTAGGGGAGAGTGAGAGACTTCTCTGGGAAAGGAAGAGGCATCTCTAGGAGACCAAAAGCCAAGAGTCATCTTATACCACCACCACTATTGAAAGTTGGCCGAAAAATGGAGGAATACGAGTAGAGTTATATTTCCCAATGGTTAAGACCATCAATTTGAGGCAAGTGCTTAACTATTGCAAGTTTTAGCATGTATATTGTCGATGTTAGGCTGTTTAGAAAATTCTAAAAAGTTGTATGAATTAAGATGATTTTTTATGAATCCTTGCAATGAGAATTGTGTATGATTGATCTCTTTATGAGTTTAGAATCAATTCCATGAAACATGTGAATTATTTGGTGAAGAAATCTGGGATTTACATGTTTAATTGATGATAAAGTTAAAAACTAGAATTCTTGAGATTGAATATGGAATCTCGGTGAATCTATACATGTTGATGATGTTTAATTGATTTGGATTAGGTAGAAATTACCCATATATGTTAGTATATGATCTGGGTTACATGAATATAAATTTGAAAATGTTTAAATATGATTTTGGTGGTTAAAAAGTTCGAAACCCGTAACTGTTAAGGAAAATCTGGGCAAATATCTGATCAATCGATCGACCCAAGAATGTCGATCGATCGACTGATCGATCGATCGACCAATATCGTCGATCGATCGACTCCCCCTGGAAATGTGATTTGTTTTCTTTTAAGTTTTGATTAAATCCAAACTTTTAGAAAAAAAAAATTGATGTTGATTAATGGAACATAATGGGACTTGGGGAAGGGCAGTAGGACATACTTAAGACCCGAAAAAATATTATTATGTGTGGGATTTAATGGGGGAAATTAACGAGTGTTAATGGAATGAATTACGGTGGAGAGTTATATAAATTGAGGTTTAAATCAGATAAAGGATAACTTAAGGTTAGTACCAGTAGTACGAGACTCATTAATTACTAGAATAACCTTAGGCTTATATGGGATTAACCGTAAGGGATGAAATAAAGGGTTAAAATTGAATTAGGGATTTTGGAGAAATAAACCTAATTGAAGACAATTTAATTCATAGAAATTCTGGAGTTGTGATGACATGGACCAGTAGGGCGTAGATGTTACCTACTGAATTTACATGAGGAATCAATTATTACCCTTCGGGTGATGAGAGAAGCTCGGGAATATAATTTGAGAAGTAAAGTCATAATCTGTAAATACGTAGGATATTAGAGATAAATATACTACGTATGGAAATATTTATGTGGGTTGTGCGTGTGCCCTATTTTTATTTCATATAAGTGGGGTGAATACCTATATTATTATTTATTGTGTGTATGACATACCTACGCTGCTTGCTATCGGGGTGGAGGTTTTACGTTGTGGACGATCTTATCCTGATGAGACCATTTGGGGGGATTTTAGATTCATACCCTGTGCATAGGACCTAGGACACGTGTTATCGGTGTGAATGATAGTTTCGACGATTGAATGGGAACGTAGGTATGTGCGTGACCCATTTGGCTGGGGAGTATGCTCGCCTCCAATATATGTGTTATGTTATTTATGGTTCGTGAGAGACGCCGAACCAATAGCCCTTTATATAGAAAGAGATGTATCAGGACACGATAACAAAGTATGCATGCACTGTAGTTGTGTCTGGGAGGTGGCGTATTAGTATATATAATAATGTGATGAATATATATACTGTGATGTAATCTACTGTGTGAGATTTGTAGATTAAAAAAAAAAGTATATATATATATATATATATATTGTGATGCAATCTACTGTATGAAATTGTAGATAAAAATGAATAATGAGATCTGATTGAATTAAGTAAGTGAATACTTCATCTTAAAGTTGTGAAAGCCTAGTTCATATTAAAGAGAAATGAACATATTTAATTATCATACATATTATGTGGGAAATACGGAGAAATGACATGGGATAGAATCATAATTGATAAACTTAATTTGGGAGATGATAAGGTACGTTAGGCGTGCACACTAGATGAGAGGTGAGAATTCTCAAGCGAGAGCCCAAGAAGCTAACATGTACATAATAATTGCTTAATTGTTAAGCACTTACTATTTTAAAAATCTTTTACAATCAGGCTCTGACCCGTTTTCTTGAATATTCTCTTATATATTGTATCTTGTACATTAGGTGTCCAGTATCAGGGATGCCGGCATAGAATATGAATGTCTAGACGGGTTATAGCTGCTACTGGAGATGCATACTTTGTTTAGACGCTTCCAACCTATTGATTCATACATCTATAGTGTTTACTTTCATTTAGGGCATGTCCCCTAGGATTCTAGTTATTTTATTTCTATTCCAGAGATTGTGATTTCTTTTGTCAGTATTGTTGATATCCGTTTTGGTTTGTTGGTAATGAGATATTTTAACTGGAGAGCTATTCCAGACATATTTATATAAATGTCTGTCACAATTAATTATGCCGTATACCGTTACAACCGTCGAAGAATTTCAAAATAAATCTACATCAAGACGGATCCGAATATATCAAGGTTCTTCATCAAAAAGCCTCCGCAGAGTTTACTTTGGTAAGGACATGTTTTAAATACCTTAACTTTGCACTTAGAGCTTTGGGATATTTTTACAAAATATTTTCTAAGTGTTGGAGCGGACTTTTTCATCAAAATTTGAGAATGAGTATTTTTTTCTAAGTCCTGTAGCGTTCCTCGATTTTGACGCTCAGGTCGTTCAAGCGAGATCCCCATCTCATTCGAGCGACATTGATATGTCGCGCGATGTCGTTCAAATGACACGTGTACTTCGTTCGACCGAGGTCCCTTTTCGTTCTAACGATCGAGGCGACGCGTTTTTTTATAAATACTCATTAAATGGTTTCGTTTTCATTAAGAAGTCCTAGCATTTTGAAAGATAGAAAACTGCGAATCTACAGAATTCTTTTGACTTCTTCATTTAGGGTTTTCATCCCTTTTATTTTCAATTCAAAAAAATCCCATACGCTTTGGTGAATTGTTTTGGTGTTCAAAAACATACTTTGCTTTTGTTCATTCTCTATGGGGAAAGTTCTATAACTGACAGCTGCGTGCTATTGTGGAGGGAGTCCTTATGAAGATTTTAGACTGTGTGTAGGGACTGCGCATCCTGGTGGTATAGCTGCATGCGAACCATTGATGATATATTTCTAGCCATTGCTTTGGAGGTTTGACGAAGGCACCGTGCGTTACTCTTGTGGGCAAAAGCAAGATGGTATGTAAGTCAATGGTCTTATAAACTTGTCAGAGTTCTAGAAGTGGATTTTTTTTTTAAATTTTGGGTCACATGCCATATCTTATTTGGTTTGATACATAGTTTCATGTTTAGGGGTTGAATTTATTTGATTTAAAAATAGACTGTAATTAAATAAGGTTTAATTGGAATCTTGCGAATTAATTTAAATCGGTATCACACACTTTTACAAATTGGTATCAGAGCTTATTTAAGCGATCACCAATTTTTCAAATTGGTATCATAGCGGGTTACGCTAATTTATCGCGTGATCCTGATTTTTTAAGGGTTTATTTTTTTGATACAATTTGACTTCTCACGTCGTCAAATTGGTATCAGAGCGGGTTACGCTAATTTATCCCGTGATCCTGATTTTTTCCAGGGTTTATTTTTTTGATACAATTTGACTTCTCACGTCGTCAAATTGGTATCAGAGCGGGTTACGCTAATTTATCGTGTCATCCTGATTTTTTAAGGGTTAATTTTTTTGATACAATTTAACTTCTCACGTTGTCAAATTGGTATCAGAGCGAGTTACGCTAATTTATCGCGTGATCTTTGTTTTTCACAAAATTTGTGTGATATTGATTTTTTTAAAATCAATTTTTGTAAAAAAAAATCGCAATTTTTTCGATGGAGAACTTATGTAACCGGATACCCCCCTTTGATGACTTGAGTCAGAGTTTTGATGATATAAATCGCTTGAATTTGACGTTTGCTAAAAGAATTGATTTTTTGGAAAAAGAAAATTCTCGTTTTAAATCTGCTATGGATCACTTTCAAGCAGTTCAAAATCAAAGAGAACTTTATCGTGAGAAATTTGTTGCCTTGGACCATGACTTTGTTGCATTAAAATTGTCCAAGAAGGAGAGTGATGATAGGGTCATATTTTTAGAAAAAGAATTAAAGGACCTTAAAAATTAGATGGTTTGTGTTTGTGCCAAAGAAGATAAAAATATTTTAATCAATGAGTTTGTGGCACGTGAAAAGACTCTTCGGGAAAAGTTTGTTTTTATTGAGGGGGAACAAGATAACCTTCCAGGTTTGATTGATAATTTGAAGAAGGAGTCTCTCATATTGGAAGAGTATAATTCTTTGCTTGAGTAAAAAATTTTGAAGTTAAAAATTGATTTGACACACTAGAGTAGGTTTGATAGTGATGGTAATGGCTTATCCTGTTCTCATGCTTCTAGTGCTAAAGCCAAAACCATTATTTGTTTTAGAGGGTCAATTAATCCCAAGGACGTTAGAAAAGATCACACTTTAGGTAACACTCCTCCCGTTTACACATGTTCACAATGTGGTAGGAAAGGTCACCTTAGGAGATTTTGTTTTGATCTTGGAAGAGGTCCTAGGAAGTCGAAGTCTAGTGTTTTGTTGGTTCCCAAAACCCCGTGTCGACGTGTTACATCCGTTTGGGTTAGGAAATCACTTTTGGATACGCTAGATTTTAGCCAAGTTGATTCCCGTATGCTTGCACATGATTTTTCTCTTGCCATATCATATAATTGTGTTTGCATGTTTGTCATACGCTAGTTATGCTTTTCATATATTTTTGCTAGTGTGTTGGCATGTACTTTTTGTATTAGATTTTTGTTTTTGAAATTTTTTGAAAAAATACAAAAAGATTTTATTTTGATAAAATTTTGAAAAATCCCAAAAGATTTTTGTATTTTGTTTACACCGTTTATAGATGGACACTTAGGATGACCGAGTCACAACATCATTCCATTTTTTTCATGCGACTATTTGATAGTGTTTTGAGACAATAGGTCAATTCATCCATGTGCTTTATAATGTTTGGAGTCATTAAGATGTAATTAGTTGTTACTTCCTACATGTTTGACTCATTATGTCTTTTATTGCACACATACACGGATTTGTTTGATTATTGCGCTTATCTATCACATGTTAGTTGAGTGTTTCCATCTCAATTTTGTCTATACAACGAACCAAATGCGATAAAATAAGACAATAAAAAGTGTGCACCTTTGAACCATGTTTGTGAGGATTTGTGTGTTTTGTTTGAAAACGGTGATGGGCTACGAAAGGTTATCATTTATCCTTTGCGACTAATCCGCCGTTTAATTGGACCTAAAAAATTGAGAAATTTTATTATCCAGGGCCCAACGAGGTTTAAAAGCGCCGGAAAAAATTTAAAGCCAATAAAAAGAAATTCATGCCAAAAAGGGGCCATTAGATTTTTGCACCAATTCTCCAATGTTTAAGAATTTAGATTACCTCAAAAAGAAAATATGCATGAGGGAGTTTGGATGGAATTTAAAACGGGTTTGCACGCCCTTGAAAGTCTTGAAAAGCGTTAAATAGTTTTGGACGTTATTTGTGTGGAAATCACTTAGGCTTTGATTTGTTGATTTGATTAAGACGATATCATCTAAATTAAACAATTTTTACACCTAAGGATACTTTTGATGTTCATTCGTTAGGAGTACACGTATTCATCGTGCACATATGATTGATTGAGTTAATTTACCTATCGAATGTGTTCACACCCATTCATTCAATTTCCATGACTTGGTTGTTTTTGTTAAATTCATGGTGTGATTTTTGTAACATTATTTATTGCTTTGAAAAAAATTGAAAAATCAAAAAAATAGTTTGTGGAATCTTTTGAGATACTCCTTTGCATGCGCGTTGATTGATTCATATTTGCTATATTTTTATCATGACACTCCTTGTTTTGATTGTTTCTTCTTATCTGTCTACTTGGGGACATCATAAAATGAGGGAGAAAGAATTATCATGTTATGGGGGAGTTTTTGCCTTATGGGGAGATTTGATTTATTAATGATTTATTCTTATATCATTGCAAACTCTATATGTCACGAAGGTTTTTGCTTTATCTCATGTGTGTAGGTACAAAGATTGAAGATCATTATGTTGCACACCCTGATGAGAAGAGCTTTGAGATTTGATGAAGATTTTTGAAGAAAAAAATTGAGAACTTGAAAATTTGTACATTTTCAGTTTTGAGATTCATGGGAGGGTAGATTTGTATAGGCATTTTGGTATTTGATAATTCGGATGTTTTTATGTATGTTCCGGCATAGATATAGGGGGATATTTGTAAGGATATATTTTTATAAATGTCCGTCACAATTAATTATGTCGTATACCGTTACAACCGTCGAAGAAGTTCAAGAGAAATCTACATCAAGACGGATCCGAATATATCAAAGTTCTTCATCAAAAAGCCTCCGCAAAGTTTACTTTGGTAAGGTTATGTTTTAAAGACCTTAACTTTGCACTTAGAGCATTGGGATATTTTTACAAAATATTTTCTAAGTGTTGGAGTGGACTTTTTCGTCAAAATTTGAGAATGAGTATTTTTTCTAAGTCCAGTAGCGTTCCTCGATTTTGACGCTCAGATCATTCAAGAGAGATCCCCGTCTCGTTCGAGCGACATTGATATGTCGCGCGATGTCGTTCAAACGACATGTGTACTTAGTTCGAGCGAGATCCCTTTTCGTTCTAACGACCGAAGTGATGCGTTTTTCTATAAATACTCATTAAATGGTTTTGTTTTCATTAAGAAGTCGTAGCGTTTTGAAAGACCAAAAACTGTGAATCTGCAGAATTCTTTTGGCTTCTTCATTTAGGGTTTTCATCCCTTTTGTTTTCAATTCACAAAAATCCCATAAGCCTTGGTGAATTATTTTGGTGTTCAAGAACACACTTTGCTTTTGTTCATTCTCTGGGGGGAGAGCTCTACAACCGACAACTTCGTGCTATTGTGGAGGGAGTCCTTATGACGATTTTAGATTGCGTGTCTGGACTGCACGTCCCGGTGGTATAGCTGCGTGCAAACCATTGCTAATTTATTTCTAGCAGTTGCTTTGGAGGTTTGACGAAGGCACCGTACGTTACTCTTGTGGGCGAAAGCAAGATGGTATGTAAGTCAATGGTCTTGTAAACTTGTCAGAGTTCTAGAAATAAAAGCTTTTTCCCTTCGGGGATTTTTCTTGAAATTTTGTGTCGCAGCTATATCTTATTTGGTTTGATACGTAGTTGCATATTTAGGGGCTGAATTTATTTGATTTAAAAATAGACTGTAATTAAATAAGGTTTAATTGGAATCTTGCAAATTAATTTAAATCGGTATCACACACTTTTACAAGTCACATTTATTCTTTTTATATATAATTCAGTTGTGAGGTGATGTTGATTACTATTATTTCGTATTGTGGAATGGTTTTAATTGAATTAAAAATGGAAAAGTTTTGACATTAGCTTAATTATTTATTAGGTGAATTAATAAAGAAATTATTCTTCGACGGTGATGCTGAGAACACCCAATAGGATATTCTGATTTAATTCAATAAAGGGTTGATCACCCGATATTTAATTAGGCGGGGTGTCACATGTGGTATCAGAGCATCAGGTTCTAGTGTCCACAGGATCTATACGGCTTTCTACGTTTCAACGTAGCGTTCTTTGATGTAGAACCCTATTATTAGGATGTTGTATTCCTCTGCGTATTACGACTTACGCGCACCTGCCAGGAAATATAAGTGATGTAATTCTTCTACGAGCTCGGTCAGGCATCGAAGACTAGCGAGGGTCATTAGAAGAACATCAGGAGGAGGACTCAGCCAAAGATATAGAGTGTTTTGGAAAATGGTGTTTGAGATACAACTCACCAAAATTGTTGGTTAGGCTGAGGACAATAAAGAAGATGTTCGGGAGCTGTAGTTTCCCAAGCACCGTCATAGATAACGGTTGTGCCGTTCCAAACATACCTAAAACTGTCAGTGAAGGGTGAGGGATTCGGAAGGACTTTTATGAAGGAATAAATCCAAAGGCAATTATGTAGGGTGAAGTGTAGTAACACTCGAAACTTGAAAATTTTAAGTGAACTTTCTTGCTCAGAGGAGAAATCTAAAGTGATGAGAGTTAGACATCTCATATAAAGAAGCATATGTGAAGCTAAAATGAGAAATTTGGGTATGGTTCGATCGTGAAATTGTCCATTTGATGTTTTAATCGGGGTATGAATGGAATTTCAAAACTTTTTTCATTTGGGAAAGAAAGAAAGTCCATTGCGAAAGAGTAGTCAACTTACTTAACGAACTCCTTACCCTACGAATAAGGGGTATATCGAAGATAAGAAGAGTTCATTGTTGTGAAAGGACTCATGAGTGAAATACTCAAGTGAGGGTGAGAAATATGATGAAGACAACTAGGGTCAATGTCGTCAAGAAATTTGTAACCGCTTCCAAAAGAAGGGGAGCCATGAGGGTTGGGAAATCTAGTCGAAGATCAAGATTGAATTCAACAGTGAATAGTGGAACATCACCATAAGGTATACCCAGTGGGGGGGGACCTATTAAAAATGATATGATTAAATCCCTACTAAGTAGCGATGAATCCAGCCAAGACCAGCAAGGTCAACCACGTTTTCTATAGGACTAGTGGAGCCAAAGGAACCACAAAAATATAAATTGGGAGCTAAGACTGCCAGGTCCAAGAGAAGGACATTTCAAAATGGTCAGTGGGGCTAGTGATGGGGAAATGGCTCGGGAAATTATCCCACGTATAGAGAGTGGGACTACCAGTGTTGAATTTGTCCACGTTGAGAAGTGAGACCAATAATATTGGGAATGGTAAACCATGCCAGTTAGGCATAACAACTCAAGGAGTGAGATTTTTGGTGGAGGAATTGGGTCAAGAGAATCGGGACTAGGAATTTACAACATGAGAGTGGTGGGTTTATGCAGGACCAGTGGAGTCCTCAGCAACTATAGCATACTGATCCTTAGGATCAGCAGGCCCCATGAAGTAATAGGAAGGCCAGTAAGGCCATAATTGAGGCCTAGGGATTTGGGGCCAACGTTTCAATGAGGGGTGTGTAAGCTGCAGAACAGAATTATTTGCCCATAACGAGGAGGGGAAACTACTAGATGAAATCCTAGATGTATAAGGATTGCAGGTGATCATGGGTTGTTTTGTCCGTGATAAGTGCATGTAAGGACCCTACGATCAGGCAAGACTGATGAAGTTTTGTTTTATCCTTGTGAGTAAAGAATTAATTTAAGTGATATGGGTGTGTCCACTACACCAAAATGGCCAAATTGTCACCTTTCAGCCGGTCACCCTTGTCTAGGTCAATGACCGTGACAAAAAACACGCGTTTTATGTCACGGTCATTGACCTTGACACGACCGTGACAAAGAATTGTCACGGTCAATGACCTTGACACGACCGTGACAATGTTCGCAGCAAAAACCCTTTCCCCCTTCTTTTTTCCCTCCCGCCGTTCCCACCCTCTCTCTCTCTCTCGACGCTGCTCTCTCTCTCTCTCTCTACTTTCAGGTTTAATTCTCTCTCTCTCTCTCCATCTCTTCCATTTATATATATGTTTGTGTGTATATATATGTGTGTATGTGTGTATATATGTGCGTGTGTGTGTGCATGTGTGGGGGGTGGGGCAGGGTGGGGGTAGGGTGGGGGCAGGGTGGGGCAGGGTGGGGGTAGGGGGTTAAAAATGTAAATAAATAAGTAATTTTCTATAAATTGTCAAAAATAATATCCAAAAATTTAAATGTAAATAATATCCAAAAATAATATCCAAAAATGTAAATGTAAATAATATCCAAAAATAATATCCAATTAGTCTATGTTGTTGAAAAATTTGATCAAATTGGTGAGCCCTTCATATTTTAAAAATGGTGTTTTTATTCCTATTCAACTTTTCTTTCTATACACCCCTAATTATATTTAAAGTTTAATAAAATAGGAGTTATAGAAAGAAAAGTGGGGTTTCCATAATCTTACTTTGTCACAATTAATTTATATGCCTCAAAGTTATTTTATCACTCTTAGTTTATATTTGTGATAATACTTTATTAAAGATTTTTATGGGAACTTGTTATACTAGAACTTAGATGAACACTAAGTGATGAAAATAGTCCTTAAAATTGAAAATTAAATAAAGTTTATAAAAGTAAAGATGCTGGTAATACATCAAAGATAAATTAATAACAAAACGTGTTCAAGTGTATAACAAGAAAGAAAATGTGGTATTTAGATTGGGTAAAATTCTTAAAGTAATGTTAAGGGACTAAAAGACCCAAGACAACTGACCAGTAAGTCACGGACCGAAAAATTTATGACGGGTGATGAAAGCCCGTAAACATGTTGGGTGGGAGTGGGTGGGGGTGGGGTCTGATTTATAAAAAGCACAAAACAATAGTAGAAATTCAATACCTGAAATTAACATTTAAAGACTTTATTAAAGACTTTATATCCATCAAATAAAATTTCAGGTATTGAATTAACCCATGAATTTATTTTTGTATTTGAATTAACCCATGAATTTATTTTTGTATTTGAATTAACCCATTATATGAAACATACTTGAAATTAAATATAGTGCGCATAGATACTAGCCTTCTAGTTCTTATGCGTACGCATTCAATAGCCCTTAGACCCGTTCGAGAGTCATTACCCCTGTAATGAGATCTCTCGAATTGTCCCGTTTGGACAGTTTGAGACTGTATAATTTCTGTATAATATTCTTATTGGCTTAAAGTTGTTACTTTTGGAGGAAGTTCTGCAGTCGTATCTTAATGTTCTCTGGGTACATACTAGATTGACAAGTGTGACTGTTATTTCAATTGACCAATTGAAATAACACTCACACCTGCCAATCTACGTCGTGTACTTGGAGAACTAAGGGGATATGCTGTCGAATTTTTTTCAAATCGTAACAATGTGCATGAGTTGTTAAGTATATTACAGAAAAATGCAGTCTTTAATGGGATAGGATCACTTACCCTTTAATAGTATAATTAAATGATGGGATAATTAAATAAAACATACTATAAATCTAAGTTTTGTTTACCTTTAATAGGTGTTTAGTTGTGGTAGCTGTGATGGGATATCCGAAATACAAAGAGTGGATGGGTGAGACTAATAGAATGGGGGATGTGTTTCGCAGAGGTGCTAACGAATTTGTGAAATATGCAAAGAGATGTCGTAATGATGAAGAGTTTCCGTGTCCGTGTGCTAGGTGTAAGAATGGTAAGGTGTTTGAGTGGAAAACAGTTGAACTACATTTGTTAAGATCGGGTATGCAAGATAGTTATCGATTTTGGAGTTTTCACGGTGAATTGAAAGTTCCTTTTGTCCCCGACCAACCTTCACAACAACCTTCAACAAGTAGAATAGATGTAGAAGGGGACGACGTAGATCATAATATGTTAGAGGATTTAGTTGATGATGCGTACGGAGTTTATGAAGCTGGGGAGAATGAGGTTACTGATGATGTAGAAGATTCAAGTGCTCGTGAAGATAAAACGATAAAACTTGACGATGACTACCAAAGTTTAAAATTTAAGGCGACCCAACCGTTATACTCTGGCTGTGAGAAAGATCAAACAACTTTACATGCCATGGTTGGTTTGCACAGTTTGAAGACGCAGTACGGTTTGTCTGGCAATAGCGTGACGGGAATTCTGAAATGGGTGAAGGGCTTATTACCCAAGGTGAATACACTTCCAAATAGCTATCCTCTTATGAAGAACAGTTTGAAAGGTTTGGGAATGAAGTATAAATCGATTCATGCTTGTGTGTATGACTGCATACTATACCGAAAGGAGTATGAAAATCTCGACCGGTGTCCGGTATGCGATGAACCTAGATATGTCCAATCTACTAGTAAGGAAGGCACAAGATCAAAAGTGCCTCAAAAAGTATTGAAATATTTTCCCATTGGGCCTAGATTAAAGCGATTTTTCACAGTACCATGGATTGCAGAGGCAATGACTTGGCATGCTAGGGCAGAAGTAGGGGGTAATATCATGCGTCATCCTATTGATTCTACTGCCTGGCGGAGGATGAATTTTGAGTATCCCGATTTTGCTCGAGAACAACGCAACATTTGTTTGGCTATATCAACAGATGGTTTCAATCCATTTGGAAATCTAAGCACCAATCAGAGTGTATGGCCAGTGATCCTAGCCCCACTCAACCTCCCTCCTTCACAGTGTATGAGACCTGAATTTTCGATGATGGCTTTGTTGATACCTGGGCCAAAGGCACCAAGTGATGACATTGATATCTACCTGGCTCCTTTGGTAGAAGAATTAAATGAGTTGTGGGAAGAGGGTGTGCAATCATTTGACTCTTTTAGAAAAGAAGAGTTTACGCTGAAAGCTATGTTGATGTGGGCAATTCATGATTTTCCAGCTTATGGGACATTATCCGGATGTGTAGTACATGGTTATTTGGGGTGTCCTATTTGTGGAGAGGAGAATGAATCTCTTCGTCTATCCTCTAGCTTAAAAAATGTATACCATTGCCACATGAGGTTTTTACCCCCAGCTCATAGTTTCAGATTTGAGAAAGGTTCCAATTTTTTATTGGGCGGAGTTGAACATAGGCTACCGCCGAGACAACTTTCGGGTTCAGAAATTGAAAGTAAATCTTCTGAATGTGGCCCAAATATGCCAGGTAAGAATCCCAAATTTAAGAATGTCAAGCATAAGAAGACCCCAACTGGGAATAAAACTGAGATAAGAAAGGCATAGTCTCGGAGGTCAATTTTATTTGACTTGCCTTATTGGAAGAATAACCCGGTGCGCCATGTATTGGATGTGATGCATGCAGAGAAGAATTTCGCTGAACATATTATGGGTACTTGCCTTGGGGGGAGTCATTCGAAGGATGGAGAAAATGCACGAAAAGACCTTAAAATGTTAAAACTTAAGCTACAACTATGGTTGAAAGAAGATAGTAGGGGAAGGACAATAATTCCCCCTGGTGCGTTTACTTTGACGAGTGGGGAAAGGAAGGTGCTTCTAGACACAATATATAATTTGAAGGGCCCATCTACTTTTTCGTCCAACTTGCAAAGGATTGTGAATTATGCTACTCATGATTTACATAAGTGTAAGTCCCACGATTGGCATGTGATCATGCAATTGGTTCCTCTATTGTTTAAGCACTGTTTCTCCAAGCACAAGGATTTGCGTAGGGCTATTATGCAAATTAGTATTACCTTCTACGTCTTGTGTGAGAAGGTAGTGAATCGAGAACACATAGTGGCCGCAAAATTGGCTGTGAACGAAGCGATTTGTATATTGGAGAAGTACTTTCCTCCAGCATTCTTTGACACAAGTGTTCACTTATTGGTACACTTATGTGACGAGGCACTTCTTTGTGGTCCAGTTAGATATCGGTGGATGTATCCGTTTGAAAGATTGATGAAAGTTTTTAAAGATTACGTCAAGAATACGCGATATATTGCAGGATCAATTGCAGAGGAATACATCACCGTGGAGTCATCAATATATACTAGGGAATATATGCCTGACTCGACCAGCGTTGATGACACTGATGAGTTTGTCGATGATGGTGGTAATGTGATGGGAAAACGAGTGAAATTAACGAGTTTGCAACATGAACAAGTAGCTCGTTATCTATTTGGCACACATGAAGATGTCGAAGAATGGAAAAACTAAGTTTCGAATATTATAATGTTTAACATTATTTTAGATTATTTTATACATGATTAATTTTGTAATATGCAGTAAATATGAAGCCTGCGAGAACAATAAAAGACGAAAAACAATGGTACAATCAGACAGCGAATTTAGGCTATGGTTGACACAAGAGGTAATTATAATGAAAACAGTCGTTATATAACGTTACATTACACTCAAATTTTACCACTAATATAATTAATTTATCTATATTCTCAGCTCCTAAAGATGGGTGATGCGACATCAAGGCTTGCTCGTCTAGCCACTGGACCCCTGTTCGTGGAACAAGAGTACAAAAAGTATCGATTGAACGGTTACATTTTCGGGCGCTAAAGTGTACGAGGAAAGTACAAATGTACAGAACTCGAGAATTTCATACAAGGCTCTTACTTTCTTTCGAGCGAGCGCAAAAGATAAAAACCTCGTTGAAGCTGAAATGACTTACTATGGTGTAATCCAAAATATATTTGAATTGGATTATATAAGCTTCAAAGAGGTTGTATTTTACTGTGAATGGGTAAGAGTTGAGGATAAAAATGCTTGTAAACTTGATCATTTCACCAATTTGATCATGGTTGACTTGTTCAAGTTGAAGAGCAACGACCACGTGAGCGATGAGCCGTTTGTTTGTGCATTTCAAAAGGTTAAGCAAGTGTTTTACTCGGAGTATATCAACAACGAGCCGTGGTCAATTGTCCAACACGCGCCAAGGCGTCTAAATAGTAGTGTGGATGACTTGGCTGCTCCTACCGAATATCAATCCATTTTTTATGATAACCCGAATTTGAAACAATTTTTCAATTTGTAATAAATATTCCAATTTGTACCGAAACATCCATTTTTAATGCTTTTAATTGATCTGCACTTTATCATTTTCACTCTTGTGTAGTGTGCGTGTGTGGAGAGGAGATTAATACATAAATATTCCAACTACATCTAAGTTTTGTTTATACTAATCCATGAATATACGCTTCTTACCTTTATTAGTTGGAAGGAGGTGCCATATGAGCTCAAGTTAGCTGTTTGAGTGACACTACAGGTAATGTATTTATATTTATATGTCAATTTCGATTTCGATTTCAATTACGATTTATATTTATCTATATTTGAGGGGCGGATACTAATTTTACTTTATTTCAATTCAGGGGACAGGGAGTGGCCCTAAGGGTAGGCCACATATGCTTTATACTTATGTGGCTATTCGGACGAGAAGGGAAGGATAAGGAGGTGTTCCCGAGCGTCGCGGTACAAAATCTCTTTTCCATGCAAATAGTTTGTAGATTTGAGATAATTGATGGTGATGTTGTTTCTTCTTAAATAGTTTCTATTTTGAATATATATTTGCATTATCTTTAGTTTGTTTGGATATATGATGTTTGGAACAGGTACAACGTTGCTATAACAGGTACAAATATACTATTGGGCAGTGGCAGTGGCCATACTGCCCAGCAGATTTTTTTTAAATTCTGCCCAGAATTGTCACGGTCATTGACCGTGACAATTTTTTTAAAAGAGGGTCACGGTTTTGTCACAATTTATAACCGTGACAAACGTGTCACGGTCATTGACCGCGCCACGACCGTGACACAAAACGTGAGTTTTGTGTCAAGGTCAATGACCGTGACACGACCGTGACAAAAAAAGTTGTCTCGCCTCGAAATGTCACGGTGATTGACCTTGACAAGTTGGATTTGTCAAGGTTAATGACCTTGACAATTCGGTAGATTTGGTGTAGTGGTCACAACATATATATGAATGGTTTAACACTCAAATTTGCGTACAAGTAGAGTTTAGTGGGTTCGTTAGCTTTAATAGTCTGGTTACAAACATATTTATCATTGATAATGGGGCTTTTTTATGTCATCCACGAGTGAGCCGGGTGGGCACTAAGAGCATGTCTTATCATTATAATTGAGATAGAAACGTACATCTTACTATGGTAAAGTGTAGTGATTAATTACCGAATGTTTGAACGATAACAAATTGAGTGAGAAGACTATCGTGTTGGATACTCCGGGTGAGTAAAAATTACTTTTGTGAGGCGCCACCTAAAATAGGGTCGGTCCTATATATATGTATATATGAAAATTTCATGGTATCGTAGACTTCAGTGAGTATGTTGTCTAGTTATATGTGATTCCAATGCGTAGAGATTAATTACTTATGTGATTTAGGATACATTGTGTTCTTTATCGAACAAAAAGATATAACTCCCCGAGAACTCGAGATAGTGACATCGCTATGTTTCATGTTAATTATAAGGGACATAAGTAGATTTATATTTCAACATACGGAGATTGTGGGAAGGTATTCACAATCTCTTTTTGATTTTTCAAGTTTTTTCAACCAAAAGAAAATTTACAAAAAAATATCACACACCATGAATTTACACTAAGATAACCAAATCATGGAAACGGAATGAATGGGTGTGAACAAATTCGATAGGAAGATCAATGCAATCAAATATAACATATATGTACGATGAATACTGATACTCCTAACGAATGAACTCAAAATCGTCCTTAGGTGTCAAAATGTGAATTTAAATGACATCCACTCAATCTAATCGACACATCAAAGTGAAATATGATTTTCACACCAATAACATCTAAAACTATGTAATGCTTTGTAAGACTTTGCAAGGACATGCAAACCCATTGTTTTATTTCCAACCAAACACCCTCCTAAATAATAAATCTTTTATTTTTCTATTGTGGTCATATTTATCTTTTTATTGCCTTATTTTTTTCAAACTCTTTGGACCTTGGTTACTTTTTACAATGCCACACTTTTTAGGACAGATTTAAATGGTGGCTTAATCGCAAAGGACATGTTTTCCTTTCTTAACCCTTTTCTGTTGTTGATGCAAAAAACTAGACTGGCCTAGTTGATTGATCACAGATAAAAATGAGTAAAAGAAACAAAGAATTTTTAAAGTGGTTCGACAGAAAAAAAAAACTACGCCCACTATTGTGTATTGCCTTGGGTTTGTTCACTTGCCTCTTGTCTCATTTTTCTCATGTCCCTTGGGTGCAGGGTTTACAATGTATTTATAACCCTTTGAGGGTGTACAAGAGTTGGAATATTAAAGGATTGAATGCCTTTAGAACATAGTCATTTACATATGTACAAAGTTAATAATGTATACAACTATTGATGATTTGCTATCATTGTTGGTCGGTCTTCCTGGTGTTGGTCGGTCTACTTTAACCTATTGGTTGACATTCCTTCAGTTGATCGGTAACGCACCCTTGATGACTTGGATTAATCCCAGATGGATGACACATGTTTCCATATTATTGGTCTACATAGCAGGATAATTTTTGGTATCAACAGAAGCCCCCAATGTTTCATACTTAAGGTTTTTATAAGAGTATCGAACATTTAGCTCTTAAAGTTGCTCAGGCAAAAATTTTGGGGCTTGGTCGGTTACCGACTTCCCATACTTTTAAATTTAATGACTTTAAATATCGGCACATAATCTGGGGGGGTATTTTTGCAATTATCCACGACTTTAGTGAATCATTTTTGGGTAAATATGTATTTTCTGTCTTTAGCCGCCAATAGTTCAATCGACGGTTCCTTTTAATCATTACCTTTCCAATTTTCAAGGCAACCTATAAAGGCGGGAAAAGCCACGATCGTCTCTTACCTCAAACTTTCTGAGTTTTTTTTCTGTCGTTGTGTCTTCAATCTCTCTCTCTCTCTCTCTCTCTCTCTCTTATGCGATCGGTCTCTGTTCTTCAGTTCTTGTTGAATCCTTAAATCCTCTAAGAATATTTTTCATTTCTCTTTTTCTTCTTCATCAATCATGGTTTATCATGTTACTTCTTTTGATGAATTCAGAAATGAATGGAATATTCCTTCATGGGTAGAACGATAACATCCCAGTTTCCCCACTATTTTTTTTCATTAGCTGAGGGTCACGGGTTTCCCTCCATTTTTATTGTTGAATGTGGGTTTACCTTTCCCCTAAACCCGTTTTGTCTTGAATTTTGCCAGTATTTTGATATCGTTCAAGCTAGAGTAGCCCCCAATACCTGAAGGGTAGTTAATGGAGTATATAGATTAAACCAACTCCATGGGACTCATCTAGGGATCCCAGAAAATTAAGTTCTGCTATAAGTGGGAAACTAGTGATACCACTTTCTATTTGAAAACTAGGGTTATTAACAAAACATTAATAGTTAACCTTTTTTACTCCAATAGATATTACTTCGAACATGGAGTAGTTGTTAAAAATTGGCAACATTCTCCTTTGAGTGGGAATGCTGAGTAACAGGGGCTTAGGTGCCCACCAAGTGGCAGTGGTGATATGACCAAAATGTACCCTCATCTCTTAGGATGACGGGCATCACATCTCACGGCTGAGTCATCACAAGAGCCTCACATATCATTGGCGGGATCATCTAGATAAGGGTCGGCATCAGTAGGGTCAGCCACGACTTAATCGTTGGAAGGGTCGGCCTCAGTAGGGTCAGCCATGGCTTAATCATTGGTAGGGTCATCCAGATAAGGGACGACCTCAGTAGGGTCGGCCATGGCTTAATCATTGGCAGGGTCAACCTCAGTAGGGTCGGCTATGGCTTAATCATTGGCAGGGTCATCCAGATAAGGGTCGGCCTTAGTAGGGTCAGCCATGGCTTAACCATTGGCAGGGTTGGCCAGATAAGGGTCGGCCTTAGTAGGGTCGGCCATGGCTTAATCATTGGCAGGGTCATCTAGATAAGGGTCGGTTAGGGTCGGCCATGGATTAATCATTAGCGGGGTCATCCAGATAAGGGTCGGCCTCAGTAGGGTCGGCCATGGCTTGGGTCATCCAGATAAGGGTCAACCTCAGTAGGGTCGGCCACGACTTAATCAACCTCGACTTGACCACTACAACCGAGACTACCTTTGCACCTATCAGCGCAAGATGATCAGTCTGTTATTGGCAACCTCAGACATCATGGAAGCAACCTCGACCATCATGCAGTGAACTTGATACCTCAGACAAAGGGTCAGAACAGAAGACGTCGGCCTCAGCCTCGGCCACAACCTTATAGCTCTCATACTGCAGCTCAGCCTCGACCACAACCTCATAGCTCTCATAAAACATCTCAGCCTCGGCCTCAGCCTCATAGCTCATCACATGGTGCCTCGACCTCGTCCTCGACATAAGGTTCAAAATAGAAGACGTTGGCCTCGGCTAAAACCTTATAGCTCTTATACAGCAGCTCAGCCTCGGCCTCAGCCTCATAGCTCATCACATGGGGCCTCAACCTCATCCTCGGCCTAAGGGTCGGAACAAAAGACGTTGGCCTCGGCGAGATCCTCATAGCTCTCATACAACAGCTCAGCCTCGGCCTCAACCTCATAGATCATCACATTGTGCCTTGGCCTCGGCCTTTTTCAGCATCAAGGTCGTCTTGGCCTCAGCCGAGACTAGGACGACAGAGACCAAAAAGGACTCCCATCAGGGGACTGACTCATCAACTCGGCATCGTCCCTCTCCAGCATCAATGTCATCTCAGCCGGCACTAGGATGATAGACTCTAGGTTGAGACCCCCTAGATGACATCTACCGTACGGGAAGTATAAGATCCCAACATGGCATATCCCACGTGGACAAACCGTTATGACCAAATCTTCTTGGCACGTGAGAGAATATTTTATCACCATCCTCTACATGTGACAGTGACAGGTGACTTCACTAGATTGGCTATATCATCCTACACATGCTCATTGCATGCCTGGGGGTACACTACACTCCCCAGGCACTATATATACTTGTCTTCTCCTACCTTGTAGAGTGTCCTCAATTACAAACCCTAGCCAAACTCTGGTGCATTTAGAGTAGAGAGAGAAAGTGGAGTTATCGTATTGCTAAGGTCATTAGAGCCATCTTCTAATAGTGATACTTACACTCACTTGCACAGTGGACATAGGCAATTGCCGAACCACTTATATTGGTGTGTTTATCCTCTTCTCCTCATCTCTTTCTACATATCTGTGCTGTTATTTGCTTCCATTATCATGCTTGTTTGAGATCTACTCCATCTTCATCTGATGGTGTTGTTTAAAGCATCATCAATTTGGTATCGTCTGCGGGAACGTAGATAGTCATCTGTTTCCTATCTTATCTTACTCTTCACCGAATTATCTGGTGGTGGTCCAACCCCACCATTGCTGGGTTTGAACCACCATTGAAAGAGCTCCTGTCGAGTTTTTAAGCTATTCAGTTTACAACTCATCCACAATCAAGGTTAGACTATGGCATCAGAATAGTCACCTCTTATTGGTGGACCTAGCACCAACAATGCCCCTCCTCAGTTAGAAATGCCAGAGGTGGCCGCGGTACTAAAGTCACTGGCAGCCAGCCACTAGGCTATGCAAGAGCAACTGGCTGCCTTTAGCCAAAACATCCTCACATGACCAGCCGGAGGAGCACCGGAATTTATCACTCCAGTCGCCTTGCCTCAACGTGAAGATGCTAGGGGACCACCCCAAGCACCACCAAAGGAGGTCCCGCCTCGCCAACGGCGAAGATACATTGCTAACCCCAGTCGTTTACGCCTGGGGAGGCAAGGTCAACCTTGCCCGGAGGACCGGTATAACGATTTAGAGGCTGAGGAAGACGCTTCGATAGACTGTTGGGAGCCCTATGAGATCTCAAGAGAAATCGTTCGGCCAGTGCGAGCAAGCCAAGATGGTCGGCCAATAGGCTCGGCCTTTGACACATTGAGTCGAAGGTTGGCATTTGAAAGGCTCAGCCCAGGGTGTGACCTAAGAGATAGATTGTCTAGATCAATAAGTGTAGCACGTTCTGGAAGGGAAGGTCGTCCAAAGAGGCTCGGCCTTTGACAGATTGAGTCAAAGGTTGGCCTTTGAAAGGCTCGGCCCAGGGTGTGACCTAAGAGACAGATTATCTATATCAAGAAGTATAGCACGTTCTGTAAGGGAAGGTCAGCCAAAGAGGCTCGGCCTTTGACAGATTGAGTCAAAGGTCGGCCTTTAAAAGGCTCAGCCCAGGGTGTGACCTAAGAGACATATTGTCTAGATCCAAAAGTGTAGCACGTTCTACAAGGGAAAGTCAGCCAAACCCTGGCCGAGACGATGATCAGACGGAGGTCAGCAACTGATATAGGCCAGCGGTGAAGGAACCCTCAGTTAGGCCTGCGGAAGTAGTCGGTGATAACCTCATCCAGGCCGAGTTTGTAACAGCAGTAGATAGACCCTGGAATGTCTTAATCCAGACGCTGGAGGATAAGATAGGAAACATCCTCAAAAGCCGAGACCCTTTGCAAAGGGACTATTTTGAAGTCTCACCTTTCACAGCTAAGATAGTTAGTTTACCAACACCTGCAAAGTTCAAACTGCCAATGGTAACCCCAAAGTATGATGGGAGTACGAACCCAGTCCACCATGTGGAAATGTATCAGTCTGATGTCGATATCTACTCCAACTCAGATGAGATGAGGTGTCGTGCCTTCTCCAGCACTTTGACAGGAGCATCTCGTGTATGGTTTACTTCTCTCTCGAAGGGCTCCATTGATAACTTCAAGCCTCTCGCAGAGAGGTTCATTCATAACTTCTATTTTTGGGTAAGACCTCAAAAGAAGACCACTCACCTGATGTACGTCAAGCAGAGAAAGTATGAGAGCCTAAGAGAATACATTGCAAGGTTTAACAGGGAGAAGCTAGAAGTGGAAGATTACTAAGAGAGTATCGATATGACAACACTAATGGGAGGGGTACAAAAGGGGAAGTTGCTTTGGAAGCTTTCCGAAGACCCTCCGAAGTCTATGGTCGAGCTACTAGCTATGGAAGGAAAGGTTATGAATACCGAGGAAGCCATGGATTCCAAAGACGAGGATGAAGCTGTTGGAAGCAAGTCTCATAAAGCCAAGGATAAGGACGGTAAGAAGAGGTCGGCTGCTCATAAATTTATCGGCTACACTCCACTCACAATAAGTCCTGATATAATTTTAAATGAGATTAAAGAAGATAGAGACTTGAGATGGCCTGAGAAGCTGAGAGCTCCTCCATATAAGAGGGACTAGAGTAAATGGTGTGAGTTTTATGACGACCATGGTCATACAACAGACAAATTCTTTGCCCTCAAGGACAATATTGAGAAGCTCTTAAAGAAGGGAAAGCTCAAAATGTATGTTGACAAAAGTGTCGATAATAATAATTCCAAGAAAAAGTACAGCCAAGCGAGACGAGATGTACAAACAAACACAAACGATGAAGAATCCGACGATTGTGGAGAAGTCGACCCCGACCTCCCACCATAAGATGTTGCTCCAAAAGGGTCAGTTGCATTAAAAGTTCATTAAAAGCTGACCGACAACTCTTCATCCATAAAGCCGACCCACTGGTATCTCAGACTGGGCCGAGTGTTCTCTATCAAGTGAGTTTTAATGTAGTCGCTACCTTATATATATTGACTATCTGTCTTATAACAAAAGGTCAATGAAAAATTTCACATGTTCTCTATCATACTCTTCTCATACGAAGTGTTCAGTTGCATGTTTTAACTCGTATTAAACTATAAAACATCATCATTTTGGTGAGAAACCCTTTCGAAAAAAAGATAGTATATGTACGAGGCGACCCTCATCCATACACTCTCAAAACGACGAGAGGGGACGGGAAGAACACCATAATTTGGTGGATTCAAATTCAAAAATCATTTTATGCTCCTCTCGACGAAAAGACAGTATATGGACGAGGGTCATCTCGTCCATATACTCTCAAAATGATGAGATGGGACGTGGTATACCACCGTAGTTCGGTAAACCTAAATTTGAAATATCATTTTGTTATACTCTTCTCAGCCAAGGATGAGACGAGTAGAGACAAACATCATTAACCCGGTGATCTCATATCTGAAACATCATTAACTTGGTGACATGAGAGTTAACATCATTAACTTGGTGATCTTATATTTGAAACATCATTAACTTGGTGACATGAGAGTTAACATCATTAACTTGGTGGCCTCATATCTGAGACAAACATCATTAACTTGGTGATCTCATATCTGAAACATCATTAACTTGGTGACATGAGAGTTAACATCATTAACTTGGTGGCCTCATATCTGAGACAAACATCATTAACTTGGTGATCTCATATCTGAAACATCATTAACTTGGTGACATGAGAGTTAAAATCATTAACTTGGTGGCCTCATATCTGAGACAAACATCATTAACTTGGTGATCTCATATCTGAAACATCATTAACTTGGTGACATGATAGTTAACATATTTAACTTGGTGGCCTCATATCTGAGACAAACATCATTAACATGGTGATCTCATATCTGAAACATCATTAACTTGGTTACATGAGAGGTAACATTATTAACTTGGTGGCCTCGTATCTGAGACAAACATCATTAACTTGGTGATCTCATATTTGAAACATCATTAACTTGGTGACATGAGAGTTAACATCATTAACTTGGTGGCATCATATCTGAGACAAACATCATTAACTTGGTGATCTAATATCTGAAACATCATTAACTTTGTGAAATGAGAGTTAACATCATTAACGTGGTGGCCCCATATCTTGAAACATCATTAACTTGGTGATCTCAAACGTTGAAAACCATTGGCTTGGTTAGAGACAAACATCATTGATATGCCCAAGTATACCCTTGTCCAAGCTTGGGAGCCCTCGGCCTAGGGTCGACGCAGGAAGCCTCGGCCTCATTCATAATAGTACATCTGATGATCTCATTGATAGGAACCGTCCTATCAGAAGACCGACTCATCATCTCGGCTTGGACCAACACAGCCTCATCCTGCCAAAGGACTAGCTTATTATCTCGGTGTCATCCCAGAAAGGACCCCTCGGCTAAGGCCGACCAATAGTGGTATCATCAGTTTGTGCAATGTGCAAAGAAGGATTTAAGCATCATAGGTCTTATGAACGAAGCACCCTCGGCCTCGTCCACCACATGAAACAACGTCTCATAAACTTTTTGTCCCAAAGATACTTTATCCCTCAGTCTTCTATCTACATTGAAGACTAAGGGCTAGGGGTAATTGATATGACCAAAATGTACCCTCGTATTTTAGGACGACGGGCATCACACCTCACGGCTGAGTCATCACAAGAGCCTCACATATTATTGACGGAGTCATCTAGATAAGGGTCAGCCTCAGTAGGGTCGACAACGGCTTAATCATTGGCAGGATCATCCAGATAAGTGTTGGCCTCAGTAGGGTCAGCTATAGCTTAATCATTGGCAGGGTCATCCAGATAAGGGTCGACATCAGTAGGGTCGTCCACAGCTTAATTATTGGCAGGGTCATCCAGATAAAGGTCAGCCTCAGTAGGGTTGGCCATGGCTTAATCATTGGCAGGGTCATCCAGATAGAGGTCGGCCTTAGTAGGGTCATCCATATCTTAATTATTGGCAGGGTCATCCAGATAAGGATCGACCTTAGTCGATTGGCCACTGCTTAATCATTGGAGGGTTCATACAGATAAGGGTCGGCCTCAGTAGGGTCGGCTATGGCTTAATCATTGGCAGGGTCGTCCAAATAAGGGTCGACCTCAGTAGGGTCAGCCACAAATTAATCAACCTCGGCCTGACCACTGCACCTGAGACTACCTTTGCACCTATCAGCGCAAGATCATCAGTCTATTATTGGCAACCTCAGCCATCATGTAGTGAACTTGATACCTCGACCTAAGGATCGGAATAGAAGACGTCAGCCTCGACCACAACCTCATTGCTCTCATACAACAGCTCAACCTTGGCCACAACCTCATAGCTCTCATACAGAAGCTCAGCCTCGGCCTAAGCCTCAGCCTCATAGCTCATCACATGGTGCCTCGACCTTGTCCTCGGCCTAAGGGTCAGAATATAATACGTTGTCCTCGGCCATAACCTCATAGCTCTTATACAGCAGCTCAGCCTCGGCCTCAGCCTCATAGGTCATCACATGGTACCTCAACCTCGTCCTTGACCTAAGGGTCAGAATAAAAGATGTTGGCCTCGGCCAGAGCCTCATAGCTCTCATACAGCAACTCAACCTCGGCCTGAGCCTCATAGATCATCACATTTTGCCTTGGCCTCAGCCTTCTTCAGCATTAAGGTCGTCTCGGCCTCAATCGAGACTAGGACGACAGAGACCAAGAAGGACTCCCATCAGGGGACTGACTCATCAACTCAGCCTCGGTCCTCTCCAACATCAACGTCATCTCAGCCTCAGCCGGGACTAGGATGATAGACTCTAGGCCGAGACCCCCCAGATGACATCTACCGTACGAGCAGTATAAGATCCCAACATGGAATATCCCACGTGGACAAACCGTATGACAAAATCTTCTTGGTACGTGAGGGAATATTTCATCACCATCCTCTATATGTGACAGTGATAGGTGGCTTCACTAGATTGTCTAGATCATCCTACACATGCTCATTACATGCTTGGGGGTACACTACACCCCTTAGGCACTATATATACTTATCTTCTCCTACCTTGTAGAGGGTCCTCAGTTACAAACCCTATCCAAACTCTGGTGCATTTACAATAAAGAGATAAAGTGGAGTGATCGTATTGCTAAGGCCATTATAGCCCTCTTCTGATAGTGATACTTACACTCATTTGCACAATGAACGTAGGCAATTGCCGAACCACTTATATTGGTGTGTTTTTCCTCTTCTCCTCATATGTTTCTACATATTTGTGTTGGTATTTGCTGCCATTGTCATACCTGTTTGAGATCTACTACATCTTCATCTGGTGGTGTTGTTTAAAGTATCATCAAGTGGGATAGGTTGTATATGTTTATTTATTTTTCTCTGCATATTCTGCTAACTGCTAATAATGATGTATCCTTTGTTGACTTTTAATTGCTGTTAATCGAAAGAGAAAGTGACCTAAGGAGAGTGATATAAACCTTATAGAGTTGAGGTTCATCTGGGGCATTCATCAAAAAATTAGGGAAGAGCATACTAGATCAGCCTTATACTTGTTGCAGTATAAGAACACCATCACCTCCTTTGTTGCTCGCCCAATTATAGATGCACCCTCTCCTTTAATCAACCTTGATCAAGACCCTATCTCCACATCCTTTGCCACTGCATCTGGCAGTGGTGAACCTTCTGTTGTTTCATCTTCTCTAGATTCAGATTTACCTCTTACTGCTGCCATGGGGAAGAGGAAGTTTTCCAATATTTTGGGTGACATAGATGCTATTGGATCCTCCAAACAAGCAACTGATGGAGCCAAAAATAAAGAGGATATCGGTACGGATCCCCCATCCAATAAGGAGGACCTTGGGAAGAAGCTCCCATCCAATAATGTGGGATGCTGGGAAGAAGCTCCTTACTGATAAAGCTAATGAAAGCCACCTCAAGAGGATGAAAAGAGGACTCCCCTCTAGGCAGGCACAAGGGTCTTCATCAATCATCGACCAATAAGAGTTGGTTAATTATTTGTTTCTGGCTCATTAATGGCTCTTGGCCCTGGTTTGTCCAAATAATTAATAAACTCTGGTACATTATCAGACCATTGGGGTGCTGTAGCTGCACTGCCCCAATAAAAGAGTTCTGAAAGGGTTGCTCAAAGCCTAGCTCTGGTAATTTCTTTTACCTTCTTTATCTCTTTGTTTGATATTTATGATATTAACTCGCCTTATTTTCTTTTTGCAGTTTCTTAATGACTTCAACAACATGTTTGAGAAATATGATGCTCTGCGTTCTTCTTCTAAACAGGTTGAAGAAGCTTTTGATGAGCTTAAGAAGTTAATGCTTGACTCCCAATAGGAACTGGCTAATGAGCAGAAGAATTGGGAGGAAAAATTCAAAGTTATAGAAAAAGATGTAGTGGCTGCTCGAGCCTAAGTTATTGATCTACAAAAAGACTTGGATGCTAAAAAAGCTAAGACCACCAAGTTGCAAAAGGATTTGGATGCTGAGAAGGCTTTGTTCATTGCTGAGAGGGCCAAAAGAGCTAAAGCCAGGGAGGCTGGCTTCAACAAGGGCTGGAACAAAGCCATTGGGACAACTTATTTGCAAATTGAATTTGTAAAGAAGAAATTATTCAAGGATGGTTGGTCGGCAGCCCTGATGGAGGTCGGCACCCCTCAAGATTCTGAACTCTTCCTCAAACATAATCTAGGGCTCCTCCCAACATGGATGAGGATATTGAAAATAATGGGGGTTCAAGTGAATCCCTTATGGTATTAGATTCTGGTGACCAACACCAAGTTATTGATTCCTCTGCTCCTCCATCTGACAGCTATCTTCCTTTTCATGCTCCTGCTTCTACTTCTGTTGAACCTACCCCGGATATGAAGAAGGTGTATAACTATCTGAGCAGCTTTTGTTTATCTCTTCTTGTGCACTTATAATTTTTCTTTTTGTTGATGTGTATGCACTTGAAAATTTATCAATGAAAGAAATATGTGTTCTCTATACTTTATACTTTGTTGTTAATTGGATATTATTCTTTCTTTTAATAGTTCATGGATAAACTGGAATACTTCTCCTCTACTAACTCCGAGCTACTCAAGAGATGCAATGAACTTTTTAAAGTTACTCATTTATCTCTGACCGAGGAAGATCTACTGAAGTTTCTCGCAGAAGGGGTGGCTGGGCAAGACAAGGAAACCTATCTTCATCTAAAATGCCTTCTTGATTGGGAAGTGGACAACAATGTTACCTGCTATAAAATAATGGAAGAACTGCAAGAGAAGCATAAGGAGGCCCAAGATCTTTTACGTGTTGACTATGAGAAGAAATAAAAGGCCTTGAGTAAAGGTTGGGCTTTAAAAAAAAGTTGGAAAAATTTTCTTCTCACTTTCGAAGACAAGAATTTTTGCTCAACCGTGAAGTAGAGGAAGCCATAGCTATTGCCAAGCTATTGGAGGAGGAGAACAAAAATTTAAGAGATGAGATAAATGCTTTGAAGTCTTCTTCTACTGATGTTGCTACTACCGACGAAGGTCATTCTTTCGTGGAGGCTGAAAATGTCAGGTTAATGGAAGAATTGGAGACACTGAAAAAGACCAAGTTTGCATCTTAGACCAGGCCGAGGTACCACAGATGAGGTTAGGACTCAATAAACTCTTGCTAACCAAGCTACCCAACTGAAGGCCGAAAACCAAGCACTTACTGAGATGTCCCAGAAGCTTCAAACTTACTCTAAGCAACTTGCCACCCAGTCTTCTCAACTGCAAGCTAAGGATGTAATGCTGAAGAAATTACATCACCAAGTTGAGAGGCTGACCTTCCAGTTTCACAAGCAACCTAGAGAGATCTGGATGGAAGGGTATAATGAATCTGTAGGGCATTTTGATGCTAGGTTTAAACATGCCATAAATAAAGGCTACAAATGGGGTTGGACCAATTGTCTAACAGTGTTTAAGGTAAAACAAAATAGTCCTTTCTAGAAATGGTATGATGTTGGGTTGTTAGACCTTGAAGATCCTCCATTTAGACTAGATGTTAACAGGATTCCTGCTAACACAATTCCCCAGGGCCTGATTTCTAAATAATCCGGAGACTATGGGCTACACGATGAACTGAAAATCGTCCAACCTCTTCATCTTCTAGATCGTCCAACCAGTAGTAATTGGAGAATGCTTCAAGACTTTAATTTCATTAATTCTCCTTATACTTTAGATGACCCTACATCTGGCATGGATCCAGTTTCCAAAGCTGAGGGGAAACACCCTTTAGAATAATGTCATGTATTTCTTTTGTAAACACAGTAATGTAATAATTATTCAAATGAATGAACAAGCATTTGATTAACTTATCTTATTGGTTCTCTAAGTGTGGTTGTTTTATTGATGTGAATTATTTCTTCTTTTTCATTAGTTCTATTGACACACTTAGATTAAAATCTAAATTTAGTATCAATTACCAATGAATACATAGGTTCTACTAGCATACTTAGATTAGAATCTAAATTTGGAGCTAGTTACACATGTGTCTCCAAAAGTTTCACTAACACACCTAAATGCTTAGGTTTTCTGTATTAGTTACCAGTGGTGTGACCAGGCATATGTGGAATATGTGCCTACATTCTTCTTGAGGAATCTTTGCAATATTCTTCCTGCACTTTTCCCAATAGCATAAAGATCTTGTTTTATCCTTTTACTTGTTGACCATCTCGTAATAACCTGTTTGGTATGCGGCCTATCAAGTTTTTCTTGTGTCGAGAAACTTATTGCTTATGCCAAGTAACCTGCTCCACTACCTGTTGCACAAGATGACCCATCAACGTATAGGATCCATATTGAGAGATTGTCATCAAATGCTTGATCTGTCAAAATACCATAGTGGAATTTTTTTGTCCTTGCTTCCTCACACTTCTTAGACATCTCATGTGTTTACGAAGAGGAATCTGGTAGGTCGACAATGGCTTCTTCTGATAAAAGTTCCTCGGGAGCTTAAATGTCAACAACTTCTTTCACTTTATCTTCTACAGATCCTTGCTTGGACTGCTAATTTTCTAGCTCGAGAACCTCGGGATAAGTGTATTCAGCTATGAAACCTACTACTGCTTGGCCTTTTAGAGAAGACCTTGGTTCATAGATAATATCATACTCCCCCAATTTTACTACTCAATACATTAATCTGTCAGCATTCTATAGCGTGTGTAAACCCTGCCTTAGTGGCATATCAGTGTATACTACTATTGTATGGGCTTGAAAATAGGGCTTCATGCATCTAGATGCTTCAATCAACACCGGTGCCAACTTTTTTAGGTGAGGGTACCTGATTTCTGCTCCTCAAAAATCTTTACTGGTGTAGTAAACAGGCTTTTGAACTCAATTTTCCTCTCTGATCAAAGCAAAGCCCACAGTTGATTCAGAAATAGCTAATTACAGGTACAATTTTTCCCCCATAATCGGAAAAGCAATGAAGATGACCCCAAATACTTTTTCAACTCCAGAAAATATTTCTCACATTCTTCATTCCATTCAAAACTCTTTCTGAGTACTTTGAAAAATGGTAGGCACCTATCTGTACGTCGGGAAACAAACCTGTTTAGAGCTGCTACTCGCCCGGTTAGCCTTTGCACATCCTTTTTTCTAGTCGGGGACTACATCTCAAGTAATTCCTTAATCTTGTCTGAGTTTGCTTCAATTCCCCGTTGATTTACTATATACCCGAGGAACATTCCTTCATGTACTCCAAAGACGCATTTGGTCGGGTTTAGTCTCATCTGGTGCCTTTTAAGTTGATCAAAAGTCTGGTTGAGGTCGGCAATATGGTCAGGCGCTTTTTTTCTCTTTGTAAACATACCATCCACATATACTTCCATGTTTTTGCCTATTTTCTCCTCAAATGCCTTATTGACCAGCCTTTGATATGTAGCACCTGCATTTTTCAAATCAAAAGGCATAACATTATAACAGTAAGTTCCTCGGGGAGTAATGAAAGAAGTGCTCGCCCTATCTTTAGGCTTCATTTTTATCTGATTATAACTAGAATAAGCATCCATAAAACTGAGTAACTCATGTCCTGAGGTAGCATACATAAGATGATATATTCGGGGCAAAGGAAAATGATCCTTTGGCATGCTTTGTTAAGATCTGTGAAGTCTACGCAAATCCTCCACTTGTTATTTTTCTTCTTAACCATCACTACATTGGCCAACCAATCTGGATATTTCACCTCGCCAATGAAGGTTGCTTTCTGAAGCTTTTCAACTTCCTCCAGTATGGCTTGGTTCTTCTCGGGGCTGAACACTCTTCACCTTTGCTTAACTGGATTGGTTTCTTTATTAACATTGAGCTCATGGAAAATGAAGATAGGATCCATTCCTGGCATATCTTCGTGACTCCAAGCGAACACATGTTTTCTCTGTCTAAGGAAGCTCACTAGTTCCTGTTTAAGAATAGGATCCAGCATTGTTCCAACTTGAGTAGTGCACTCTGGTTTGTCGTCATCTAACATAATGCTTTATGCTGCCTCTACAATCTGACCATTTACCAGCTTTGTCTCCTCCCTTGGATCTAAGATTTCAACCTCGGATTCTTCATCAGGTTCAGAGGTATTCACTTGGTACGCGGTGGTTTTCCATTTTTTTTCTTCTAGCTTTTCCTGCTCGACACATGAGTAGTAGCATTCCCGAGCTACTTTTTGATCACCCTTCACAACTCCTACACCAAAATTGGCTGGTAATTTCAAGCATTGGTGAACAGTAGAGGGAACTTCATTAAACTTCTTTAGTCCAACTCTTCCCATAATTATATTATAGGCTGAATGGACGTTTTTATCCATTACAAAGAGAAGGATTTTCTCTGTTCGGTTGGCTGGCCATGTACCAATCATTACTTCCATCTTAATGGTTCCCAAAGGGAAGACTTTCTCACCTGCAAAACCTATTAATGGTCGATGATAGGGCTCTAACTAGCAGAGCTTAAAGTTCAAGCTGTTGAAACAAGGATAGAACATAATATCTGCCGAGCTGCCATTATCTACTAAAACTCTAGAGACAATGATATCTTTCTTTCTGATTTTAATTACTAGAGGATCATCATGAGAGTACAATAGTCCTAAGAGAACATTTTTAGAGAAGCCTATTACTAGCTTGTCTTTATTAACCTTCCTTGGTATGTCTTCCTCAGTAAGATTGATCCATTGTATGTACGAGTAAGATTGAGCCTCATTGAGGTAAGCTTTTCGCTCTGCTATATGACCACCTTCTACTGCATCTCCACCCATAATCATTTGGCAATTAAAATCACCAAAACTGAGTGTGAATACCTCACGTTCCGATTGACGAGGCTTTTTGGGCAAGTCGGGATCATCATCTTGGTCATCTTCATGAGTCATCTTCTTCTCCTCTTTAGGTATGCATGGGGATTTTGATTTGTGCCCAGCTCCCTCATTATTCTACCGATCAACAAACTGATTCAATTTTCCTCTTCGGATGAGAGTTTCAATCTAATTTTGAAGGGCAATGCAAGGATCCGTCGTGTGACCATGGTCTCTATGGCACTCATAGTACTTAGTTTTGTCCCTCTTGGTAGGGGAACTCCTCAACTTATTAGGCCAACACACATCTTTGATGTGTTTGATCTCCTCCAAGACATGATGATGCCCATGGTTAACGGAGTGTAATTGTGATACTTCTTGAGCTTTTATATAATTCCTTTCTGTTTTGACTCCTTGTGCTCCTTGGAATCTTTTTTATCCTTCTTGTTATTTTTCCCCTCAACTTTTACTCCCGAGCTCCTCTTAGCTGCCATTGCTTCCTCGGCATTCATGATTTTGGCTGCTTTAGCCATCAATTCTGCCATGGTCTTTGGGGGGATCTTTATCAAGTGTATAATAGAGCTTCTTAGGGAGAAATCCCCTCATAAGGGTTGTTATATCAATTTTCTCCTCATAGTCCACAACCTCCATTTTCTCATCGTTGAAATGATTGATGTAGTCCCTGGTGCTCTCTCCTTCCTTCTGTCGTACATTAAGCAAATACGCCACCCTTTTTATAGGTTTGGTCCCAAAACAAAAGTTGCTAATAAATATCTCGGCTAACTGGTGGAAGGTGAAAATTTGTCCCCGAGGAAGGCTATTGTACCAGATTTGGGCAGACCCAGTAATTATTCCAGAGAATGCTCTACACCTCATTTTATCGGGAACTGCGTATATATCAGATGTTGTTTGGTATTGTTTAATATGGAGGACTGGATCAGTTTTCCCATCGTATTTGGGTGTAACTATTGGAGCATTGAACTTTGTTGGAGTGGGTAAATCCATAAATTCTTGCACAAAGGGAGATCCTTTTACTAAGAGTTTTTGTAGTGAGTTTTTGGCCTTAGACATTTCTCCTAGCTTGTCCTCCAATCTCTAAATGAAACCATTCCAAGCGTTATTACTAGCATCAAACCTATGCATTGATGTTTTGTTGTTCACTGAACTCTCCTCTTGGGATTGTTGCTTGGCCCGAGTAGTATGTAGGGCGTCTGATCTAAACTGGGCATAGCCTTCCCTTTGATCGGATGGTCGTCGAATGTTTCCTCACATTGAACATTTTTGTTCCCTCTGGGTACCAAACAATCAAAGGGAGAAGCACAACTTAGCCTTTTTAAGGCGCTTAGTCTTTCTGGAGAGTAGGACTGTGTATTGAAAGATTCTGATGCCCTGGATAGTGAATTTGATCCTGGACGATAGGATGTGTCCCCTGTAGTTCTTGACTGACTTTTCCCACCACTTCTTGGTGGTGGTGGCATATTTCCACGAGGAGACAGAGCAGGTGCTCCTGCTTGAAGAGTTTCATCGAGTTTCCTGATAGTGTCATGCATGGCCTCTTGCAAGACTGGCCAGAATTTCAATTAATTCATGCGTTGTTGGTGGGGCAGAAGAGACAGGCGGATATGCCATCGTTCCTGAGACTTGATTCAGGAACATTAGCCACTTAGGTGTTTGAATGAATGAGAACGATTATAAATACGTTCCCACAGACGACGCCAATCTGTTGATGCAAAAAACTAGACTGACCTAATTGATTGATCACAGATAAAAATGAGTCAAAAAACAAAGAATTTTTAAAGTGGTTCAGCTGAAAGAAAAACCTACATCCACTGTCGTGTATTGCCTTGGGTTTGTTCACTTACCTCTGGTCTCATTTTTCTCATGTCCCTTGGGTGTAGGGTTTACAATGTATTTATAGCCCTTTAAGAGTGTACAAGAGTTGGAATATTAAAGGATGGAATGCCTTTAGAATATAGGCATTTATATTTGTATAATGTTAATAATGTATACTATTGACTATTTACTGTCATTATTGGTCGGTCTTCTTTAACCTGTTGGTCGGCATTCCTTCAGTTGGTTGGTAACTTGCTCTTGCTGACTTGGATTAATGCCCATATGGATGACACGTGTTCCTTTATGATTGGTCCACGTAACAGGATAATTTTTTGTATCAACACCTGTGTTTAGTCATCATTTTTTCAAATTTTAAATAAATTCCTCACGGGCAAAGGTTCTTACATGCACTACTTTCATTATCAAGTTTTATCGCATATGGTTTGTTTTAAAGACATGATTGAGGTGAAAACATTTTGAACAATATGTGATAGACATTCATAATTATCAAATAAATCCGTACATGTGTGCATTAAAGGAAATCATGTCTCAAACATGTAGGAAGTAAGAACTAATCACATCTCAATGACTCCAAACATTGTAAAGTACAAAATGAAATGATGATGCGTCTCAAATCACTATCAAATAGTCACATGGACATAAAATGATGTTGTGACTTAGTCATCCTAAATGTCCATTCGTAAACAGTGTAAAACAAAATAAAAAAATCTTTTTATCTTTTTCCAAAAAAATATCAAAATAAAATCCTTTTGGCTTTTTCAATTTTTTTCTCCAAAAAAAAGAAAATCTTTTTGTATTTTTCCAAAAAACTTCAAAAAGAAAAAAAATCTTTTTGGCTTTTTGAAAAATATAATAAATAAATACAAAAGTGGTACACACTAGCAAAGGCATAAAATATCATCATGAAAATCATCATATGTTAGCAAACAAGTCTAAAGCTCAGCCGTTCGGTGCAGAGGTGTTTTCCAAAGGTGGTGACATCCTATGAAAAACATCCATCAAATCATGTGAACTTTTGACTAAAAACTTAACTTGATCTCGAATATGCGCAAACTCTGTCATATAATCTCTAAGAGAAGGCAAAGTATCATGTGTGGGTGCGTGTGTGGGAACACGTGGAAAAACTCTATGTGACACACTACCCAACTTAAAACAGAATTTCCTAAGGTGTCCTATCCTCTTACAATGGGTGTAAACATACACGGGCCTAGGAAAACCTCTCCTAAAATGCCTAGGATGCACTCTCCTATTGGGTAACGGACGCCTAGGTGGGTTGGGTTGAGAGACATATGGATCTATCACAAACTCGGCATGGGTGCAACATGGGAAGTAGACGCACCGTCATAACCTATTCCTAGTTTCTCAACATACCCAAAGAGGGACCGAGGAGCATCTTTCCTACCTTCTTAGACGTATCCTCTATAGTGATCTTGACTTCCCGAGCATGTTCGATATCTCTCTCAAGTTAGGACACATGGGCTTCAAGTTCACTCTTTTCCTGATCTACGACGATCAACTGCTCACTCAAAGAAACCTTCAACTTCTCGAGTTGACTCACCGACGCCTCCAATCCTTTCAAAACTTCTATCTATCTCTCTAAATTGAACACCTTAAGACCTAATTCCTTATTCAACTTCTTCATCTTTAAGGTCTCGGTGTATAAATCTCTAAACACTTTTTGGAGTTCACTTTCACCCTGACTTTCAAACTCACTCTCACACTCGCTAGAATCATTCAAATCATCATCGGGGCTCTCACGTACACAAGTGTACTTATTGTCGTGGGACAAACTAGGTGTGCTCACGTGAGTTGCCATAAAGGCGACACACATACCATGTGATGACTCATCCCCAGAATCATTCACTTCTTCATCACTATCGCTAAGAGTGTTTGACATAGCAACTTTCATGCCTTTTCTCTTTAGCATAGTGGGACATTCAAAGACCTTGTGCCCTTTTCTCTCACACTCAAAACATATCTACTCTTCCTTTTTCTCTTTCTCACCGCTCTTATTGGTTTCTTCTTTCTTTTTATTTTTCTTAAAAAACTTTTTGTTGGAAGAATTTTCTTTTGAAAATTTGAGAAACTTTGTTAAAATTTTTGCAAACATGGCCTCATCATCAATAGTAAACTCTCCCTCAGACTCAGAATCACAAACTCTCTCTTTATTTTTCTTTTCTTTCTTCCTAGGAACTTCCTCACTCTTCCTAGATTGTGCCTTTAAGTGCAATCCCTCTATCCTTAGGCTTAACGATTTTGGGAAACGTGTCGATCTCATAAGTTTGAAGGTCTCCTGCGAGTTCTTCTAACCTAAGTGTATCTAATTGTCACACCCCGCCTAATTCTGGCGTCGTCCGCCACCAAAACTAAGCCGGGCGTGAACTAAATAAAATACCATTCTTAGCATGAGACAAATGTGAGACATAAATAAACCAGTCCATAAGATACATAATTGAATTAATCTCAAATGATCATAAACAACTAAGCGATAAAAGATCCATCACATGCTAACTCCAAAAGAAATCCATACTCCAATAATGATTAAATAAAATCTGAATAATCCCAACAGAAATCCTCTAAACAACTTGGAACCGAATGGCCCAATAAACCTCAAATGAAGTCTCATAATAATTCGACTGAAAAGGAAAGTCTAACTAAACTATGCCATAAAATGAATAACTCCAGTTGCTCCTCCAAATGATAACTCTGATAAACTTATGCAGCTTCTCCAATTCTCATCCTGAAAAATATTAGTCAACGCATGGGTCAGAGCCAAAGCCCCGAGAAATAATACACACTACTCCCCTCAAATAGGATTCTTGAATCCAGACAGTAGCATTATACGCAATAAATATCACAATAGAATATTTTAAATTAAACGGGATAATTAAACGCGATAGATATAAATCACTAACTACCCGCATAAATCCCCATTTATAAAGGCACACCAATATGATTTTAATTTCCCAAGTCCCACGATGTTAATTTCATTAAATTAACCAGCTTTTATTATATCCTCATTTTATTATGGCGGTCCTCCCGCCTCGGGTGATTTCTCCACCAAAAATACACATCCCCTCGTCAAAACGCCGGTTGGCCCGTTTAAACTGTCGGCCCTCGCTGATTGACGAGGTTCCACACACGACACGAAATAAAACGCCGGCTGGCCCGTTTAAACTGTCGGCGATCGCTGATTATGTCGCCAATATATTTTAATACCCGTCTTATTATCTTAGGTATTAGTTCTCAATTTATAATCCCCCAACCCTTTTAATCGATGTGAGATCCTCAAAATACCCCTTAGTCCCATAACTAAGGGTCCCCAAGTTATCAATACGTCCTAACCTATGTATAGGATGAATTTCTAACTTAAATTTCGACATAGTCTTGTGCTTAGGCTAGCGTAACAACGATAAAGTACCAAAAATCAACCCACCCCCAAGATGATAAAAGCGCGATAATCTACCCTCACTAGTCCCATACTTAGAAGGCGTAAATCATCAAAAGGCATACTCACTAGTCCCATACCTAGAGGCATTCTAAAATATATGGAGAGCAATAATACCCAACAACCCGTCGTCACAAAGGCAACATCATAATACCAACAAGTCACACAAACAAGCATAATTAATCAATATATAAAACTACGCATGATAGTCCAATTCAATTAAATCTTTAATTTAATTATCACCTCGTCAACAATATCCAATTAATCTCATTTAATTATTTTAAATTAAATATACCAAGTTTTCATAATATATACATCAAAAACCAACTTTTATTATCTCTACATGTATTACATGAGTTGTACGCACCCAAAAACCAATTATTTTAGAGATAGGATTTTTCTACATGCAACCTACACCAATAAAACCCAAAATCACTCATGAATCCTACGTACCCAAAGGGTTATGAATATTATTCAGATTAAAAGATTTTATAAAAACAGCCCCATAATTAGTATCCACTTTTTCTAATTAAGTTACTAATTATTTTTAAGAAAACATGTAATTAAGTGTTTAGGCGACACTTAAAACGCATAATACTAAAGGAAAAGAATAGAGTATTCATGCCTGTGAAGATTGTGTTGAAAATCTGATTAGAAATTTGGATTCCTCTCGATAAATTAGCAAAGAAGTGTTCTTGGACCGATCTTGATTAAACCCCAAATAAGCCTTCAAATCTGGCGACAAAACCTTGATTATGTTGGAGGTTGATGATTATGGTTGAGAGGAAATATTTTTAGAAGTGTTCTCTGGTGAAAAACTTGAGAAAAAGTGATTATGAGAAGTCCCCCCACGAATTAGAGTCATTATATAGTCATTAGGAAACATAATCCTAATAGAACTCTAATAAGATACAAACACTAAAAAATTTATTTCGGACGATCAGACCGTTGAAATCGTTTAAAATTTTAGTATGTTGTCGCGAAAGGCGAGACAGGACTACTGACAAAAATTCAGCTTGATCGGACGGTCGAATTTCTAAAAATATTATTTTTACTAGAAAGTTTTATGTTTTGAGGACTCTTAGAGAGTTTTATATTTTGAGGACTCTTCTAAATAATAAAAATTCAATTAGAACTCCATTTTAATTCCGATTCCAATTCCGTTTGAAAATTTATTTTTCAAATATAAAAACCAACACTTTAAATTATAAAATTTATAAAATCCAAAATTTTATTTTTCTCCGATTAATTTAAAAATTCCCATTTAAAAAATTCGGGTTGTTACACTAATATCCCCAAAGAATTTAAAATGGTGTCCTTAGGAATGAAACAGGATTGAAGTGACCTCAAAATCTTTTTGACAACTCTCGTCTCGTCAATTTTCTCACCCAAGTTAAAACTCATGTTGACTATGTCCGACAACCTAGCATAAAACTCATTGAAACACTCAGAATCGGACATCATGATTGTCTCAAATTGGGTGGTCAAATTTTGCAACTTAGACGCCTTAAGCGTGTTGGTACCCTCATGTGTCAATTGGAGGATATCTCATGCCTTTTTAAACATAGTCCACGTCATAATACGATGGAAATCGTCAGGGGTGACAACTCCCGAAATAACGCTGAGGCCACGGGAATTAAAATTACTCCATTTAAAATCATCCTTAGTCCAGTCCGACGTAGGTTTGGGATTAGTGACAGTGGGAGGAGTCTACCCTCGTTAACATATAATCCAAACACGTTCATCAATTTCCTTTAAACCAAATTTCATGCGGGCTTTCAAATAGGCATAATTTGTGCCATCAAACACGGGAAACCGATTATATAAGTTTTCCATCGAAAAAATTGCAAAAATTTTCAAAATCAAATGTTTAAAAAAAAATCAAAATCACAAAAATTTTACAGAAAAAGAATCACTCAAAAAAATAGAGTAACCTGTTCTGATACCAAATTTTAAACAAGTAAAAAATACGAGCTAAAGCTCTAATACCAATTTGAGAATGTGCAGTGATATCGATTATTTATTGGATTCGCAAAATTCCAGTTTAAAACTGACTTAATTAGAGTCAGTCTTAGATCAAAATTAGTTACAATTTTATTTAAACCCTAATCATGCATCTATGTGAATAATTGCGCCATCATAAGCAATCACAAAATGCTGGATAAACATATTTCAAGAAAAAAAAACCGAAAGGACAAAACCCTTTATTTCAATATATGTTTTGCAAATCGCAACTTACAGCACACTTACAGAAATCTGCAATGAATTTACCACAGCAAATCCACATAGATCGCAACATAATAACCAGCAATGGACTCCCCTAAGAACCGCAACTCTCCTCAACAAAGAACACCCTCGAGTATCCTCAAGCGACCGCATTCATCAGTAAGCAACTCCCTCAAGAGATATCAATTCATAAGTATAGATGAAATTCCACAAGAACAAACTTCACTAGAACTGATTTGGGTTCCACAAGAGATTCACAAAATAATTGCGATGTTATGGTGTGAATAAAAAAACATAAAAATCCCTAGAGGTGAAGACTAAAAGGTCTGTCAAGATGCAGTTTCATTTTGCAAAAAGTCTTAATGAAATAAGTCTCCAAAACAGGTATTTATAGCTGAACAAAAATTTTGAGGCAGCGCAGGTCGTTCGAACGACTTCAAACAATGTCTTTATGTCGTTACTAACGACATTCAAATCAACTAGTTAAACCATAACACGGTACGGGTTCATTTGAAGTAGTAAAGAAACAACCCTTTGAGTGACCCTTCAAATGACATTACTTGTCATTATAAGTAGTCATTTGAACGACATTGCCTTGTCATTTGAACGACAGGAGTGAGAAAATTTTATTTGAAAAAGCTCGCCTACAGGTCTTGAAAAATTATTTTGACTTAGAAAAAATTCCTCATTTTGTTTTAAAACAGTTTCAAAAAGTATCCCAATATAAATGTAAACCATTTACGAAACTTAAACACATTCTATTTGAAATTGTACCACATGTCGCGCATATGTTGAAGTGTGCTTGAAATTCGGATCCGTCGTCTTGAACAAATGATCATGAGATTCTTCGACATTTATAGCGATATACGACATACTCTATGTAAACTACAGACAATGGAAATAATGTCCTTATAGCAAGATAAACCTCACCCCTCATTATAAGTGAAATATTATATGAGTGTCCTAACGCAAGGTATAATCAACACCAATATGTATCTATCATTAGACTAAAAATGAGAACATTGCAATGACAAAATACTACCATAGGATGAAACTAGCTACAAATGTACACACTACAACCTAATATCGATCTTTTACCTATTAAGTTACACACGATCTCATAATAACATTTTCCCTTGTTTGATATCTTTTAATTGAACGTGCCCATCACTTGATTAAATCATATGTACACAATTGTATCCCATATTAACCCCCATTCACGCCACCCGTACAATAAGATATACACGATCTCAAATCAAAGCACATATATGTGACATAGGTCTTTATATTAAAGTTTCCATAATAATACTAATATCATATAAACATATATAAGTCTCATTACAACTTCACAAAGGCATCTACCTTTAGGGGAACTTCTCTTGATTTTAGCGATAAATCCGTAGGATTCTCCCACTTAACATATTTTAAAACAAACACACAAATTATAATGGGAAGTTCATTACGCAGTAACACCATCTGCTTGCCCATACCAAAATCGATTCGATCGATAGTGTCATGAACGTCTCACATCACAAATCGATGACCACCTGAACATATGATCCTAACATGTCACCATACATTAACACTGTCGACTATCTTGCATAATAGATTTGGCCATCCGTATCTGACATCATGAGGTGGTGGAAATCTTGACCATGTGATCAAACATATTGACCTCCACGTAGACCTGTGTCAATAACCGGGAGTTCGATATGTGGTCTTAACCAAAATAATCAAACCACAACCGATAGATTCCTAAAAGTACAAATGGTATGTTCACATAATGAAACTGTATATATATTTATATATACACACACACACTTTCAAGAGTACTCGAAACATCCCAATCCCCATACACTAGATTGCCCATTAAATTCTTAGGTTTATTAATTCTCAAACCTTATTAATATCCTAGTACTAGTTTATCACACTTTCAACTATGAGTACACATTTATGCATATATATACTATCTCATAATAGATATACACAACCATTAAACATCAAAAAAAATTGAATCCCAAAAACCCTCAACAAACCCTATCTCGGGAAAACCCCAAGACTAGATCACCAAAATTATCTTTTTAAACATTCTACCCCAAACTGTGCGCCACTTATTTTATCGCCATGCGTAGCTCAATTGGTGTTGAAAATCCCAAAATCATTTAAAACCCATTCAACTCGATCGTTTTCACCCCAATCATTGTTAAACATTATTCTAACCTTAAAATGATCCTAAAACACACCAAACACCATTTCTAATTGATTCTAAACGTGATTCACACAGTTTATGATCACTATTATGGTTAAAACATGAGACTATGATTAAATCATCAATTTAACATGAAAGTGAATTGGGTTCAATATGATTTTAGGTTTTGATCAATTGAAATCATCATAAATCATCAAAGTCTCTTTAATACATACGAGTATCAATACTACATAGATTTGATATGGATCTAGACAAGTTCTAAGAATAAAAACAATATTTTTGGCAATTGTTTAAATCTTTAATTCATCAGATTTGGTTTCTCTACATAAATCGATATAATAACAAAGGTACAACACCCAATATGTTGTATCAAACCTAATCACGTGCCTAAACCTAGGTATATTTAACATGTCAATGAAAATATATATATAAGTTATATATTAAACTGTGGAAAAGCAAGATGTTTCTTGCTTGAATGGTATGAATGAGTGATTCCTCCTATTAATCCCTTGTTCTTTCTCCTTGAAGTTCTTCCCAAGTTTTCCTAAATATCTAGGGCATATACGATTCATGTTTAGTATGTAATGTGTCTAATGAGGTTTAACACCCATAAATTTTCTCTAAATCCGTATTTCACTGAAAGACCTAGTTTTGGGCCTCCAAATAATCCCGAAATACTGCCCAAAATTATCCAAAATCTAGCCCAAATGTACACCTACCATCTATGTTGAATCCCAAGAACTAAAACCTCACCTCTGGGTCTCCATGTGGGGGGGTTTATTCTTAAAACCATGTAAAGACATTTTATTTATTAATATTTATTGTCTTATTCATTATGAAATGATAATCATGTATGTGAGATTCTTTTATATTTGTGATTTTAAATGTGTTGTTTTGTATGTATGTCGATCAATGGTATTTAGTAAGAATTCTAGTGAGTTGAGTTCGGATTGATCGCGAGAGATAAGAATTCCAATTATAAAACTATTTCACAGTTCATAAACTACATAGGGAGTTGACTTCCTATGGGAATAATTATGATATAACCCTATTAGTTTGTCTTAAATTACAAGAACTTGTCTGATGGTTTGATAACTTATATGATAGTTTAAAAAAGGATTGTGATCTGAAAATTCTGGTGTCTATTGAATAGGGCCACCCATGACATTTGAGTCTAAGGGTTGTCGCGATTAGACTTAGGTAATCTCATACCATTTGTAGGGTACATCGATTCTTAATCCCCAAAGTTATGAGGATTAAAATGCTTGCGCAAATGTTGCTTTCAATGTTATGGGTATGATTCGATCTTGCATTGAATCAAATGATCCTCCCATATTGAGTGACAATTTTGTGAGTAGGTTTGGGATCATAATCCATATAAATTTGCATTTAAGGATACATTGATTATGATGACCACTTAATAGACTTATTAAATTTGTTTTTACCAATTAAACCTGATTAGTGAGTTATTTTATAGTTCGATGGAGCAGCAAAATAAGTTATGTCTGAGAATCAAGAAATTGCTTAGATTTTGGTTAAAGTCAATTAGTGACAAATTGATTTGACCAAGTGGGTTTCGAAAGCATAATGTGATGAGTCATGTTATGCTCCACTATCAACTTTGCAGATAAGACCTCATTATATCCGAGTGATTTATAAGATAACTGAATTAGAGTGCACTCCCAATTATTTAGTGGGATTAATTATGATTAAATAAAATAAGTAAATAAATTATGGGATTTGTAATTTGAGATTTTCGAGTATGTGTTTGAAAGCCAATTTAATATTTATCTTGGGTTCGTAGTGTAGTCCATATACCTAAGTAGTTAGGCACAGGTTCTTAAAAAACCCAATTTGGACCAAGCCCGCCTTTTAAACTGGTGTATATTTGTTTACGTTGGGGATTTATATTGAATAAATCATTATTAGGGTTTAAGAGAAGGGAGAAAAAATACTTTTCACATTTTTGTGAAGGATCCTAGAGAGAGAGAGAGGGCCACATATCACTCAAAAGAAAGAGTTTTCTTCTTCAAAGGTTCCCATACACCTACTTAGCTTTGGTTAGAAGGTATACTAGATGATCCAAGCATTAGTTAGTGTTTTAGGAAGATTTTGGAGGAACCAAAGAACAAAACCCTTCATCATCATCAAATATATTTCTCCATATCGAATTGCAACTGGATCCACAAAGGTATTGTACTCGAAACCTGGGTTCATTTTTTTAGACCTACTTTTTTATGTCATTCCTTTTATTGAATAATCACTCGAAGATTATAAAGCTGAATGTTTCTTGCCTTACATTGATCCCCAAAACCTTCTCGCTCTGGAGTCCGATCCAAATGGTAGTTTCTCATAACACACAATAATACCTCATGGTGTAAATAAAACACATACATAATTATTTTATGCATAACCATAAATAGTCAAATCTCAACTAATTGAAATCACCAATTAATTATTGATAACACGCAACCAACATATCATAACAAATAAAATTTAATTGTCAACTAAATTAATCACTGTATTATTACCATATGACAAAAGTAATAATTAATCTCATTTATTGATTTATTAATCAATTAATAAATAATAAATAAAAGCCACGAAAATAAGAGGTATTACAGAGCCCAAATCGGAGTACCTTATTATGTGTCATACATATTATGGAAGACCATTTGAGAGGACATGACTTGATAATATTCTCAGAGTCAGTTGCTTTTTTTCTTTGGGAGACTAGGATGAGGGATGAATGCTATGAGACCGGGGTTATCCCTTAGTTCTGGTGCCCAGGCGGCATACTTAGTAGAGGCATGGGCTCTAACACTCTCATCCTCTTCGTACAATCAATTGTGATGAGGTCATTAATTCCACGTGATGTAGTCATTTACTCTCATTTGTCTATCTCGTTCACTCATCTGAATTGTGGGGCTAAGATATTGCAGTTTTTAAGTCATGGATGTTGCATCCTCCCTAGTTTGTGAAGTGCTAACTAAGATAGTGTACGAGTTAACGAGATAGTAGTCATTGCCTCTTGCATCAGAATAATTGAGGACATATAGATGTACATCGAAAACTAATTCATTTTCACTAATGGATTATATTTGTCTTACAAAGGTGATATTATCTATTTCTTTGAGATCCTCATCGTAAATTTATTCCCACTTGATAAAATGATCAATTTATTCCTTGAACGGAGTTAGTAGTTTTTTCCCTTTAAAGAGCATGAATTTTGTAACTAGGAGAAACTTTGGGTTATAGTGATTAGTTCATAGGAAGTGTATGGCCCCATGAAGTACGTCATGTGGTAAATGGTAGGTTTAGTTTCGAGGATGATTTATATATATGGTGTGAGTTTACCCAAAGGGGTTGTTATTTGGATAGGGAGGGTGTCCTTATCCTTGATTTTTTAGGGATGAAAACAATCACAGTGGAAATATCAGTGTTTGGGAGAGAAGCATCTGATGTGGCACTTGAACATGGTTAGGGTGAAAAGGGAATGGGTTATTTATAACATTGGGGTTTGGATAGATAAGTCTTCGTATATCTATGATATTTTTATTGCGTACTTGAGTTCCCAAAAATTATCAATAGTGTTGATAACTCCCTAATGGAACTGATATTGTGAGTCATCTTTCTAGTTTTTCTCAGAATTTAAGGGTGGTGGTTGAGGGTTGAGGGTTGAGTGTCTTGAGTCGGCCATCCATCCTTAGGGTTATGAAGACTCGTATAAGAGGGGATTTGAGGTATGTGACGTGCCTTTTTTTGGGTTAAACTTCTTTAGGACGAGGAACTTATTGGTAGGCTCTTAGAGGAGTTCTCAATTAGTAAGGTGCAGCGATGTCAATGTAAGAGCAAGATTTTATAATATCTCATAACTTAGTCTATTTTATACTATTGTCATATCCCGTTATAAATTGTCATCTCAAATCAAACACTATATCTCCATGTTCATTCGATGACATGTTTGTGAACGAGCTCAGTTTTTGGATTCATTACCGACACTTTATGGAGGTATAAACTTGTGGTCATTATAAATTTGTATAAATCATATTTTGGGATGTTTATTTTTAAAATCGAGGCTTTTCATAAAAAGGAATTTAAAAAGAAATTTTATAAGTTTTGTCCAAACGAGATTGGATCTCGTTCGAATGAGATGTAGGGTTTTGACCAACTTCAAATGACATTCAAACAAGGAATGCCTGACTTGACAAAGATTTCAGGTTTTAAGATCAAGAGAAGATAGTTTGAATGAAAAGAGGTTGTTGTTACAACGAGATGTGATGTCATTCGAACGAGACGTGATGTCGTTCAAACAAAATAATTATTTTTATTCGAATGAAGTCTAATTTCTTTGGATGACTCCGTCGCCTCGAATTTTGTGATTTTGTTATTAAAACCTATTTTGTTCATAATTTCTTAAGAACTTTGGCGAAAATAATTTTTCAAAACCACCTTTTATTTTACAAATCATACATCCCCATATATGATTTGTGAGTTTATGAAACCCTAGTTTCCATACATCACTTCCTATGCACGACAGTGGACTGGGTTGTATTCTATGGAAGAATTAAAGAATTTACGCGTTATACTTAGTCGTTCTTAGTAGTTTGTATATCGACCGTGTGTCAAATTCTCTATAGTATTGAATAAAAGGTTTTGCCCTTCTAGGGATTTTTCCTTACTTCTTTGGTTGCGTGTTTTGATTATGTAATTGATTAGAATTGAATTTGGACTTTATCATCACATTTACACCAAAGTTCTAATCAAGATAAAAATTGGTTAAAATTTGAGTTTGTGTGAGAGGAACCTAATATATGGGCAATCCATAAAAACTCGCTTTCTCAAATTGCTATCAAAGCATGTTACACTAAGTTTTTTTTATCCTTAAAATTTGGGTTTAAATAGATAATTTGTAGGGTCAAATTATCAATTGGAAAGCTAGGATGAGGTCTATGATAAAATCCATTGATGAAAAAGTATGGCTTGTATATGAAAGAGGGTGAACACCAACAATAGTGACCAATGAAGATGTCATAGGTCCAAAACATATCAATGCCTGAACAGAAGATGACTTTAAATGGAGTAAATTTAACTCAGGCGGCTTAAGTGCCAACTAATGGCAGACTCGTGGTTCCAAGAGATGATGATTTGTGACATGCAGTGATGTCAGAGGCTCACAGGTCTCGATTTGCAGTACATCCTGGTGGGGATAAGATGTACCATAACATACGCAGACAGTATTGGTGGTAGGTGATGAAATGGGACATAGCAGAGTTTGTCTCGAAGTGTACTACCTGCTAGCTAGTGAAGATAGACCACTAGAGATCGATGGGGATGTTACAGCCATTAGAGATTCCCGTGTGGAAATGGGAGGGTATCTCCATGGAATTTATCGCTAGATCACCATTATGGCAGCAAGGTCGTGATTTTATATAAGTGATAGTGGATCGGTTGACCAAAGTGGCTCATTTTCTTCTGGTTCGTACTGATTTTAAGACAAAATAGTATACACAGTTAATTATCGCTGAGATAATATGATTACTTGGGGTCCCGCTTAATATTGTGTCTGATCGGGATAAGGTCTTTGTATCCCATTTCTGGCAGTGTTTTCAGGAGGCGATGGGGACAGATTTACGATTGAGTGCATCGTATCACTCACAAAAATATGGGCAGACTGAGAAGATTAATCAGATGCTTGAGGATATGTTGCGAATATGTATACCCGATGTTAAGGGCGGATGGGAGCAGTATATTCCTTTGGTGGAGTTTGCATACAATAACTCCTACTAATTTACTATAGGCATGGCACCGTTCAAGGCACTATATGATCGGCCCTGTCATTCGCCTACTTGTTGGTTAGAGGTAAGGGACAATAAATTATTAGGGCTAGAGATGATCCAGGACATTGCTGCCAATATTGAGTTGATTCGAGGGCGCATCAGGATAGCTCAAGATAGGCAGAAGAGTTACGCAGATGCAAACAGGAGACATATTGAGGTTAAGTTTGGCGCTCAGGTATTGGTGCGAGTGTCTCCTATGAAAGGTGTGATGAGATTTGTCAAGAAAGGGAAATTGGCACCGAGATATGTAGGACCGTTTTTTATCATTGAGAGGGTGAAACCAGTGGCTTATAGATTGGGATTACCAGAGCATATTTAACGGATTCACGATGTGTCGGCGGAGTGAAAGATATTTTTGGCATGTTTCACTAGAGGAGATCGACAGGAGAGACCAGTGGCGATCCTTGATCGTAGTGAGCGCAAACTGCGGTCAAAGGTGGTACCCTTGGTTCGAGTGCAGTGGGGGCACTATCATGTTAACGATTTGACTCGAGAGCAGGAGGATGACATGCATGAGCAGCATTGATAGTTATTTACCACAGGCATGTCCGAATTTTGAGGACGAAATTCCCTTGTAAGGGAAGAAGTATGTAACAACCCGTATTTTTAAAGAATTAATAATGAATTAATTTGGTTAAAATTTAAATTACACGTGTGACGTAATTTAATGGAAATTTAATATGATTGGTTGATTAAATTATTAATCGGGGAGTAGTGATTAATGATTATTGAATCAAATTACTATGTAAATAGTAATTATATAATTGATGTCACAACGAGTGATCGGGACGTAATATCGCAACCGGATGTCGTAAGCGGACTAAATAATGGGTAACTCGAATGATGCTTTTGAGGTGACGGTTGAGTCCAAAAGGGTCGAAACAGTCAAAATAGTATACCCATGTGTGCAGTTTGGGTCCCGGGACAGTTTTAAACATAATTGACAACCCGAGAGGGCATTTTATTCATTTTATAACTTTGGGTTAAGGGAATTTCGAGATTTTGAGTAAATTCATTGTTATTTTTACACCAATTTGTTTGAACAATTGAAACTAGGCATGGATATTATAGCGAGCAAATACTTGACTTTAAAGTGATGGATTCTGAGATTTCTCTTCTGAAACTCCTCTCTTGATGATGATCTTCAACCCATAAATGATAGTTTTTCTCCCCGGATCCTCTTTTCCTCTTCTTATCTCCCTTTCTTTTCACTTTTCTCACTTTCTCTCAAGACCTAGCATCTTTAAGTGGATGGATAGAAGCCTCCCCCCCCCCCCCCCCCATCCACCTTGATTATATATTAACCTAAAACACTCTAATCCCAAAATAGGGTCATACCCTTATGTAAAATGACCCCTATACCCTCCTACGATTCCCATTTAGTCTAAAAAAAACCCCGAAACCTAATTATAATCCCCGGGTACTTATTCTGGACTATTTCAACCCATTCCAAACTATCGGCACACTCAAAATTACCATTCGAGTCATCTAACATGAAATTCCGTGTTATGATCCACGCGACTCGCATGTCCCGAATGAAATACCGATAACCCCGTCGCCTTAACTCACTTACGATATAACATAATTTAATACATTATCATTTACTTATCACACAAGTATATATATATATATATATATATTAATCCTTTTTATTCTCCAATTATTATTAATTTAGCCAAATTATTTTTCGATTAAATTTAAATTACATGCAAACGTGTAATTTAAAATACTTAAGGATATGGGGTGTTACATACTTCCCCCCTAACAATAGAATTTCGTCCCAAAATTCGAATATTCCTCACATAAAGAGCTCCAAATACTTTTCCCCACTTGTTATCCTCAAGCTCCCAAGTCGACTTATTGGTACTATGATGCTCCTGCTGAACACGAACCAACGGTACTATGTTCGATCGAAGCTTTCTATCAATATGTTCAAAATGACAACATGCCTACCCCCATACGAGATATCTGGCTATAATTCAATCTCCTCTAACGGCATGTGTCAGCTAGCCATGTCACTCCCTCAGTACTTCTACAATGAAGACATATGGAACACGCCGTAAATCCTCTTGCAAGGCGAGCCTCTATGAAATTGACCATATCCTCCCAATGATCGAGTAAGGCCCCACATAGCTCGACGCCAACTTTCCCTTCTTTTCAAATTGCGTAACTCCCTTCATGGGAGATACCCATAATAACACTTGATCACGCACGTCAATCTTCAAAAAATTCGGTTTGTATCGGCGTAACTCCTCTGGTGTCCTGAGTTATTCGAAATATACATCCTCAGCATATCCTCCACAACTGTTTCCCATCACCGTTAACCCATCGGTCTGCGGGTGATACGTCATGCCCAAACGCAACTCCGTCCCCATCGCCTTCTCAAAAACTCTATGAAATTGGATGCAAATATTTATCTCGATTTAAAATAATGTTGAGTGTCACCTCGTGCAGGCTCATTCTCTTTTTGCAATGAAAATTTTGGCACACGGATCGATCATGTAATTCACACTAACTGGCCGATAATGTCCCACTAATACTGCCTCCTCACATCCTCGCACATCCATTCCCCTGGAATGCACCGAAAATCCTGACCCATGTGCCTTCTCCATAGTCGTGCACCGTGGGCCCTCATAATCTAGGACAATCAATCTCCTATTTATGTGCAAGCCTCCCTTAAGACTGGCTGATTAGGCTCCACTCCACCTATTAATAACTATTGGACCCTCTCCTGACAAGAAGGATCACTTGCCTATGCCTTCACAATCCCTCAAAAGATCTCGGGTGTGATAGTCATCACTACTATAAATGCTCGAACTATCTCCTCCTTCTGATAAAGCTCAGTCTACTTCGCCTCCCAAAATTATTGTTAACTTCCTTATAGTCATACGACTCAATGCATTAACCACCACGTTAGCCTTCCCAGATGATACTCAATATCGAACTGACTAGGGCGCCCATGCACCTTATAGCACGTGTAGACACGCACAAATACCATATATGCAACCCATATACATCAAATTCCACTAATCATGCCTTGCATAATCATATAGTGTAGGTAGACCCTATTAATCGTGACTCAGTTCTTTCTGAAATTACCCCACTTATAAACTAGGGGTAAAAACGGCTCCCCAGTGCTCTCTTCACAATACTACTTGGCCCCACTGGCCTAAATCATATAATAGCTCTCTTCTCGAAGCATTATATATTGACACACATAGTGACCAACACATTAAACCATTGACCTAGAGCCCAAATGTCTCCCAACTCCTAACGCTTACTAAGGTTAATGCGTGGATATCTCGCAAGCGAAATCCAAACAAGGAACCCTCCCGGTACACTACTACTTAATTTTATCAGTTATCGAGATTTGTTAAGCCCAAGATACATTATTGGAACACTCCAAAATCATGCTCCCCAAAGTCACTAAATTTATTTCTCGACTCTCATATCTCTAAAGGAGCCATACAATAAGGCGCTCCACTATCGCTAAGTCCCCAACGCTAAGTCAATCATAACTCGATCTCTCAACTCGGTTGTCGCCCTGGTATCCCCTGAATCACATCAGTAAAGTTTCTAAACATAGGGATCGAATATAACGAGACAATTATACTCTTTGAAGTCACCTCCCCAATATAATATAAACACGGTCTCGACCCTCATTCATGACGAGGAATTGTAAAAAAAAAACATCCTGTCTTGGAATAGCAAACACGATAGCCTTGCTGTAACAATCCACTATCGCTCTACACATCACTAACAAGTCCATACCCAGGATAACATTCTACACATAATTCTCTAAAAGGAGTAAATTCACTCAAATATGACCTCCCATTGTCCACACCCGCTTCCCTGCAGATGGAACGAAAGAGAGTACCACTACCCAACGGTAAAAATACACTAATAATAATAATTGACGCTCTATCCACTAAACCCATCTCGTGCATGAATCTAGTGAAAACAAAAGAACTTGACACTCCTGTGTTACCCAAAACTCTCCCCATGTACCCATGGATAAGAAAGAATACACTCAATCGCTAACGACTCTAGTTATAAAATTGGTCCACGAATATGATACAAATGCCCAAACTGCCCCTGCCCCTGCGAAGGTGGTAATTCTGGAACTGCCGGTGGGATTGAAAGTTGCTGCAATTATTACCCCTGCAGACAGCAGGGCACCCTGCTCCTAAACCCTAGCCCTGTTCAGACACGCACACCGCATGTGGACGTGCTCTCCACACACGAAACACCTCGCTATGAAATTTGTCAGCCTTTGGCCCTGTTGGCCCTAGCGAGGTTGCCCCTGTCTCTGGCCTTGCTGGCCCTAATATCCGCGGCCCTACTGGCCTCCAGTTTGGTTCTACAGGCCTTGAGGAATATGCTATTTTCCCTAATGGTCCTCCCTGTAACTACCATTACTCGACCTAAATCTCTTAGCCGAGTCCCCTCACTGGGAATCCCGCTCACTCTGCTTTTGTTGTTGTTGTGGCGCTCCACTAGCACCACTACCCTCAATATTGCCATACTGTCTAGGCTCTACGACTCTCTTTTCTCCCCTCAAGTGGAAGCGATGATCTTAATAAAGGGAGCAACGCGACATTTATGACCTCGGTGTAGGTCCGTAGTGTCGAGTTCCACAACAAGTGCTGACAAATCTTCCATGTGAGCCCATCAGTGAACTTAACAACTCTTTTCTCCTCTGTATTCACCTCGTCTAACATAAAGTTTTCCAGACACATGAATTCCTCCTCATATTTGACCACAGTTCGGAACTCCTTCAAAAGGTCAAGGAATTTCCTCCTCATCTCTGTCGGAACTGCTGATGAAAAGTACTTACGGTCAAATCGCACCCAAAACTCCTGAATGGGCATGGTGTCTCTCTCCTCAGAAGTGGTGACTGATTTCCACCACTGTAAAGCTGCTCCCACTAGATGAAAGATACCCAGTATCTACTTTTGAGTGTCGTTGCACTCAACCATGCGTAGATGCCTTTAGATGTCTTTCTTCCATTGGTTGTCAACGACAACATCTGTCCTTCACTGGAACTCCGATGGATGGCCCTTCTGGAAGGCCTCTCTAACTCTCCCCCCACATCGATGGCACTGAGTGAACCTCGACAACTGGTTCCACTAGCTACTGTGGTTGTTCTTGGGGAAATTGTTGCGCCGTGGCAGTCATCACAACATCAATCGCCTGTGTGACAATGGTGTCCACCTCTGCAGCTGTCATCGTTCCCTAATTAGCTTGTGGCTTTGGCTGAGCCTCCCCTCTTCGGCCCTCCTAGAGGCTCGAGTTGATCATCCTCTCCTGTTTGGAATCTTAAATCAAACCAAAATTGTATGAGATTCACTTAAACTATATACAATAGTAGAAGAATGTAAAAGCGTAATTAAGAATGCAATAGTCCTAATCATAGGGCTCTATACGAAAGAAACGCAATGCTGAAAACGTAGCAAGTACGCACAGATCCTAAGGACACTAGAACCCGATGCTCTGATACCATCTGTGACACCCTGTCTATTCTAATACCAGTTGATCAGGACTTTATTAAATTAAGTGGGAATCATATATGATTTCATTATTACCATCTAAAACCAATTTATTATACTTATAACCTATTAAGTCCGGTGTAAATTTTAAATCTTATTAACATGAATACATGAAACCATTCAACAGTATATATACATAACCAACCACAATGACTGGACATAAAGGGTATTGATAGAATAAATAAAATCAAATGAATAAACTTTCGGTATCCAGAATATAATGATCCAAATACTCAACTTATATAATGTAAATGACATCGAATAATAAAACTGTCCAACTGCGGGCAACATGCCCAAAATAAATAATGAAATAGAAACCTATTTAGATATAAATAAGTGAAGCGTCTAATTAAGTCCAGCATGCATCCACAGCTTTCGCAGCATCGTCTAACCGGAATGGAATGACTATTCTTGGGGAACTTAAAAAGTTTTAAAAATATTTTTGATACGGGTTAGAACCGAAAAAATTTGAAAAATAGTTGCAAGTTTTAAATGAAATAATAATAGAGCGGTAAGAATTATTCATGTTCACCTGGTGTCACACTCACATGAGATTAACCTCACCCCTCATCTACAGTGCGTACCTAACGTGTATATTTTATTCGCTTAGTTATACTACCCTGCCTAACTAGTCTAAACATCTTAAATTTACATTTATCCAATAAATATCTAGCCTATCCACGCCACCCATACGATACCCCATACTATGTATTACGTAGTAAATCCATAATCCATGACTTAAGCTTCTCAATTATAGTTATCTCAATGCATAGGCAATGTAACCATACATTAGTTATACTTTGATGTTCACACAATCATTTAAACACATATACACATATCACTCTTTATATGTATATACATAGCATCCCCGAGCTGGACCTCTCGGATGCATCCCTTGTATGCTATTAGGCACCAGGTACATCACGTACCATCACTAGGCCGTCGAGTCGAAATCTTACCACCGATCCCAAATCGTAAACACATAACAGAGGCAGTTATAAACATACATCGGTGAAGAACTAGGCCTGTCAATGGATCGGATTTTATCCGAATCCGAATCCGATTCATTTAAGCGGATATGGATCATGCCTAAAATCCAATTACCCGTTTATTAAATGGAGCGGATTTGGAATCGTATACTCCGATCCGTTAATAATCCGATCAATATTTTTAATATATATATACACACACTAAAGTAGGAATGTTATGATAAAAATATATGTATGATATTTTAACTTTTTATGTATGATATTTTATGTTTTTTATACTAAATAACATGCATATATTTCATGCATGCATGCTAAAAGCATATATTACTATTATATATTATACCATTATACTATTATATACTATTATACCAATATATTCAAATACATGCTATTAATTTTTTTTAAAATATTTTTTTAAATTAAAATATTTTTTTTTGGCCCGAGGGCAACTTTACTGTTGTGCCATCGGTACAGGCCCACACTAGTATATATATAAATTATATATCATATATTTTTAATTAATATATATTATATTTAATAATATTTTAAATATATATTTTAAATATTTATTATAATAGTTCTTTATTTCATTATCTGTTTTTTGGAACATTTACAAAATAAATTTATGAAGTAAGAGTTGAAAATAAAAATGTTGTAAATCAAGTTTAATATAAACGGATAATCGGATAAACGGATCGGATCCGAATCCGTTTAACATAAACGGATATGGATTTGAATTTTCCTGATCCAGTCCGAACCCGATCCGTTTACAGGCCTCGTCATGACCATGCCACATCACACCCAAGCAGAATCGAAATCACTACATATCCTCTCACACGGATAATGGTCATGCAACAATACTATGACTCGGGGAACAATCCAACACCTGGTCAATGCCAGGGTGGACCGCCCACTACGCGCAAACTCCAATGATAGCATATTAGAGTAGGAATGTTCATATAAAGTCAATTACACGTGGATATATATATATATATATATATATATATATATAATGGTCACACTTGATACATATATATACATAAAGTCGGCTAACATGTGTAATATCTCTCGTAGCACTAGCCTAACAAATCCCAAAGTCTGAATTGGCTTTCGATTTTATCGAAGTATTCAAATACTTATAGTTTAACTCCCTGATTATATACTTCTGGCCACATGTTATTCTAACCAAGTACTAGCCTAACCATCATGAAATCCTAATTCGGTTTCCCTATATCTACCCGTGAACATTAACTCGCTTATTCACGTGTTTTCCATACACGAAATTCATCCTCGGTTATCCTACAACATTTCCTAACCCTAAACTTGAATTCTTAGAAACCTAAACTCATCCCCGGACTCAAGATTCCATGTCCAGTCCTTAAACCGTCCAAGAAAACAACATAAGGCAGAGGAGGCTAGCCAGCAAAACCGAACCGATTCGCTCCCCCCCCCCCCCCCCAATGAACCGATTTGGTTTGTTGGGCTGCCGTAACGAATTTTTGACAGGATTTTGCCTTCTCCCTTTATCCTTAGTAGTCATAACCTTCATCCAATACCCATACATGAACTTTAATCCAAACCAACAATTCTCTATGTAAAAACTATCCCTAAACAACTTCTAAATCATCCAATAACGAATTAATCAAGAATTATGCCATACTAAAAGCCCTAGTTTCAAGATTCGATATTTTCTTCTTAAATCATTCAAGAATATATCATTCTTATTCAATTTATATCAGATTCAACATGTAAGCATTATTAGATTCATCTTCTAACATCTGCTTCATTCAAAACTCAGATTTACGTAGTTTTCCCAATCCAAAATTCATTATTATTTTTATACCAATTTATATGAACAATTGAAACTATGCATGGATATTAAAGAAAGTAAATACCTACCTTTAAAGTGATGGATTCTGAGATTTATCTTCTGAAACTTCTCTCTTGATGATGATCTTCAACCCGAAAATGATGGTTCTTCTGCTCAAATCCTCTTTTCCTCTGCTTTTCTCCCATTCTCTTTATGTTTCTCACTTTCTCTTAGGCCCTAGCCTCTTTGGGTGGATGGATAGAAGCCCCCCCTCCCCCTATCCACCTTGATTATATATTAACCTAAAACATTCTAATACTGAAATAGGTTCAGCCCTCTTAAGTAAAATGATCTCTATACCCTCCTATGGTTCCCACTTAGTTTAAGAAGCACCCGGAACCCAATTGTAACCCCCAAAGTAGCTATTCTGGACTATTTCGACCCATTCTGGACCATCAGCGCACTCAAAACTACCATTTGAGTCACCTAACAGGAAAATTCCATCTCATTCCTGACACGACTCTAACCGCTTGTCCCGAATGAAATACCGATAACCCCGTCGCCTTAACTCACTTACAACGTAACATAATTTAATACATTATCATTTACTTATCACATGAGTAAATATAAATATACATAAATATTAACCCATTTTATTCTCCAATTAATATTTATTTACCCCAATTTATTTTTCGATTGAATTAAAATTATGGGCACGCGTGTAATTTAAAATACTTATAAATACGGGGTGTTACATCCATCCAAACACATAGCCACATTTTGTCTAAAATGTTCCAAGTAACCTCCAAATGCGCTTGTAAGCACCACACACACGATAGGTGTTCAAATCATAAGTATATTGATTAAGTTCAAACAGTGATCAAACTTGATCCTAGTTTCAGTTTCCATCTGCATATTCGCGGGATTATCTGCGATTCTAATCTTTTTTAGGAGAATAGTCCCCTCCATCAAAATTTCTTGAACAAAGTAGAAACGAATGTGAATGTGCTTTGTCCATGAATGTTGGACCTAATTCTTCGCTAAACGGATGGCGCTCTGACTATCACAAAAGATATCTACGTGATCTTGAATGATCCCCAACTCTGAAATCAACCCACAAAGACAAATGGACGCCTTAATGGCCTTCGTCATTACCATGTACCTTTGCTCTGTAGGAGATAAAGCAATTGTAGAATATAGCATAGACCTCCAACACACCGATCCTCCAACAAATGTAAACACATAACCTGTGGTGGACCGACGTTTATCCAAATAACTCATGTAATCGTAATCCACATATCTAAACACATGTTGGCGAGAATGTGGATCCTTATCAAACTTCAAATCAGCATCTATAGTATCATGGAGGAACCGTAATAACCATTTCATAGCTTGCCAATACATTTTTCCTAGATTATGCATGTACATGTTCACCATACTAATAAATTGTGAAATTTCGGGCTTCGTTCACACCATTGCATACACCAAACTCCCCACTACATTAACATAGGGAACATGAGCTATGTGTGACCATTCCTCATCCATCTGTGGAGATTCCATATCACTTAGCTTAAAATGTGGGGACAACGAAGTACTTACAGGTTTGGTTTTAGAAAACATATTAAAACATTGTAACACCTTCTTCAAATATTGTTGTGACAAGCACGCTATGCCCTTGAATCTATCTCTCTAAATCTTCACATGAAGTATCTTCTTACCTTCCCCTAGATCCTTCATTTCAAATTCTTCACACAACTGAATTTTTAGTTTGTCAATCTCCACCTTACTCTTAGAAGCAATCAGTATGTCATCAGCATATAAGATCATATAGATGAAGAAACCATCTCGAAGCTTTCGAAAATAAACACAATGATCATAATGATTCATTTTGTAACTCTGCCCAAACATAAACCGATAAAATCGCTAGTACCACTGCATTGGACTTTTCTTCAACCCATAAAGCAATTTTCTCAATTTGCAAGCCTGATTCTCTTTACCAGCGACCTTTTACACTTCTAGATGTGTCATATAAATTTCCTCCTCCAAATATCTATGTAAGAATGTAGTTTTGACATTAAATTGGGACAACTCAAGATCAAATTGCACAACCATTGCTAGTAAAATACGAATGGAAGAGTGCTCCACAGTCGGGAAAAATACCTCGTTATAATATATCCCTTCCTTCTGTGCGTAGCCTTTTTCCACTAACCTGGCGTTAAATTTTATGCTTTCTTTATTTGAGTATCATTTCTTCTTAGCATATACCCACTAGCACCCACAGGCTTTCTTCTGTTTTTAAAGTTGGACTAACTCCAAGTCCTCTGTTCTAAAAGGCCCGCCTAGGCTTCGCCTAGGCCCGCCTAGGCTTGAGGCTTGAGAGAAACGCATCGCCTACGCCTTATTACGCCTTATTCTTGGTAAAAGGCTTAAGGCACACTTTTTTAAAAAAAACAAAGGATTAGTTGACAAATAATGGTTATGGAGCATGAATATGAGAAAGATGGCTACCAAACATACGAATATATTTTCAAAATTCAAGTTATGTACCATTTTATTATATTACTAGCCTTGAAATAATTAAAATAATAAAAAAAAGGAAAAACGCCTTTTTACGCCTAGGCTTCGCCTAGGCGCGCCTAGGCTCCTAAGGCTTGAGGCTTGACCTCTACGCCTCGACCACGCCTCGCGCCTTTTAGAACCTTGTCCAAGTCTGATTCGTATAATAGAATCTGGCTGTCGAGGAGACTCATGGGCACGAGTATTGACCTCATTTGTATTTGTCTCATCATCTTCTGAATTTGTGATAAGTCTGGTTGAAAAAATTGGAGCCTTAAGCTCCACTTGCTATGAAACTTTTTTGTTTTTTTCTCCTTAAGAGAACTCTTCAACATTGAAGACTCATATAATGTAACACCCCTACTATTTATGCTTTTCTTCATCTCAAGGCACCAATGCCTATAACCATTCACGCCATCACTAAAGACCAAGAATAAAGCTTTCTTGGCTCTAGGTTGCAACTTGATTTACCTAACATGAAAATATGCAGGGGAACTGAAAATATGTAAAATATCATAATTTGTAGTAGTTTTTCCCGACCACACCTCTATAGAAGTTTTATCCTCATTCGCAGCTGCAGGCAGCCTATTAATGAGGTGGCATGCATATGTAACAACTTAAGCCCAAAAAGTCTTGCCCAAACTTGCATTGGACGACATGCAATATACCTTTTCTAACAAAATGCGATTCATACATTCGGCTACTCCATTTTGTTACGATGTGTCTCTAACTGTGAAGTGTCTCACGATCCCATCGTCTTGGCATACTTCGTAGAATGGGTATGAGTTGTATTCACCGTGATTTGATGACCTAAGTCTTTTTATTTTTCTACTAGTCTGGGTCTCTATCATCTTCTTCCACTGCAAGAAAATCTTTAAGATTTCATTCTTTTGTCTCAAGGTTTACACCCAAAATCGTATGAAGAAGTCATCCACAAAATACATAAAATAATGCTTACCTCCCAAAGATGAAACTTTGGTAGGTTCCCGAATATCCATGTGAATATAGCCAAGAGCCCCCTTCGTATAAGATATTGTTGTGCCAAACTTAACTCTTGTCTGCTTTCCAGAACATAATGTCCACAATATAAGCTTGCATATCTTGGCACCTTTCAATAGACCTTGCTTAACTAATACCTGCAAAACCTTATTTCCTGCATGTCCCAAATGCACATGCTATAATTTGGTAGCTTCAAATGCAACCGCCTCTGAACTTTCTGAGATGGCCACTGCACCTATAATTGTATTTTCAAGGATAAAATACAAGATACTCTTCTTTATACCCTTCATCACAACATGTGAGACCTTCATACCATCGCCTTTTAATGTTATCTCATAACCTTTAGCTGCCAAAGCGCCAAATGAGATAAGATTTTTCTTCAGGTGCGGTATAAACTGAATGTCGTCCATCACTCTCACTATTACACTATGCAACTTCAATCGAATTTTTCCCATCCTTCTTATTTGACACACGTGATCATTGGCCATCAAAATAACTCCACCTTCTAGCTCCTTAAAGTTAGAAGATCACTCCCTGTTGGGACACATATGATAGGAACAACTCGAATCCCAAACCCATTCTTGGGAACTGTATCCAAATAGTATAATAAACAAAGAAACTTCAGAATATTTATCGTCACTGTCCGCAACGTTTGCAATGAGGTTCTTTGTTTCCTTCTTTAGCTTAGGGCAATCTTTCTTCCAATGCCCTTTCTAGTGACAAAAGACACATTCATCTTTTGCAGGATTTCTCCTACCCGATGTAATGCTCCACCTCTCAATTTAGATCGAGATCTTCCACGACTATCATTTGTCCTTTCATTTTCTCTCAACTGTCAATGCTTCGAACGGCGAGTCTTTGTAAATTTACTTTGTAATCTTATGAACCTCATTGTTCATTAAGGTATTGGAGACGTCAACATAATTTATTTCCTTTTTTCCGTACAATAGCGTGGTAATGAGATGTCCATACGAATAAGGTAGAGAATTTAGCACTAACAGTGATTTGTCCTCATTGTCAATTTCAATATCCAAATTTTACAAATCAAAAATAATTTTGTTAAAATTGTCAAAATGATCAAAGATAAAAATACCTTTTGCATACTAGAACTAAAAGAGTTTTTTCTTCAAATATAGCCATTTTTAACGCTCTTCATCATGTATTTGTCCTCGAGTTGTTTCCATAATTTCTGTGTCGAGATCTCGCGCATATAAGGATATTTCTTATCCTTTCCAAGATAAATTTGAATCTTACCACAAGCCTTACTATTGATCTTCTTCCAGTCACTCTCCTTTATGTCTTATGGCATATCTTCAAGAAAAATTTCCAGCTCTTGTTGGACTAAGAAATTCATAACTTCACATTGCCACATGCTAAAATTTCTTTTCCCGTAGAATTTTTCTACGTCAAATTTTGCGGTTGTCATTTTTCAAACGATTACAGTCACAAAAAAATTCCCGAATTAGAAATTTTTTCGGGTTGTGAATAGTAATTATATGACTAGTACCGGATGAATAGTATTATACATATGGTTATTTATCCACCAAAAAATCCAAATGCCTAAATCGAAGATCCTTAAGTCGGATACAAATTTGTTGTGTGAAAGTGTGTCAACAAATGATATTTAACTGTGACCCCAAATAATAATTTGACACAAAAAAAGTAATGACTAAAAAAACACCTAGTGGTTCACCAATTTGGTTATGTCCACTAATAACCCAAATCAATTAACAAATGAGTTACAAAAGAAGACTCACAAATACACTCCAAATGAAAAATATAATGTGTGTTTTTCTATACAAATGTGTATACCCAATAAGCTTTCTAAACTCAATTTTGTAGCTAGTATTTGGTGTCTTTTGGTTCAACAATATGAACCTCCTTATATAGGCATGAAAGAGGAGACAAGCTCTAACAAATTTGAGACAAATTGGAGCAAATTGTGAACCTCTCCACCGAAAGCAACTAATTGGAAATCAACTTTCACTGAAAGCAACTGATGCCGAACTTTCACATTTTTGTTATTTTATTGAGCCAACAAATAACATTATTTATAAAATGCAATCAAATAAGATACTTCAAACAAAATGACTTCACGGGGCCGAAATAACTAAACTCCCCTTTTAAAAAAATCATGATATAATTGGTGTGATTTTTCCAATTAAAGGTTGGCTACTAGTACTTTTAAAGCTCTGTACAAAAAGGCAAGCCTGGGAATTTATACGGCATACATCATAAACACTTAATGTAATATGGTAATATGGTAATATGGTCTAATTGTTGAAGAATAACGGAAGCTTGCATCTTCTATAAGGCATTGAATTATTTTGCACCACTAAAATGCCCCAATGCTATTTTACTTCCCCCAAAATTGAACTTGCTCCAAGACATTCAACAAATGCGACCTTCTCGCGATTATTGGGTTGCAGCGTGTCTTGGTTTCCTGCGACATTCCAACCGTCGCGGGATCAACAGGCATTTAAAAAATTCCCCCTTTTTTCTTTTTGTCTAACTATTAGTTTTCCAAATTCTCTATTAACAATAATAGCAATTGCAACCAATTTCACTACAAATCACTTGATGTCATGGGATCAACAGGCATTTGATCCTTTTTTTCAAATCTACTCTCCTTCGAGCTAATGTCTTCTTCATCCGATGATTCTTTGTAATTCCCCTACTTCTAGAGATCACAATTGTCAAAGGCTAACTTATCTTTGGTACCGTTATGGTTTAGGGTGCATTATGATGACATGTCACATTTTTCTCAACATGATTGTATAAGATAAACGGGACGAACCTAATCTTCCGTCGTGGCAACCGATGACCAGGAAGGTGCACCAAAACCCATGTAGTTGCTCAACCACAACACAAATGATGCGACCTGAATATTTTCACATGTCAACCTTCATGACTCCTCAACAAATGTGGCTTTGCAATAGGATTTACAAAAGTATTTGTGGAATTTGCATGACAATATTTAGTTTTTTTCGTTACTGAATTTTTTTAAGTGTATGTTTTCATAAATAGATTTGTTTGTTTTATTATGTGTTAGTAATACTTAAAAAAAATTAAAAAAAGTTGGAACAAAAACAAAATAAAAACAAGAACATAATATATAACAAAAATAAAAAGTTATAAACAAAAAGGGTTTGCGGTGGCATACCAACAAACTTGCGTGCTTTTCTCGCTGGTTGGTTGCCATTGCCAGAGTGAACAAAATGCGTTGCTCCTGAATTTGCTTTTCCTGACCTACGTTATTAGTTTGTTACATTTTCTGAAAAGCCATAATCATAAAATGGTATCCAAGTCCAAGGCATGGAGATGGTCTTATGATGCAATTTTTAGTTACTTGGATCTCACAACTTCTATCTTTCTAGTTAAAATGCTCTGGATTGACGTTTCACTGACAAATATTCCAAGTGAGAGATCAATATATGACATGTTCAAGAATACATACTTTTTCATTGAGTTCACAATTAATCTGCACAAACCACCTATGAGCTATAATCTTATCCATAGTTCTTTGAACTTTCTTATCTAATATCAACAAATACATGGAACAATTTTACACGAGTGAAACCAATTATATGACAGAAACTTGAGGGGAAAAAAGAAGAAGAAAAAGAGACAATGAAGAAACCTAAAACTGTTGCAAACGGCAGCTGTAAACCATGTAATTGCAAGACTTTAAGAACCACCCAAGAAGGCATCGACCCTCGCGTTTGATCCCCTTGACAGAAACTTCATACAGATAGGTGGATTTACGCCTGCCAATGCCAGTATTGAACTGGGCAAAGTCCAAATTCCATCCCCACAAATCAACCCAGAAGCTACAGCGGGTCCAAATGCTGCGGCCTTGGCCTTGTTTACTCTCTCCCAAACAAACAATATGAGGCTCCCCACACACATATCAATTGCAAAGTATGACCCGAGATAGAATGGTATCGCCATTGCCATGGGAAGAGGAATAAAGCTCGCTATCTTCTTCCCTGCAGCATCTCTAATGGCATTAATAACAACAGCCGCAAAGAAAAATATATAGCAAAGCATCAGGCAGTTTTTGGGAAGAGCAGAAAATCCTTCGACCCCCAAAATTGACATGTTTCGGAAGATAAGAGCATAAGGGGCTGGGTACTCGGAACCGGGGAGGCCAAGATTATCAAAGGCCTTATAGAAGAGCCAAAATACACAAGGGGAGATCACACAACCCATTGCAGTCCCAATAACTTGGCTCACAAACATGGACCGGGGTGAAGCCAGGGTCAGGTACCCTGTCTTGAAATCTTGCATCAAGTCAGATGCGGTTGACACTATGTTCATCATGACCCCACAGGCAGCTAATCCCGCGAGGACTCCACCGTGGGTGGCACCAGCCCACGCTCCAATAGTGAAGATGGCCAGTTTTCCATAAGTGGACGCTAAGGACCAATCAGTGAGCCCAGTCCCATAGGCATTGCAAAAGGCTAACGTGGGGGCAAAGATGTAAATGACTAAAACAAAGTACCACTCGAGTTGGGGGAAAATGTGGGGAAGTGTTGCGGTGGATATGATGGCAATAGAGACATAACCGGCAACTGCAAACCATGTTGGGATTTGGTCTTTGAGAAAGAGTTGTGTCCTACGTTCCTCATCATACGATATAGGTTTCATCGGGGAGGAGCGGCCCGCATAAGGTAGGACGGTGTCTGTGTTTTTGTCCCGAAATTGGTGATACAATCCGAATAGGGTAATACCGAGGACTTTGAAGAAGTTGTAGAGGCCATCACCAAGGATCATGGCTATACCAATGAAAACCTGTAATGAAAAATTAAGGAAATGTAAAATTATTTTAAAAATAGGACTTAATTTAGTATATATAGGGATAAGATAGGGAAAGAATCTTTACCCTGTAACCTTGCAAGCCATGGAGGCTACTTTCGCTAAGGTCTGCAGGGTACCAATGGCCCCTTCTATCATGTATGAGAGGCCACATAATGCCCCATGAGAGGATTGCTCCAACTAACAAAGATACATTGATCAGATACGGGCAGATCATCCCAACACCGACATAAGTTGCTGAAAAATCGAAGTAAAACCTGTTTTATTCATTTTTTTATAATAGAAAAAAACAAAGAAGATCAGAAATCTTGAATAGGCACAATTAAGAAAAAAACTGGAGTAAATTTATCCCTTTTTCAACCCATGAAGCTTATACATGATGGTGGGCTTAAGAACTTTACTTTGTGATGAATTCAAGGGTGAAGCAAGAAACCCCCTGAACAACCAAACTAGTTGCAATTACCTCCGCGTTGCGCGCGCACATTCAAAAAAACTCGTACACATTTTGATCCAGACTTCTTTCGCCAATACACCGCCTATATGGGTTCTTCTCAAGGGGGGGAGAGTGATGCAGGAGCATTAGGCTATAGTTGTCTTTTAGCGATTTTTCCCTTATTTTACTTTTTTTTAGCTCCTTAGTATAAATAGCTAAGGAGGCCCTCGTTGTAGCACTTTTGCCTATTTGAGATTACAAGAATAGAGAGAGAAATAATTGAAACTCCTTTATTCCCATGTTGTTGTTGTTGTTGTGTAGTTAACTTCTTTTTTTTTTACGCTTTCGCACCCTAATTCACATCAAATTGGTATCAGAGCGCGGTTTGTTCTTGGATAGAGGATGATTATTGAAGATTGAGATTCGGATTGGTGTCACCAAGTAGTTCCGTTGACTCAGCAATGAACCACCCTCTGGACCGTCAACAGAGGCGGTGGCCTGACCCAAACAATACCCAGGATCATTCCAAATAGGTCGGATCTGACCCCAAGGCGTATGATATATCTGAAAACCCTAACCCCCTTCATTTTCTAGGCCGGAACAACTCGTCAACCACCGGAAGTCAGCCTGAACCAACCGCCGGCGAGGAAACCCTAGGAATTCAAGTCAGAACCTCAAAAATTCTAACCGGACCTTCCATTTCCATCCCTTACCAGCCGAACTCCACCCCGACCAAGAAAATAAAACGCCAGTTGTACCTGGGCTGGGCGGCACTACCATTAACTCCTTTTCGACTCCAGATTCAACCCGAAACCAAACAATCCAACCCAAGCAGCATATGAAGTTTCCCTTAAATCAATTTTCATGTCAAGAAACCCTAATTTCTTGCCCCATATAAAAACTTTAATCCAAACCCTAAACAAATTTCCCAAAAAAACCTAACCCTTATACCTCATAAAAACCCTAATTCTTTATACAAAGGATGTACCTCTTTGGGTATCCTACCCATCCCACCCGATGTGCCTTTAGCCACCGCACAATCCATTTGTCGTCAACGCGACTCTTTTTGTCATTCTTAAGCAAAACTCGCCGATGTCTCTACCGCCTATACCCATGCCGTTATGATTACGACCTCGATGGATGCCCAATCACCTCCTCCTGGCGATGATGCATGGATTCAAACAAGTATTTTTTTTACTCGTTGCACTGCAAAGGAAAGGTTATGCACGGTGATCATAGACGGGGGCGCCAGTGAAAACTTCGTAGCACAAGAAATGGTGGATAAACTAAAGCTTCCCACGGAGTTGTTGACTACACCATGCCGTATTGGGTGGTTAAGTAACGGAACCACACTTGCCCCTAGCCGACAGTGTCGAGTTGCTTTCTTTATTAGAGATTACCATGACGAGCTTTTGTGCACCGTAGTTGACATGCGGGTATGCCACTTGCTTTTTGGAAGGCCGTGGTAGTTTGATCATAGTAGCGTGCATGATGGTCGAGCTAACACTTACTCTTTTACACATGGAGGGTGGAGTTTTCTTTTTCGCCCCATGCGACCGTTTCCGATGACTCGGCCTTCGGCGTTACTTGTTTCCCATGAGGAGTTAGCCACCGAAGCCACGGGGGCAGGGATGTGTTATGTCCTTATTAGCCCCATCGACACTCCGGAGGCATCCGTTCCGCCATGTGTTCAGCGTCTATTGGATTCTTATAGTGATGTTTGTACTCTCCCTGATGAGCTTCCTCCCCTGAGGGACATTCAGCATGCGATCGACTTCATTCCTAGGGCGCAGCTCCCCAACCTTCCCCACTATCGCATGTCCCCTACTGAGCATGCGGAGCTACAGAGGCAGGTCACCGAGTTGTGTGACAAGGGGTATATATACAAGAGAGCATGACTCCATGTGCGGTCCCTGCACTTCTAGCACCCAAGAAGGACGGTAGTTGGCGTATGTGTGTGGATAGCCGTGTGATTAATAAAATCACGGTGAAGTATCGGTTTCCCATTCCTCAACTCAAGGATATGTAGGACCAGCTCCATGAGACGACGATATTCTCTAAGTTGGATTTGAAGAGTGGATATCACCAAATATGTATGAGGACAGGAGATGAATGGAAGACAACTTTCAAGACCAAAGATGGACTTTATGAGTGGACTGTGATGCCTTTTGGTCTATCCAATGCCCCATTCACGTTCATGGGGGTGATGAATCGGATTTTGCGCCCATTCTTGGGTAAGTTCGTGGTGGTGTATTTTGATGATATCCTGATTTATAGCCGATCCGGGGAGGAGCACTTACGGCATGTGGCTCAGGTTCTGGAGGTTTTACGAGCCGAGCGTTTTTTCCTTACGTTGAAAAAGTGTGCTTTTATGGTTCTTCTGTGACTTTTCTGGGATGTATGATATCAGGGGATGGTGTTCGTGTGGATGACGCCAAGATTCACGCGATTGTGGATTGGCTCACCCCTACCTCAGTGACACAGGTTCGTAGTTTTCATGGCCTTGCGGGATTCTATAGGCGTTTCATAGCAGGGATCATCACGGTCATGGCTCCTCTCACAGATTTGATGGGCACTTCGTCGACAACTGAGTTCAGATGGTCCGAGGAGGCTGGTAGGGCCTTCATATGTATCAAGGAATTGATGACGACTGCCCTTATCCTTTCCTTACCAGACTTTAAGTTGTTTGAGCTGTCTTGCGATACTTGTAAGACAGGGGTGGGCGCTGTCTTGAGTCAGAATGGAAAGCCTATTGCGTTTTTTAGTCAGAAATTATCGAGAGCGGCTCTACACTACTCTACCTATGACTTGGAGTTCTATGCGATTGTGAAAGTCGTTAAGTTTTGGTCTCCCTATCTCCTACATAAGGAGTTTGTGATTAAATCGGACCACGAGGCCCTGCGATTCCTCCATAGCCAGCGGCGTGTTAGTGATCGACACGCTAAGTGGACAGCCTTCCTTCAGGGGTATACCTTCCACCTACAGTACAAATCAGGGAAGGAGAATATGGTAGCGGATGTACTTAGCCGACGTGCTCATGCATTAGTGATATTGCGAAGTCAAGTTTTTGGGTTCGATGAGATTCGCGAGCTCTATCCGACCGACGTGGAGTTGGGACCCATTTTTGCCGCTTGTCAACAAGGTCATGGTGCATCAGGCGAGTACTTACAACAGGATGGATTTTTGCACTGGGGGACAGCGTTGTGCATCCCTTCTTCTTCCTTACGAGAGAAGATTATTTCAGAGGTTCATGGAGGTGGTTTAGCAGGTCACTTGGGGCAGGCCCGCACTCATGCTTTGTTATAAGACCGATTTTATTGGCCCACCATAAGACGGGAAACTAATGCCTTCATCCGCCGTTGTTATACTTGTCAGACGGCCAAGGGCCAGCACTCCAATGCAGGATTGTATACTCCCTTATCGATACCTGAGCGATCGTGGCAAGACATTTCGATGGATTTCATTGTGGGCCTCCCCGTACTACCAGTGGCCATGACTCTATTATGGTGGTTGTTGATAGATTCTCCAACATGTCACATTTCATTCCATGTTCTCGCACGATTGACGCTTCTCATGTAGCGACCTTATATTTCTGTGAGGTTGTCCGCTTGCACGGCGTTCCCCGTAGCATTACTTCCGATTGAGATGTTCGTTTTACCGGGCATTTCTGGCAGACCTTATGGCGCCTATTACGGACAGAGCTCCAGTTTTCCACTGCCTTTCATCCACAGACTGGCGGTCAGACCGAGGTAGTCAACAGGAGTGTGGACAATCTTTTGCGTTGTTTGACGACTGAGCACCCCCGTAGGTGGGATCTAGTGATTGCTCAAGCCGAGTTCTCTTTCAACAACGGCATCAACCGTTCTACGGGTTTCTCTCATTTCCAGATTGTGTTAGGCCAGTCCCCCACCATGCCTATTGACCTTGCCGAACTTCCACCGACAATCCCTACATGCCCTTCTGCTGAGGAGTTTGCATCCCATTTGACTTCCGTCCAGGCAGATGCCCGTTCTCGCCTCCAATCCATTTACGCTTCTGACAAAGAAGCGGCGGATGTGCATCGTCGTTTCGTGTCCTACCAGCCTGGTGACTTAGTCATGGTATACCTCCAGAAACAACGACGTGCGGGCAAAGGCAACAAGCTTCTTATGCGTCGTTTTGGACCATTTCCTATAGTTCGTGCTTGTGGCACAAACGCATATGAGGTTGATCTTCCTCCAAAGTTTCGTATGCATCGTACCTTTAATGTGGCGGACTTGTCCCCTTTTCGAGGTACCCATCCTCCTCATATTCCTCTTCCATCTTCGTTGGATCAGCCAGTCCGCTCTCATGTCGATCATATAGAGCGCATACTTGATTTCGCTTTTGTCTCCTCTGCCTTGGGTGATTACACACGCTTTTTGGTCAATTGGGTTGGCCGTCCAGCGACGAGGACTCTTGGATTACTGAGGCGACATTACAGCATTTTGATCCAGACTTCTTTCGCCAATACACCGCCTATATGGGTTCTTCTCAAGGGGGGAGAGTGATGCAGGAGCATAGGGCTATAGTTGTCTTTTAGCGATTTTTCCCTTATTTTCCTTTTTTTAGCTCCTTAGTATAAATAGCTAAGGAGGCCCTTGTTGTAGCAGTTTTGCCTATTTGAGATTACAAGATTAGAGAGAGAAATAATTGAAACTCCTTTATTCCCATGTTGTTGTTGTTGTTATTGTGTAGTTAACTTCTTTTTTTTTACGCTTCGGCACCCTAATTCACATCAAAATATTTTCATTATCAGCAATTTCAGGAATGCATTATAAGAAAGAGGATGTATTCCTTTCCTTAGTTTTCACTAGTACATGGTTGATAGGGTACATTTTCTTACGTAAATGACGCCAAATGGGGATTAAGAGGAAGATATCACACGCCTTAACCCACAACCACTAAAATCTCCAAAATGTAGAATGTCCCAAATGAGACTACAATAGGGGTATTTATAGGTGGGAAGTAGCTTAGGCTCCAAGCAATGATCTAATTACAAATATACCCATATTAGCCTTTGCCACTTCCTTCTATAAGTACCAAACAAACAACTACTAAAAGAAAATATAACCAAAGAAAAAAAAGAAAAAAAAGAAAAAGAAAATAACAAAAATGCCACAAAGTCCTAAAAATACGGCCCATAAACTTCTGATTCACATCATTTTCTCTCCGCCTTCGAAAAAGCTCCTCCTCGAGCTTTGAAAGTTGAGGATGCACAAAATCTTCAAAATTGGAGAATCACGTGAAAAGCGCCAAAAATGTGCGGAAGAGAGGCAAAAATTATGAGGCCAAAAGTAATTTTTGAAATTTGAGGAAGATCCTTCAATTCTTGCGTCAATCTTCATCTTCTTCCTCTTGCCTCTCATGTGAATCATCAAAAATATCTTCCCTCGGGTCAAAAACCAATTTCTTGGTGCCAAACCCTGGTTCTTGAACTTGTTAGTGGGTAGTGACCAAAACTAGGTGGCTAGGGCAAGAGACGACCAGATCGGTAGGGTTTTGGGTCAGATCGGGAAGAGGGGGTAGAAGATATGGGAGTGGGGGACTGTCCAGGGCTCGGTCGACCATGGGGTGGGGTCGCGGCTGCTAGGGGCTGTCTCTGGTGGTTTTCGACCTCCACCAAGGCAGAACCCTAGAGGTTTGGGGTCGCCCAGGGTAGGAGAAAGACTCCTGACCACCTGAGGGGTGGTCCGGGCCATGGGGAGGGATATTTGGGGCTGTCGGGGTACTGTCTGGGTGGAATACACCTGTTGCCTGCTGCCTGCTGTCCTGAGTCGCGGATGAGAGGTTTGCTGGAAAGGGGCAAGGGTTATGTTCTTACTGGTGTAGGGAAGTGGCGACACAGGGTGATTGGATGGTGGTTCTTAATGCGGTGGTGAGTGAATTAGGGTTAGGGTTTTGATTTTTTTAGGGTAGATGGGTGGAAATGGTTGCGGAAGCGTAGGTCGAGGAGTTTCGGTGGCAGGGGTTAGGGTTTCTTGAGTTAGGGTTAGGGTGTAGGGTGGTGGTGGAAAAGAGACGAGCCTCAAGATCCTCAAGTCGCGTCAACAGGTGGTCCAATACTCCACGAATCAATCATAACGAGTTTCAACGGGAGCATATCTCCTCTTAAAACCCATTTATCGTTGTTTACGATTTGTGTTTTTTTACAATAACAATGGGTAGAACCAACGAGGCTCTGATACTAATTGACGCCAAATGGGAATTAAAAGGAAGATATCACATGCCTAAACCCACAATCAATAAAATCTCCAAAATGTAGAATGTCCCAAATGAGACTACAATAGGGGTATTTATAGGCGGGAAGTAGTTTAGGCTCCGAGCAAAGAAAATACAACCAAATAAAGAAAATAACAAAAATGTCACAAAGTCCTAAAAATACCAAAAATGGCCCATAAACTTCTGATTCACATCATTTTGTATACTAGTGAAAACTAAGGAAGAATCCTAACTAAACCTTTGTGTCACTACAAAATGTTATTAATGATAAATAACGGGTATTTTCTATTATTTTTTAATTCAGTGGTACATTTGCAATAATATAGATGTGTTCACAACAAGAGCGATAGCTTCTGTTTTTAACATTCAACCCTGGATCCAAATAATCGAATATGGAAGATCTTCATTGACTTAATGGGGTAATAGTGAGGAGTGACAAATACCTGTTTTCATAGGCTTTGAGACCCAATGAAGGGAAGTTTACAAATCCACAACCATCTCCTGCAGTGAAGAACCACTGGAAGAAACCCCACAAAAAGCTGAATGTGAAGAACTTTCCCAGAGCTGTTACTTGTTTCCTGGAGTTAAGATGGGAGAGAAAACATCATAACAAAATTTCACCTGTTTGGCATAGTTTATCAATATTTTGAAGGGGAAAAAAAAGATGCGGTCATAGTCTCACTTTGCTAACTTGGCTCCTTGAGGAGTGTGGAAGCTGTTGATAAGGTGAGCAGTTGCAGTGCCACTTGGATAAGTCAGTTTGAAGTCGATGATCATTATCTGTAAAAATCATACACATCTATGTAATCTATATAAAAACTGTAGACCCAAATTCTCTAAGGATGACACGTGGCAAACTTTAAATGCCATACATTTGGTTGTGATTTGTAATCTCTCTCCTCAACATAATTAAGAGTTCTCTTTGTCTAAGATATCCACGTGGACAACTCTCTTTACTAGAAAATACCGAGAGACTCTGCATTTTAGTTGAGAAGCCAAAGCATTTTACACCAACTATTTTATGGAGAACACAAACGAGTAATTCTACTGTGACCGAATTTTAGACAAACTTTTTCCAGACACACTGACGTGGCAGCGTGTTATTGGTTGGTTTGTAAGTCCCACTGGCGTGGACCCCAAAAACCAATCAATAGCAAGCGGCCACGTCAGTGTGTCTAAGAAAAGTTTGTCTAAAATTCGGTCACAAATAGAATTTTTCGAACACAAACAGTCTAGCGGGAAACCCATTTCCCTTGGTATTCCCTTCATCTCACTCATCTCTTCGTTTTCCAAAAGATTAAATTGTTTTCTCTCTCGAAATTCATGTTCAACCAGCGAGGCATTCAGAGCACAGCGATGGTTAGGAGTCTTGCAACGACAATGTGAGAGGCTTGCGAGTCTCATGGCCAGAAACATATCTGATCTCACAATCTTCTTTTTGATATGGTATTATGTATCTTATATCATATGAAATTGTTGATTTATAGTGATACCATCTCCGGAGGCAAGAAAGAACTTGATGAATCTGGGCCAAAGGATGATAAGGCAATTTTGCGTTAATGAAAGCAATTCACGTGGGCAATTATGGACGGCCCTTTCTGATTCAGCGGAAGACAAAGTAAGAATAACAGGAAGGAAAGTGACAGGGCCCAATGGGTATGGTAATGGTTTTATCATGAGTGCTCTATCCACTGTTTTGTTGGCCTATCCTCACTACCAGGTTTTCGATCTCTTAATACACAATAACAAATCTTCAATGAAAATTGGCAGTACCACCATAAAATGTCAGATGTGAGTTTTCGATATATCCTTCTTAATTCACTTTCCTCTATAATATATTATTACTTATATTCACTATAAATAACTTTTTGGGCTCTTAGTCTTATGTGCGTTTTCAATACTTTTGGTATACATGGGTTTTCAGTACAATTAATTCCTTTATATGCTACCATTATTTAGCACTTTTATAAGGGATTTTAAATCAATAGGGAATCATTGATAATTACTCTAAAATCATTTAATTTATGGCTCAAAATATGAACAATATCATATCTAGGTACTGTTGTGTTCTTAAAGAAACCTATATCTATTGTTTCTCCGTAGATTTACACATCTGCTTGTGGGTGTCTCATAAGGTGCATATCAGCTGTTTGAGAAAATGCCATATGAGGAAATAACACTAACTTTGTTAGATGGATTATTTTATGTTTTTTATACCCAAAACAATTTTAGGTGAGGTTAAATATTAATTATCAATTTCCCATTGTATACCCAAAACAACAGAGGGTGAACAAGTGAATTAAATTTAGATGGAACCTAAGACAAATTATAACATCCCTAAAAGAATTTATTGTAAGACAATTATAATGTAATTTTCACTTTCTATCTATTTTTAGTAGCTTTATTTAGTTCTCATTTTAGTTTCCTCCTTTTTACAATATCCAAGAGCCATTATGCTTGGGATGATATTTAGGTATCCAAAAATATTATATTAACTTTAACTAATTTGTATATGTTGGTATCCAAATATTTTGTTAGTTATTAATGTATTTCCCCAAATTACAACCCTAAATTGGATGCTCTTTTTAGTAATGAAATATTGTGGTTTATTTTGCTTTGTTTTATTGCTATTAATGTTTATTTGTTTTTAGGGATTTGCAATTTGTGGTCGAGGATTTCGACATTCGACATTTTTTCTTTGATGCTATTGAGGTATTTGCAATATGTTTATCTCTTTTAGTGGATTGGAACTATTATTTTTAGGGATTTGTAATATATTTGTCTTTTTTTAGTAATGAGTTGTTATTGAATAATTGTTTGCATTTTTTTCGTTTGTAATTTGAAATTTTTACTTTGATTATAAAGTAATGTTAACCTACGAAACCAAATGGCTGGGTTCTAATGAATTGAGTTTGACTTTCGGCCACGCATCGCGTGGCCTTCATGCTAGTGTCAAATAAGAATGGTGGCAAATAGAAAATCAAGATCCGTATTTCGAGAAAAATATTTTAACGAATTTCAGAGTTACAACTTTTGTTTGTATAAAATTGTGAATACGGGAACATGGTGTTAAAAATGTGCTTTTCATATATTAACGCAGACCAATTACGGCATTTTCTCAGGCATAAAGTAAAAAAAAAAAAATACTTAACATAAAATTCAGATGTTCAATGAGGAGGGGTTCTTTGTTTGAGAAGCCTGCTCATTTTGTTACTAAATATTCGTCTCTTACTTTTATATTTTTATGCTTTTCATTCAATGTTTTGAATTATTAGAAAACTGATCCCATTTTATATTTTCAAAATATAAAAAAACACCCTCCAGGATGTCCAAATATTGTTAGAATTATCAAATAATTCATAAGCCTATTAAGTATTCATTATTAAATTATAAAATAAGTCATATTGGGTAAATAAAAGGTCACTCCAATATATCCAAAGATCAAAAACGTTTTTTGGTTAATAAATTAACCAATTATTAATTAAAAAATAAATTAAGGAAACTCTTGATCTAACCGTGATGGACGGTCATGATCACATGACGTTTGGCATATAGGATCTCTCCCTGCCTATAAATTGTGGCCTAAACTCCATCATTTAGGCACGAGAAATAAGCAACAAATTATACAAAGGCTAGGGGAGTGAAACCTATAATCCATAACAATTTTTTATTTCAAGTTGGAGGCACTAATGACAATCTCTTCACTCATCAAATCTAATGCTAACTTAGGTATGTTTTTCAATCCTATTTTGGACAGATGTGATAATTATGTAGATTAAGGTCCTATATTTACATAACAGTTTATATGTTCATATATTGTATTATTGATTTAAAAAAACTGTTAATTGATTTATTAATTTTAAATCTCATGTGGTATCAGAGCATATGGTTTAGATCACATAATTATCCTTTATGTCTAAACATGAAAATTATGTTTTATAGCAGATTTTATATTCTAAATTATGAGACTTATGTGATATTTTTATTTTATTTTTTTTATGACTCTAATTTGGACTAAGTTTAAAATCTGTTTATTTTCATGAATAAAACTTTATGCGACATTCTGATTTTCCGTCGCTGAATCTGTTAAGAGTTATATGTAAAACGTTCTGCGACGTACTGATATAATTAGAGGGTATAAACTTAATGGTGGGTGGACCAGGAGTAACTTCATCCATATCCATGAAGATGGCTAAGTTTAGCAATGTACCTTACGCAGAGGCACCACAGAAAAGAGTCCAAGAAAGCTAACAACAAAAAGGAATCCCATCATCCATCCCAAAGCCGGGTTCTTTATATTCCGTGCATTGTTAGCCTCAGTTGATTGGTTCGCAACAACTTCACTCATGCCAAAAAGGTAGCTACCAAAACCTCCTGTTTATTCAAATTCGGCAACAATGAGAGCTAATAATTAGATGCTCATGGTAGGTTGAGTAAGAATAGTAGAATTGAAAACCTACTGTGTAATCATAAGAATGTTAAATATGTTTTGAACAAGAAACAATGGCTTCCATCTATTACTTAGGAAAATGTAATTTATCTACCTCAATGCTAAACCTGGCTGAAAAATTCATAAAGAAACCCAAATATATATTACAACCCTAAATTTTTTTTTCTTGAAAACAAAAGTATGCACTGAATGGGATACAAGCACAATGCAAGGATGCACGTTAAACACAACTATGCCTAGAGCAAAAATTACGACGAAAATTTTCTAGTATAGTATAATTAATACCCTGTCTAGAGTCAATAAAACTGTAAAAATCAATAGACCTAATAACTCTTCACACCACACTATAAAAATCTTAGCAGGTTTGAATTTATTTTTATCATGCTCATATTATTAAGAGTCAGTTTGACGAGAAATTCTAGGGGATTTCGATTCATTTTGTGAGACACACTAATGTGTCGTGCTTGAATTATTGACATTTTGAATGATACTCAGTGGACCCCAGATACAAACCAATGTAGACACAACACATCTGTGTATCGCACATAATGAATCCAAATCCTTAGCAATGTTACCTAGATCGTGGGTCGCTCGGGTGCGTGGTACAGGTACGGGTACGGGGTGCATTGGTTTAGCCGGAACGCGATATGTTTGGGGTATGCTTAGTTGGTTCAATAGTTCAAATCATAAGGGCACTTTAGAACCCTTGTCTGGTTCATTTAGTATTATAATCCTATTTTGTTAATATTCATGTAGTCCACCAATATAAAAAGTTCTTTAAGAATTTATGTAAGATAATATCGACATTATATAGTGTACTAATAAGATAAATAACGCATTATATATATATATGTATATATATGTATATATATATATATATATATATATATATATATATATATAATAAAGTAGCATGATCTTTTACTATTCCATAAGTTTATAAGACACTTCATGGTGAGGATTAAAGCTCCCACATGACTAGAAATCAAGGGTGGAGACTAAAAGACCCTCTTTTCCTCTTTTGTCCCTTTATTATTTCATTTCCTCCTCTTTTTTTAGCACGTAATTTTTCCCCCTCTTATTCAAAATTCAGAAGCATGGGTAAAATGGAAAATTACACATTTCCAATCTTTTTTAGGGTCCACCACACACAAGGGGACACACAAACAACACTACGCCTGGTCCTCTCTCTCTCTCTCTCTCACTCTAGGGTTTGAAGATTTGAGTATACTCAGCATTTTTGTCCATATCTTCTATGGAACTCGTAAATCTATAAGATCTTACATGACCTATTATGCACCACGATCACTATTTTTTTCTAGGTTTGATTTACATTTGATTTAGTATCATGTTGTTCTTAAATCATTTAGTTTTTGTTTTAGGGTTGAATAGGGCATGTTTGGGCTTCAATTACTACGATTTTGATTTGTTTCAAATGGAGATTTTGATTTCTTTCAAATAAGAGCTTTTTTCATTTTTTGTTTCTTTATTGCATTTATGGAGATTTGTTTTTTTGTTGTTTAGTTTTGCAGATCTAAATTGAACTTTCAAATGGAGATTTGCAATACACCAGGTATACTTAAGTTTGAAGTTTTTTTTATTAGTTCCATTGAGTTAAATTAATTTCTATAAGTTGTAGTTAACATTAAATACTTGCTCAACTAGCACCTTTTGTTTTTCAAGAACTGATCATTGTTTTGTGTTAATTAACATGTAGAGTACATATTTGGTAGTTTTAGGGAATATGATTTCTCTATTCCCAAATAATATTTGGTACTTTTTCAGAATAGAAATTATATTCCGAAACAATGTTGAGGTGTGGAATTAAAATACTTGATTAGTATCTCAATTTGTATCTATGTTGTTGTTGATTCCCACTTGGGTTTTGAGTTTTGTGACTTTAAAATGCGCAGCTGATTGATTCGTTGGGCTGTTGAGCGGGATACATTTGAATCTATTATTATTTTTTGATTGAATGAGATACATTTGAATTTGTTTGTATGTGCGATACATTTTATCGAGAAAAGTGGATTTTTTGCCTATTGACTTAGGATTTCATTAATTCATTTGAGTGGTATGAATTATCTACCTTAGGGCTTTTGGGATTAAAAGGTTATGAATTTGATTAAGCATTACCACTGAATGACTAGGGCTTTAGTTTTATGTTTGGTTCAGAATTATATGGTTCAGCATTATCTTTGGTTCAGCGTTATATTTGGTTCAACATATATATATATATGGTTCAGCATTACATGTTCAACATTACGTGATTATGATCCAGTTTTAGTTATATGTTTTGGCATGTTTTGGAGGTCCAACTCTTATTTCTGTTCATTATGGTTAATTCTTCTGATTGTATTTTAACTGTTATTGTTCACAGTTACATACTCTGATTGTTCATGTGTGAACCTGAGCATAGGTACATGTTAAAATTGATTCATTTGAGTAGTTTAAATAACTTTTTTGGAGTTGAAGGATGTAGAACCCAAGCATAGGTATGTGTTAAAATTTATTCTCATTTTTCATTGTAGATATATAGCATTTTAGTAACTACTACAAATTAAATTTTTTTCTATCATTAGTAACTACTACAAGCTAAATCTTTACATATGTCACTAAGCAATTTCATTCATAACGAATTAAGAGATGTTTTGTTCTTCTTTAGATCTAACATTTGGGTTTCTCATCAAAAATTGTTTCGTTGTTCATTTATTCTTCTTACATTTCCCGTTTTTCATTTATTTCTTTCGTTGTTTTTATGTTTTGTTGTTTCCAAGTTTCATTGTTGATTCTATCTCTCCCCCACCATTCAAGGTATCCTAAAAGTTTAACCAAATATAATTAAAAATTGAATCAACATTTAATAATAAGTTTTGTGTACTTCTAAAGTTTGAAGCATTATGTATTCCATCACAAATGCATACTTCAATGAGGTTTTCATACTCATCGTGTTTTGTTGTGTGGTCCTTCGATAGTCATAGAAAATGATATTGGACTTGGTTTAGTATTTAGCTTTTATGCAGTAATTTTTAAACTTTGTTTCATATGCTTAGGATTCAATTAGTTAGTCCACTATGATTATAATTCCATTTGTATTAGGATGTAATTTTATTAACTCTATCTTGGACTTAACAAATATATATGGCCATGGTGACTAATTGTAAGTTAGATAAATAAATTGCAAAAGAAAATGTGATGGGATGTTGAATGATATGGTCTTTCTTTGGGAATTGTTTATTTATTTATTTTTTAACTATTTAATAATTCTTACTGTCAATTTTCTCCTTCTTGGAGGCAAATAAGAGTTTTACTTCCAACTTTAAAAGATGAGGATTGTTGATTTATACGGCCTTAGAGGTTCTTTTCCTTGGGGGAAATGTTTATAGAGAATAAAAGGTATATGATGTTTTAGATGTCTCTATCCTCATCAATCATTTGTTCTTTTCCTTGGGGGGAAATGTTTTCATTTGGACCACGTGCTTTGTCGACTATATACCTATGAAATGTCATAAACATCACATATTGGTGTGTTTTAGGGACATACACTAGAGGAAAATTATATTTGTTTCTCACAAATTGTCACTTTACTCAGCATTTTACCTTTATTCATATGTTTTGCACAGTTTATTCAATATCTAAACTTTAAATTTGCTGGTTTAAGCAGCCTATTAAAGACAACTGGGCATATGCCAACAATCAAAGAGAGGACACATCAGGTCTATATTGATTAACTTATTTTATTAGGATATTTTTATTTTCGGTGACAAAGATGGATACTGAAGAGCCATGCTAAAGGCAGTAGATATCCGTGTGGGACTTCTTTCTTTTGACAGCACTGCCACTCATTCTAATGTAGCTTCTCTCTTGGCCTGCCTGATGTTGGTTTTTAGTGATACATATTTTTATTAATTCAGCTGAACTATTCTTTAAACACATTTGATTTGTTTCATTGATCTGAACCCATTTGATTTGTTTGGTTTTGAAACATATTTGAATCGAATTGTGTTGTATGGGTTTGAATCGATTTTGAAATCCATTTGTAGAGATATTACTGTTTCAAAACCCATCTGAATCGATTTCGATAGACAGAAATATTGTTTTGAAACCCATTTGAAACAATTTTTGTGTTGTGTGGATTTCAAAAACCCATTTGTAGAGAGAATATTGCTTCAAAATCCATTTGATTTCAACCCATTTGATTTTGAAACCCATTTGTGTGGTGGTTTTGATATTCAGTTATCTTTTTTAAATGTTAAGAGATTTTTTTAATTTTTAATTCATTTTAAATTATATATATATATATATATATATATATATATATATATATATATATATATGGAAAGGATCAAGTGAGGTCCCAGTTTGAGGACCCCGAATGAGGACCATTTTTTTAAAATAGTAAAAAAAATATTTTTGGGCTGATTTTTTTTTTATGATTTTTAAACATTTCAATAAGGCCATAAAAAAATAATCATATCAAAATGATTTTTTTTTGCTATTTTAAAAAAATCAGTCAAACTTTGTCAGTTTTAAATCATTTTTAAGTTGTTAAAAACTGACAAAGTTTGACCGATTTTTTTAAAATAGTAAAAAAATTCATTTTGACTTGATTTTTTTTTATATGGACCTACTGAAATGTTTAAAAACTATATAAAACAAATTAGCTCAAAAATATTTTTTTTACTATTTTATCAAAATTGGTCCGCGCCAGCGATATGCAAACAGAGGTTCTCATGAGATCCGCTCTCTCTCTCTCTCTCTCAATATATATATATATATATATATATATAGTACTGCTCCTGTGCTGACCAGTCCGCATTTTAAGAGTGCGGACCGAACACGTGTCACCTGGCGGTGAGCGCAGTAAAGAGAGAAAGTGTGCCTACAATTTAGCCGATAATTTTTAGGTCACCGCCAGGTGACACGTGTCCAGTCCACACTCTTAAAATGCGGACAGGTGCGTACAAAAGCAGTACAATATATATATATATATATATATATATATATATATATATAATAATGCTCTTGTGCGGACTAGTCCGCATTTTAAGAATGCGGACCGGACATGTGTCACCTAACGGTGCGTCTAGAAATTATCGCCTAAATTATAGGCACACTCTCTCTCTCTTTTCTGGGCTCACCGCCAGGGGACATATGTCCGGTCCGCATTCTTAAAATGCGGACTAGTCCGCACAAGAGCAGGACTGTATATATATATATATATATATATATATATATATATATATATATATATATATATATAATTCAAGAATAATAAAGATTTATTATTTACTTAAGCTATTTTCTAAGATTTGTTTTTTGGGGAGGGGGAATGTGATTTTATTAACACCCAAAGACAAAAGCCCAAAAAAGATACAAATGTTTGCCCAAAACAAACAAAAACCCAAAGGCAATTTCTTAAAATATTTAATGCAATTTCTAGAAGTTTGAAATATTTGAAGAAGTTTTCAACTTTTTATAATGAAATATTTGAGCTGAAAATTAAATGGGGCATATACCAAATAGTTCCTTGAACTTATTTTAATACAAGTATTGTCTAGGTCTTTTTATTTTGCACTAAAAAGTCATTCACCATGACAAAAAGGCTTTACCATGCAGCTGGCGCGGACCTTTAAAGATAAGAGAATAAGGGACTTTTTGATACAAAATAAAAGGCTTGGACTAAATGTGTATTAAAAAATGTTTGAAGAACTTTTTGATATTTGATCCAAATAAAATTGTGTAATAAAATCTTAAAACATCCTGTTCAACAAATTGGAAATTAAAATATGAAGTTGTATTGTCCAGATTTGTGTTAAAAAACTTTAGGAAAAAAGGACGTCAAAAGAGCAAAGCAACAACAGGTAAAAATCGTGAAAGTAATCAATACATACAGTTCAACGCCAAGATTTGATTTTTCTTTTTTAATTGTTTTCGTCAACCACATAGTATAAAGTATAATTTAGATCTATTGACCCTCCTTTAATGAGGGAGGGTTAACAGTACACTCCATCTTCGCTAGTTTAAATTAAAGATAAACATAGAGTGTTGCCTATGCTTACCATTTCCCAAAATTTTGAACGTCAGAAATTCAATCAAAATTTATAAATTTCGTTTGCAATATACAATTTTCAAATCCAAAATTTTAAAATTTTTAAGCAAACATTTTGAGATTTCTTGTTTGATTGATTGATCAGAATTCATGCTAGCAATGATAGGGATTTGAAATTTAGCCACCATTTGTTCAACTTTATTTAAATTTGGTTGCCAAGAGCAATATAACTTTGACCTCAAAAGAGTTGTAAACACTCCTAAAGCCTCATTAAAACTGTCAAAAGTCGTGTATGAATTTTTTCTTGAGAATCTTAATTATTAGTTTTATAAGGGATGATTTAGTTATCTCATGTGCGTAGGTCAAACATGTGTCATTTTTTAAGAAATTAAGAAGAGTCGTCTATAGGAAGGTATGGAATTAATTACAATTATAAAAATACATTGTTGTGACAATTAAAACTTTTAAAATGTAAACTCAAAAAATTTAATAGGTTTTTTGGCTTTAGTCCCGTCTACAAAGATGTATTTAGCCTAATAGGCCATACCAGGTGGGGATAAAATTAATGGAAGTCATCTTCCTCGTTTGTCTTGCCCTAACAAGTGGGGATAAATTAAAAGTCATACTAATCCATTTTGGCCTAAAATGTGGTGCTGGACCAGTATTTTTATTAATTTTATGACGTCAATTACAATTCCGAAGTCATTTTTATTATCTTCCACATTTGTTTTGCCCTACCAAGTGGCGGACCAGGATTTTTATCCGGGGATGCAAGCATATAGATAGAGAGTAAGACTTTTATGCACTGAAAAAAAACTAACATCAAGAACGAAAACAAAAATCATACATGTAAGAGTAAGACTTTTTATGCATTCAAAGTTATAAAAACAAAGATCAATATGAATACCAATTAGATTAAAAAAAATTCAACCTGATTATTTTATATTATTTCAGTAAATAAATCACTTTTCAAAAAATAAAAATGTGGCATGAAATACAATAATTATTAGATTGAATTCCAAAAGTATGGCATATTTTGGTAACCATTTGGAGATATCTTTTTGACCAATATATCCAAATTCATGCTGAGGATGAAAAAAATAGGTTTGCCAATTCATGTTCTTTGTGGAATTTTGCTTTAATACCACACAACAAGAATCATTAAGACAAAAACAAACACAAATCGTGTTTTTTTACGTAACACAAACATAACTCTTTTAAATGGTTTTAAGAAAAAAATATAAAAAAAGGTTCCATTATTATTATTATTATTATTATTATAAGGATGTAGATGAAAAGTATAACTATTAGAATATTATTTTCGGGCTCGAATAATTTAAAATTAGAGTGTGCTTTTACATCTCAAGATTGAATTGCATCTCATTATGAGATTATATACTGTATTTATTTTTTGCTTGTTCATATTGAATGAGAGTTAAATTTAAGATTTAGAAGTAACACAAAAGGCTCTTGATGAATGCGTACACTAAAATTTCATTCCAATAATTTTGTTAGATGACACCCATATAAAATAGTTAATATAAATTGTATTTAACAATTTTTTTTTGTTTGACAAAGATGTCTTGGGAAGTTTGGACGCATCATACTAATCACTTGGAACAGTTCAGTCGGGGATCTCACAAGGAATTTAGAGACCCTAATCTTCAAAAACTTTGTTAAGAACTTTAATGATACTAGTGTTTCCTAGGCATTTTTCAGTGGGATCGAATTTGAAAATTATATCCATCTATTAAGGAAATTTTTGGACTCAATTAGATTAGGATCATATATCGAAACTTTAACACTCTAATCCTAATGGGTTCCGAGAAGTTCGGGATTCGGGATTAAATTCTATTTTTCTTTATGAATAAATATTAATTATATATTTTTTATAAATGTAATAATAATTTAAGATAATAAAATTGTTACATAAAAGATTATAAAAATATTTAATATGCAATTTTATATAAATTGTAATACTAACCCTGAGATGGTATAAGTAAAGGTCGAAGATTAATAATCTTAACTATATACTATTTCAAGAGTAAGATCAAATTCTTAGTGATTGGATAATCAATATCACCATCCAAAAAAGAAACTCAAGTGCTCTTTGAAGAAATTAAAGAAAAAGGGAAAAGAAAAGTGTTGTTTTCCATCCACATAGTTGGACTGATGAAGTAGGGAAGAATTTGTAATGTCTTCCACACGGCGAAATATACATTGGAAAAAACCAATTTTCCTTCTAGTAGGGAGGGATTACTTTCGTAATGGACCCCACCCACCATACACTAGGGACCAAACTTGACGAAATGTGATGCACTCAATTCAAAAATAGTTTGTAGTCATTGCTCACATCACAACATGATAAGATAACTCCACCACCACTGATGCCATGGTAAACCTTATTTAAACAACTCATCCTTTCACGTGAGTCCCTACCTAGTCAACCATATTAATTAATAATGTCTTGGCAAAAAAAAAAAGAAAAACATATTAATTAATGTTACTGTAGATCTTATAAAGATTTTACACAATTTATATTAAGATAAAAAGGATTAAAACTGTGAAGCTAAGTAAGAATGGCAACTTAATTTGTAAGTTTGAGTATTAGGAAAATTACCGCTGAAGGCTATGCCGGAGGTGGCGACAACGCAGGTCTGAATAACAGTATTCTCTTGCCTAGTGAAAGGCTGCTTCAACATACCAGACTTGTCAAGAAACTTTGTCCAGGTTTTGACAAAGAAAAAGCCCAACAGCCCCGCTGAGACATTGAGGGAAGGGATAATGCCGGTGGTGAGATTGAGCTTCATTACTATGAAGGTAAATAACACCCCCAGCACAAAACTCACCACAAAGGCCCTTACTGTTAACTGGCTCTGCCAGGATGGTACCTCTTTGGACTCAAATATCCTCTCTACTGACTCAAATTCATCTTCTCTCTTCTCCTTGTTGAGGTCTTCATCTGGTTCTGGCTGGACATTATTGTCTCCTCTTCGATTGCTGGCCATGGGTGGTTTCGGAAATGAGGATCTGGTGGCGTGGAGGGTTTATTTCTTTTTTAAGTTTGAATGGGATATTTATAGCGGCTCTTTATGGATTTGTTTGGGATTCGGGCGGTTGTCGTTATCGGCCTCTATTTGAACATCTAAAGAGAGTCAAGAGAGATATAAAGAGTGTAAATGGGGACGGATGTATTACATCCAGTGGAAAATTGGGTAGGCACAGCTGGAACCCAAAAGCACGTTTACACGGGCAGAGAAACTAAGTGCAATTTACAGTTGAGGTTTGAAATTATCCAATGTTATTGGTCCTCATTTTTCTCTAGTTCAGTTTAGAAAAGTCTTCCTTTAATTTGGGAGTTTGTTTATTTTCTTTGAACAAGTGTATTTAGTTCTATTACTAAAAATTTATTTGTACTCATCTTTTATCTCTGAAAACAGAAAGATTCTCGGCTATAAGACGGTGGGGAGAGATTTTGAATGGTTATAAAATTTATTACAATTTAAAAAATACATCGGAGAAAAGTCTAATAAAACTTTGAATATAGAACTAAATATATATATATATATCTATATATATATATATATATATTTTCTTTTTGGAGGCCATACCGCGTGCAGTATGAAGACTAGGGGTGGCAAAACGGGTTAACGGGTCGTGTTTTCACATGACTCGACACGACACGATAAGAAACTAGTGGATCCGGACATGTGTCATCTGGCGTGAGCCCAGAAAAGAGAGAGAGTGTGCCTATAATTTAGGCGATAATTTCTAAGCGCACCGTTATTTCTTTTTTAAGTTTGAATGTGATATTTATAGATTTGTTTGGGATTCGGGTGGTTTCAGCGGCTCTTTATGGATTTGTTTGGGATTCGGGGGGGTGTCATTATCGGCTTCGATGTGAACAGCTAGTTGCCTACTCAAAAATAAAATGTGAACAGCTAGAGTCAGTCAAGAGTGATATTAAATGCTCATAGGGTAAATGGGGAGGGATGTATATCGAGTGGAAAATTGGGTAGGCGCAGCTGGAACCCAAAAGTCCGTTTTATACGGGCAGAGAAACAAGTGCAAAATTGGTCCTGATTTTTCTCTAGTTCAGTTTAGAAAAGTCTTCCTTTAATTTGGGAGTTTGTTTATTTTCTTTGAACAAGTGTATTTAATTCTATTATTAAAAATTTATTTGTACTCATCTTTTATCTGTGAAAACAGAAAGATTCAGACGGTTGGGAGGGATTTTGGATGGGTATGGAATTTATGATAATTTAAGAAATAGATAAGAGGGAAGTCTAATAAAACTTTGAATATAGAACTAAATAAATAAAAAAACTATTTTCCTTTTTGGAGGCCATACCGCGTGCAACATGAAGATTAGGGGTGGCAAAACGGGTCAATGGGTCGTGTTTTTACATGACTCGACACGACACGATAAGAAATCAGTGGACCCGAACACGACACAACACAATAGCGTATTTTTTTTAACTCGAACACGACTCGTTAAAAACGCGACACGACGCGTTAAAAAACAACACGACACGATAACACGATAAGTAAATATGATTCGATTGGACACGATTAGAGTCAACCCAACACGACACAATTAGACCAGTTAGTGAGGAATTAAAAAATAGTGGGTCTAAATATTGGGTTGATAATGGGTCTAAATGAGGTTAATGGTGGGTCTACATAGGGTATATATCTTATCCTTAATTGGGTCACTATCGTGTCACTATCGGGACCTTATCCGGTCAATTTCGTGACAGGAATTGAACACGAACATGACAAGCCCCGATTGCAGGGCCAAAAACCCAGACTCGAACACGAAAGACCGTGTCAATTTCGTTTTGTTTCGTGTTATCGTTTCATTTCTTAAATTGCCACCCCTAATGAAGACTGCGAAAAGGTGGATTTCATAGAAACTTTGTCGAATACATATCCTCTAGTCCTTATATTGTGTTTAAAGAAATATAAAGCAATTCATCATTTAATTAAATTTGCTATATATATATATGCTCAAATGAGGTCCTTATATGAGGTCCGTAATAAGATAAAAGTAAGATCTTTAGCAATATTTTATTTTAGACCCCAATACCTTTAGAAAACAATTTTGCATTTTAAAGCTTTAAGACCTTAGAAATAAAAACTCCCCAAAATATATGCTTTTTCTTAGACCTAAACATTTTACTGTTTATACCGACTCTTCTTATGTAGTAAAATTCAGAGACTTAGACTTGTCCAAATCAAGGACTAATAGATTTATTAGATGGCAAAAATTGCTTAATGGTTATGACTTCTCTGTATACATATTAAGGGAAGTAAAAATACCATTCCAGACATCATATCAAGAGAACCAATGTTTGCTAACACTAATATAATTTCATGTTTTATGTTGCAAACAGAAGACCTAGACAACATGAGTTCCTCTGGAACAAATAGACTGAACAGAGAAGACGTTGCAGACTACCTTAGACGCATAAGACCAAATGCTGGTGCAACGCAAAGACAGACTCATATTCAAGACTCTCAAGAAAGACCAATCCTAGAGAACTTTGATGATATCTTGGTTCCTCCAGAAAAATCTAGACAAGAGATTATTGCTCAAAATAGACTCATTGAGAAAATATATTTTCCCCAATATAGACCCGATCAAAGATACTCAGACTTGATCAAATTTAGACGAAAATTTTCAGATGACGAAAATACTCTTATAAACGCCATATGGTGGAATGTGAAGAATAGGCTATGGATAGAGTTCAAACAAAATTTGGTAGCCATTGCTAGATTCATGAGGACTCAAGACTTGCAGTTACCCAACTCAGTGGTACTGCTATGCCTAGACCAAAGACTCAAACCTATGCTCAGACTCTTGGAGAATCCTCCAAATCTAGACCCACTGATAATTTTTGTTATCAGAAAAAAGACTTTTAAAACTAAGATTGTTATACCGTTTGGTCATAATAATCTTACATTATCAGAAGACTATAAGAAAGAATCTAATAGCATTATTGAACATTTCAATATGTTATTATCTGAGACTAATGGAGATGCCTTAACGATGAAAGGTTTCTTCAAAGACGTTCCAAAGATTTATCTTTCTGGGAAAGCAGAGATTGCCCAGATAACCTTAGCAGACTATGGGTTCATTGGACTCATCCAAATTAAGACTATAAAAGACTCTGTTTCTCTTGGAAAAATAGTCCATGAGTATGTTAAGAAGGTAGAAGACTTTCTTCCTCTATTTTATAGAATCTATCAGATTGCTCCAAGTTCCTGTAGAGGAATGAGAGTTGAAGGATTTAGACTTGTTAGATTTTCCAATTATATATTTGAAGATGTTGAGATTCTATCGGAAGATGAGACTAAAGATTTAATTGTTGATAAGTTCAAGCTCCAGATTGCTCAAGCCATGGAGACAATAGAAATCATGGAATTATTAGCAGGCGAAGACAGATGGTACACTGCCTACCACAAAGAAGACCTAATAATCCAAGTCGATGAGCCATTCAATGGAAGGCTCAAGAAAGAAGCCAAAGAATTGGTAGAAATAGCTTTGCCAGCTAGCTTTAGAATTTTGGGCCTCATTGACGAATTTTTCAATAATGCCCTCCTAGGCGAGGACAAGGCAGAAGAAGACACAGACACAAAAAATAAGGGCCCCTCGGTAGTGGATGAATTATTGAAGACGGAAGACTCATTTGCTTAGACTCTTCTTTATATAAAGCAAAAATATTCCTGCCCCACACGGGCCACCAGACTAATAAAAAGACGAAGACATTGGCTGTTTGATTCTCTTGCATTATCACAAGACGACAGACTTATGGGCCATGGCCATCAAACGGTCCCTTTCAGACATAGACCTACCAAAAGAAGACAATTTACTTTATGAAGAGATAAGTCTATAGACTTTAAATATTTATTTTTCTTCTTTAACCGGTTAGATTTTTGCCTCTAGTAGTAAGTCATATGTATGCTCCCTTGTGCTATAAAAGGGACGTGAAGGTTGTGTTGTAAGATATCAGTTGTTAGAGATCGAAGTTTGGAAGCTAGAAATAGTGTGTAAGGCTGTAGTAAGTAATATGTACATGAGTGAGTAAACCTCTCCTAGTTAGGGGAGAGAGGAGAGTTATATTTACTTATGCAATCCAATAAAAGTATTTTCTTTTCCAAAAATCTCTTATGTTAAGTTGTTATTATTTTCCAAATTCTCTCCAACTTTCTGTTCATAGAGGACTATTGTGTGGAACCTCTGTTATACTGGCGAACCATCGTCAGGTGCCGACTAGCCGTTAGCTAGGTGGGCGTTAGGCGTAAAAGCGTACAGGCAGGAAACGGGTTCAACGCCAAAATAGTGGATTAAGGTGCGACACATAACGAGAGAGTTGTAGGAGGCCGAGACAGGAGAAGAATAGTAGCAAGGCTAAAGAGAAGAAGAAAGGAAGATAAAGATATTGCAGACCAGAATGAAGGTATAACTCGAACCAAACCCTTAACTATTTTTACATATTATTGTTTTAAAAAGAATCTTGTATGAGCCTACAAATCACTAAAGAATTTTTAGAATTTGTTAATCAAACAAATTTAGACTTAACTAGAGAAATCCAAAATTGGACTCTTACAGACCCTAAAGATAAAGAACTTATAGAAACTGGTTTAACATATGCAGGTGGTACTTTCAAATATATAGACCAGGTCATTGAGTGGTTAGCACGAGAAGTACCTAGAATAGAAATAATTAGAACTGGGATCCAAGATCTCTTTAGACAAAAATTAAGAACTAAAGATTTTGCAGAAGAACTGTCAAGACCTGAAAAATATCAAGAATATACTAGGATACTTGAAGACAGTATAGACGTATTAAAATTATTAGACAAAAAAAGTTCGCTGAAATAAAGGCTATTTTAATTAGAGCCGGAGGAATCCGCCCTCTCCTTAAAAATATAGAGACAGCTGCCCCTAGAACATGCCGTAGATTTTTGTCATCTTATGGTTTTATAGATAACGATATAATTGATATTATTAATAAAATATATAAAGAAACTAGACAGATAAACCCACGATACCGTATAAGGTATTTAAGACTAGAGTATTTTCCATCAAAACCTCTTTCAATTTCTAGACTCCCTGAAGAAACTATTTATATAGATAATCCTCGCTATTCAGAACTCCAGTATGATAGTGATGGAAGAAGCTTGAGAAGTAGAAGTAGCCCTGAAAGTTCTACACTTAGACTTCCAGATTAACTAGGCTTTAGAATAAGCTTAAAAGACTTTAGAAATTATTGGCGTAGAAATTTATATTTCTTAAAAATATTAGAAAAAGACAAAGGCACATAAAAACAAGGTGGTCCCTAGGGAAGTTTTGGACTGTAGCTAGTCCGCATAATTAGTCCGCAAACTAGGTCCGCACTAGATCCACTCTCTCTCTCTCTCTCTCTCTCTCCCTCTCTCTCTCTCTCTCTCTCTCTCTCTCTATATATATATATATATATATATATATATATATATATATATATATATATATATATATATATATATATATATATATATATATATATATATATATATATATATATAATTGGAACAAACTAATAGCCCGTTTGGTTCTGTATTCTGAAACTCGATTTAAACGCTTTTAAATACAATTTTAAATATTAGTTTTTGTGTTTATAATTATTGGTGCACGTTTGGTAAACTTGTTTTTAAATACAATTTTTTGAAAATTTGACAAAACTGGCAAACATGTATTTTTATATTATACATATGTATGTGTGTGTGTGTGTATAAACACATACATAAAATTTTCATATATACATGATACATGAATGTAAATACACACACACACACATACATACATACATCATAAATTATATACATGTACATTTAATATAATATATTTTTATGTATATTTAATGAGGTATATTGGGGAGTTTATATATATATATATATATATATATATATATATATATATATATATATATATATATATATATACACACACAATAATATTGCATGTATAATTCATAATAAAATTATATACATACATGAATTGATAATATTTTTCAATACACATCTACTATATGTATATTTTATATTATTCCATACATTAATAATACATGTATACAACCATATATAAGCATCATGTATCTATTGATAATATTATTTAACATATGGATCTCAATATATTATATACGTAATTTTGTGTGCATGTATATATATATATATATATATATATATATATATATATATATATATATATAGAGAGAGAGAGAGAGAGAGAGAGAGAGAGAGAGCGGTTCTCATGCATACCCCAGTTTGCATACCGCTGGCGCGGACCAATTTTGATAAAATAGTAAAAAAAATATTTTTGATGTAATTTTTTTTTTATAGTTTCTAAACATTTCAATAGGACCATAAAAAAAAATTCAACTCAAAATGAATTTTTTTGCTATTTTAAAAAAATCGGTCAAACTTTGTCAGTTTTTAACAACTTAAAAGCAACTTAAAAACTCACAAAGTTTGACCGATTTTTTTAAAATAGCAAAAAAATTCATTTTGAGTTGAATTTTTTTGTATGGTCCTATTGAAATGTTTAGAAACTATAAAAAAAAAATCATCCCGAAATTATTTTTTTTACTATTTTAAAAAAATGGTCCGCACGGAGGGTATGCAAACTGGGTATGCATGAGATCCTTTCTGTATATATATATATATATATTATTTATAAGAATTACATAGATATTAATGTATTATGTATGTATATTATATATTAAGGTATAAATGCATTAAAATATTAAGAATGAATAATTATGAGTTGAAAAATAAAAAACATAAGTTATAAAACATCGTTTTGCTGTTTTCTAAAAAACTTGATTATAACACAGAAATATTATAATTCAATGTTTAAAAACAAATTGTCAAACACAAATGTTTATCAGAATTATATTTAAATACATAAAATATAATTATAGTTGCAAACCAAACATGCCTTAAATTCTCATAATTAAATAAAGATAACAATTATAATGACACTAACATACAATAATTTTTAGTATCATATATATATATATATATATATATATATATATATATATATATATATATATATATATATATATATATATATATATATATATATATATATGTGTGTGTGTGTGTGTGTGTGTGTGTGTGTGCGCGCGCTCGCATGTGTTGCAATTGATTTAAATATAATTTGTGTTCATTTCCTCGATCTGAATCACTGATAACATATTATAAAAATTAGTAACTCATATTTTAGTCTTTCAACAAATATTAGTATATCAATCTAACAAAATAATCTATGAATACACAATAAAATCCTAACCCCGATAATTTATCACACATATATGTGTTATCAATCTCACATAACACACTATGAATATACAACAAAAATCTAACCCTGATAATTTATTAACCCTCGATAATTTATCAAGCGTGATATATGTGTGTTTGTCTATGAAGCACGGACATGTTATACATGTTTCGACACACGACACGTGCTTAATCCAAAAAGTAGGATACGACACCCTATGATATATATATATATATATATATATATATATATATATATATATATATATATATATATATATATAATGAAATAAAATTGATTATTTTTTCATAATATTCATTATTAGAACATTCTTAACATGAAATTAAGAAAATGGACCATACAAAATAAAATTTAAACACACTTTGACATTAAGAATCATAAATAATGTAACCCTACGACCCAGATTTATGGATTATTCATAGTCAACCTGGTCTGACCTGAGCATTAGGTGTAAAGAACAACGAAACAACCTATATAATGTTGCTAATCCAGTTTTATTTTAATTAAAATTTTACTTGTTTAGCATGCGATTCCAGTTTCAAAATAAAATACGTGAGGGACGATGGGAACATTCGAAGTACTAATGTAAATAAAATAAAGTACTTGCCTGTATAACGCACTCAAAATACGAAGCCGCTTACAACTTACAGTAACAAAGCTAGGGTGTGAGCCTATGCTTAGTGGGAAATATACAAATGAAGCATAATATCGAACGGCCAAAAGGAGACCCAACACGTTATGCCTACGTGCACATGCAACTACATTGTACATACATACGTACATACATACATACATACATATACAAAATGCATGAAGAGGTTTTTAATTTCAAAAATCTTATTTATCCAGATTAATCGACCTTAATCTTATAGAGACTTAATTTACTCATCCTTAGCATTTTCTCACTTTATTTAACACACCCGGCTCAACACTTGAAATAACCTCATTTAATAGACCCGAAACATACCTTTACCGATGTCACCCTTTTTAATTTATCCAACACACTTTAGTATTTTCATTGAAACTCACCCTTTTAACACACGCGAAACCCGTGTTAGAAAATACTTATTTAATCTTCCAAAACTTTTTTACAATACATTCGTGTGTTAATTATGGGTTTAACCACTTAGATTTCTTAATCATTCATTTAACCACTCACTTTACCTTTTTTCCTTACTTTATGGACATTTATCAATTATACATTTACTTATCCATTTTAACCTTTACCGAAACATTTATTTATTCATTGAAGTTAGGTTGTATTGACACATGTTACCACACAACCCATTTCTTGACATGTTTCTTATTCCTTTATCTTTTCTCGAAATCTTCCAATACCGCATATTTTAACGGTCTCCACACCACCGACTATGTGCACCATATACTTTGGTCAGTGATTTTGGGCTTCACCCCAGGGCTCAGGGCCCTTCTTGTTTATCCCAGTGTCATTCGAGTTCCTTTGATTGTGTTTTAACATTTTACATATGTTCACATTATTCCATTTTTTTCTTTTTACCCGGTCGAAGCCAAAACCAAAACCCGGGGTTATATCCCAACTTGTGCTACACTTTGAAATTTTACTATTTCATGTCCTTTACACTTTAACCTCGATTTTATTCCAAAACTCATATTCCTTTAGTCCCACTTTGTGTAACAACTTTCCAACATTTTTATTTCATAAAAATATTCCACTTTAAGTAAAATTATCATTTTACCCATTTATTTTCAAAATCACCCTTTACTCCATTTCTATGAGTGTTAATTTCTCCAAAACACTATTAAGTCATACATACTAAGTTCTTAAGTGTTTTAACACATTAACACCCTTTTTAACCGTGGAGTAATATTGTTCTTATTTGGAAACACATTTACCTCTTTAATTCGTTTCAATTTTATAAATATTAATCTTTACAACATTACTAGTTATACACACTAACTTTCCCATGTTTGCCCATTAACACTTATTGAATAACTTTATTAACAATTTTTCAAACCACACATTTCTTTATTTTCTTTATTCAAGAAATCCATTTACAATCAAGACTACTTTCATAAGAAAATACAACTTCTTTCGTTTTACATGTAGTATTACACTTTATCCCTATCACATTCTTCACCCCTTTTTCACACTTTTAAAGACAAGAATTTCTACATTTCTTATTTCATGTTTAAGCCTAACAAAATCTTCTTTAAACTTGTTTATACACTTAATGCTAAAATACTACAGGTTTATGTGCATGAGAAGATGAATTTTAAATCTTATAGCCCTATTCCACAATAAGGCAAAAGCAAATTGGCAATCAACCCTAAAAGAAATAAATAAAATGAACGCAACACTTAATTAATCTACAAATAAATAAACACATTAAAAAATAAAATCAAATCCTAAAAGAAAAATTATTAAAACTGCAACCCAAAATGGGGTAAATGGTGGATTTAGGAAGCCAAAACAGCAAGCCAAATTAAAACAAGTCAAAACAGCAATCACTTGTTAAAGTTAACTTACCTTCAAAATGAATAGTGAGAGGAGGAGAAAGTCAAAATGGGGAGAGAAAATCGCGTGGTGTGGGAGTTACAGGAGAAATGGTGAGCAAGTCGAAGTTGGAGAAATGGATTTTGAGCGGCTGAGTTTAGGTTTAAGTTGGGTTTGAGTTTCTTTAACTTTCTATATTTAACCCTTAAAGTTTTTGAGTTTTTCAAAATTATCCAAAACTTACAAAAAAATAAAATAATATTCCTAGCCGGGGCAATTGCCAAACCCAGCCAAAGCCTATCTCCATCCTTGTATATATATATCATGCTAAAATTTTATTACTTTTTCAAATTTTTACTCGCCTGCCATTATCATCAAAACATAATAATTACGAGTATGAAAAGTTAATGACAAGCTTAGGGGCTACAGGAGTGGGAGACCTTATATTTAATTTTTAACAATAATTGCTCAAATAATCTTATTTTTTAGGTTTCTTATTTTTCCAAAATGGCAGCAAAGTCTGCCACAAACTGTAAAAGAAAGGAAGTTATGTCGAGATCATCACTCTAGTAAAAACACATGGTAAAATTAATAGAAGATCATGTGTTACCAAAGATAACACCTGTGCGATGTGAGAAAAAACTGATAATGGGTCAGCCTGTTAACTTCCTCATGGTCAAGCACGACCCCCCCCCCCCCCCCTTAACAGGCCAATGGTGAGGAAGGGATTTTTAGCCACCAACATTACCTTATGGCCTTTCTCAGATTTATAGGCATCACCCTTCTTGGAAGGCATTACGAATATTAAAGAAGAATGGGTCTTCTCCTTCTTATTTTTCTCTCAAAAAGGAGTCTGATACAGATATGGGGGCAGAAGGACTCTCAAACCCACTCATTTTGGAGATCTTGACCCCAAGGGAAATAGGCATCATAGCATCCTCATATACTAACATAATTCTTCTTTTGGGAGCCATTATTTCATCCTCAATAACGAAGATGGACTCAACGTTTAGAGATTCAAAAGAGGAGGAAGTAGAAGATTCCTCGCTTGTTGAAGAAAGGGTGACATCTGGAATTACATCTACTGGGTGAGCAGTAATGTTGCTTGTAGAGTTCTTGTAATAAGTATAAACAAAGGCATACCTTGGGTGATCACCACCTAAAATAAGTTGCCTCATTGGTCCCCAAGACACGAGCAACTCCTCTGTGTTAAAATGAGAGGGACAAAGTTCCTACTTCTTTGATCGAGATGGAAAAAAGAAAGAAAACGTCATCAGTAAAGATATTATCAAATAAATCTCAGAGATAGAGAAATAAATGTTAACTCATGTCACTTCCCCTCTTCGGTTATAGAAACATGCGATACCGCTTACCCTCAAGAAGAGGTGGATGTTGTTAATTTATGGAAATGAAACCTTGGTCCAAATAACCAGTATTGGAGTTAGGAAGGGTGATAACTAATAATCTATAAGCCTTCTTGCCTTTAGGTACAAACCCCCACCTGTTGTGGGTCACTAGGAATAATACTATTTTATATTTGGAATCCCTATTTTGATCCCATCCAACTCATTAATTCTATGGACTATGTTGACATTCTGCCATGTATTTGGGGAACATTGGGTATGAACCACCTCAAAGAACTCACAAAAATCCAAGAACAATTGATTTAGGGGAAATGATATTCCTCCCTCAGCCACTAAGAGGGTATGAATTCAATGACATCCTCAACAGAAGTACAGTTTGCAAGTATCGGGGAACATTTAATCATTAACCAAGAAGGAATTAAGTATATATTCCTAAACTCTCCCACAATCCTCTCACTAACAGAATAAACCGTTTTTATGAAGAGATGAAATTAAGGAAATGACTACTCAACATATATAGAGATGATCAGAAGAAGCTACAAAGCTTACGGTAGTCGTAAGAAAAACAGACACAGACAAAGAGAACTTACAGGCAAATAGTGAAGATAAAGGCTCAAGATGTTCTTTATTTAATAAAGAGAAGTGTGCAAACAGCTATGCATAGTTTTTTTTATTAAACAAAGAGCGAAATTTCCAGAGTCTAGTGGAATGGAACAAAGCCCAAGATCATTAATGCAATTGGCAGTTCATTATTAAACTTTGGACCAACGTACCCCTCATCGTGATCGATTAATTATAAAGCATGCCCCTGCAAAACCCCAACACTAAATTATCATGGGCAGACCAACCGTTTGGTCTAAGCAAGCATACAAAACTCTCTGACGGATAATTATGGGGTTTAAATCTTAACGACCCAAATCACTGCAGCCCAATTGGGCCCAAACTGAAATAAATAAGTGTATCACTAAAGTGTAAATTAATGCCAAGGAGGATAAGTATGGAGAGCTTCATCTTATTTCTAAAATATCATAAGAGATCAAAATAAATCAGGAAATAAGCCAACGCATAGCTAGGGTAAGTTAAACATAACTTAAACACCTCTATCGCTAAAATAAAACCCTCCCCCTGGGTAAAGGGGCATGCGACTTCTTGTAAAAGAATTTTAAAGAAGTAATACATAAAAAGATATACCCCGTGAATATAGGCAATTGCCCACATAAATCCTTTTTTATTGTGAGATTATTTTATTCCTTGTTTGGTTCCAATTGCTTAGATTCATTTATCATGATTATTTGCAATCACAACTTCGAAGACACATTTGGAGGCATTCATCTTTATCTTGTACTCTCTAATAATCTTAAAAGTGTTCATCATTTTTTTAATATGATCAGTCTTTTTTTACTCTTAACAAGCATGTTATTGATGTATACCTCAATAGTTGCACCAATTTGCTTATTACATAGCGTTGATAAGTTGGACCAATATTCTTCAGACTGAAGGACATCACTTTGTTTCACTAAAGCCCCAAGGTTGTGATGAATGAGGTCTTCTCTACGTGTGGAACAAATAATGGTATCTGATGATATCCCGATTTGAGAATGCGTGATATTGAAAAACTTCGCAAATTTCTAATTTGGCAAACTTATTAAATTTCAGCCCCTAAACATGCATCTAAAGTGCGTGTGTGTGTCTACCCATAAACAAATAAATCATGTAACACCAAGTTAAGGAAAAATCCCCGCAGGGCAAAACCTTTTATTTCACTATAAAGAGTAAATCGCAACTTACAAGATTTACAATGAAATACAGCAATGAATCCACACGCAGCGAACCCACATGAACCTCAGTCCAATCGGCAAAGGAAGAACCACAGCACTCCTCAATGACACGCAGTCATAACACTTCGTAGAGACTCCCTCGGTAATGACACGCAGCCCTCGGTTGCAAAGTTCTCTCCACAAAGATGAAAAATACACAAAGCTTGTGTTCTAGGGTTCCAAAAGATTCACAATGGTATGGCAATTTGTGTGAATCAAGGGTATGAATCAATGGACTCAAATACCATGAAGACTTAAGAGTTATGGAACTCAGAAAATTGTGTGTAAGTCTTATCAAACCACTTCCCCGTAGTGGGATTAAATAGAAATTCTTTGGCCGAGAAAATCTGATACACGATCTGTTTGATTCTATCCAGGGCGGACCGGTCCGGGCCTTAGGCGGATCGGTCCGATAGCGGACCGGTTCTTTTAATTTGAAGCTGATTCGGTTCGCATTCGGTTCGGGGCTCACTGGCTTCAAAGCGCACGGCGGATCGGTCCGGGGCGGTCCGGTCCGGGTCTCAGCGGATCGGTTCGTTTTAATTTCAGGCGGACCGGTCCGGCTGACTGGATTTCTGAATTCTTCCTTTCTTTTGATCTTCGGATTCCGTTGATGATGAATGGACTTTGAATCTTTGCAACGGTGTTACGGCTAATGACATATACAAGTATGTTGGACAAAAATGTCCTTACAAATCTCCCCCTATGTCTATGCCGGAACAAACATAAAAAATCCGAATTATTTATAATCACAATGCCTATACAAATCTACCCTTCCATGAACCCAAAAACTGAAAGAGGTACAAATGACTAAGGCTGCATCGTTTGTTCTTTGAATCTTCAGAAATCTCACCGCTTTTCTCATCAGGGTGTGCAATATGGGATTATCAAAAGATGTACCTACACACATGAGACAAAGAAAATACCAAGTGACGTATCGAGTTTGAAATGAGATAAACATAAGCATATATATCAATTTAAGATGATATTCTCAGAATTTCAAAACTCCCCCATAATCAGATAATTCATTCTCCCCCTTTTTATGATGTCCCCAAATAGACAAATGAGAGAAATAAATCAAGCAATCAAGTACCGGGGTGACAGAAGGCATAAAATCACACCATGAATGAACATAAAACAACCAAGTCGATGATAGCGTAAATGAAGAGGTGTGATCAAAATTCGATAGGAAAATCAAAGCATACAAACATGACATATGTGCACGATGAATATTGGATATTCCTAACGAATGAACTCAAATGCTTCCTTTGGTGTAAAAGATTGGAAATATAAGTCATTGACTATATCAAATCTACAAATCAAAGCTCAAAGTGATTTCTACACCAATAACGTCCAAAATGATTTTCATGCTTTTTCAGGACTTTCAAGGAAGTGCAAACCCGTTTTTCAATCTCCAATCAAACTCCCTCAGATTTATATTTTGAATAGAGGAATACTAAATTCTCAAACTTTGGAGAATTGGGTGAAACCTAAATGGCCCATATTTGGCATGAATTGCTTTTTATTGCCTTATCAATTTTTTTTTTCAGGCTCTTTTAACCTCTTAGGACCTCGGATATTAAAATTCCTCCATTTTTTAGGTCCATTTTAACGGTGGCTTTTGTGCAAAGGATAAGAATAAACTTTCGCAGCCCCTCCCCGTTATGAAAATATACACACAGTCTCACCAAAACGGTTTTTACATGCAATCCAATCTTGTCAAGTTTTATCGCATATTGTACATTGTATAGACAGAATTGAGATAGAAACACTCAAGCCAATATATGATAGACAAGTGCAATAATCAAAATAGCAGTGCATGTGTGTAATAAAGGATATAGGAGTCAAACATGTAGGAAGATATCACTAATTACATCTCAAAGACTCCGATCAATGTTAAGCACATGGATGAAATGATGTAGCCTCGCAAATCTCTAACAAACAGTCACATGGATATATGGAATGAAGTTGTGACTTGGCTATCTTGAATGCTCATCCAAAAAAAACTCTTTTTGTATTTTTCAAAAATTTTATCAAAATAAAATCTTTTTGGTATTTTCAAAATTTTTCAAAAAAAAATATATACACAAATGTTACATACTAGCAATAGGCAAATGATGACATTATGAAAAACATCCTATGCTAGTAAAAAAATCAAACCTCAATCATTAGGTGCGGAGGGGTTTTCCAAAGGTGGTGACAACTTATGAAAAACCTCCATCAAATCGTGTGAAGTTTTGACTAAAAACTTAACTTGCTCAGCTAGATGTGCAAACTCTCTCATGTAGTCTCCGGGAGCATGTAAAGTATCATGTGTGGGTGAATGTGTGCTAAAAACACGTGTAGAATAAAAACGTGACACATAACCCAACTTAAAACAAAATTCCTTAAGGTGACCTCTCCTCTTACAATGTGAACAAACATAAATAGGCCTGGGAACACCTCGCTCAAAATCTCTAGGACGCACTCTCCTAATAGGAATGGGGCACCTAGGTGGGTTAGGGTGAGACTTTCGTGAATCTAACACTAAAGTGGAAACCGACTCGAGTGCTAATTGGGAAGAAGAAGCACTGTCATGACTTATTCCTAATTTCTCACCTTTACCCTTAAGAACCACTTTTTCAACCTTCTTAGGTGCGTTCTCAAAATTGACTTTGACCTCCCGGGCACGTTCGAGATCACTCTCGAGTTGGGATACACGTGTCGTCAGACTAGACACCGTGTTGGTCAAATCAAACTTCTCCTTTCTCAAAACCTCTTTTTCTCTCTCCAAACTTAAAACTCGACGACCTAAATCTCGATTATACTTCTTTATTTTCAAGGTCTCGGTGTACAAATCTCTAAAAGATTTTTGGAGCTCACTTTCATCTCCACTCTCACTTTCACTTTCTCCCTCACTCGAAGAACATGAATCACTATTATCGCTCTCGTGTGCACTTTTGTGAGACAAACTGGGTGTGCTTACACGACTAGAAAAGGCGACAACCATCCCATGTCCTAAACCTTTATCCGACTCATCTCCCTCATCATCACTAAGTGTGGCAGGCATGGATACTTTCTTCCCTTTCTTTCTAAGCCAAGTAGGACACTCAAACGACTTATGTCCCTTACCCCCACATTCAAAACAGGTGATGTTCTCTAAATCTTCCTCACACTCCTCATCAGAGTCATTCCTCTCATCACTTTCTTTGGCCTTTCCTTTCCTTTTATTTTTCTCAAAAAAATTCTTTTTATTGGAAGAATTATTTCTTTTCATGTTGAGAAATTTTTTAAAGTTTTTCGCAAACAAGGCCATATTATCAAAATCAACATCTTCCTCAGAATCAGACTCACAAACATTTTCTTTCTTTTTCTTAAAATGAGTCTTTAAAGCAATACCATTATCCTTAGCCTTAATGGTTTTAGGAAACATGTCAATCTCATAGGTTTGAAGATCTCCTACAAGTTCTTCCAACTTAAGTGATTTTAGATTTCCCAAAGAGTTCAAAACAGTGAGTTTAGGAATAAAGCGTTTTGGAAGAGATCTCAAAATCTTTTTAACGACACGCGTGTTATCAATCACCTCACCCAAATTAAAACTAGTGTTAACAATGTCCGACAAACGTGCATAAAATTCATCAAAGCATTCGGACTCAGACATGGTGATAGTCTCAAATTGGGTGGCCAGATTTTGTAACTTAGACTCTTTAACAGCGTTCGTACTCTCATGTGTCAGTTTCAAAACATCCCAAGCCTCCTTAGACGTGGAGCACGTCATGATTCGGCGATACTCATCAGGAGTGATAGCACCAGAAATAGCACTCAGACCACGGGAGTTAAAATTGGACAACTTATAATCATCCTCAGTCCAGGCTGACACGGGTTTTAGAGAGGTGATGTTATTAACAGTGACCGTGGGAGGAGTCCAACCATTTTCGCAAAGCAACCAAACACGCTCGTCAATAGATTTTAAAATCGATTTCATACGAGCTTTCCAGTAAGCATAATTAGACCCGTCAAAAATAGGCATCTGATTTTATAAGTGCTCCATAGGAACAATTGCGATTTTTCACAAAACTGATTAAAAAAAAATCAATATCACACGATTTTGCGGAAAATAGGAATACGCAATAAATTAGCGCAACCCGCTCTGATACCAATTTGAGAATGCGTGATATTGAAAAACTTCGCAAATTTCTAATTTGGCAAACTTATTAAATTTCAGCCCCTAAACATGCATCTAAAGTGCGTGTGTGTGTCTACCCATAAACAACTAAATCATGTGACACCAAGTTAAGGAAAAATCCCCGCAGGGCAAAACCTTTTATTTCACTATAAAGAGTAAATCGCAACTTACAAGATTTACAATGAAATACCGCAATGAATTTACACGCAGCGAACCCACATGAACCTCAGTCCAATCGGCAAAGGAAGAACCGCAGCACTCCTCAATGACACGCAGTCATAACACTTCGTAGAGACTCCCTCGGCAATGACACGTAGCCCTCGGTTGCAAAGTTCTCTCCATAAAGATGAAAAATACACAAAGCTTGTGTTCTAGGGTTCCAAAAGATTCACAATGGTATGGCAATTTGTGTGAATCAAGGGTATGAATCAATGGACTCAAATACCATGAAGACTTAAGAGTTATGGAACTCAGAAAATCGTGTGTAAGTCTTATCAAACCACTTCCCCGTAGTGGGATTAAATAGAAATTCTTTGGCCGAGAAAATCTGATACACGATCTGTTTGATTCTATCCAGGGCGGACCGGTCCGGGCCTTAGGCGGATCGGTCCGATAGCGGACCGGTTCTTTTAATTTGAAGCTGATTCGGTTCGCATTCGGTTCGGGGCTCACTGGCTTCAAAGCACACGGCGGATCGGTCCGAGGCGGTCCGGTCCGGGTCTCAGAGGATCGGTTCGTTTTAATTTCAGGCGGACCGGTCCGGCTGACTGGATTTCTGAATTCTTCCTTTCTTTTGATCTTCGGATTCCGTTGATGATGAATGGACTTTGAATCTTTGCAACGCTGTTACGGCTAATGACATATATAAGTATGTTGGACAAAAATGTCCTTACACGATTAAGAATCCATCAAGCTCATATGCTGGTGGTTGGCTGTTGAGTCCACGAGTTTATTAATCTGGGGTAATAGAAAATTATCATTTGGACAACGCTCATTGAGTTCAGTGAAGTCTAAGCCCACACTCTAATTTCCACTATTCTTTCTTACCACAATGGTGTTAGATATTCAACATGATAATTGGACCTCCTTAATGATGCCGACTTGGAGAAGGTTTTTGATTTATCTTTCGAAATTTTTCACTTCAGTTGACACTAACTTGCTTATATTATATTTGATTGGTTAGATGGTTGGATTGAAATATAACTAATAATAAATAATATTTGGATTTATATCGGTGATATCGTAAGGTTTCCAAGTGAAGACATCAACGTTGGTCCTGAGAAAGTGAATGAGTTGCACTGCTTCTTCCTTGGAAAATTCTGATCCAATAAAAAAAAATCTTATTTGGTTGGGATGAATCTAGAGGAATAATGATTACTTCCTCCATTACTCGCTCCACGGGGGGCAGTATAGTTCCCTCAACCCTCGGTCGAATGCCCTCTGGTTAATACTTGGATTGATCCTCCTCCAAATCATCATTATTCTAACTCTTATTGGACTGATTCTTCTTTGGCTTGATAGATGCAACAAAGCCACTACGGGTTACCATCTGGTCCCTCTAATCTCCACAACTCCCCAGTCACTAAGAAACTTGAGTTTCTGGTGTAAGGATGAAGGGACGACTGTCATAGTGTGAAAATATACTCTCCCTAAATTGGCATTTTAAAGAGGTTTCGACTGGATGACATGGAATTCTAACTCATGATTGATCGATCCGACTTTAATAGGAGGTTTGATCTTTTCCAACGAGTCTTTGTATTTCGATTGAAATCGATATCTGCTCCTACTTTGGTGTATAAATATTAAATGATGTATAGATCTTAAATGGTTAAGAGGATCTTGAGCAGCAAGATGAGGTACATGACTTCTCACGAGCTGTCTCGATAAACAAATATCATTCTTAAGTCCAAATTAACTATTCGCAGGGTTAAGACCAAAATGTACTTATATGGCATGTTCACACCTATTAATTCTTCATCCGTAAACATGATTACTCATTACAAATATACATCTTTCTGTTACCTTTTATTGAGGACAAGCTTGGACACCTTCCCTTAGATGCAGACTGCAAACTTCAACCTTTACCCGAGTTTTTCACCAGAAGTGAAACATAGCTACAACGGAATAAATACCGCTTCTCAAATAAATCAATTTTAATTGTGTACCAACCAAACTAATTTTAATGAAACTCAAGTTTTAATTCAGTCCTATCACATGCATCTAAGTGATATGAAATCATAAAGCAATAAGCATGCAAAGGAAACCTAATAAAAGGATAGTCACAATATGAGGAAAAATCCCCACGGGGGCAAAACCTTTTATTCCACTATAATTGTAAATCACAACTAACACGGTTATAATGAAATAGATTTTTGACACACGAATACCCTCAGGTGTAGGTCGGAGTCGTCAGAAATGGAACAACCACAGCTACTCTACAAGAACACACAGTTCTATCTTCAACAAAGATCCACACGCAGTGAACCTCAATGACCGCAGTCTTTAACAATGAATCCACACGCAGCGAATCCACATGGACACATAGTCCAAATATCGGTGTAGGTTATCCTCCCTACAAGATTTAACTTCAACAAGATTTTATCTTGAGTTCCAAAACAATTCACACAAAAGTACTTGGGATTTTGTGAATTGTAAAACAAGATATTGAACTCTTAAAATGTTGAAGAATAAACAAAAACACTCAAAATCGTATTTTGTTTAAAACCAATGTTTTTCCACACGAAATTCAGTAACCTGACCCCTTTAAATATTAAAATTCAAGGCAGTGACGTGTTGAGGCAAAACACCTTCTCGTTCGAACGACAGACGACGTCGTTCGAGCGACACTCCATCTCGTTCGAACGAGATGTGACGTCGTTTGAACGACACTCACTGATCCTTTTAAAAAGTTTTAAATATTTAAATAACTTGGAATCCTTAAAAACCAAAACTGTTCACAAGATCAGGAGGCGTTTATTTAAAACTTTTTTGATAAAAATGTTTTTAAAAAATTAAAAAACATTTAAAATTATTTCAAAAACATTTTTCTTAAATAGAAAATTAATTTATCTTTTGCAAAATTATCCCAATACATTTAATGTAAAATGTAAATGGAACTTAAACACATTTTATCAAATTCATCCTTATTGGGCTTGAATGTTGAAGAAGCTTTGATATTCGGATTCGTCTCAATGCTTGAATGATCTTGAACGTTCTTCGACGTACGACATACTAAATTAATAACGGACATTTATAAAATCATGTCCTTACAAATCTACCCATACGTCTATGCCGGTACAAAATAAAAATATCCGAATTATCAAATCAAAATGCCTATAAAAATCTAATACCCTCACATGAACCAAAAAATGAAAAGATACTAAACATGTAAGACTAGAACTTTTCTTCAAAATCTTCAACATCAAATAGGATTTTCTCATCAGGGTGTGTATTCCAGTAATCATCAATTCTTCATACCTACACACATGAGACAAAGCAAATACCTTCGTGACGCATCGAGTTTGAAATGATATAAGAATAAATCAATCAATATAATCAAATCTCCCCCTTAATGCAAACTCCCCCATAAAATCATAATTCGTTCTCCCCCTTTTTATTTAACTAAAATAGACGAGGAAAAGAATAAGTCACATAAAACAAATCTGGGTGTCACGATGAACCAAGGTAAACAAACTAATTTCGAATTTTTCACATTTTTCATACAAAAAAGCAAAAAATGATGTTACAAAAAAAAAATCACACACCATGAATTTATAATGAGATAACCAAATCGGGGATATGGAATGAAAGTGTGTGAACAAATTCAATAGGTAATAAAACTCAATCAAGCATATGTGCACGATGCATATGTGTACTCCTAAGAATGAACATCAAAATCATCCTTAGGTGTAAAGTTGTTGAATTTAGATGATATCGACTAAATCAAATCAACAAATCAAAGCCTGAGTAATTTTCACACCAGTAACGTCCAAAACTTTTTAGTGTCGTTTCGAGAACTTTTTAAAGGACGTGCAAACCCATTGATTACTTTTCTACCAAACTCCCTCATATATAATAAAGCATTTTTTTTATATCTAATGAGATACTAAATTCTCAACTTAGAAAAAACCTATTGGCCCAAATTTTGGCATATTTCATGTTTTTATTGCCTTAATTTTTTTTAGCGGGTTCTTGTTGAATGGTGGCTTTCACGCAGAGTCAATTTTACACTCTCATAGCCCTTTTTCGTATCACGCATCATTTTTTTAAGATTAAATAAATTCCTCACGGGCAATGGTTTTTACATGCACTACCTTTATTACTCTCGTATTATTGCACTTGGTTCGTTCTAAGGATAAGATTGAGATGAAAACACTCAACTAACATATCATAATCAAACAAATCCATGAACGTGTGCAATAAAGGACAAATGAGTCAAACATGTAAGAAGTATCAACTAATAACATCTCAATGACTGTAAACATTGTAAAGCACATGGATGACATGATATATTGTGTCAAAACACTATCAAATTGTCACATGGATAAATGGAATGAAATTGTGACTTAGTCATCCTAAGTGTCCATTCATATATGGTGTAAAACAAAATACAAAACACTTTTTGACTTTTTTTGTTTTTCCCAAAAAAATGAAAATCTTTTTGAATTTTTCCAAAATTATTAAAAAAATAAAAACCATAAATACAATCATGGTACATACTAGAAATAGGCATAATATCGGCATGGGAAACATCCCATGCTAGCACACAATAATCACACAAATGAATCAATAATCTAAGTGGGTGTGATTAAATGAACAATGCAATATTAGCAATTAAGCATGAGAACTAAGAATAACTGCATATAAACTGTTCCAAAAGAAACCAGCAGTACCAATAATGTAAACAATGAACACATGGTAATGCAAACAGGGAAAAAACATTCTCCCGAGGTCGCTCGAACGAGACTGCATGTCGTTCGAACGACAAGGCATCTCGCAAGAAGTGCTTCGTGCGACATAAAATCTCGTTCGAACGAGATATCAAATTTTTACAATTTGCCTAAAATGTCATGCAGTGTTGCCCAGTGAAAAGATTTCCAGAAAAAGGATGCCAGAAAGATGCTGACAGATTCAAAGCAGTAGCAATTATAAGAAAAAAACAATTTAAACTACCCTAAAGTGAGTTATAACACTAGTACGAATATATCGTGAGGCATAACTAGCGTATGACAAATATCAACACAATCAACCAAAAGATCTCACATGGGGTGAATCACGGGCAAGAAAACGAGAGTTGTGAACAATTAGACCATATGCTTCTAAATCTGATTTCCTAACCCAAATCGATGTGTAACGAGGTGTGGGGTTTTTAGGAATCGGTGTGACTCCCTCTTTAAACTTCCTAGATCCAATCAAAAGTTTGTAACAGAGATGCCTAAGATGATCTTGCTTACCACAATGTGTGCAAGTGTAAACTAGGCGGTGCATGCTACCTAACGGTGGCCTTCTCCTCAAATTACTAGGTGGCGCTCTCCTCGAATTCCTAGGTGCCTCTCACATGATGTTCCTAGGTGCCTCTCCCTTGACAACCCTCGGTGTCTCTCTCTTAATAACCCTAGGTGCCTCTCTCCTAACAACCCTAAGAGGCTCTCTCACACGTGTGGGGTTGGCTTTGGGAATGGGTACAACACTCTCATCGAAGCCTATACCACCCCTATCCTCCTTAATTTGGACAATCCCTAAAATTTTATTCAATTTTTTTGACTAAGACTCCAAATCAAATTTTACCTTGCTTGATTCTCTAAAATTCTTCTCAAGATCACCTATCCTCGAGTCGAGTAAGCGTCTAGAATCTTCAAACTCTGAAAGTTCCTTTTTCATAGTCTCCATCAACCCTCTAAAGCTATCTTTCTCACCCTCGACGTACTCAAGCTTCTCTCTCAAAATTTTATCATGTGCCCTCAGGTCTTCAACTAAAACATCATCGTTTTTTAAGGAACTCTCTTTCAATTTCAAATTTTCGTTCTTTATTTTCAAAGCTTCAGCATAAATTTCATTGAAAGTCGATTGTAAATTTTGCTCATCTACACTTCTATCCTCACTCTCATCACCCTCACTCTCATCACTAATCACACGACTGGGAAGCTCTCGCTTAGAAGCATAACAAACTTCTTCTTCCGAATCGCTATCACTAAGGGTAGACATATGAGATGACGGTTTTTCCAATTTCTTCCTTAAATTTTTGGGCACTCATCTATAGTGTGACCAATTCCCTCACATCCCGAACACCTCTCAGAATCGTTTTCAATAGAAGATTTAAAACAGGAGTTCATATGAATTTTCCAGTTAGATTTTTTAAAAAGTTGACATTGAAAATCATCGAAACCTCCAAAAGTCATTTTTAAGAAATACAAGTGCGTTCAAAAATCAGGATCACGCGATAAATTAGTGTAACTCGCTCTGATCCCAATTTGAAAAATAGCTACAGCGGAATAAATGCGACTTCTCAAATAAATCAATTTTAATTGTGCGCCAACCAAACCAATTTCAATGAAACCCAAGTTTTTATTCAGTCCTAACACATGCATCAAAGTGATATGAAATCATAAAGCAATAAGCATGCAAAGGAAACCAAATATCAGGATAGTCACAATATGAGGAAAAATCCCCCACAGGGGAAAAACCTTTTAATCCACTATAATTGTAAATCATAACTTACACGGTTATAATGAAGTAGATTTTTGACACACGAATACCCTCAGGTGTCGGTCGGTGTCGTCAAAAATGGAATAAGCGTAGCTACTCTGCAAGAACACGCAGTTTTATCTTCAGCAAAGATCCACACGCAGTGAACCTCAATGACCGCAGTCTTCAGCAATGAATCCACATGCAACGAATCCACATGGACACGCAGTCCAAATATCGGTGTAGGTTATCCTCCCTATAAGAGTAAACTTCAATAAGATTGTATCTTGGGTTCCAAAACTATTCACACAAAAGTACTTGGGATTTTGTGAATTGTAAAACAAGAGATTGAACTCTTAAAATGTTAAAGAATAAACAAAATCACTCAAAATCATATTCTATTTAAAACCATTGTTTCTCCACACAAAATTCAATAGCTTGACACCCATTAAATATTAAAATTCAAGGTGGTGACGTGTCGAGGTAAAACACCTTCTCGTTCGAACGACAGATGACGTCATTCGAGCGACACTCCATCTCGTTCGAACGAGATGTGACGTCATTTGAACGACAGTCACTGATCCTTTTAAAAAGTTTTAAATATTTAAATAACTTGGAATCCTTAAAAACCAAAACTGTTCACAAGATCAGGAGACGTTTATTTAAAACTTTTATGATAAAAATGGTTTTGAAAAATTAAAAAACATTTAAAATTATTTCAAAAATCATTTTTCATAATTAGAAAATTATTTTATCTTTTGCAAAAATATCCCAATGTTTTTAATGTAAAATGTAAATGTAACTTAAACACATTTTACTAAATTCATCCTTGCTGGGCTTGAATGTTGAAGAAGCTTTGATATTCGGATCCGTCTCGATGCTTGAATGATCTTGAACGTTCTTTGACGGTGTATCGGTATACGACATACTAAATTGATTACGAACATTTATAAAATCATATCCTTATAAGAAATTTGTGAAGGATCGATATAGTCGTAAATGGCTATAACCATTCCTGAAGGTGAGAATTCATCATTTTTCTTTAGTGTTGTATTTACTTTGGTTAAGGACTTAGTCTTGGTTGTATCAATATACTCCTTAAGATTCCCGACTTAAACGATATCTTCTAAATATTCGTCGAACACAATACAATTCTTTGTGAGGTGTCCGTGGTGTTTGTGATAAGTGCATCTGAGGAGATTGATTTATTTGTAGTTCGTATCACTGTCCATCTTGGTCAACTTCTTGAATTATGACTTATCCTTGATCTACATGATTAACTTGTAGATACACTCCTTGAAGAAGGTATCCATTGCCTAGAAACTACATTCGTTGTTTGTGGCTTGGAACGTGTAATACCCCGTATTTTTATGGCTTTTAAATTAGAAATTTATTTAAATGTAATTGAGATAAATTAATTTAATATTAATTCGAAAATTTATTTAAAAATTTACTAACGTGATGAGAGTTAGTAATTATGATGAATTTATTGAATATTACCTAATGAGTAAAGTAATATGTAGAATTGAATTTATTAAAATTTTCACGAGTGAATAATATGAAAATTATGAAAATTAAGTCGAGACGCGCCTGTGTCGTATCGAGACTATATTATTATTATAAAAAGTGAATAAATTATAAGTCGCTCGTATGGTCATTTTGAGTGCGCCAACGTATCCAGAAGGGTCGAGATAGTCAAAAAATTATAACCGGGTATTTAGTTTGGGTCTCGGGGCATTTTTAGGCCGAACCGACACCCCGAGAGGGAGATTTAGTCATTTCCAAATTAGGCGTTAGTTAAATGACGAAAATTGGGAATTAATATTAGATATTAAGAGAGTACTCTAGGGTTAACATTCTCAAAAGTCTAGAACGGCAGTGAGAGGAAGAAAGGAGAAAAGTCTTCCAAGAATCCAAGGCCAAGAACCAACCCAATTGCACCACTACCCCCACCAAAACGTAGATCGGAGCGAGGGGATCAAGCCTATACCTGTCAACTTCGTGGAACGAGACCTTCGATCTTAAGGCAAGTATCTATCTTGCTATTTTTCTAGTTGATATTTCACCCATGTTAGAATAGGATTGTTATATATATGTTTTATTGAAGAATTTCATGAACTAGGAGATTTGAATAACATGTTTTAGGAGTAATACATGTAATATGGAAGCCTTGTCACATGTATAGGATTACCCATGAAATTATAATGTTTTAGAAGAAAGAAATCAGGAAAAAGAGTTAGAATGTTGGAAAATTTTGATGAAACTATGGTTCTTGACAAATATGGTGAATTGTCTCTTTAATCCTATATCTTTGATGAATTCGTACATGCTTTACGTAGGAAATCATGTAGGTAGGTATATTAAATCAGTGGTATACTTTTTTGGGAGTTTTGGAATCATTAATGGCGTTTTGGAGGAATTTCTTGGATGAAACCCGTAGATTGGATTAACAGATCCTGGGCAAGAACTGTTCGATCGATCGATCGACTCAAGAATGTCAATCGATCGATCGACCCCTCCTGGAAACTGAATGTTTTTCCTCTTTTGTTTTAATTCAGATAAAATGCGTTGGAACCCTTGAATATTATTTAAAGAATATAATGGGTTCTGAAGAGGACCAATAGGGTCTAAGTAGATTCCGTTGAATGAAATTATATGTGGGATATAACCGTAGGTTAACGGGGGGTTTGACACATATTGGAAATCGTTCGCACGTTAGCTACGAAATTGAGAGGTTCATAAATGACTTAGACCAGTATGTTAAAAAGGGTGTACCTACTGAATTGAACTTTAGGAAGAGAGAATACTTTGAGGGACGATAAGTAATTACAAAATGATTATAATTGAGAATAAAATGAGATGAGTTCTTTATGCGTAAAAATTGGGTAAAATTGTATTACGTACTGTTAAAATATTATTATGGGTCGTGGGCGAACCTAATTGAAAAATGAGAATATTTATATAAATGACCAAGTGCATGTGTATATATTTATATTAAATTTGTGTATAATCATACCCGCACTACTTGTTATCACAGAGGTTGCCGCGCTGGGACAGTCTTATCTCGATGGGACCTTTATGGGGGGGATATTTACTTGTATCCTGAAACATAGGATTCCTTGGTACAAGCTATCTGAGAATGATAGTCATACGATCCTAAGAGACGCGAGGAGTATGTGCTGACCTCTTAGTGACTGGGAACTATGCTTCGCCCCCATTATGTGTGTATTGTGTTAATACAGTTTGAGAGTGATTCCGAACTAGTATTTCCCTTTGTACGAGAGATACGGGGATTTGATAGCAGAGTATGCCAGCACCATAGATTTTATGTGGGGTGCCGATAGTACATATATATATTATATAAGTGATTAATATATATACGTATATATGGAATTTTTCTATTGTGCGTGTAAGTAGATACGTATTATATAATTGCTCCATAAATATAGTAAGTGCTCGGGAACGTTACTATAATATTGAGAAATACATAATAGACGTAAGTAATCGTTAAGAGACTAATCTTTAAACTAAAATCAGTCTTGTGACTTCTTGAAATAAAATTTATGGTAGATAAGTTAGATAGACTTATGAGGCATTTAGTAGTACGGTAGGCGTGCACACTAGATGAGAGGTGAGAATTCTCAAGAGAGTGTCGCATACTAACATGGTTGTTATATTAGCCGATAAGCATTTTAAATACTTGTTAAACTAATTTTAAAACTGTTTTACACTCGGGTTCTGACCCGTTTCTTGACATTTTTCTCTCTCTTGTATATATATGTATGTATTACAGGTGCCCAGCCACAGGGGTGTCAGGCGTAGGTTCTTTGGATTGGATGTGCTGCAGCTTATGTGGGTGTTGCACGCCCTTGCTCTAGACGACCTCTTCCTTGATTCAGCTCTTGAATTAAAACTTCATATCTAGGGCATGTGTTGACCAATTCCCTAGTTCAGTTTAGACTTATTAGAGATTTTGCATTTATTTCTGTTTTCAGTATTCAGTACTCATTGGGAGTTAATTCTTGTCATGATGATTTCACTTATGGTTATTTGACTTGGTTTGGTTAATCTAGTTGGTTTAATTCTGTTGGGTTGATTGCCATCCTTAGCATTTATGTGATTCTTAAACTGATTTACATTTAAACAAAAATTTTCGCGTTGGGATTTAATAAATGGAATAAGACTTTAAATTTTGTTGACACTTAGCTTAATTATTTAGGGTGTTTAAATTGGAAATATTTGATTTGCGACAGTGATGCTAAGAATGAACCAACCGTTCACCTTGATTTTAACATAATAAAGGACTCTTCACCCGGTATTTAATTAGGTGGGGTGTCACAGAACGCCCCTTGTCGGCGTCATTTCGCGACCATTTCTTCGTTGGAGAGGGCTGATTTCCTCTCTTAGAGGGCTTCTTTAAGTAATTATTATCCTATTGCTTAGAACTCTAGTCAGACATAACCTCTATAATGAGGAGCTCATCCTTTACCTTGTCGTAATTTTCAATACGCATTATGAGATCATTCATAGTTATTGCCGAATTATTGGTGAATGACTGGTAGAGATCGTTTGATTTATAAAGCCTGAAATTGAAGGATAAAATGGCTAGTTGCCCGTTGTTGTTATAGTTCTTGTTGAACAACTCCAAGTAGCATTGTGCGTAGTATCTGTGGTACTCTCTTTTATTCTTTTTGAGAATGATCAGTGAATCAACCTTCTTGACTGCATTCCTACTAGTGATGAAGCGAGTCATAAACTGACCAATTAACTCCCTGAATGAGGAGATCGACTTGGGGAGTACTTATCAAACCACTTGTGATCGATCTCTCCCATACACTGCACCAAAAACAGCAATTTGGCACACCTTAATATTAAAAATCTGGCACAGTTTAAAACTGTACCAAATTTTGGCACAGTTTAATGACAATCTGGTACACTTTAAAATAGTGCCAAAATTTGGCACTGTTTAAAGGTGTGCTAAAATTGAGTACACTTTCACTAAAATATAAAATGACCTAAAAAAATAAATTTCACTCAGTTTCCTATCCCGCTCTCTCATCCCTTTCTTTCCCAAACCTTCCCGCTCATCTCTTTGGTACACCTCCGCTCAACTCTCTATCTCTGTCTCTCATTGTTGTTGTGCTTTGGTACATCGCCGCTCAGCTCTCCCCCTCTCTCTCATTGTTGCTCCTCTCTCTCTCTCTCTCTCTCTCTCTCTCTCTCTCTCTCTCTCGGTGCTCAGCTCTATCACCCATATTTTCAGGTAATTTTCTATCACCCATATTTTAAAAGAATCTTTTTTAACCGAAGTCTTTACAAATACAACCTAAAAAGATGCCTCTCTTTTCTTGTTGATAAATATTGTTGTTTAGTATGTGCAATCCGCAATTTGGTCAACGGTACTCGGGATTTGCTCTACAAAGGTATTCACAATCTACCAAAGTTAGGGTTAAAAGTATTTTTGGAAAGGTATTAAATTTGATCCTTGAATTTAGGTTCTGTGATTTGATCCTAGATTTGCATTTTTAGTGTTTTATATATACATTTTTAAATATTTATTTGGTTTTTTGAATGTATGATTTTTCATTACAAATTGAATGTTGGTAATGAAAAAAGACTAATCATTGATTTTTGGATGGAGCTTGGAATCTTTTAGTGGTAATCTATATTTTTATGTTCGTACCCTACTATTTAAAATGCATATTAATTCTAATTCGTATAGATTATGGATTTTAAGAAAATTTAAGTGCTAAACATTCAATAATAATGTAAAAAAACAAATTTAAATAGTAAGAAGACACCCCCACCAATTAACTGATAAATGAGATTTTGTGTTGAAAATTTAAGAAAAAGTAACTTTCCCCACACATAGTTATTTAAGGTGCAAGGCGCATTAAGGCATCAATGTCTCCTTAGAGCCTAGGCACAAGGCGAGGCGCGTGCCCAATCAAAGTGAGGTGCACATTATACAAGACATGCAAAAATTGTATATCTATAATAATAAGATTATTTTATAATCTAAAATTGGAAATATAGCATAAATTACTAGTATTCAAGGTCATGAAGAGACACATAAGATGATATATCTATTATACCATAGGAAAAAACACATATAATCAAATTTAGAAATTTATTTAATCATCGAATAATCAACAAAAGCAAAGATATTAATATATTTAAAACAAATGAATCAATCGGAGATGCCATAATGTTGGAATTTTTTTTGTTCCTTTTGCCTAATTAGTGACTAGTGAGAATGATACACTTTCATCAAAACTTATGCTTGACTTTGGTTAGTTTTGGGGTGGGAAATAATTCAATTCTCCATAATTAATTGAAAAATACGTAATGTCAACATATTAATTGATCCATACTTGTATTGGGGGCATCTTGTAAAATTTTTTAACAAGGCTTAAGCACACGTTAAGCCTGGAGCCTAGGTACAAATGGCACTCACCTTATTGAAGGTTCCTTGCCTGAAGTGAGGCGAGGCTCCATTGCTGCACCTTAGTGAGCCTGGAGCCTAGGAGCACACCTAGGCGCGCCTTTAGAAACTATGTCCATACATACCTAGTCCATTGGCAATTAAAGAATAAATTGTGGGTCTCTCATCATTAGACTCACAAAGCAAGCATTTGGGGTCCACCTCTTGGATTTTCTTAACGAGGTTCAACTTAGTAGGGAGAACATCTAATATGACCCTCTATAGAATGAAATTATGTTTGGGCATCCCTCTATAATCCCACACCATTATAGCCCAAATAACATTTTACGTTTAGGGAGAAGTTTCATCTTTTTTTAATGACTTAAGAATTAAACAAAGAGTTCAACACTTCCATAATGGTGACAAATAACATTGGGGGGGTGGGATCTCCTTGTCTCAACACTCTCTTGCATTTAAAATACCTTACGGGTGAGCCATTGATAATGAGAGAGTTGATAGGAGTAGTGATGCATGTAAAACTCCACTCTACAAAGGTGTTATGATATCCTACCTTCTTTATAATAGTTGTAATGATTCACCAATTAACACTATTGTATGCCTTTTAGAGGTCCACTTTCAAAGAACATCTTGGGATAATATTACACCTTTGATAATTCCTCAAAATCTCATGAGTGAGCACAACCTTATCAAGAATAGGTCTAATTTTGAGTCCGAGTAGCAGGTAATTTCTCCTTTTTCAGGCTGTTGGTAGAGGTTTCCACTAATCACAGTGTTTTCCTCACTCAATTCCTTGTTTTCCCTTTCTTCATATCTTTCATCTAGGATGCAAAATTCTTGACTGATCTTTAAATCATCATTCTTCTCTTGATTATCCTTGTTCACTTGGACTGTTATCTCTCACGCTGCTAAAAAATGCAACAACTTTTAGGATTAAAAGAATCATCTTTAGAAACTGTTGAAAACCCTCATGATCTCATTAAATAGTTGCATTTGCTTGAGTTTACACAGTACATATATTAAGTTTGCACATTACCATTTGATACAGAGAGTTTACATAAAATTATGATGTTATTTATATATCCACTGCATAACTTCACCTTCACGGTTTCTGTCACACCCCAAACCCAATATCCATAGTAATCACTTGTTATTAAAATAATTGGATCATAATCTCGAGCCCATTGGAAAATATACTTCATTTATCAATATTTTTCTGCACAATGTGCATAATGAACATAATATTATTTTTATACCATAAAATTCAATATCAGAGTCATAATTAAGCGGACATACAATATTGTGATTAACTATGATCAACTCAATCCATACTAAATCAATATATACAATGTGTGAGTATATTAAAATTCTTCAGTGTGACAACGATAAAATCCCTATTTTTAAACCCCAGCTCTCTCCAACGGTGCAACTCTCAAAGTTACCGGTCATATGGTATCCTAGCTGGCAGCGTACGAACCTGAAATTGTTAAAATATAAACCGTAAGCAGTAAGCTTAGTGAGGTACTCCTTCCCTGCAACAGAATAACAAATCTATATAGAATATGTGGATATAAAATCCGAATAATCCTTCCCATTGGCAATAACAAATCATGGATCATAAGATCCAAATAATTCTGCCCATTGGCAATAACAAATCCTAGATCATAAAATCCAAATAATTCTGCCCATTGGAAATAACAAATCCTAGATCATAAGACCCAAATAATTCTGCCCATTGGCGATAACAAATCCTGGATTATAAGACCCAAACAAATCCTGGATATTTTAATATCCAAATAAATCCTGAATACCGAAGTATTCAAACCAATCCTGGGTCATGAGACCCCAAATAAATCCTGGATATTTTAATATCCAAACAAATCCTGAATACCGAAGTATTCAAACAAATCCTGCTCTTAGAGCTATATTCATATTTATATATGAAACAAATCATAAGTACACTCACCTCGACAGTTTAACTGGCTTTTCCCTTGCCTTTATCCGGTATTTGTTCAATCAGATCTTCTTACCTTCCTATAATTCTTACAATATTGGTATCATCATAATAATATTAATAATCCAAAGAATGATTTAATCATAATTCAATCCATAAGCATCACATGATTCAATTCAAATCATTTATCACAAGTGAAGTTCCACCCAAATCCATGTTAATATATTAAACATATCCAAATCATAGACCAAATATAAATTCATTTATTCTTGGTAATTCAATCCTTGTCTTATTAGTATTCCAATACAAAAGACGGTAGATCATTTCAAGTCTCCTAGAGCAAGATATACCCATTTCTTTATCACATAGCAAATCTACCCTATAGGCTCTTTTATCGTTCATTCAACTTCTAGGAATTTCCATAATTTTTCTACATCATAAATTTATATGATATTTAATACAACATCAGTAAACATATTGAACAATACAATATTAAAATTTCATAATTTTCAGAGTTCATTTGCTATGTCAAGCAGATCATCGAACACATGGCGAGCATACTTTCACCCTTAGGGAAGATAAAATACCCGAACTTCAAACTCTCACCAAAGACTCATTTTTTGGTATTTTCTCATGATTTTCGGATATGTCATACATATATGAGTCCAGGTTAATCTCCAATTGGAATCAATCAATTCCAGTAAGTACACAAAAATATATGTAAGTTTGAATAAACAAGGTTCCTAAACAAAATCATTTCAAGGGTTTACACATTCAAGTTTGCTTAAACTTGCATCTATCCATAAGTACACATCAAGACATGGAAATTCAGTAAAAAAATGATTATTTCAATCATTTAAATAAGTAATACAAAAAAATAAACAAGATTTATGGATGGAAATACCTTAGGGGCCTTTACGTAATTTTTCTATGAATTTTTCTTCAATTTCTCCTCACACTTTCTTCCTAAACTTCAAAACTCTCTTTCATTAGGTTAAAACTCTTCCATGGCTGAAATATGCTGAAGTAAGAGCTTAATTCAAGGGTTTTAAGTCGGCATAAGTCCACCCCCTCTTGGTCCAATCAAAATATAACATGTGGCATTACATAAAACAAAATATCATTTAAGGCTAAATGACTACTTTACCCCCTGTTCGTAAAAAGACAATATCTTCCCACTCGGATGTCCGTTCGATGAATAGTTTGTTTTGTTATAAACCTAACTCATATATACACAAATATCTAGTTTACACCTCATGTTCATTGTTATGTCATAAAGGTCAAAACTAGCCTCCAATAGGAACATTCCTACCGAAAACTTTAAAATTTCACATTTGTAACTAATTCGATATTTCAAGCATTATAAAGGTAGGATTAAACTAAACATAATTAGTTACATTATATATATACTAATAACATATTATTCATATCACATAAGCTAATCATGATTTAAACATGATTTATCATAATTATATTCGGGTTGTCACAATTCTCCCCCCGTTAGGAAATTTCGTCCCCGAAATTGACATACCTTGGTTGTCTGAATCAAACAAATACGGATAACGCATCTTCATGATATCCTCACTCTCCCATGTATCTTCTTCCATGGAATGCCTTCTCCACATAACCTTCACAAGTGGGATCACTTTTGATCTCAATATTTGTTCTTTCCTATCGACGATTGCAAGTGGTTCTTCCACATAGCTCAAATCTTCTTTCAACGCAATAGGTTGTTCCACCAATACATGTGAAGGATCTGCTACATACTTTCTTAACATAGAAACATGAAAAACATCATGTAATCGAGCTAACTCTGGTGGTAACGCTAACTTGTAGGCAACCATCCCGACTTTCTCAAGGATTTCATAAGGTCCAATGTAGCGTGGACTTAATTTCCCTTTCTTTCCAACCTCATAACTCCTTTTCATGGATATATCCGAAGAAACACATAATCCCCTTTCTGGAATTCCAAATATTTTCGTCGTTTATCCACATAACTTTTTTGTCTGCTTTGAGCTGTTCTCATTCTATCTTGAATAATCTTCACTCTTTCAGTGGTGACTTCAATCAATTTTGGACCCTCTATCTTCCTTTCACCAACTTCACCCCAACATATCGGTGTACAACATCGTCTATCGTACAATGCTTCATATGGAGCCATACCAATAGTAGACTAAAAACTATTATTATATGCAAATTCTATCAAAGGCAAATATTCATCCCAATTACCTTTGAAATCAAGCACACAAGCTCTAAGCATATCTTCCAAAATCTGTATTGTCCTTTCAGACTGCCCATCTGTCTGAGGATGAAAAGCCGTACTAAACTTCAAGTTAGTACCCATAGCATACTGCAAGCTATCCCAAAATCTGGATGTAAAAGTAGGGTCCCTATCTGAAACAATCGATACCGGTGCTCCATGCAATCGAATAATTTCATTAACATACAATGTAGCATACCTATCAACTGTATACGTAGTCTTGACTGCTAGAAAATGAGAAGACTTGGTCAATCTTTCCACCACTACCCAAATCGAATCTGACCCCTTTTGAGATCGAGGAAGCCCAACTACAAAATCCATCGTTACATGATCCCATTTCCATTCCGGTATTGGTAATGGCTGAAACAGACTAGTAGGTTTCTGATGCTCAACTTTCACTTGCTGACATATAAGGCACCTAGCAACAAAATCAGCTATTTCCTTCTTTATATTATTTCACCAATAATGCTCTTTTAAATCCCTATACATTTTAGTACTTCCGGGATGCATAGTATAAAAGGAATTATGAGCCTCATCTAAAATTTCCTCTTTCAATCCACCCACATTAAGCACACATAATCGTTTCTAATATAATAAAGTGCCATTATTCACAATACAAAAATCTTCAGACTTACCATCTCGGACATCTTGCCATTTTTTCTCAAGAAAAGGATCTTGGCTTTGCAAATCACGTATACGGGTAGCTAACAAAGGCCTCACGCTTACATGAGCAAAGAACCTGTCCCCATCGGATAGCTTCAATTCTACTCCCATCAATCTCAACTCCATGATGTGGGAAACTCTAGCACACCGAATACAAGATAACCTGCCCGAAGCCTTTCTACTCAGAGCATCTGCAACTGCATTTGCCTTCCCTGGGTGGTAGTGAATTTTACAATCATAATCTTTAATTAACTCCATCCACCGCCTCTGCCTCAAATTCAACTCTTTATGAGTAAATAAATACTTAAGGCTTTGATGGTCAGTAAAAATTTCACATACCTCACTATATAGATAATGACGCCACAATTTCAAATCAAACACAATAGCAGCAAGTTCCATATTATGTGTAGGATAATTATGTTCATGTGTACGCAACTGCCTAGAAGCATAAGCAATAACTCTATCATGCTGCATAAAAACACAACCCAACCCTTGGTGTGAAGCATCAGTATAAATAACAAAACCATCTCCACCATGTGGAATAGTAAGAACAGGTGCAGTTACCAACCTCTTTTTCAATTCGTCAAAACTATTTTTGCAATCAGAATTCCATTCAAACTTAACATCTTTCCAGGTTAATTTAGTCATCGGCAAGGCTATTGAAGAAAATCCCTTAATAAACCTTCTATAATACCCAGCTAAACCCAGAAAACTCCTCACCTCAGTCACATTATTGGGCCTCTCCCAATTTACAATAGCTTCCAACTTCTTGGGATCAACACATATACCATCTCCAGAAATAACATGGCCTAAAAATACAACTTTTGATAGCCAAAATTCACATTTGATAAACTTAGCATACAATTGCTTATCTTTCAACACATTCAAAATAGTTCGGAGATGCTTTTTATGTTCAACCATATCACATGAATAAATCAGAATGTCATCAATAAAAACTATCACAAATGAATCAACAAAAGGATGCAGTACCCGGTTCATAAGATCCATAAATACTGCTAAAGCATTAGTCACCCCAAAAGGCATCACCAGAAATTCAAAATGACCATACCGAGTACGAAAAGCAGTTTTAGAAATATCACTCTCTTTGACCCTCAATTGATGATAACCCGATCGTAAGTCTATTTTTGAAAACACTTTAGCACCCTGTAACTGATCAAACAAATCATCTATACGAGGTAAAGGGTATTTGTTCTTAATTGTAGCTTTATTCAGTTGCCTATAATCATTACACAAACGCATGGTACCATCTTTCTTCTTCACAAATAATACTGGTGCACCCCATGGAGATACACTAGGCTGTATGAACCCCCTATCAAGTAAATCCTGTAACTAAATCTTGAGTTCTTTCAACTCAGCCGGTGCCATTCTATACAGTGCCATATAAATAGGTGTTGTCCTCGGTGTTAATTCAATACTAAATTCAACTTCTATTTCTGGAGGTAACCCTGGCAACTCACTAGGAAACACTTCAGGAAAATCCCGTACAATAGGAACATCGACTAATTGTAAAGACCCCTTACTAGTGTCAAGAACATATGCCATAAAACCCTCACAACCCTTACTCAATAATTTCCTCGTCTGAATAGCAGAAATGATGCAACTGGGAACAATTTTTCTTTCCCCCACAAATTTAAATTCAGGCTCACCAGGCATATTAAAAATAACTTCCTTACAGAAACAATCCATAGATGCATGATATTTAGATAACCAATCCATTCTCAGAATTATATCAAAATCAGAAATATCCAATGGAAGTAAATCTATAACTGTATCTCTAGACCCCACAGTCAAAACACAATCACGAAAATCATATTCAACTACAACCATATCCCCCATAGGCATATAAATACCCAACCCCACATCTAAATGAGTACATGGTCTATTCAGGTATACAACAAAAGCATAGGACACAAAAGAATGTGTGGAACCAAGATCCATCAAAATATAAGTACTTCTATCAGTAACAGAAAGTGTACATGTCACCACATCTGGAGTAATCTGAGCTTCTTTCATCGTAAAGACTCGTCCACCTGGCCTGGAACCACTAGCTTGTCCTCTACCCATACTTTTCGCTCCACTGCCTGGAGGTAACACTCTACTTGCTGCTTCACTAGGTGTTGTTGGAGTCTCTGCCAACTGCGGACAATTCTTCTAAACATGCCCCACTTTATGAAAATGGTAGCATTCCACTCCCTTAAGCTTAGGACACTCATATTTATAATGCCCTTCCTCTTTACAAAAGAAACATGTAACACCTCTTGTTGATACCAAATTTAGTTTGCTGACATGGCTCAATTGAGTGAAGACACATGGCAATCTACGTGGCAACAACAAACACTTCCGAGGAACTCAGACGCTCCGAGTAACCATACTACAACGAGGAACACTGCTTCCCCGAGGAACTCAGACGCTCCGACCAACGAGGAACTTTTGAGTACCGAGGAACTTTTGAGTGCCGAGCAGTTTAGGCGGTCCGAGCTGCACCTCGAACAAAGCATTAATAGCAGGATAACCAACAGTTTGACTATTCATTAAATGCTTATCATTCAGATGTATACACTTAAGGGGCATTGAATGTATAACCCTTTCACATATACAGCATTGAATGTATTACCTTTTCACATTACAGCCTTAGGGCTATAAATACATTGTATCATCCTCATTGGAAGGGGACCGGAATTTCTTGATCAAACTTGTAATAGAGAATTCCCAAACAGACATCAATAACAGAAACAGTGGACGTAGGCCATTCTTATAAGGCTGAACCACTTTAAAACTTCTTTGTCTCATTTATTTTATCTGTGATTAAATAATTAGATATAATCTAATTTTTTACATCAACAGATTGGCGCCGTCTGTGGGAAACGACTGTTAGTATCGTTTTTCACCAAAAACAATTCATCACCAATGGCTGATAATCCCGAATCCAGCAATCGAAACGCTGGAAATCCCCCGAATCCATCTGCTGCGCCAACCGTTCTAGATCTGGCTAGAATAATGACAAATCTGGCCCAGGGCCAGACAGCCATGCAAGAAACTATGCGACAACTGATACGAATCCTTCATGGCGGTGCATCAACCCATTCAGGACAACGCAATGTTCAAAGAAACACACGTCTGCTTCCTTCACGTACTGGGCATACAGCTTCATATCGTGCTGAGGAATCTGATGATTTCTCTTATCAACCTGGGCAAACTTCATCAGTACGAGCCATAGATACTGAACAACGTATCACTCTCTCCCCAGAAAGGACCAGTGCATTGGAAAGATTAAGTAGGGTTTCTCCTTTCGATCGATTAGGCCCTAAGAGGAACAAAAGTCCTCCTAAGCCTGCGTCGAGGAGCTTTCGACGATCAACAGACTTAAGGGAAGGATCTGCCCAGTCGCGACCAGCTGCTCGTCAAGATAGATCCCAGGAAGCCACATCAACGCGATCAATTGTTCGAACCAGCAGGCCCGAGGAAGGAAATGACGCATGGAAAGGCTCTATTCAGAGGCTAGAGGATAGATTAGGGGAAATGGCTAAAGCCAAGAACCCTCTACAATGAACTTTTGTTCGAGGAACACCTTTTGTCCATGCTATTATGGATTTTCCCACACTGTCAAAGTTCAAAGCACCTGTTGTGACCCCCAAATATGATGGAAAGACCGATCATGTCCTTCATATAGAACAATACCAAGCTGCAGTCGACATCTATGCTGTTCCAGATGAGATGAGATGCAGAGTATTCTCGGGAACCCTTACCAGGTCTGCTCAAATATGGTACAATAATCTTCCTCGGGGTAAGATCTCAACTTTCTTTCAACTGGCCAAGTTATTCATTGGAAATTTCTGTTTTGGGGCAAAGCCAGTTAAACGAGTAGCACATTTGTTAAGTGTTAGGCAAAAAGCTGGTGAGAGTACCAGAGATTATATAACTCGTTTTAATAACGAGAAACTCGAAGTCATTGATTATGAGGAGAAGACAGCGATCACTGCCTTGATGAGTGGGCTGTTGCCCAACAAGTTGTATTATACTATGGCCAAAGATCCACCCACAACCATGTTAGATCTAATGGGAAAAGCGTCCAAGATTATGAATGCCGAGGAAGCTATGGCTGCGAAGAAGAATATGGATGCCAAAGAAACCAAGGTGGAAGTTGACAAAGCTAAGAAAAAAGAGCATAAAAAAATGGTGGTGACAAACAATCCAAAAATAGGTCGTCATGGGAGGTATTAAGGAAATTTGATAATTATACTCCTTTGAAGAAAGACATCAACCATGTTCTAGAGGAAATCAAGAACAACGAGGAATTAAACTGGCCAGGGAAAATGAAGGCAGGCCCTGACAGGAGGAATAAGGCAAAATATTGCGAGTTTCATAAAGATCATGGCCATATGACCAAAAATTGCATAGCTCTTCAGAATGAGATTGAAACACTCATCAAACGAGGAAAACTGGCAAAGTATGTTGATCGTGGAAATGAAAGAAGAAACAACGACCGAACAAGAGAGAGGTCTAGATCTCCTCGTCGTGCAGAGGAGAACAAGAAAAGAGACCGTGAAGTTGATCTAGAAGACGACCCCGATCTTCCCAAGAGACCAAGGTAGCCAGAACGAGAGGTATTTTCAATACGCTTTGGGTCATTTGACTGTAATGTTATTACAGGTGGAGATGCAGGAGGAGGAGACCTTACTACAGAGAGAAAAGCTTACCTATGTGAGGCTCAAGCTTGCTCATACATTCAACGAATAAATCTGGCCGAGGAGGATCGCCCGAGAAAGGTAAACAAAGAGAAATTGGTCATTGGTTTTTCAAAGAACGATCTCGCAGGTGTCCTATATCCACATGATGACCCATTGGTGATCAAAATGAGGATGAAAGAAGTGATGATTTCAAGAGTACTGGTAGACAATGGTAGCTTGACAGACATCATGTTCTACTCGTGCTTCGACAGTTTAAATCTAAAGTTATCTCAACTGGAGCCTTATCACAGACCCCTCCTCGGTTTTGCTGGCGAGAAAGTTTTTCCACTTGGGACGATCAAGTTGGATATATTCATTGGTACATGGCCTGTATGTCGAACAGAAAGAATACGCTTCTTCGTGATGGATAAGAATGTTCAGTCATCCTACAACATCATCATGGGAAGGGTCGGATTAAAGAAGTTCGAGGCGGTACCATCAACAGTACATCAGTGCTTAAAATTTCTAATAAATTTTGGAGTAGGAGTTGTGAAGGGTGATCAAAAAGTAGCTCGGGAATGTTATTATTCATCTGCCGAGCAATAGGAATTGGAGGAATCAAGGAAAAAGACTACTACCTATCAAGTGGATGAAGGTACAGAAATCGAAACACTGGATCCTAGAGATTAATCGCAACTCGTGAAAGGTCAGGTGGTGGAAGCTACAGAAAACATCATTCTGGACGACGACCACCCTGAACGAACAACTCAAATAGGTTCGTCGTTGGAAGCCTCACTAAAATAGGAATTGATAACTTTCCTAAGAAGCAGAATACAAACTTTTGCTTGGAGTCATGAGGATATGCCCGGAATAGACCCAAATTTCTTATGTCACGAGCTCAATGTGAATAAAGAGATCAAGCCAATGAAGCAGAGAAGAAGAGTGTTCATCCCCGAGAAGAACCAAGCTATACAGGAGGAAGTCGAGAAGCTCCAGAAAGCTTGTTTTATTGAAGATGTTAAATATCCAGACTGGTTAGCCAATGTGGTGATGGTAAAGAATAAAAACAACAAATGGAGGATGTGTGTAGACTTCACCGACCTCAACAAAGCATGTTCAAAGGATCACTTTCCGCTGCCCCGAATTGATCAACTAGTGGATGCTACCTCGGGACACGAGCTCCTAAGCTACATGGACGCTTATTCTGGCTACAATCAGATTAAAATGAAACCTGAAGACAGGGAGAGTACTTCTTTCATTACCCCTAGGGGAACTTATTGTTATAATGTTATGCCTTTTGGTTTGAAAAATGCAGGTGCGACATATCAGCGGCTGATGAACAAGGTCTTTGCTGAACAAATCAGTTGTAATATGGAAGTCTATGTTGACGATATGCTGACAAAGAGAAAGAAAGTTGCCGATCATCTAGTTGACTTAGGCCAGACCTTTGATCAACTGAATAAATATCAAATGAAGCTGAACCCGACGAAGTGCATATTTGGAGTACGAGAAGGCATGTTTCTCGGGTACATTGTCAATCAACGAGTCATTGAAGCAAATCCTGAAAAGATCAAAGCTCTATTAGGGCTGCGATCTCCAACGACGAAGAAAGAAGTACAGAGTCTCACAGGACGAGTAGCAGCACTCAACATATTTGTATCGCGAGCAACTGATAGATGTTTCCCATTCTTCAAAATGATCCGAAAGAATTTTGAGTGTAATGATGAATGTGAGAAGGCATTTCAAGACTTGAAGAAATATCTGGGAGCACCTCCACTGTTGTCCAGGCCGGTGATGGGAGAAAAATTGTACTTGTATCTAGTAGTATCGGAGAATGCAGTTAGCTCGGCGTTGATCAGAGTGGAGAATGGAGTGCAAAAACCAATTGACTACACAAGTAAGGCCTTTCGAGGAGCAGATATCAGATATCCAAAACTGGAAAAGTTAGCACTGGCGCTGATTGAGGCGAGTAGGAGAATGAGGCCATACTTCCAGGCTCATACTATAGTCGTATATACTGATATGCCGTTGAGGCAAGCCCTTCATAAACCAGAAAAATCAGGAAGATTGATATACTGGGAAATAGAGCTTGGTGAATATGATATAATTTATGAACCCATGTCATCGCTTAAAGGGCAAGCAGTAGCAGATTTTATAGCAGAGTTCACTTATCCTGATGTCCCCGAGGAGCAAAAGCTGCTCACCGATCAACCTGTGGATGTTACAGGATCATCAAACATAAGCTCAAACCAACTTAGGTTGGTAAAAGGGCAATTGGATGTTACAGGATCATCAAATTCGAGCCCAGACCAACTTAGGTTGGTAAAAGGGCAAGAAAAGATTATCGACGGAGAGCAAGAAATATCAGGGGAGGGAGAAAGGAAGCAACAAATATTTCACCGAGGAACTCTGTCAGATCAGAAATTTAAAGACGAGTTACCTATATGGAGGCTATATGTAGATGGCTCATCTTGCACAACAGGCTGTGGGGCAGGGATCATTTTGAACAGCTCGAACGAGGTCGACATGGAATACGCCCTACGATTCCAATTCAAAGCTTCCAATAATGAGGCTGAGTATGAGGCCATGATTGCAGGTCTTAATTTAGCAAAAATTATGGAGGCACAGCAGGTTATTGTCTTCAGTGATTCTCAATTGATCGTAAATTAAATGTTGGGAATATATGCAGCCAAAGGAGAATTAATGATCAAGTATCATGCAAAGGTGATGGATTTGGTATCAGAATTTGCTGCTATTCAGCTGGTCAGAATACCGAGAATGGAGAATGTAAGAGCAAACGCCCTAGCTCGATTAGCATCAGCTACTCGTACCGAGCTACGAAGAACAATCCCAATTGAAGTTTTAGCTGGTCGGAGTATAGATGAAGATCTAATGACGAATTTTATTACCCTTGATTTAGGACCATCTTGGATGGATCGCATCAGGGCATATATTGAGGAGGGAGAATTACTAATTGACAAGCTCGCAGCCAAGAAATTGAAGTTTAAAGCTGCTCGGTATGTATTAACTAACGGTATTCTATATAGACGAGGAATTATGGCAGGTTTGCAAAGATGTGTACATCCCTCCGAGGTGAAAGAATTTATTAAAGAGATCCATGAAGGTACCTATGGAGCCCATGTAGCAGGTCGGACGCTTTTGCAAAGGGTGATGACGCAGGGATACTACTGGCCAACGATGAGGGCTGATTGTATAGCCTATGCCAAGAAATGTGACAAGTGCCAGCGCTTTTCCTCCATCCGAAGAACTCCACAAGTATTGTTGACACCCATCACTTCCCCTTAGCCATTTGCCATGTGGGGAATAGATTTGGTCGGGCCACTGCCAACGACCAGAGGAAGGTTCAAATACCTCGTCGTCGCAGTGGATTATTTTACTAAGTGGGTAGAAGCCGAGCCTCTTGTCGACATGACGTATGAGAAGGTATATCAATTTATTTGGAAAAATATCATTTGTAGATATAGTCTTCCGTATGCATTCATTACCGACCATGGAACACAATTTGATAATGAGGAGTTCGCTGCCTATTACCATCAGTCCAATATCTTGAAGATCCACTCGGCACCAGGACATCCCCAAAGAAACGGACAGACTGAAGTGACGAACAGAACACTGCTAAATGGCTTGAAGAAAAGACTAAGTGACGCAAAAGCAAACTGGATCAACGAGTTACAGTCAGTACTGTGGGATTATCGTACTACTCCCCGAGCAGCAACTAGAGAATCACCATATATGCTGGCGTTTGGAAGTGAAGCTGTTATACCCGCCGACTTGGGTCTCCCAACACACAGAGTATTGAATTTCAATTTCCCTGTCAGCGACTTAATGAGAAGATTGGATTTAGACATGCTCGAGGAAGTTAAAGAAGAAGCAGCCATCAGGAATGCTGCATACCAACAACGAACAGCTTTGTTCTAAAATAAGAGGGTGAAGAAGTGCGACCTGAAAGAATGAGACTATGTGCTAAAGAAAGTGATTCAAAAGCACAACAAATTGGAGGCAAACTGGCATGGACCATACCGAGTTACAGAAGTTGTTCGACCAGGAACTTACCGAATAGCAACTTTAAAGGGGGAGGACTTTAAGAATGCATGGAACGCAGAGCACCTGCGCAAGTATTATCAGTGATGTATATTCTCATGTAAAGCAGTTCCGTCAGTATGGATAAAATGAAGATATTCTGCCAAATTCTCTCATTTTATTGAAAGTTTTTCGGGGAATACTAGTGCTACACACTACTCGGCAAAACTCGGACTGCTCAAATTTATTCTCGAAAACGCCAACTAAGGTTGGTCGGGAAACTCGAAAACGCCAACTAAGGTTGGTCGGGAAACAAATGTATTCCTAAAAATGCCAACTTATGTTGGTTGGGAAGTAAATGTATTCCTACGGGAAGTAAAACTATTCCTAAAAATGCCAACTTATGGTGGTTAGGAAATGTATTCCTAAAAATGCCAACTTATGTTGGTTAGGAAGTAAATTTATTCCTACGGGAAGTAAAACTATTCCTAAAAATGCCAACTTATGTTGGTTAGGAAATGTATTCCTAAAAGTTAGGAAGTAAATGTATTCCTACGGGAAGTAAAACTATTCCTAAAAATGCCAACTTATGTTGGTTAGGAAATGTATTCCTAAAAATGCCAACTTATGTTGGTTAGGAAGTAAATGTATTCCTACGGGAAGTAAAACTATTCCTAAAAATGCCAACTTATGTTGGTTAGGAAATGTATTCCTAAAAATGCCAACTTATGTTGGTTAGGAAGTAAATGTATTCCTACAGGAAGTAAAACTATTCCTAAAAATGCCAACTTATGTTGGTTAGGAAGTAAATATATTCTCGAAAATGCCAACTAAGGTTGGTTGGGAGGAAAAAGTGCCAAAGTTGCTCGTTAAGAAAAAATCCACTAACTATGGCTGGTCGGGAATAAAAACCCACTAACTGTAGTTGGTCGAAAAGGAGAATTTTACCGACCTTGGTTGGTTGGAAACATTTTATGAATACGAGAAAGTGATCGAGCAAAATTTTTGATACTCATAACTTTTTAAATTACTACTAAGTTGGTCGAGAAACAAAACATCATTTTTGTCAAATGATTACCACAAATTCAAACTAGTCGACAATAAGTTAATCGACAAATAACACAATGTTGTTATCTTTTTTAACAGATATACATGCACAGATGTAAAGTGTTACATGACAATGACAGTCAAGTTTTGTAAATAAAATTATTTCATTGAATGTAGAACAAAATACATTAAGAATGAAATGTATACTAACTATTACATCAATATTCCTATTCTATGGGTTTCTTCCCCTCTGCTTTTGAAACAGGTTCCTCGCCAGCAGGTGGATCATTTAAAGCAAGAGGAGAATTTATGAAGTTAAGATCTTTTAACATCCTGATATTCATCACAGATGGTCGATCTAGTAGATGCTCGGGACGAGATATCTCGACATTGGAATGGAGATTGTAATCCCAGAGGTATTTGGAAATCAGACATCGAGGGATGGCCCGAGCAGGGATCCAACTCATATCAAGCTTGAATGGTGGTACTGGTAGGTCAAGCAGCCCAGGATTATGGTAATCCCACAGGTAATGACCCTGTTCCAGTTGCAGCACACCTAAGGCATTCAACCATCCTTATTTGTAGCCCTCATTATTTGCATTCTGGATACGATCGTCCAAGGGGTAGAGAGCCTCGTTGTAGCCAGCCATCCAGAACTCCCTGGGCTGCTTGTGGAATTGATATGTCAATCTTTCCAGTTGCTCGTGGAGATTTTTTATGAAGAGTTCTTTATTCTCCAATATAGATTTCTGTGCAGAAAGTTGCTCGTCCAGACTCCTGACCTTCTTAGACAGCTCAGATAATGTCTGATTCTTTGCCATCAGTTGGAAGGCCTGGTTCTCTAGAGCAGATTGAGTCCTCTGTTCTTCGACAGAAACCCGAGCAGCTCTTGCTCATCCGCGAGGAGCTCTTGCTAGTCCCCGAGAAGATGTAGAAGGGCCATCTCTCTTCAAGGTCTCCAATTCGTCCCTCAGGTTGGTGTTTTCAACTTCCAAGAAAGAGAATCCCTCGTCGTTCACAGGGACCAAAGCATTTGAGGTGGAGGCAACAGATTTTAATTGAGATACTTCTCTTTGCAAGTTGTTATTTTCTTGCTCCAACAACTCGGCGTTTCGCCTGTGCTCCTCAACCTCGGCTTTCAAAGTTCTTTCCCTCGCATCGTAAGCAGCAAAATGCTTCTCGTATCCCTTGTCGGCAATGATTTACTGATACTTCTTCTCGTACCCCTCATGCAAAAGGGCAGTGGATTCCTTATATTGTTGCTGAAGGTCTTCAAGAATGCCTTGGAGATCCTCAATCATATCATAATAAGCTACATTATTGGCCACTGCACGATCAAGCAGACACTTCAAATATTGGTAGGCTTCAATTGCCTGGTCCGAAGCATCTTGGCCGAGGATGTCGACGATTTGTGCTGCACTCAGATCTGTGTGACCAGCCTTAAAATACTCATTGCATTATCGTAACAGCTTTGTATCATGAGCAGACAATAATTCCATCCTGGCCAGAAACTAGTAGAGGAAGAAAAAGCAATAATCAATAAGAGCACAAACAGAGCATGAAGAAGAGAAACAACAGTATGCATAAACAAAAGTTTAAATTTTATTACATTACAAAGGTCAGAAGTACAAGGTTTAGAGTTATATTTTCAGTTACATTTGATAAAGAAAAATATAGAGAGAAACCCGAACAACTCTACACCTTTTCCTTGTCTCCCAAAACTTTCTCGGGAGGCTGGGATGAGGAGGTAGGTCGCTCGGAGGGAACAAAAAGTTGCTCGGGGAGAGCTGGCAGTTGCTCGGATGAAGTAGCGAGTTGCTAAAGTTCCTCGTTAGTAGGTTGGATGGTTGGGGGATGAGAAACTTGATCTCCCATCACCATGGAAGACTCTTCGGAGGTAGCTTCGTCCTCTTCTTCGTCTTCAGGAGTTGGAGGGGGACCAGGGATGTGTCGCTGAAAGAGTTCAGAATTTTCATCAACCTTCATCACCCATCTCTAAAGTATTTGAGGCTGCCATATTCTACTTGCGACATCATGGCAGCCAAGCCTTTGTTCCACCCTTTATCCTAGCCAGCGCTGAAAGATTTCTTCACAGCCAATTTCCTCTTTGTCTTCTCCGAGGAAAGCTTCTCATAAAGAAGGTTGTCAACAGCCTTCAGTTTATTCTCAACTTCCTCCTTCTGCCGACTTACTTCCCGAAGTTGAGCCAACTCCTCCTCGGCAGTCTTGAGCTTATTTTCAAGCTCCCCAGCATTTCTGAGCTTCTCTTCGAGCTCTTTATTCTTCTCCTCCAAATTATTTACTTTTTTCTCCAACCCCTTGGAGACTTCAATAACCTGAGCCTTCTCCAGCTCGGTTGAAGTAAGTTTCTTCTCCCAAGCAGCCTTGTCAGTATCATACTTCTGACGAGAATCTTCCAAAGACCGCGTCAGACCCATCAAAGCTTCCTCTACACCAGACGAGGAGCTTGAAGCTTTAATAGCTTCATCTTTCTTCAAAATTGTATTAAAGCAGCTCACCAACTGTGAAAAGAAAATGAAAGGAAGTCAGAGACAGATATAACAAGGGAAAGATGAAAAGTTCAAAACAATAAGACTTACAGAAGCAATATGGCAAGCAGCCAATGAGGTGACCATGTCCCGAGAAAGGTTTTCTTAAATACCTTGGATCTTGGGAATGATCCAAGTCTTCACCAAGCTCATAGCAGAGCTCGGGGGAACAAAAGTAGGAACACCAGTTCCAGTAGTTGGGGGATGAGAGATGGTTTCAGCCAAATTGACCGAGGATCTCTTCTTCAGCTTCCTCGGGGGAACAGGAACTGTTTCGACCAAGGAGGAACTCTTGGTCGGTGATATGACAATCACTTCTCCTGGAGTAACAGCCTTGCTCGGGGCCACTGGGGGCTTCTCGGCAACCTTCACAGGAGCAGCCGGAGGGGGTGCATCAATTTTCTTTGTCCCTTCTGGGACATCATGTTTACTTCTTTTTGCCTCTCCAGCAGCAGAGGCAGGTTTCTCGAAGAGAGTAGGAGATCTTCTTTTCTTCATCCTTTCACTTAAAGGAATGTGTGACTCAGGCGAAGAACTTGTAGAGGCTGATATTGGCTCTGTGTCGCTTATCACCGGACGAGCAGTAAAAGAGGAGGTGTAACTCTTGTACTGCAGCAAATATGAAGCCGACCTAATGTGCTCGTCGACAACAGTCTGATGCAAACTCCAGATAAGTTTTAAATGCCTTATGTTAACGTCTGCCTCTTTTGGGGATTTTCTTTTACTGTCAACTGCAAATAAATAAACATTAAAATATCAGTGACACATTTTATCAAACATAAAAGAAGCATAATTTCAAAATAAATAAAATTAAATAAAAATAACCTATCCCATTGCCATAGGGAGGGCATCTGGGATCCTGATACACTTCATCTCCAGATAAAGGAGCATGTTGCCAATTTTTTATAACAACCCCGTGCTCAAAATAGTCCCTATTGGCATCCGGGAGATTGACCACTAAAGTCCTATTTAAAAATCTAGTTTTTAAATAAAAAGTATTATCACCAACAGCCCATCTATATCAAAACATGATTTCTGGAATTCTTATGCGAGTTCCATGGATTTGATTTAATCTATAAACACCATTAACTATTCTCCATGTATTGGGGGCTATTCTTGCAGGAACAACGTCAAAGTATTGACAGAATTCCAGACATAGAGGGTTTGGAGGAAAAGAAAATCCACACTCAGCAACAAATAGACTGGGGAACCAATGTCCCTCAGCCAAACGAAAATAATCGGAAGGTTCAAAAAGTTCCTCCAGAACAACCCATAAAGGAATAGAAAAATCAGAACGAAACTTATCAAGAGATTCAACAAGGTAAACCATGACGAATAAAGGAAATGAAGAATAAGGAAGAAGATCTTACAGAAAAAGAGTGGATCTGTTGACAACGAACGATGAAAAGGATGAACGCACAAGAAAGTAAGACAATGGAAAACTCGAAGATACAAATTTGAAAAAGTAGAAGACGATGGGATTTTCTGCAATGTTTAAATACTTTGCCTTGGGAAGGGCAAAAGTAATGATTACAAAAAGAAACGATTACGCTACCGGCGGCTAGAAGGACAAAAAGTACGCAGAGATCGAGGCGGTTATAAAAATTCAAAAAAGCCTGATTCTACGAATTTGTAAGGAAAAATAAATACAAAATATTCCTAAATTTCGGGATGACCATTTAAAACCATCATATTTCGAGAAAGAATGTTCCACACTCCTCAAATTTTGAACTATGAAACATTGGGGGCTTCTGTTGATACCAAATTTAGTCTGCCGGCATGGCTCAATTGAGTGAAGACACATGGCAATCTACGTGGCAACAACAAACACTTTCGAGGAACTCAGACTCTCCGAGGAACCATACTACAACGAGGAACACTGCTTCCCCGAGGAACTCAGACGCTCCGACCAACGAGGAACTTTTGAGTACCGAGGAACTTTTGAGTGCCGAGAAGCTTAGGCGGTCCGAGCTGCACCTCGAACAAAGCATTAATAGCAGGATAACCAACAGTTTAACTGTTCATTAAATGCTTATCATTCAGATGTATACACTTAAGGGGCATTGAATGTATAACCCTTTCACATGTACAACATTGAATGTATTACCCTTTCACATTACAGCCTTAGGGCTATAAATACATTGTATCATCCTCATTGTAAGGGGACCGGAATTTCTTGATCAAACTTGTAATCGAGAATTCCCAAACATACATCAATAACAGAAACAGTGGACGTAGGCCATTCTTATAAGGATGAACCACTTTAAAACTTCTTTGTCTCATTTATTTTATCTGTGATTAAATAATTAGATATAATCTAATTTTTTACATCAACACCTCCTATTGGGGCCTCACCTCTCCCTGACTTTCTGGCTGAACCAAAAGATCCTCCACCCCTGGTATCTCTGCCTAATCTCCCCTGACCTCTACCACTATCTCCACCACCTCTCTGAAATTTATGAGGTTCCATCTTAACACTTCCACCCTCACCTCCCTTGGAGTGAGATGCGTCGAATCTACTCTTCTTAAAACTCTCTCTACTCGCCACCCCTTGGTTCATTTGCCTTTCTGCTATCGTGGCTTTGTTTACCAGAGAAGCATAATCTTCTAACTCATAAGTGGCAACTCTATTTTGAATTGGCCAAATCAGTCCATCTTGAAACTTACTACATTTATCTTCTTCATCCTGCACATACTTAGTAGCAAATCTAGACAAAGCCTTAAATTTAGCATCATACTCCCTCACAGACATTTTCCCTTAGGTCAAATTTATAAATTCCCTCAGCTTCTCCCTCCTATAAACTTTAGGGAAATACTTAACATACAAATCTTTAATAAATTCATCCCAAGTAATAACATCAGTACCTTACAACCTGGGAACCAAATGGTTGCTAGATTCCCACCAATATTTGGCCTCTCCTTTCAGCTTAAACACAGCTAGATTCACTTTCTGGTTATCTGGAACCCTCATAACTGCAAAAATGGTTTCTATATCCCTGACCCATATCTCAGCTTCTGTAGGTTCAACTGACCCTGAATATTCTGGAGGGTTCAACTTCAAAAACTTCTCATGCATGGAATCCTTCATTTCCTTCTTTGCCTCTCCCTCAATCCTGGCCATAGTCTTTGATTCTAGATATATAGCCTGTTGCTCTGCCATTAATGCCATATTTCTTTCCTGTTGTTCTGCCATTCTCAATATTGCCTGTGCCATTATTTGCATCTCTGTAGGCTGCTCCTGTACTCTAGCCCTTCCAGCAACACTTTGCTCTACTTCAGTATTGTCTGTACGAGAAGCTACTCCCTCTTCTCTAGGTTGTCCATTCCCTGGTTCCATCTAGAATTATCTGTAATACAATAAAATTCTAACAACCAATAATAACAGTTTATAATACAAAACTATTAGTTAGTACATAAATAATTAATAAATATCAAATCAATTCAATACTGCCATCTAACCGTCACACACATCCAGAATTAACAACCACGCTCTGATACCACTAATTGTCACACCCCAAACCCAATATCCATACTAATCATTTCTTATTAAAATAATTGGATCATAATCTCGAGCCCATTGGAAAATATACTTCATTTATCAATATTTTTTTGCACAATGTGCATAATGAACATAATATTATTCTTATACCATAAAATTCAATATCAGAGTCATAATTAAGCGGACATACAATACTGTGATTAACTATGATCAACTCAATCCATACTAAATCAATATATACAATGTGTGAGTATATTAAAATTCTTCAGTGTGACAACGATAAAATCCCTATTTTTAAACCCCAGCTCTCTCCAACGGTGCAACTCTCAAAATTACCGGTCATATGGTATCCTAGCTGGCAGCGTACGAACCTGAAATTGTTAAAATATAAACCGTAAGCATTAAGCTTAGTGAGGTACTCCTTCCCTGCAACAGAATAACAAATCTATATAGAATATGTGGATATAAAATCCGAACAATCCTTCCCATTGGCAATAACAAATAATGGATCATAAGAACCAAATAATTCTGTCCATTGGCAATAACAAATCCTGGATCAAAAGACCCAAATAATTCTGCCCATTGGCGATAACAAATCCTGGATCATAAGACCCAAACAAATCCTGGATATTTTAATATCCAAACAAATCCTGAATACCGAAGTATTCAAACCAATCCTGGATCATGAGACCCCAAACAAATCCTGGATATTTTAATATCCAAACAAATCCTGAATACCGAAGTATTCAAACAAATCCTGCTCTTAGAGCTATATTCATATTTATATATGAAACAAATCATAAGTACACTCACCTCGACAGTTTAACTGGCTTTTCTCTTGCCTTTATCCGGTATTTGTTCAATCAGCTCTTCTTCCCTTCCTATCATTCTTACAATATTAGTATCATCATAAGAATATCAATAATCCAAAGAATGATTTAATCATAATTCAATCCATAAGCATCACATGATTCAATTCAAATCATTTATCACAAGTGAAGTTCCACCCAAATCCATATTAATATATTGAACATATCCAAATCATAGACCAAATATAAATTCATTTATTCTTGGTAATTCAATCCTTGTCTTATTATTATTCCAATACAAAAGACGGTACATCATTTCAAGTCTCCTAGAGCAAGATATGCCCATTTCTTTACCACATAGCAAATCTACCCTATAGGCTCTTTTATCGTTCATTCAACTTCCATGAATTTTCATAATTTTTATACATCATAAATTTATATGATATTTAACCCAGCATCAGTAAACATATTGAAAAATACAATATTAAAATTTCATAATTTTCAGAGTTCATTTTCTATGTCAAGCAAATCATCGAACACATGGCGAGCATACTTTCACCCTTTGGGAAGATTTCATACCCGAACTTCAGGCAATCACCAAAGACTCATTTCTTGGTATTTTCGCATGATTTTTGGATATGTCATACATATATGAGTCCAGGTTAATCTTTAATTGGAATCAATCAATTCCAGTAATTATACAAAAATATATGGAAGTTTGAATAAACAAGGTTCCTAAACAAAACAATTTCAAGGGTTTACACATTCAAGTTTGCTTAAACTTGCATCTATCCATAAGTACACATCAAGACATGGAAATTCAGTAGAAAAATGATTATTTCAATCATTTAAATAAGTAATACAAAAAAATAAACAAGATTTATGGATGGAAATACCTTAGGGGCCTTTACGTAATTTTTCTATGAATTTTTCTTCAATTTCTCCTCACACTTTCTTCCTAAACTTCAAAACTCTCTTTCCTTAGGTTAAAACTCTTCCATGGCTGAAATATGCTGAAGGAAGAGCTTAATTCAAGGGTTTTAAGTCGGGATAAGGCCACCCCCTCCTGGTCCAATCAAAATATAACATGTGGCATTACATAAAACAAAATATCATTTAAGGCTAAATGACTACTTTACCCCCTTTTCGTAAAAAGATAATATCTTCCCACTCGGATGTCCGTTCGATGAATAGTTTGTTTTGTTATAAACCTAACTCATATATATAAAAATATCTAGTTTACACCTCATGTTCATTGTTATGTCATAAAGGTCAAAACTAGCCTCCAATAGGAACATTCGTACCGAAAACTTTAAAATTTCACATTTGTAACTAATTCGATATTTCAAGCATTATGAAGGTAGGATTAAACTAAACATAATTACTTACATTATATATATACTAATAAAATATTATTCATATCACATAAGCTAATCATGATTTAAACATGATTTATCATAATTATATTCGGGTTGTCACAGTTTCATATCAAAATCTTTGACATTTTTATAACTCAAAGTAACTGTTTGGGTATTGGAAATCAGCACTCAGTAAGGTAATCCTTCATTTTGCTTTTGGTGTTGTATGCTACACTGTAACTAGATTTTATTCTTGTTCTAGGTTATATAGTCTTAATTAAGTTTTATTTTACATCATTTACGTAATTAAATTGGCATAACATGTTAGTTATGCCAAGTTTAAACACGAATCTAATCTTAGTTGTGCAACGTTTACAAATAAATTTAATCTCACCGATGTGAATTACTGCACCCCATATGCTTTTGGCAGTGCTTGGATAATAATCCCGACCTTATTCATTGATTATTTGTATATATTGAAATTTGTAATATCTCGTATAATTTTAATAGTTCATAGTGCAACAATATCTACAACATGTTATGTTCGATTATTTTATAAGTGAATCGATGTTTCTTATTAATTGTATCATTGGCATAGTGCTTTGGGGCCACAATACTTGATGAATACATAAAGTATATTGAGAAAGACTCGTCATTGGAGAGACGCTTCGAGCCAGGTAAGGTCCCTGTACTGATGAAGCCTTAGTACATTAGGTATGTGATCTTTGAAAGAAATTATTTTCATCTATATGTTTTGTATTACTGCACCAAAGTTACCAGAAGTGGTTATACCCTTGGGATGTGTTTGTTTGGGTAGATTAGTAAACTGCATGTCAACATAAGATATTGCCACTAAATAAGACCATAAGAATAACTCAGTTTTTTATCTTGTGAAATTATGTGTGAATGAACATGTTCAATTTTAGAGAATAGAATGCGTACTGATTGTGATGTCCATGTGAAATGATTATCTTGAATTCTCTGTTCAGTTTTCCTGCATTTATGGATTTTGTTTGAGCTAGTCCTAATCGAATTGCTGACTTCAATGTGCTTCAAGTTATCAATAAAAAGGACAACATCGCCTAAAATCTACCGAAACATTTGAATTTTGGTCAGCACATTGCTTCAAATGTGCGTAGCCTAAAATACATTCCAATAGAATTCCAAAATTGATGATTATCTGATTGAAAAGGAATTTTAGGTTTTATAATACAAAGAAAGTTTGGTCAGTACATTACATCGTGTTGTCTCATATCCCCATTCTCTTGATATAAAAGATTAGCCCATGACATTTATCCCACATTGACTATTGCATCGTGACATCTATCCCACATTGATTGTTGTATTGCTATATATATAGTAGCGCTGTTGTTATATATAACAGAAGCAGTGTTGCAGTTAGTGTATAATAGCAGCAGTGCTCCTGAAGCTCCTCCGGTTCCTACTAAAGTCGAGGCACCCGTTGGAATGGCGATGGTGCCTTCATTGGTAATTATTTTGTCACACAATTTTTTTCATTTCAATTATGTTGTTGTTTGATTATAATGTTGACAATAATGTTTAGTACATGGATATGTTAGTTTAGACATGATTACTTCAAGTGATATAGTTTCATCAATGTTCACTTGCGTGCAGCCACTCAGGCGGCGTCCTCTTGGTAATTGTACATCCCCAGTCTTGAGAGCTGTATTCCAAGAAACAAGTTTAAACCCCGCTAATTTTATATATCCACTTTTTATTCATGAAGGTTTCTGTTAGTGTGTTTATATACTATGTATTGTACAAACACATATCCTTGACCTACTCTGCTTGATACATGTCTCATCTTACAAGACCGCCCCTTTTTTTTCAGGGAGACGAATCCACAGCCCAAAAAGCACACTTTGTGGCAGGCGATAGCAAATTTTACTGATGGTCAAGCTAGCACACATAGGTAAACATTTATTGAGATGATTAAAAAATACCATGTTTCAAACAATATCACATTACCGTAAAGCACACTTTGTTTCTTTTATGTTGCACGAACAAATTGGTTCTCACGTGTACTATCACCGTGAAGTGTGACCCATTGGTGCATGTGGTTTACCTTTTTTGGTGTGAGAAAAACACCAGCATTGGTCAATACTCAATAGCATTGGTCAAGTGTACTATTTATAAACTTTTTATGGTATATTTTAACATTAGATGTTCTTGATGTCCCATGAATTTTTAAAGCGTATCACATTAATCTACCGGCCCCGTAAGAGGCAGGAACACCTCACACGGGACCAATATAACATGTAGGAACTGACTGCGTAGTCGCGGGTCTCCCGATTTGAGAATATGATGATAATTTGGAAATGTCTAGATTAGGCTTAAAAATAAGCTATTTGAGGGTGAAAACCCAAACCAGCCGCCAAACGGCCTCGTAAGAGGCATAAACACCTCACACGGGACCAATATAACTTATAGGAACTGACCGCATAGTCGCGGGTCTCCCGGTTTGAGAATATGATGATAATGTGGAAATATCTATATTGAGCTTAAAAACAAGTCGTTTGAGGGTGAAAACCCAAACTAGCATCCAAACAGCCCCGTAAGGGGCACGAACACCTCGCACGGGACCAATGTAACTTATAGGAACTGACCGCGTAGTCACGGGCCTCTCGGTTTGAGAATATGACGATACTTTGAAAATATATAGATTAGGCTTAGAAATAAGCCGTTGAAGGGTGGAAACCCAAATAAACCCCCAAACGACTCCGTAAGAGGTAATAACACCTCGCACGGGACCAATATAACTCATAAGAACTGACCGCATAGTCACGGGACTCTCGATTTGAGAATATGATGATAATTTGCTTAGAAACAAGTCGTTGAAGGGTGAAAACCCAAACCAGCCCCCAAACGATCTCGTAAGAAGCACTAGCATCTCACACGAGACCAATGTAACTCGTAGGAACTGATCAGGTAGTCATATCTTGCGTAAGATTTTCAATTTTAGAATATAATAATAATTTCAACTCCTATATGTAATTTTTTAGCTTAAGTAAGCTTTTTTTTTTATAAAGTACTTGGTTACTAATATCGTCTCTTTTTTGTATCCTATTTTTTTTGCAGGATAACATTTTATCGTTACCATTTATTCACGTGGAACACATAAAGAAGTCAATGGTTTATAACAATGGGTTTATTTATTTAATGTCGTTAATATTCATGATTATATTTTTTTGTGTTATGGCCGTGGAGGTTTTTGTAGTTTTATTCTTAACTTTTATGGTCATGCGGGCTTTATTAAGTTTATTGTTATATTTTGTGGTCGTGCGGGCTTTATATTACGCAGGTTTTATACTGGCAGGTTTTAGAACTTCCAGAAAATAGAGGAAATTCTGCCCAATTTTTTTTTTGCCTGTTAACTACTAAAAACTTGTAATATTTTGAAGTTTGTATGTACATTAGTTTATCAATAATGTGCAAGATTTGCAATTTGTGAATTTTCTTATTTTCAAATAATTAATTTTTTTTCTTTTATCCAAAAATTTGGCACAGTTCAAAACTGTGCCAAAAGTGTATCAAACCTTGACACGGTTTTAAACTCTGCCAAATTTTTATGAAAATGTGCTCAATCCGACACAGTTCAAAACTGTGTCAAATTTAGCGCTACGGTTTGGTCGGTAAATAGTAGATACCAATACCCAAACCAAACTATGGACGGTAAAATCAAACCGTACCAGTTTACCACCCGGTACACAAAAATCAATACCAAAACCAAATCGGTCAGTATTTCGGTTTTTTCGGTAATTTCGATTTTTTCTGGTTTCGGTAAATTCTGTTTTTTTCTGATTTTTCTGATTTTTTCTGGTTTTGGTAAATTTTGTTTTTTTTGTCGTTTCTAGTTTCAATTTTTCTAGTTTCGGTAAACAGCACTAAAAGCCCCAAAAAACTAAAAACAAAACCAACCAACTTTTTTAAATATTAAAACCAAAACTAACTTTTTTCTAGTTTTGGTAAATTCGGTACCGTACGGTAATTTTGGTACAATTTTTTCTTGTTTCGATAAATTCGGTACGGTGCGGTGATTTTGGTATGGTTTTTTCTGGTTCTGATAAATTCGGTACGGTAATTTCGATAAATTGTTTTTTTAAATATTAAAACCAAAACCAACCAACTTTTTTACGGTAATTTCGGTTTCGATAAGATCGGTTTCTGGTATTTTAATACATGAAACCAAAACCATTTTTTTCCTGACCAAAACGGTAGGGTACGGTAAAAACCGTACCATTTACACCCCTAGCCAAAACTGTGCTAGAAATATCAAATTCTAGCACGGTTTAAAAGTGTGACAGAAATGTTCCTATTTGGTCAAATGCGGCACACTTTTAAACCGTGTCAGAAAAAAAATGGCTATTTTGGAATACCTGATTCTGGCACAGTTCAAAATTGTGCCAGATTTGATCTGGCGCAGTTTTAAACTGTGCCAGATTCCTATTTTTGGTGTAGTAATAATTAAGGGAAAAACTTGGCACATAAAGGTATTATAGCTCCACAAAGATATCGGCTGCCAGTAGTGCGTGATATGATGAGCAAAATCAACATTTCCATCACATGTAATGATATTTGGGATAAAAAACTTCTTTGACAACTCTGAGGTTGTACCTCGACAGTAAATGGCAAGGTTGAGTCATGGCCTAAAGCTCTCATATCAAGGCCTGCTATAGTTCATGTCAAATTTGGATTCAACATGTCCTCAAATTCCTTTTTGATGAAGTCCATCACTCCTAACTTTCTTTGATGACATTATGAGGCGGGTCAATTTACTACTGCATGCCGACTCAATCGATCAAACTTGTGCATAATTGTGACTACCAAAACTGTGAGTCGATGGATGATTGATATACTATGAGTCATGATGCACAGTACGAGGTCTCCTTGACCTAAAAACCCTACCAGTTTGGTTTAATATGTTATGCCTTAGGAAATGGATCCTCCTCATTCTACGTCCCTCCAAATTATGAGAAATGGAGTTATGATCTTATGATTTCCCAGTTAGTAGTCTCCTCGAGCAGGCAATCTCTTTATTAAGATGATACAACCTTTTTCATAAAGATTGACTAACCATGACGTTACTCTCCCTGCAGGCCGCTCATGGAAGGGAGTGACGTTGGCAACTAGGACTAGATCTTCTGAACGAATGCCCCCTTGACCTCGACCACCTCGGAGGTGAAGGGGACCTCATATATGTTTGCTCCCTCATAACAATTCCTACCTAAGACCGATGCGACTTACGGCGTACAAACTATTAGACTGGTTAACACGCATATTGCAGTAGGCTGATGTTTCATATTAGTGAGAATTCAGAACTTTCCTACAGATGACGCTAAATTGAAGGGAATTTTGAGCCCACAATTAATGTGATAATATAGTTTGACCCCAATAATATAAATGCAATGAAATAAGTGACACGGTATATATGTGGTTAGACAGATCGGCATATCTACGTCTACGGGAAGGGATGGAATTATGTTTATTACTCGAAAGAATAAAAGACGATTTAAGAAGATTGTTAGTTAAGATTCCAAGTCAATGTGAGCAAAATACAAATCAATAACCCAAAATAGGGTGACGCCGCTCTTATTTATAAGTACGATGTTCTATAAATTCAAGTCACTACTTTGAACTTATCCTTCGGTTGCAGATTCATGTTATAATTTATCGCCATTGACGTGGTGATCCTACTGGATTCTAAATTAGGTATTCCTTGATACTTGATCGACTATGCCCATTAAATCCTAAATTCCACGTTTCAGTCCACATGTCATGCGTGATCAACCATATCTTCCTTCAATAGTTAACCTTAGGTCTAACAGATAAAAAACCTTAGCTACCCGCTATTGATGCGAGAAATTGGACACAAGTGGGGGATATCAAGTACAGAGTAAACATAAAGCAAGTAAAGAGAGAGAAAACATAAGATATAGAGTGGTTCGGCTATTAAAATGAGCTTATGTCCACTTTGTTGCCCCATTCTCATTATATATGCGTTGCAATACAAGTTTACGATGTTTTAATAGGAGTACAATGTACATGAGAGAGGATAATACATGTCTATGATGGTTAAGGGAATACCGGAGAGATGACTGTTATGCCCAATGAATAGCCCCCAAGTTGTACCGAGGGATGTAGAGAGTTTAGCAAAGCCTCCATAAGTGTAGTGGTCTCTGGGCTAGGTATCAGTATAAGAAATGAATCGGGATTAGGATCAGGCCAGACCCCTATCTCGAGGTGTGGACCTCTATTTATAGGAGGTGTATGTGTTTTATTACTGCTATGAATGAGGGGGATACAGCCAGCTAAGAGGACAAGTGTAACACCCCGCCCGCCCGGGGAGAGCGAACGGAGCACTAATGCGATAAAATAAATCCGAATCCACAAGTAACAAGGTATAGAGCATCTAAATAAACCCACAATAATATAAATCCACTAATCTCAATCTCTTCAATTACAATCAGTCTCTCGAATAAAAAATAAAATAAATAATTCGAAAATAAAATACAAATCTCCAATGCTCTATACAAAATAAATAATACAAATCTTTCCCAAATAATCCTCGCTAAAATCAATCTCCATAGCGCCCAAAAATCCGCGCTAACTTGCCACTAAAAGAAATATGGGAAAGTACACAATACGACAAGAAAGATGCTCAACAAATATATGTTAACGATGAATAAAACGTAACAACACGAGTACGAATATTCAAATCAAAATGCAAATCTCAAAGCATTTATCAATATAATTTCTCAACAACACATCAATGGGTAACCAGGCCTCACCCCATTCGCATATGCTTTATCAAGCCATAGCCCAGGAATAGGTATTTTGGCGGGTACTCAACATTCGTGCCATATTAAAATCTCATGACAACGTGCTCATCAACAATATAATGATACCACGTGAATCAAAATAATTTCAACAATTATTTTCCAGATTTCAATGAATTTATCAATTCAAATATGACTTCAATTAACAAGAATTCAAAGAGAATGACACTCGCGAGATTTAAGGAGCATATTATGTAAAACCCCATACCTCAAAACCATGATGAGAAACCAATGATCACATCCTCAAGATCAACACAAAAGATCTACAAAAGCTCCTCCAAGAACCTCCAACAAAAATAGCCCCAAGAACACCTCTAATCTAAGGTTGGAACTCACAAATCTCAAGGGCCAATGTATATATAAAAAGAAGAGGAATATAAAATATATTTGCTGCCAAAATTTGTGCCGAAAGTATGTTAAAAGGCTTGCCCACGACTTCCTTTTATAATGCAAAGAAATGAAGAGTTGGAATCCAAAAGACTCCTTTAAATAAGGCAAATAAATGAAGAGTTGAAAGTCAAAACAACTCCAAGAGTTAAAAGTATTTAGAAATCATTTTAAAATCCGTTTTAACTCCGTTTTCGAAACCGTTTGAAATTCTCGCCTTTAAAAATAATATTCAACATATTTGAGCAATAAAAATAATTTTATCTAAAACTTTATTTTTTTTCTCTTTATTTTGAAAATAGCCCAGAAATTATGTGGGTTGTTACACTTCCCCACTAATAATGGAATTTCGCCCTCGAAATTCGCCGAATGCCTAACTCTAAAAAAATCAGGCTAACAATCTCCAAAAATAATTTCGTCTCCAAAAATAAATTCCTCACATCTAATCTAGATGCATATCATGAATATCACCTAAAATTTGCTATCTCCAAAAATTGCTAACCACGCAATGAACCCCAAACTCAAGCCCCGAGGGTTTCCGTATACCTAAGCTCTGATACCATTAGTAACACCCCGCCCGCCCGGGAAGAGCGAACGGAGCGCTAATGCGATAAAATAAATCCAAATCCACAAGTAACAAGGTATAGAGCATCTAAATAAACCCACAATAATATAAATCGACTAATCTCAATCTCTTCAATTACAACCAGTCTCTCGAATAAAAAATACAACAACTAACTCGAAAATAAAATACAAATCTCCAATGCTCTATACAAAATAAATAATACAAATCTTTCCCAAACAATCCTCGCTAAAATCAATCTCCATAGCGCCCCAAAATCCGCGCTAACCTGCCACTAAAAGAAATATGGGAAAGTACACAATACGACAAGAAAGATGCTCAACAAATATATGTTAACGATGAATAAAACGTAACAACACGAGTACGAATATTCAAATCAAAATGAAAATCTCAAAGCATTTATCAATATAATTTCTCAACAACACATCAATGGGTAACCAGGCCTCACCCCATTCGCATATGCTTTATCAAGCCATAGCCCGGGAATAGGTATTTTGGCGGGTATTCAACATCCGTGCCATATTAAAATCTCATGACAACATGCTCATCAACAATATAATGATACCGCGTGAATCAAAATAATTTCAACAATTATTTTCCAGATTTCAATGAATTTATCAATTCAAATATGAGTTCAATTAACAAGAATTCAAAGAGAATGACACTCGCGAGATTTAAGGAGAATATTATGTAAAATCCCATTCCTCAAAACCATGATGAGAAACCAATGATCACATCCTCAAGATCAACACAAAAGATCTACAAAAGCTCCTCCAAGAACCTCCAACAAAAATAGCCCCCAAAACACCTCTAATCTAAGGTTGGAATTCACAAATCTCAAGGGTCAATGTGTATATAAAAAGAAGAGGAATATAAAATATATTTGCTGCCAAAATTTGTGCCGAAAGTATGTTAAAAGGCTTGCCCACGACTTCCTTTTATAATGCAAATAAATGAAGAGTTGGAATCCAAACGACTCCTTTAAATAAGGCAAATAAATGAAGAGTTGGAAGTTAAAACAACTCCAAGAGTTAAAAATATTTAAAAATCATTTTAAAATCCGTTTTAACTCCGTTTTCGAAACCGTTTGAAATTCTCGCCTTTAAAAATAATATTCAACATATTTGAGCAATAAAAATAATTTTATCTAAAACTTTATTTTTTTCTCTTTATTTTGAAAATAGCCCAGAAATTATGCGGGTTGTTACACTTCGCCACTAACAATGGAATTTCGCCCTCGAAATTCGCCGAATGCCTAACTCTAAAAAATCAGGCTAACAATCTCCAAAAATAATTTCGTCTCCAAAAATAAATTCCTCACATCTAATCTAGATGCCTATCACGAATATCACCTAAAATTTGCTATCTCCAAAAATTGCTAACCACGCAATGAACTCCAAACTCAAGCCCCGAGGGTTTTCGTATACCTAAGCTCTGATACCATTAGTAACACCCCGCCCGCCCGGGAAGAGCGAACGGAGCGCTAATGCGATAAAATAAATCCAAATCCACAAGTAACAATGTATAGAGCATCTAAATAAACCCACAATAATATAAATCGACTAATCTCAATCTCTTCAATTACAACCAGTCTCTCGAATAAAAAATACAACAACTAACTCGAAAATAAAATACAAATCTCCAATGCTCTATACAAAATAAATAATACAAATCTTCCCCAAACAATCCTCGCTAAAATCAATCTCCATAGCGCCCCAAAATCCGCGCTAACCTGCCACTAAAAGAAATATGGGAAAGTACACAATACGACAAGAAAGATGCTCAACAAATATATGTTAACGATGAATAAAACGTAACAACACGAGTACGAATATTCAAATCAAAATGCAAATCTCAAAGCATTTATCAATATAATTTCTCAACAACACATCAATGGGTAACCATGCCTCACCCCATTCGCATATGCTTTATCAAGCCATAGCCCGGGAATAGGTATTTTGGCGGGTACTCAACATCTGTGCCATATTAAAATCTCATGACAACGTGCTCATCAACAATATAATGATACCACGTGAATCAAAATAATTTCAATAATTATTTTCCAGATTTCAATGAATTTATCAATTCAAATATGAGTTCAATTAACAAGAATTCAAAGAGAATGACACTCGCGAGATTTAAGGAGCATATTGTATAAAACTCCATACCTCAAAACCATGATGAGAAACCAATGATCACATCCTCAAGATCAACACAAAAGATCTATAAAAGCTCCTCCAAGTACCTCCAACAAAAATAGCCCCCAAGAACACCTCTAATATAAGGTTGGAACTCACAAATCTCAAGGGCCAATGTGTATATAAAAAGAAGAGGAATATAAAATATATTTACTGCCAAAATTTGTGCCAAAAGTATGTTAAAAGGCTTGCCCACGACTTCCTTTTATAATGCAAAGAAATGAAGAGTTGGAATCCAAAAGACTCCTTTAAATAAGGCAAATAAATGAAGAGTTGGAATTCAAAACAACTCCAAGAGTTAAAAACATTTAAAAATTATTTTAAAATCCGTTTAACTCCGTTTTCGAAACCGTTTGAAATTCTCGCCTTTAAAAATAATATTCAACATATTTGAGCAATAAAAATAATTTTATCTAAAACTTTATATTTTTTTTCTCTTTATTTTGAAAATAGCCCAGAAATTATGCGGGTTGTTACAACAAGCTGGGGCCGCACCCTAGAGTATGTAAGGCCGCAGAAGACAAGTGTAAGATTGCAACCTGTATACGTAAGGTTGCGGCAGCAAGGCTTCGACTCATGACGATCAAAGGCTCCGCAACAAGGGTGTTATATTTTCCATATCAATACCCCCCAAGTCGTAGTGCCAAGAGATAGCGATTGGGGCTGAGGCTGAGTAATCAGATCTTCTCTTCTCAAGTTGATGCGGCCATTAAAACGCGATGTTTCATCTTCCCGTTGCCTCTTATATAAATGGCAACTGGTTGTGGCCTTCATTACGTTTCCAAATTCCTGAGAGCAAATCGAGAGTAAAGGTTTTCCATTTCTTCCTTTATGCTTTTCGACGATATTCAGGCAGTTATTCGAGTTGGTTCAAGTGGTTCCCCTGGTGGTTGTGGTTGAGTAATTGGTGGTTCAAGGTTGAGCAATACCCAAGTCCTCTTTTCTCATTGGTTTCCAGGTAACCTTCAAAACTTCCTCAGTAGCTTTTTGAGTGTTCTTCTTGATTTCTGTTTACAAATAAACCATTCGAATCCACCTTTTTTATGAATTATATTAAACAACTAATCCCGAATTGAATCAATACTGGTAAATTCATACTGAAATAAACTCGTTTAAGCCCATTGGTTTGACTGGATCATAGTAGATAACTAGTTTGGATTTGAATCAATTCTTCGATCGATGAAATAAACTATTAACATCCATCAATAAATGAAACTTGTTGACTTAGTCTTAGGGTTTTAGGGCTTTTGAATTCCATGTACTTGCGTAGGATCAAGTTTACTGGCTTTAGAGTAGTACAAGTATTGAAAACATACCATTTTGTTCTTAATGTTCTTGAGCAAACCTTTCAAATTCTAGGGCTTCGATCTTTAGATTAGGCAGTATTCGTTATCAAGTTATTTAAGAGTTTGGCCGCGATAGGTAGCATATTATTATGCTATTTAGTTGTGGCCTCATGTCAATACTTGTATGACAAATATTCCCTTTTTCCCCTTAGGGTTTAGCCTTAGGCTAGTGTCTGTAGCCTTTTACCAATAAACCCAATGACTGTGGCATATCAAGACATACCTAATGTCTCCCCCAAAAATAATATGCCGCGGCATTAACTATTGTAATCTCTAGGATTCCAAAGCCCAACACTTAGTGTAATTGGATGTAATTGTTGAAACTTCTATTTAGCTTTCGAAATTGTTATTACGTTGTTCCTATCGCGGTCTCTAAGAGGCTTATCTAACCATACTGTCTACGACACCTAACAACCGACTTTCTGCTTTTCCGGTCTTGCTGCAGTCATATGAGTTGGAATCCTGAAGAATTTCTAAAGGACTTCTGGAATAGATATTTTGGAGTTTCTCCTCCTGAACTCCCTTCCGTGCATCCTTTAAAGACATTTGGGCCTTGCCTGCTCAAAGATTGCCCAAATTGCGTAAATTAGATTCTGACTCGCTGATTCCTCTTATAGGAAAGATAATGAGGTAATGAAAGAGGAAATCCATTCAAGTAGCAACCCTATGGACCTTGATGCCGCGACTGTTGGGACTTATGAGGCTAGGGACACACTTGCTGGCCCATCTAACAGAGCAGAGAGACCACCTGCAGCCTTGAACATCCGTAAGATTATGACTCGGGAATGGGTTGACCAAGTTACTGAGGCGTTTGAGTTTCCTAAAAATGTGATCTGCTCAGCACCCTCCACGGAACAAAGGCCATGCTCCGCTATCGCTGATGACGGGGTCTGCTTCCCCCTCCATGCTTTCATATAAGGCCTGCGACTACCTGTGCCAGTCCTAATTAGGAGAATCTTCCAGACCATGAAGCTAGCCCCAACCCAACTAGATCCCAATGGCTGGAGGGTAATTATTGTATCTATAGTGTTGTGGAAGAATAAATTTAGGAGGAACATAACTCCGCAGAGTTCTTCCACTTTTACAGACCGAAGGATAACTCCGTAAAGTTTGTGTGGTATTATTACTTTTCCCTTTGCGATAATGATTAAACCCTTTATACTGGTAAACCCACCAATGTAAAAAATTAGAAGGGCAAGTATTTCTATGTTTCTGAAGAAGGGTGGGAAATCCACCCAGATGAGTCTGAGAGAGAGAAATCATCCAGGATGCCGTGACAGTGGGGACGCCCATCCAAACTAGGTAAATAAGGATGCAAACCTTTGATTATATATCGCGTCCTGTCTCCATAGTTTGACATATTCCTTCTTTTGTTGTGAACTAAAATTAAACTTTTATGCAACTCTTGACAATTTTCCCCTAAGTGAGTGGCAGGAGAGCAGAATAAGAAGAGCTGCGGCCGTAAGTGCTGACGAGAAAAAAATTATCACCTTAGTGATTTCAGCTTCAGTTTTTTAGGGAGGTTACTTAACCAATAAATCTCTACCAAAAGTGAGGGCTGCGGAAGGTATTAATCCCTTTCTACATTAACGTCACAATGAATATTTGTAAACCTTTGGTTTTTAACTTTGCCTCATTTCTTCTTCAGGTGAAGAGATAGACAGGGAGCTCTTAACAACTCAATTGGCTGAAATGGATGAGGTTGTTGCTGCCCTCAATAATGTAGCCAGACAGAAGAAGAGAAAAAGAACCAAGTTCAATCGTCCTACCGCACCCACTGTGGGCGACCAAGCATCTCCTGTCGCGCCTACAATTCAGGTTGAGGAGTTTGCTCCTCAAGAAAGGACTGAGGGCCAATTTGATGATGACATCGGCAATCATCTGACCCCGATAAGCTTAATTCCCTCTAAGTCTGAGCCATGATATGGCCGCGGCACCTCCCAAACCAACACTTCAAATTCACCCCCTCCTCCAATAATAGTGGTTGTTAATGCCAACCTAGCACCTCCCCAAAGTCGTACTAGCTTTGGCCCCGATGGCCGTTCGCGACCTCAATTATGAAGACCAGATCCTCAATCATACCAGGACACAACTGCCAGGGCGGTCCACGGGATATGAAAGGCTCCTGACAATATGGACCTGGACTGCCTGGTGAAGGAGGACCATGAGCACCTTGAAGAATATGCTCTTCACAGCCTGTTGAGAGTAAGTGCAAATTTACCTTTTTAATACTTTATTCTTGTAACTCATTTTGTTTCTAACCTTTAATTTATTTTTAGGTCGCGGATGTTGTGATGTCCCAGAAGTTTAAATATGAAGGCCTTTACAAATTAAAGGAGTCCGTATAGAGGGTACATCTAACTGACTAGGAGAATGCCAAGAAGTCTTCCTTTGAGGCTGGCAAACAGTTTGCTACGGCGGCACTCCAAGCAACCCAAATGAACCTTAATACTAATGTCAAGGCTAGGGATGATGAGGAAGAAAAACTAAAAACTATCGCAGCCTCTTTGGAAACTGAACAAGCAAAAGTTACGAAAACTACTAAACTTGCCTCCAGTCTTAAGTCTCACCTGAAGGAGATTCAAGAGAAATATAGCCCGAGGGAGACAGATCATGTCGTAACCCTTAAGCAAATGGAGGACTCTCACTCCGCGACCCTCAAGCAGGCCGCAGAAGTTGCTGTAGCAGACTTCAAAAAGTTTAGAGATTTCTTCCTCACCAACAACAAGGCATACATCCGCAACTACTAAGAACTGAGATACAGGGTGGCCAAAAACTTACCTGATGCCAAGGACCGGGTTATGTCTTGGAGTGTTGGTGATGAAGAACACAGTGCCTGCGTAGCTGAGGTGAGGGTTGCGAAAGAGGAAAGAGCAAGAAAGCTGATGGAGGAGGCTGCGACAGATTATAAGGAGACTGAGACGGCCACAAAAGGTGAAGACATAGACGTTGAAGATGATACTGAGTCTTAGACTTGGGAATTTTTTCTCTTTTTTTGTAATGTACACTGGGCTGCAGTCTCTCAACATTTAAACTTTATTCAGGCTACGATGATTTATTTATACTTATAACTTGACATTTTACAACCTTTAGCCAAGGTTGTGGCCTTTAATCTAACTGCTCTTAATTTCTCCTTTTCTTATTCCTTTATTGTTTGCTTTGATATTTGAATGAATGTCGCCTCCATATATTTGATTGCTTGAATGAAAAATTTGCAAATATGCTTATTCAATAACTGAAATGTGGATATAAGGTCGCGGCAACACATTGTAAATGGTTCCTCCAAATAGGTTACGGCCTGTTGTATTTTTCCTTAGATTTTTAAAAATTTCCATCCCATATTTGTGGCTAGCCGCGATTCCAAAGAAAAATGGCTTTAGGGCTACGGCTTAACTTCCTTTGCCTCGGTTAACTTCTATCAATTTTCTAAGTCTTGGTTGTAATTTAGAGGCTGCGGTTGGTTTGAAGTCCTACCGCAGCATTTGAGCAATTCAGACAGTCATAATTTTTTCTTCTATATCTTCCAAATGAATGAATGGACTCCATAATGGCTATAACCATATTGATAAGGCTGGGACGCCTTCTAGGACCTTGTTAAAAAATTGATGATAACTTGCTGGGTTGAGGCCAACTTTTTTCTGTAGATTTATTATGCTTCGTGATGTCAGTGTCACAACATCCTTTAGTCGCTTCAATTGCATTTCGTGGCTTTCCTTTATTCTCTTTATCATGAAACCACTTTCGTAGCTTCTCTTAGTCACTTTGATTGGGCTCTATAGCTTCCTTTAGTCACTTTGATTGGGTTATTATCAGGCCTCCCCGGGCTAGGTATTATAAAGCTTCCCCAAGCTATGTTTGCATATATATAAAGCCTTCCCAGGCTATAATTGGATTATCCGTAGACAATTAAGTCTTCATCCCCTTCAAATATAGGATTATCCGCAGACAATTAAGTCATTGGCTCCTTCAAATATAGGATTATTCGTAGACAATTAAGTCTTCAGCCCCTGTGGGTTATTATCAGGCCTCCCTGGGCTAGGTATTATAAAGCTTCCCCAAGCAAATGTACGGGACATTTTCAAGCCTGCCCAGGCTAATGTATGCATCCCGAAAGTTGAGTGGGGGTAATTTGAGTCCTTAAAACTCATAGTAGCATATACCGAAGGAGGGTTCGCCTTATGAATATAAGAATATGTCCTTGCACCATGAGTGGCGTTGTAAGCCAACTAAGGTTGTCATTTTTAAACCATTGGATCATTCTCGAAATAAAAAGTCTTCTAAGATAACTGGACATCTTTCCTTTTAAATCTGTTCAAGACAAAGGTCATTCATAAGATTTCTATAAATGGGAAATCAAGAGATAGAAATTGACTAAATCTGTTCTTCATATATATATATATGAAATTTTTTTAGGACAATACAAAGTAAGCCTAATTTCATATATTCATGTATATATGTTAAGTTTGTAAGGAAATACAACGCTTGTGTTGTAAAGACAATACTTAAAATTTAACATAAAATGTAGACTAAAGTGGGGTTAAACATGTGGCCTGTTTGGTAAAGGCTGCATCCTCTAAGCATTTTCAGGAATTACTGCAACATCCCCCGCCTCAAACACCTTTCAATGTCATTCTTCAGGGAGTAGCATGCATCGGTGTCATTGCCATGGTCTATATGGAATTTGAACCAAATGGCCCGGTCCCTTTTGTGTGGAGGGGTCTTTAGCTTCTCCGGACACTTCAGTAATTTGTCTCCCTTGATGAGCTCTAAGATGTCTTCAATTCTGTGAATCAAAGGGGTGTAGGCCTCAAAGTCTTCTTTTGCCTTCTTCAGCCTCTTCCTCTTTTGGTCCAGGGCTGCGCCCCCTGGGACAGTAGCTTCTGTGGCTGTGGTCGCTATGGCCCGGAAAATAACTTTGGGTCCCGTGACCTCTAGCATAAGAATCCTTTGGGTCAAGAAGTTGACTTGAGCCTGGAGTGAGACGTGACTGTCATACAGATGATTGAGGTGGTTATACAACTAAGCAATCTCATTCTTAATTTATGTACTTGGACTGGAGTCTCCTTCCATTTATGCATTGTTAATCTTTAAAAAATATATAATCTGAGACAAAACTAGTAGAAGTGAGTAGTCACAAAATATAGTAAGAACTATATATTAAGTCGGGATGCAACGTTTGCATTGCTGCAAGGGTTTTACTACTGAGGCCACGACCGCCAGTGAGGCACATATGTGCACTGCCGTTGCCCTTGAGTGGAATTCACCAATGTTAAACTTGAGGCCATTTAAGTCCATTCCCTGATGGCTTGAAGCTGCTATAAACCAATTGCACTAGTAGGGGCTGCGGTAAAAGGGGCAGTTGAACTAACAGGCCGCATCCCATCTTGGGTAGTGGAGGGATAAATACCAAAATTAGAACCCATAAACTGAGTTTTTCACATAAAACACGTGGAGAACATACCTACTAGGGTCTATCCAGGGCAGAATAACCTCTCGATGCACAAAATGACACAATCATGGTAGGAAACCCTAGATCATAGGCTGAGAAAGTAGCAAATGAGCAAATAGATCTCATCCCTAGCTACCCACCTTTGCGAGGCTATTGCCCTTTGCACTTTTCAGTGTTATCTTGGTGAGGTAACATCATCGGGGTATTGTAGAAATAGATCTAGGGTCAAAAAAGGGAGACCCATAAACAAATTTGAATATACGCTATACCCATTTAAGGGTGTGCGTACAAGATACGAGCTTAATAACCAAAATTCTCTCATGAGATGATGATCCAAAGGATCCCCATGAATAAAATAAGGTGTTTAAGAACCCAAAATATAAAGAAACAAGATTGACATACCTCGTTTCCCACAGACGGCTCCCAGATGTTAATGCAAAAAATCGAACACAAGTCGTACTCATGTCATCAGATCAAGTACAGAGTAAACATAAAGCAAGTAAAGAGAGAGAAAACACAAGATATAGAGTGGTTCAGCTATTAAAATGAGCCTACGTTCACTTTTTAGCCCCATTCTCATTATATATGCATTGTAGTACAAGTTTACGATGCCGTAATAGGCGTATAGAGGAGAATACATGCCTATGATGGTTTCGGGAGTGCCGGAGAGATGACCGTGATGTCGATGAATAGCCCCCAAGCTATACCGAGGGATGTAGAGAGTTTGGCAAAGCCTCCACAAGTGTAGTGGTCTCTGGGCTAGCTATCAATACAAGAAATGAATCAGGATCAGGCCAGGCCCCTATCTCGAGGTGTGGACCTCTATTTATAGGAGTTGTATGTGTTGTAATGCTGTTGTGAATGAGGGGGATGCGGGCAGCTAAGAGGATAGGCTGGGGCCGCACCCTATAGTATGTAAGGCCGCGACAGACAAATGTAAGACCGCAACCTGTATACGTAAGGCTGCGACAGTAAGGCTTCAGCTCACGCCTATCAAAGGCTCTGTGGAAGGGGTGATATATTTGCCATATCACCCGCTTCCACCCCTTTCCCTCGTCATTTATCCATTTTCCTTCTAATAAATTACTTTTGGTATATGTAAAATGTTCTCCTTAGTAAAAATGGACTATATCCAATTTTTTAATCACAGATAAAATATACGATTGCAATGAAATAAGTAAATAAAAGACAAAGAGTTTTAAAGTGGTTCGGTTATGTAAGAAATCCTACGTCCTCTGTTATTGTATTGATTTAAGTGATTACAGAAAGCTAGGTACTCTCATTAATAAGAATATCCTATAATTCATTTTATCCTGCCGCCAATGAAAGGAATACAATGTATTTATTTTGACCCAAAGATCAAGGGTTGGAATGCCTTTATATATTTAAGCATTTACACCCGTACATAATGAATGTGATGGTTGATTATATGAACTACGTGCGGTAAGACCCTTAGTTGTACTTCCCATGGGGTGGCTTTTCATCTACGTTGATGGTCTGCATTCTTCGTGTTGGTCGACACGCGTGTCTACTAATTGGGATTTCTGCCACGTATGAAGATATTTGTCCACCTTTAATTGGTCCACATAGGCAGATAATTTTTGGTATTAATAGAAGCCCCCGATACTTCATTCTTGATGCTTTTACTGGAATGATGGAGTATATTTTCTACAGAGTTTGTTGGCGTCTGTCGACGTGTGGAATTTAGGAAAATTTTCCATTTTTTGATTTTATAATGGAATTTTTGTAAATAATTTGAAAATTAGCGAACCACCAAAGGGTATGTTCGTATTTTCACACCTTTCGTACCGTGAAGCTGTCATAATGTCAATCGTCGAAATAAGTAATCATTTCTTACACGATTTCCCAAATAAGCTATAAAAGGTAAGATTTAGCCGAATTTTCTTTACCAAACCTTTTCTAAGCTTTCGAACTCTACTTCTTCTCTAATTTATCTATTTTTGAGCTTTTCTTTGCGTTTTTCCTTCGCTTCAGTCTTAATTTTTTTGTAAGCTTCCTTCCCCCTCTTCACTTCGGTTTTTTTCTTTCTTTTACTACAGCCATGGTTTATATCGTACATGAGGATTCCTTAGAAGAATTTAGGTTGGAAATGAATATTCCTGATCGGGTTGATTTAGAGATGTCTATACCATATGTAGATGTATTATCACTGCCTGAGAGTCACTAGATCCCCTCTCTCTTCATTGCTGAGTGTGGCTTCACATTTCCCCCAATAGGTTTTGTTTATAAATTTGCCAATATTTTGATGTCGTCCCAGCTAGGGTATCCACCAATACTTAGAGGGTAGTAAATGGGATTCATAGGCTGAATCAGATATATTTAACCCACATAGGCATCCCTGAGTTGATGTTTTGTTACAAATGGGTTACCAGTGATAATACCTACTATTTGAAGATTAGGTTTGTCAATTGGGCCTTAGTTGTCAATTTGCCAGAATCTAATAAGGATTATTTTGATTATGGAGTTATTGCTAAAAATTGGCAATATGCTCCTTTACAAACAAGAGAAGTGTATGATTGGCCCGGTGCCCTCAAGTGTGTCATGACATAGGTTGTTTAGTTTATTGTTGTACTCCTCTATATTTGTTTACCAACCGTTTGATGATATGCTAACTCATAATTTCTTGTCTTGCTTCTGTTTTTGTACAGTCGAGAACAAGAAGAAGTGTCCTAAAGAAGATGACGTCAATATTCGTGAATTAAAATTCCTTTGGAGCAGCCATCAAAGTGAAAAGTCAATAGGCCCCCAATTTTTAAATCTTACTTCACAAAAAGTAATTTCCTTTTTAATATGCGGAAGCGAAAGATGGTTCAATTAAACAAATCAACAAATTTTAATTTCTTTTTCAAATTAAAATTAAACACAACTTAAAGTGAAATTAAATGAATTTACAAATGACTTTCTCACTTTAACATATTAACTCAACCCAAGTCCTAGAAATTTGCCTAAGTCATATTTTCAATATTACCAATTTAGGCCAAACCAATTTTATCAAATTAAAGTGACGACTTGAATTAAATTAACATAAACATTACCCAAATTTATTATGCACCAAATTAAACATAAGTAGTGATTAAACCAAACTTTATCTTTTTACCTAAGCATGCGTTCTAGGTGAATTTTGCGAAAGATAAAATAAATAATAAATCACTACGCCGCGATGTACGAGGAAAAACCCACAACGGGAAAAAACCTCGGACGGCCCTAGCCTTAAGTCCACTAAATATGGTTTTACGATTACATGAGAGACGACTTACTTCCTCGACTCGGCCCCTTTCAAGCCTTGACGCGTCTTCTTGTAAACACCTCCGCCTAGTCGACAACCCCGGAGCTCCACCGAAATCTTGGAATCACCAGTGAGACATAGGTACACCATCAACCACACATGGTTCCTTTCACCATGTGAGAATGCCGCAGCAAAACAAACTTCTTCTTCTTTGAGGGATTTAGAAGCAAACCCAAACTTCTCTTCAACTTGGTAGAGAAAAATGAACCAATGGTGCCAAACTCTCCAAGCAAGATATATATATATATATATATATATATATATATATATATGGTAGCTTGGAATAAACAAACTATTGGGTGTAAAACATAAGTGTTTTAAAGGTTTTCTTGAAAATTAACACTAGAAACAATGAACCTTTTCTTGGAAAGTTGAACTCTCAAAAACACTCTCTAGGAGGTTGTAGGATATGAAAAAGTTAATCTAAAAATGTTGGTTCCCTCACTAATAAAATCTGGCAAGAGATAGTGGGAAAAGTGGGAAAAATTATCAAAAACCGTCCAAAAAAAATTCCCGCCAAAACTCGTTCGAACGACTATTCATTCGAATGGATTTATTAACGAGGTTCCAGAATGAGAAAAGGAAAATCGTCAGAAATATCATTCGAACGACCTGGCATCTCGTTCGAACGACCTGGCAATCTCGTTCGAACGAGTTTCCAGTGTGGATTGAACGACGTGTCAGAAAAATGAAATATTAAGTTTTAAGCCCAAAACTTTTTATGAAAAGTTCTAAAACATATTTTCTGAGTAAAACAAAGTCGATAAAACAATTTATAAAAAGTTTATAAATTACACCCAATTAACTATTGTTCCAAGCTCCTATGTATATATATATTAAAATGCATTCATACCTTAGGAGCATTGGAACATTGTTGATGACGTAGAAACAAGGCACACTAAACCGACATTTGATGAAGCTTTATACTCTTGGCCGCTACGTCTTCAACTTTTGTATGTCATAGGCTTGAAGGATGGTCAATAACTCTATCCTATGACTCAAATGTTTTTGTCCGGAATTGAGCCAAAACAACAAAGGACTCAATTGGAAATTTGTGTCCTTACACAAATAATTAGTGAGGAATATTCCAGAGATGCCTCTTATCTGCTACTGTACATGACCCTTGTAACTTCGTTTGTTGCTCGACCCATCACTTTTACGGTTACTGATCCCATTCTTCTTTAGGAAGAACCAATCCATACTTCCTCTGCTGAAGAATCTATTTGTGCAGAAAAAGATTTAGGGACTTCTTCTTCCTTTAAATCTTTGGACATTTCAACAATTCGATCCTCTCCACTTGCTGCTATGGTAAAGAAGAAGATCCCTGATTTGATTACTGGAGATCTATCTCCAACTGCTAAGAAGGTTATCGAGAAGGGTAGCAAAGTTGGAGATGCTAAGAAGCAAGATAAGGCATCCAAGGTTATCGGTTCTGAGAAAGTTCCTCATATCATCATTACTGAGGAAGTGAATGCTGTTGCTCCTTAATTTTAGAGGTTGAAGAAAGGCTTGCTCTAGAAGGAAGTGGAAAAAAGCTCTGCCGACCAGGAGTTGGTAAAAAAAATTCAGGAGGACTTAACTGTTGCTGAGTCATCCTCCATTGTTATTCATCCTGGTGTTGCCAAGAAATTAATCAGAACTGGCACTCGCTCTGCTAACAGAGCAAATCTTTCCCCTCTGCCAAGATTGATGTTGGCAAAAATGCTTGCCAAAGTTTGGCAAAAGTAATCCCTTATTCTTTGTTAATTGCCTATTGATGTCTTTTGATGCTCCTTCTACTATGATATTATCCTTTGTGCAGTTTTTAGCAATTTTTAATCAAATGTTTGAGAAGGACGAGCACGTCCATTGTTCTGGTGGAGAAGTTAAAGAGGCCCTTAAGGGTATGAGGAAGTCTGTTGAGGCATCCAAACAGTTACTAGAGTCCAAGCAAAAGACTTGCGATGCTTAAATGCAGAAGGTTATTAATAGGGCCACTCTTGCTAAGGGAAAGCTGGTCATTGCTGAGAGTAGCTTAACAACTACTGAAAGCAAGTTGGCTACTATTGCGGCTAATTTATCTTTTGCTAAGAATAGGGCCAAGGTGGTCGAGGTAAAATTAACTTCAAATCAAGGTTTCCTGAAATCTGTCGAGGAGAAAGTTGTTGGTCTATCTTCTGAGTTGGTCACAGAGAAGGCCAAGAATAAGAAGCTTGAGGAGGACTCCTTCAACAAAGTCAGAGACAAGGAATTTCAAACTGCCTTTGCTCAGATTGAGTTCGTGAGGAAGAAATCTTTTAAGAATGGCTGGTCGGAGGCCCTTAAGGAGGTCGGTACCCTAGCAGAGTCTGAGTTATTTCTGAAGCATTATCCAGACTCTCCTCCCGACTTGGAGGAAGAGTTTGATGATGAAAAAGGCTCTCAGGAATCTTCCCTTCAACCTGTTGGGTCTGCTTTAAAGACTGTTGATACCAAATCTAGTCTGCTGATGTAGACCCATTATTTGAAGACGCGTGTCGACCTACATGGAACTTACAAACACTTTCAACGACCAACTCAACTGTCCCGAGCAACCCATGCTCCCCGAGGAACTTCAGCATAACGAGCAACTCAAGCGAGCCGAGTAACTTAGCGTGCAGAACAAGAGAATCAAGGAGACGACTGCGTATTAAATACTCATTATTATCGTACGGATGTTTATGTCTACTAGATAACAGCGCATTGTCCTTTCACATGTACAACCTCAAGGCTATAAATACATTGTAACCTCCTCATTAGGGAGGGACTCGGAATTTCTTGATAAATCCATTATCGAGAATTCCAAACAAACAGTCAGCAATACAAAAATAGTGGACGTAGGCCATTCTCACAAGGCTGAACCACTTTAAAAATCTATTGTCTCATATTTCTTTATTTATTTTGTCTGTGATTAAAATAATTAGACTGAATCTAGTTTTTTACATCAATAGATTGGTGCCGTCTGTGGGAAACTACTGTATTAAACGCTTTTTACCAAAACAATTCATCATCAATGGCTGATAATCGAGAGTCCAGTAATTGAAACTCTGGGCTCCCTACAAACCCATCTAATCCTCCAAATGTTCAAGATCTGGTTGGCATCATGGCTAATCTAGCCCAATGCCAGACGGCCATACAAGAAACCATGCGATAACTCATACAAACTGTTCAAGGTGGAGTGCCGGCCCAATCAGGACAACGAAGTGTTCAGAGAAATACTCGCTTACCCTCTTCGCGAACTAGGAGAACATTATTCCCTGAGGAATCTCGATCCAGACACATCGATTCGTATCGAACTGAGAGATATAACGATCCTTCTTATCATCCTGGTCGAACTTCCTCAGTACGAGCTACAGACACTCAGCAAAACGTCACTTTATCTCCAGAAAGGACCAGTGCTCTTGAAAGGTTGAGTAGAGTCTCTCCTTTTGATCGTTTGGGCCCTAGGAGGAATATAAGTCCCCCTAGGATTATGCCAAGGAATTCTCAAAGATCACCTGATTTAAAAGAAGGCTCTGCCCAGTCACGACCAACTACTCGTCATGAAAGGTCTCAAGAGGCAAATTCAACGCGATCAGTGGCTCGGACCAATAGGCCCGAGGAGGGAAATGATGCATGGAAGGGATCTATTCAGAGGTTGGAATACAGATTAGGGGAAATGGCTAAGGCCAAAAATCCTCTATATAGAACTTTTGTCCAAGGTACACCATTTGTACAGGCAATTGTGGAGTTCCCCACGCCATCAAAATTCAAAGCTCCTATGGTGACGCCTAAATATGATGAAAAAACTGACCCTGTCCTTCATATAGAACAATACCAAGTTGCTGCTAATATCTATGCAGTTCCAGATGAGATGATATGCAGGGCATTTTCAGGAACTCTTATCGGATCTTCTCAGATGTGGTACAATAACCTTCCTCGGGGGGAAATTGCAACTTTCTTTCAACTAGCAGAGCTCTTTATTGGGAATTTTTGTTTTGGAGCAAAGCCAGTCAAATGAGTAACACACTTGATGAGTGTTAGACAAAAGACATGTGAAAGTACCAGGGACTATATTACTCGCTTCAATAATGAGAAATTGGAAGTAATTGATTACCAGGAGAAAACAACAATTACTGCTCTGATGAGTGGACTGTTGCCCAATAAATTGTACTACACTTTAGCTAAAGATCCGCTCAGGATCATGGCAGAACTAATGGCAAAAGCAGCCAAAATAATGAATGCCGAGGAAGCCATGGCTGCGAAGAAGAACGCAGACACTAAAGAAACCAAGGGGGAAGATGGTAAAACTGAAAAGAAAGATCAGAAAAACAATGGTGGTAACAGGAAATCGAAAGCAAAGAAAACACTGGAACTGATGAAGAAATTTGGAAATTACACCCCTTTAAAGGTATATATAAATCATATTCTCGAGGAAATCAAGAATAACGAGGAGCTAGCCTGGCCAGTAGAAATGAAAGCAGATCCGGACAGAAGAGACAAGTCCAAATATTACGAATTCCATAAAGACCATAGTCATACGACCAAACAGTGCATAGCTCTTCAGAATGAAATTGAGGCACTTATCATACGAGGAAAATTAACTAAGTATGTTGATCGCTAAAATGGTGGAAAGACCAACGATCGAGGAAGAAGAAGATCTAAATCTCCTTGTCAAGCAAAAGAAGACAAGAAAAGAAGTCATGAAGAAGATCCAGAAGATGATCCCGATCTCCCCAAAAGACCAAGACAACCAGAATGTGAGGTATTTTCAATTCGTTTTGGATCATTTGATTGTAATGTTATCACAGGTGGAGATGCAGGAGGTGGAGATATGACTGCAGAGAGGAAGGCTTACCTCAACGAGGCTCAAGCTTGCTTGTACATACAGCGAATAAATCTGGCTGAAGATGATCGCTCGAGGAAGGTAAACAAAGACAAATTGGTCATTGATTTCTCTAAGAATGACCTAGCAGGTGTACTATATCCTCACGATGACCCATTGGTGATCAAGATGAGAATGAAGGAAGTGGTGATTTCACGAGTACTAGTGGATAACGGTAGCTCGGCAGATATCATGTTCTATCCCTTCTTTGACAGTTTGAATCTGAAGTTAGCCCATTTAAAGCCATATCATAGGCCCCTCCTTGGTTTTAGTGGCGAGAAGGTCTTTCCACTTGGTACGATCAAGTTGGATATTCTTATCGGTACATGGCCTACTTGTCGAATAGAAATAGTATGCTTTTTTGTAATGGATAAAAATGTCCAATCAGCTTACAATATCATCATGGGAAGAGTAGGCCTGAAGATATTCGAAGCAGTCCCATCTACTGTACATCAATGTTTAAAATTCCCAACTAATTTTGGAGTGGGAGTTGTGAAAGGCGACCAAAAAGTAGCTCGAGAATGCTACTATTCATCTACCGAGCAGGAGAAGCGTGAAGAATCCAGGAAGAAGACTAATACTTATCAGGTAGATGAAATAGAAGATGCGGAGATTGAAACTTTAGACCCAAGAGACGAGTTTCAGCTCGTTAAGGGCCAGGTCATGGAAGCTACCAAAAATATCATTTTGGACGACGAGTATCCAGAACGAATAACTCAAATTGGTGCATCACTAGACGTATCAATAAAATAAGAGTTGATAGCATTTATAAGACGCAGAAAGTAGACTTTCGCATAGAGTCACGAAGATATGCCAGGGATAGACCCAAATTTCCTGTGTCAGGAGCTCAATGTGAACAAGGAAATCAAGCCAGTGAAGCAACGAAGAAGGGTATTCATTCCCGAGAAGAACCAAGCTATACAGGAAGAAGTAGAGAAGCTATAAAAAGCCTCTTTTATTGAAGATGTCAAATATCCTGATTGGCTAGCAAATGTGGTGATGGTGAAAAAGAAAAATAACAAGTGGAGAATGTGTGTAGACTTCACCGACCTCAACAAGGCATACCCAAAGGATCATTTTCCTTTGCCCCGAATTGATCAACTGGTGGATGCTACCTCGGGGGACGAATTGTTATGTTTCATGGACGCTTATTCTGGTTATAACCAGATTAAAATAAAGCCTGAAAACAGGGAGAGTACCTCTTTCATTACCCCAAGGGGAACTTATTGTTATAATGTTATGCCTTTTGGACTTAAAAATGCAGGTGCAACATATCAACGGCTAATGACCAAGGTGTTTGCAGAGTAAATCAATCACAATATGGAGGTTTATGTTGACGATATGCTGACGAAGAGCAAGAAAGCTGCTGATCATCTAATTGACCTAGGCCAGACCTTTGATCAACTAGAGAAATATCAAATGAAGCTGAATCCCACCAAATGCATATTCCGAGTACGACAAGGCATGTTTCTCATATATATTATTAACCAACGAGGAATTGAGGTAAATCCTAAAAAGATCAAAGCTCTATTAGAGCTACGATCTCCAATGACGAAGAAGGAAGTGCAAAGTCTCACAGGGCGAGTTGCAACACTCGATAGATTTATGTCATGAGCAACTGACAAATGCTTACCATTATTCAAAACACTCCGGAAAACTTTTGAATGGAATGATGAATGTGAGAAGGCCTTTCGAGAATTGAAGAAATACCTGGGGACACCTCTATTGTTGTCCAGACCAGTGATGGGAGAAAAGTTATATTTGTATTTGGCAGTATCAGAGAATGCAGTTAGCTCGGCGTTGATAAGAGTGGAGGACGGAGTACAAAACCCTGTCTATTACACCAACAAGGATTTTCGAGGAGCAAAAATCAGATATCCAAGGCTAGAGAAGTTGGCACTAGCACTGATTGAAGCAAGTAGAAGAATGAGGCCATACTTCCAAGCCCATACTATAGTGGTATACACTGATATGCCATTAAGACAAGCTCTGCATAAACTGGAAAAGTCAGGAATATTGATGTACTGGGCAATAGAACTTGGTGAATATGATATAATTTATGAACCTAGATCGTCGCTCAAAGGGCAGGCAGTAGCGGACTTCATTGCAGAGTTTACTCAAGAAGACACCCCCGAAGAGCAGAAGTTAAATACCGACCAGCCTATGGATGTTACAGGATCATCAGATTTAAACCCCGACCAACTTACGACGGGGGACGAGCAAGAGAGGATGATCAACAAGCAACGAGAAGGACCAAAGAAGGACAAAGGGAAGCATAAAGTATTCCACCGAAGAACTCTATCTGATCAAAAGTTCGATGATGAAGTACCTATATGGAATTTATATGTGGATGGCTCTTCTTGCACTACAGGTAGTGGAGCAGGGATTATTTTAAACAGCACGAATGAAATTGATATGGAGTACGCTCTGCATTTTCAATTTAAGCCCTCTAATAATGAGTCTGAATATGAAGCTATGATCATGGGTCTCAGTTTGGCTAAAACCATGAAGGCAGAGCAGGTAGTTGTATTCAGTGACTCACAGTTGATCGTAAATCAAATACTGGGAGTGTACGCAATAAAAGGAGAATTAATGATCAAGTATCATGCTAAAGCAATGGAAGTTGTATCAAGCCTTACTGCAGTTCAGTTGATTAGAATACCAAGATTGGAGAACGTAAGAGCAGACGCACTAGCTCGATTGGCATCAGCCACACACACCGAGCTACCAAGAACAATCCCAATAGAAGTCTTAGTTGGTCGGAGCATAGACGGAGATCTAATGATAAATTTCATTCCCTCGACTTAGGACCATCTTGGATGGATCCAATCAGGGCCTATATTAAAGATGGGACTTTACCAACTGATAAACTCGCAGCTAAGAAATTAAAGTTTAAAGCTGCTCGTTATGTATTGACCAATGGCATTTTGTACAGATGAGGAGTTATAACAGGGCTACAAAGATGTGTCCATCCCTCTGAAGTGAAAGATTTAATCGAAGAGGTTCATGAAGGGTCTTGTGGAGCCCATGTAGCTGGTCGGACGATCTTACGAAGAATAACCACGCAGGGGTACTACTGGCCGACGATGAGCTGATTGCGCAGGTTATGCTAAGAAGTGTGACAAGTGCCAACGCTTCTCGTCCATCCGAAGAACTCCTCAGGCATTGTTAACACCCATAACATCCCCTTGGCCATTTGCCATATGGGGGATAGACTTGGTCGGGCCACTTCCAACGACTAGAGGAAGGTTCAAGTACCTTGTGGTTGCTGTGGATTATTTTACAAAATGGGTAGAAGTTGAGCCCCTTATTGATATGACATACGACAAAGTCTATCAATTCATTTGGAAAAACATTATTTGTAGATATGGTCTCCCACATGCATTCATTACTGACCAAGGAACCCAGTTTGACAACGAGGAGTTTGCTGCATACTATCATCAATCCAATATACTGAAAACTCATTCTGCACCAGGTCACCCCCAGAGCAATGGACAAACTGAGGTGACAAATAGAACACTACTAAATGGATTGAAGAAATGACTAGATAGTGCAAAAGCAAATTGGATTAATGAACTACACTCTGTGTTATGGGCTTATCGCACCACACCGTGAACAGCTACAGGAGAATCTCCATACATGTTGGCATTTGGGAGTGAAGCTGTCATACTAGCTGAATTGGGTCTACCCACACACAGAGTACTGAATTTCAATTCTCCTATCAGTGACTTGATGAGACGATTAGATCTGGATATGCTCGAGGAAGTTAGAGAAGAAGCAACAATCAAGAATGCTGTATACCAACAGCGAACAACTCTGTTCTACAATAAGAGAGTGAAGAAGTGTGATTTGAAGGAAGGGGACTACGTGCTGAAGAAAGTGATCCAAAAGCATAACAAACTGGAAGCCAACTGGCGTGGACCCTACAGAGTAACATAAGTTATTCGTCCAGGGACATACAGAATTGAAACCTTGGAAGGAGAAAAGTTTAAGAATGCATGGAATGCAGAGCATCTGCGCAAGTATTATCAATGATTGTAGTTCATATGTAATGAAGTTTCTTCAATATGAATAAAGTGATGCTTCACCCAGTTTCTTTCTTAGTTGAAATTTTTTCAGAATATTAGTGTTACACAGTACACATCAAATTCAAAGCATTTACCACCAACTCCGGTTGGTCGAAAACTTATTTACCACCAACTTTGGTTGGTCGGAAAGCATTTACCACCAACTCCGGTTGGTCGAAAACTTATTTACCACCAACTCCGGTTGGTCGGAAACTTATTTACCACCAACTCCAGTTGGTCGAAAACTCATTTACCACCAACTCCGGTTGGTCGGAAACTTATTTACCACCAACTTCGGTTGGTCGAAAAGCATTTACCACCAACTCCGATTGGTCGAAAAGCATTTACCACCAACTCCGGTTGGTCGGAAACTTATTTACCACCAACTCCGTTTGGTCGGAAAGCATTTACCACCAACTCCGGTTGGTCGGAAACTTATTTACCACCAACTCCGGTTAGTCGGAAAATATTTACCACCAACTCCGATTGGTCGGAAACTTATTTACCACCAACTCCGGTTGGTCAAAAAGCATTTACCACCAACTTCGGTTGGTCGAAAACTTATTTACCACCAACTCCGGTTGGTCGGAAAACATTTACCACCAACTCCGATTGGTCGGAAACTTACCACCAACTCCGGTTGGTCGGAAACTTATTTACCACCAACTTCGGTTGGTCAGAAAACATTTACCACCAACTCCGGTTGGTCGGAAAGCAATTAACTCAAATTAAACAACAAATGGGATAAATATTATATACACATATTTTTATCAGTCATAAAGAAAGAACATTCTACAAAATATTTTAGAAGAAAATGGAATAGCAAAAGAATAAACTTTTCATTCAAATCAAGAAGAATTACATACGATGTGAAAAAATACACTTCATTACATAAAAAACCCTATTCTATTGGCTTTTTCCCTCCTGCCTTTGAAACAGGTTCTACTCCAGCAAGAGGATCGTCTAAAGCATAAGGAGAATTTATGAAGTTTACATCTCGAAGTATTCTGACATTCATTACAGATAACCCATCAAGCAAATGCTCTGGGCGAGTTATCTCAAAATTTGCATGAAGACTGTAGTCACCGAGATACTTGGAGATTAAGCACTGAGGGATTGCCCGAGCAGGAATCCAACTCATATCAAGCTTGAAGGGAGGCACGGGCAAATCAAGCACTCCAGGGTCATAATAATCCCATAAGTAGTGGCCCCGCTCCAATTTTAGCACACCCAGTGCATTCAACCACCCTTGCTTATACCCCTCGTTATTTGATTGCTGAATCTGAGCATCAAGATGGTAAAGGGCTTCATTATACCAAGCCATCCAAAATTCTCTGGGCTATTTATGGAATTGGTAAGTTAGCCTCTCTAGTTGCTCGTGGAGATTCTTCACTAGAAGTTCTTTATTTTCCAAGATAGAGCTCTGGGTAGAGAGTTATTCGCTGAGATTCAGGATTTTCTTGGACATCTCTGCCAAAGCTTGATTCTTCACCATCAACTGAAATGCCTGATTCTCCAAGGCTGCTTGAGTTCTTGCTTATTCAATGGAAAATCGACTAGCCCTTGCTCATCCCCGAGAAGAAGATCTTTCTCGTCCACGAGTAGAGGTGGAGGGTCCAGTTCTTTTCAAAGTTTCCAACTCATCTCGCAAGTTGGCATTTTTTACCTCCAAAAAAGAGAAACCTTCATCATTGATAGGGACCAAGGCTCCCGAGGAAAATACAGCAGACTTGAGTTGTTTTACCTCCTCTTGCAAGGCAATGTTCTCCTTCTCCAACAACTTGCCGATATTCCTGTGCTCTTCAACCTCAAGCTTCAGGATGCTCTCCTTCTTCTCGTAAGCAGAGATGAACTTTTCATATCCTTTATCAGTACTTAACTGCTGATATTTCTTCTCGTACCCTTGGTGCAAAAGTGTAGAGGACTCTTTGTACTGATGCTGGAGTTCCTCGATAGTTCCTTGGAGGTCCTCAATCATTTCATAGTAGGCCACATTGTTGGCAACTGCACGATCGAGCAAACACTTCAGATACTGGTAAGCTTTAACTGCTCGTTCAGAAGCATCTGAACCCAGGATATCAATGATTTGAGCCTCATTCAGATCTTTATGACCAGCCTTGAAGTAGTCATTGCATTTTTTTATCAGTTCTGTGTCATGAGCTGATAAGAGCTCCGTCCTGGCCATAAACTAGCAAAGAGAAGAAATAAAAAGAATCAATCAGGATGCAGATAGAGCAAGTAAAAGAAAGTCAAACTGAACAACCAAAAATTTGAAATTTTATTCATCATGGGAGAAAAGTACAAAGTTTGAGTTTACATTCCAAAAATAATAATAAAATTAAAAACCCGAGCAACTTTACACCTTCTCCTTGTGTCCTACGATTTTCTCAGAAGGTTGGGATGAGAAAATGGGTTGCTCGGAGGATAATGGTAGTTGCTCGGCAGGAAAGTTGGCTGGTTGGGGTTGCTTGGAAAAATGAACAACAGGAACGGTGAGGGCCTGATCTCCAGTCATCATTGAAGACTCATCTGAAGCAGCCTCGTCTTCTTCTTCTTCTTCTCCAGGAGAGGGGGGAGGGCCATGAGTGTGTTGCTGGAACAATTCAGAATTCTCAGCAACTTTCATCTTTTTCAGAGCAGCTACCCATCCATCCCTGAAGAATTTGACACCTGCATACTCCATTTGAGAGGACATGGCACCCAGTCCTTTGTTCCAACCTTTATCCCAACCAGCACTGAAAGGCTTTTTGACTGCCTTCTTCCTCTTTGCCTTCTCCGAGGAGGCCCTTTCCCTAAGGAGCTCCTCGGTAACCTTCAATTTCTTCTCCACCTCCACCTTCTGACGTTCAACATCCTGAAATTTAATAATTTCCTATTCAGCCAATTTGAGCTTAACTTCCAGCTCCTTGTTGCTCTGTTCAAAGACCTCATTGCTCTGCTCAGACTCTTTCAACTTTCTCTCTAATTCCTTAGAAGCATTCGCAGCTTGATCTCTATCCAACTCAATGGACTTAAGTTGTTTCTCCCAAACAACCTTATCTTCCTCGTATTTTTGACGAGAGTCTTTTAAGGACTGAGTCAGACCAACAAAAGCTTCCTCTATACCTCCTGAGGATCTTGAAGCCATAATAGCCTCATCTTTTTCAAGATGCTGTTGAAACACGTCACCAACTAGAAAAAAGAAATAACATCAAGTAAATACACGAGCATAATGTTAAAAGACAAAAGGGGTTGAACTAAAAATACTTACTGAGGCAATGTGTTGAGCAAAAAGAGTAATGACCCTCTCGCGAGAAAGGGAATCTTCAATACCTTGGATTTCTGGGACAGTCCAGGATTTTACCAAGCCCACAGCGGAGCTCGGAGAGACAAAAACTGGAACACCACCTTCAATATTTGAAGGTTGAGAGACAGGTTCAGCAGATCTCTCAGAAGAACTTTTCTTTAACCTCCTCAGAGGAACAGGGACATTTTCAACTAAAGACGTTGTCTTTGTTGAAGAAATGACAATAACCTCACTAGGAGGAGAGATAACAACAACCTTTCTCGGAGCCACAGGGGGCTTCTCAATAACTTTCTGGGCAGCAACAAGAGGGGGTACATCGGTGGTCTTTGTCCCTTCTTCAGGGACATCATGTTTACTCTTATTTGCCTCCACAGTAGTAGAGGCAGACTTATAAAAAAATGCAGGAGCTCTTCTCTTCTTCATCAAATCGCTTACGAGAACACTTGACTGAGAGGAAGAGCCTTCCACAGTAGTCTCAGAGGCTGGTACTGGGTCAAGGTTAACTGCCAATGGACGAGGATGAGGACGAGCAGTGAAAGATGAAGTATAAATTTTATACTGCAACAAGTAAGAAGCAGGCCTAATATGTTCCTCGACAACAGATTGGTGCAAATCACAGATAAGTTTCAAATGCTTTAAATTAACGTCAACTTCTTTTGGAGGTTTTCTTTTACTGTCAACTGTAATAAAATAAAAATAAATGTCAGTGATACATTCTATCAAACACCAAGAAAACAATATTTCAAAAATAAAAACAACCTATTCCATCGCCATAAGGGGGACACCTGGGACCCTGATATACATCATCTCCATTTAATGGAGCATGTTGCCAATTTTTCATAACAACCCCATGCTCAAAGTAATCCCTATTGGCGTCTAGAAGATTGACAACTAAAGCCCTATTCCAAAACCTAGTCTTCAAATAAAATGTGGAATCACTGACAACCCATCTATAACAGTACATAATCTCTGGAATCCCTAAACGGGTTCCATGGAGTTGGTTCAATATATGAACACCATTAACTATCCTCCAGGTATTTGGAGCTATTTTTGCAGGTACAACGTCAAAATATTGACAGAACTCCAAATATAGGGGATTAGGAGGAAAAGAAAAGCCGCATTCGGCCACATAGAGACTAGGGAACCAATGTCCCTCATCTAAAGAAAAATAATCAGAGGGTTCAGAAAGTTCTTCCAGAATAACCCACGAAGGGATTGAAAATTCAGACCAAAATTTATCCAATGACTCAACAAGATAAACCATGATGAACAAAGTAAATAGAAGAAAGGGAAGAAGATCTTACAGAGAAAAAGAGATCAGGTGACAACGAACGACGGAAAGAACAAAGGCATAAGATAGAGAGAAAATGAAGAGCTCAAAGATACAAATTTGAAAGGTGAAAGACGATAGGATTTCTGCCGTGCTTAAATACTTTACCTCGGGAATAGAGAAAAGTAATGATTACAAAGGAGGATGTTTGCATATTCGGCGGCTAAAAGAAGAAAAGGAGCACAAATATCGAAGCGGTCATGAAAATTCAAAATATTTATGAGGCCCGATACTGTGCACTCAAAAAGGAGTTATGTACAATGAATGTTTTCCTAAAAATCATACAAACTAATAATCTATGCAGTCTTCAAGCAGAATGTTCCATACTTTTCTTCAACATCAAACTATAAAACACTGGGGGCTTCTGTTGATACCAAATTTAGTCTGCTGACGTGGACCCATCATTTGAAGACGCGTGTCGACCTACATGGCACTTACAAATACTTTCAACGACCAACTCAGCTGTCCCGAGCAACCCATGCTCCCCGAGGAACTTCAGCATAACGAGCAACTAAAGCGGTCCGAGCAACTTAGCGTGCAGAACAAGAGAATCAAGGAGACGACTGCGCATTAAATACTCATTATTATCGTACAGATATATATGTCTACTAGATAACAGCGCATTGTCCTTTCACATGTACAACCTCAAGGCTATAAATACATTGTAACCTCCTCATTAGGGAGGGACTCGAAATTTATTGATAAATCTATTATCGAGAATTCCAAACAAACAGTCAGCAAAACAAAAACAGTGGATGTAGGCCATTCTCACAAGGCTGAACCACTTTAAAAATTTATTGTCTCGTGTTTCTTTATTTATTTTATCTGTGATTAAAATAATTAGATCGAATCTAGTTTTTTACATCAACAAAGACCATTTACGAAGTTGTACCTTTTGTCGACTAGCCTTTAGGAGAATGTTTAACTCCTTGTTATTTTTTTATGTTTCTCTGCTTTGTAATAGGACCATTAATTTCAATAATTTGTAACATCTTTTTGGTTATTAATGAGACCAGTTTTTCTTTTTTGCTATATATGTTGTACTTCTCACACTTTTTGCTTTTCTTGCTTGGTTGAATGGATTTGTATACTTGTGTCATTATTGCTCAGTACCCATACTTGTTTACTTACACTTGCAGTTTTGAGTTTAATGATAGGAAGCATGTGATAGTTCCTGCTGAATTCGACCTACTCAAGCGGAGTAGAAGTCTTTTGGAAGCTGGCTATGTTCCTTTAACAAAAGAAGACTTGGTCGGATTGATTGGACTAGAAGCATCCATACAAGTGAAAGAGTCATACATTCATCTCCACTGTTTACTGGATAGGGCTGTAGCAAAATGCAGCTTACTACGAGATTATTAAAGATCTGTAGGAAGATCATAAATTTTCTCTGGTTTCTATTCACTTTGATTGTGAAGCTAAATATAAAGCTTTGAGTGAAGGCTGGGATTTTGAGAAGAAGTTGGAAGAATATACTTCTATGTACAGAAGAAAAGAATTCTTGTTGAACCGAGAAGTAAATGAAGCCAGGGAAATTGCCAAGCCCCTGAAGGAGGAGAATAATAAACTCAAGAATAAGTTAGATACTTTGAAACAATCTACTGCCAGTGATGTCGATAAAGGGGCATATTTTTAGAGAATGAAAATGCCAGGCTGATGGAAGAACATGAGGCTTTGAAAATACCCAAGCCTGGTCAAACTTACGGATAGTGAAGGACGAGCCAACCAACTGTTGATGAGGCCAGGACAAAAAAAACATTAGTCGACTAAACTGCCCAACTGAAAGCTAAGAGTCAAGATATTGCTGAGTTATCTATGTCTCTGCTTGATCAGCTTACCATCCCATTGATGTTGAGCTCATGATAGAGGAAGTTGGGGTCAATCCCCGGCATATCCTCGTGGCTCCAAGCAAATACATTCTCCCGCTGTCTTAAGAACGAGATAAATTCCTGCTTACAAATCGGATCCAGAGTTGAACCGATCTACATAGTCTTCTCTGGTTTGTCATCGTCCAGGATAATGCTTTTAGTAGCTTCCATAATTTGCCCTTTGACTAACTCCATCTCATCTCGAGGATCTAGGGTTTCAACTTCAGAATCACTCTTGGGCTCAGTGATATTTACCTGATAAGTGGTGGTCTTCTTATTCAAATCAATTAAGTCCTCTTACTTGGGTGAGGAGTAATAACACTCTCTGGCTACCTTTTGGTTACCTCTTACAACACCAACCCCAGAATGAGTTGGGAACTTCAAATATTGATGGACTGTGGATTGTACAGCTTCAAACTTCTTCAATCCTACCCTATCGAGGATCACATTTTAGGCAGATTGAACGTTTTTATCATTCATAAAATAACATATTTTTTTCATACGACTTGTCGGCCAGGTGTCGAACAACACTTCTAACTTGATTTTGCCAAGTGGGTACATTTTTTCATCTGAAAAGCCTATTAGTGGTCTGTGGTAAGGTTCCAGTTGGCCGAGTTTCAAATTTAGACTTTGAAAGCATGGGTAAAATATGATATCAGTCGATCTCCCATTATCAATCAAAACCCTGGCAATGACAACATCCTGGATTCTGAACTTGACAACCAATGGATCATCATGGGGATACAGTACCCCTCAGAGGTCGTTATTCAAAAAGTTGATTACCAGTTTGTCTTTGTTGACCTTCCTGGGTCGATCATCTTCGTTTAGATTGATTCGCTAGATATAAGAATAGGCGTGTGCCTCATTCAAATAGGCCTTTCTATCAGCAATATGATCTTCTCCACTTGTATCGCCACCTGTAATTATATGACAATCAAATGAACCAAAAATGATCATAGCTACCTTACGTTCTGGTTGTTTAGGTTTATTCGACAGGCCGTGATCATATTTATAACCATCTTTATGATTTCTCTTTCTGTCATCTCTAGGCTTGCATGGAGAATTTGACCTTCCCCTTGCTTCCCTGCCTTCTCGCTGATCAACAAACTTATTTAGTTTTCCTCGGCCAATAAGAGATTTCACTTCATTCTTTAAAGTGATATAATTATCTGTTATATGACCATAATCCTTATGGAATTCACAATATTTGAATTTGTCCCTCCTATTAGGAGGCGCCCTCAACCTCTCGGGCCATCATAAGTCCTTATTATGTTTGATTTCCTCTAGGATATGGTGAATGCTGACATTTAATGGAGTATACGTTCCATACTTTTTAAGCTTGTCATCCTTCTTTGATTTTTGCTCAATCTGCTCCTTTTGGTCATTCTTATCAGGCTTAGTGTCTGGCCTCTATTTTACGGCCATTGCTTCCTCGGTGTTCATTATTTTTCCTGCCTTAGCCACGAGCCCAGTCATGATTTTAAGAGGGTCTTTGGCCAGAGCATAATACAGTTTCTCAGCAACCCACTAATTAAAACAGTGATGGATGTTTCATAATTAACGACTTCCAATTTCTCATTTTAAAACGAGTGATATACTCCCTAGTTGTTTCTGCTACTCGTTGCCTTACACTAAATAGACGGGCTACTATTTTTACTGGCTTAGCCCCAAAATAAAAGTTAATGATAAAAAACTCGATAAGCTGGTTGAAGTTAGCAATTTGTCACCGGGGCAAGTTATTGTACCATATTTGAGCAGAACCTGTAATGGTGCTTGAAAATGCTCTACATCTCATCTAACTGAATAAATGTCAGCTGCAGCTTGATATTGTTCAATGTGCAAAACTGGATCAATTTTACCATCATATTTTGGGGTGACCATAGGGGTTTTAACCTTAAATGGAGTTGGGAAATCAACGATTGCCTGAACGAAGGGAGACCCTTTAACAAAATTCCTCTGCAAGGGATTCTTTGCTTTTGCCATTTCTCCTAGCCAATCTTCTAATTATTGAATTGATTATTTCTATGACGGATTGTCTACGTCAGTTTTGTGTGAAGCAGCTCGACTATCCCGACCATGTGTTTGTACTGAGCTCTCTTCCGGAGAAGTCTGCTCGGCGTGTACATATCATCGGGCGCTTGATCTTGACCTGATTGAGGCTTTACGATAGTCGACTGGATACTTGGTGGTTCTGAATATTGCTCTAGGAAGGTTCTTGTTTACTCGGGGTCCCAAACGATCAAAAGGCGAAGCTCTACTCAATCTCTCCAGGACGTTTGGTCTTTCAGGAGCGAAAGAATGTCCATCATATTACTCTATTGCTCTAACTGATGAACTGACTCCTGGGTGATAAGTCCAATCATGAGATGATCTGGAATAACTGTGCCGGCTAGGCCTAGGAGGGGGAGGTGGCATTTCTCTCCTTGGTGAAGGAATTGCCTGTTGCCTGGATAAGGTTGAAGATTCAGCTTGTATTGACTATGCCCATTATCTCATCATTTACTGTATAACATCTTGACCCCTAGCAATACTGGTAAGAATCCCATTTAGGTCGGCTGCTATAAGCGGAGCAGATGGAACAGTTGGATTGCCTTCGTTTCGGGCACTGGGCTCTGGATCATTCATTTTTCTTTGAACAAGGATGTACGATATTGAGAACGAATATTTGGAAACACGTTACCATAGATGACGAAAATCCGTTGATGTAAAAAAATGGACTAGATCCAATTTTTTAATCACAAATAAAATATATGATTATAATGAAATAAGTAAATAAAAAATAAAGAGTTTTAAAGTGGTTCAGCTGTGTAAGAAAGCCTATGTCTACTGTTATTGTATTGATTTCAGTGATTATAGAAAGCTAGGTGCTCTCGTTAATAAGAATATCCTAGAATTCGTTCTATCCTACCTTCGATGAAAGGAATATAATGTATTTATAGTGATCCATAGATCAAGGGTTGGAATGCCTTTATACATTTAAGCATTTACACCCGTATGTAATGAATGTGATGGTCGGTTGCATGAATCACGCGCGGTAAGACCCTTGGTTGTACTTCCCGTGGGGTGGCTTTTCATTTGCATTGATGGTCTGCATCCTTCGTGTTGGTCGGCATGCCTGTCTACTGATTAGGATTTTTACCACGTAGGAAGACATTTGTCCACTTTTAATTGGTCCACGTAGGTAGATAATTTTTGGTATCAACAGTGAGAGTGTTATGTCGCTCATTAATGAGAGTTTTGTCCCTCATTTTGGTAAAATTGTGTGAAATATTTTCTTTTTTTGTGTGTACTTTATACTCTTATTAGAGGATTTGTGTTGTGTTTCTTTGCCTCCGCCAGAGTTGCTGCCGAAGTTACTATTTTTGGTGTATCTCCGGTCAGTTTGGGACGAGATCCAATGCCATTTTTCATATCTAAGAGTGACTGTCTTCTCCATCTCAGTTGGTGTTCCTCCTATCATGGGTGCGAGCTTAAGTGGAACTTATATAGGTTGAACCCCACTTTTCTAAAGGTTATTATACCGATTAGTTGTTTTCTCCCAAATGTATGGTGTATATTTTTCATACCCATTATATGGGTAGTCGGAGAGTCCGTTTTACCAGATCTTTCATTATTGTGATATGTTACTTTAGTTGTAGTTTTTAGGGCTTTTGTATTGTATCTTTATTTGACCTGTTTGTTTCATTATTTTGTATTTCTTGTTATTTAGTTAATGAGAATTTCAATATTTTAAAAAGTATTTAACCTTAGGTCCCTTTGACAAAAAAAGACCTAACATGATCTTTATCTCGAGTAAAATCTCTCTAGGAAAAAAATCGAAAATAAAAATTATATTTTTCAAATTGTATATTTAGGATGAGAGAAAAATTAGTGAAAATAAGAATGCGCACAAGATTGTGGAAACCATCTCCTTGCAAACATTATTAAGGATTGTCGTGAACTCATTAAATGCACAAAAGTCAAGATTATCCATATTTTTCGAAAGGATAACATCCAAGCGAATTGCATTACAAAAATTAAGAACTAAATACAAGATCTCTATTTGGAGCATAAGGACATCCTTAAGTAGGGGTGACAATCTTAGAAACGATAAGAAAAAATGATATGGAACGATACGAAATTGACCTGAAATTGACATGATATATCGTGTTCGTGAGTCGTGTCGTGTTATCATGCTTTTTAAGCGTGAAATTAAAGAAATTCTGTTATTTGTGTCCAGGGCGGTTCTAAGATTGAGAGTGCCCTGTGTGAAAATCAATTTAGGACCCTTCTAAAAAGATATTAGATCCCTAAAATGATCCCCTAAAAAATTAAACTTATTTGAAAAATTGACATTTTTAATATACATAAAATATTTTTGGATCCCTAAAATATACATGTATAGGTGCATACTCTAAAATGGCCCTGTGCCATTGTCCATTTGACACATGATCAGGGCGACCATGTTTGTATCGTGTCGTATTATTTTTTATTCGGGTGGTATTCGTATCAAGTAAAAAAATGTGCCCCATTGATTAGGTCCTGGAGCTCTTTTGCTAGTGTGACATAAAGCCCAAACAAATCTCCTCAAAAGAGGAGACAGAGACGTCTCGTCTTGTTTGCATTCATGGTGCTTCGGAGCCAGAGAAACAGATACCTATGCCTTTTCATTTTCTTTTTCCCGCTTTTGAATGGGAGCCAAAACGGCCCTTCCATATTTTCGTATGTATTTTATGAAATAACTTTCCTGGTTTTTGGGTGTTGGCCCTTTTAAAGTATTGAGAGTCTGAACTCGTCTGTTGTTATTCTTTGGCTTTAGTTACATACTTGTAGTATCTACCTATCTATATCCAGAGGGTTTTTCAATGGAATCATCAACTCAGTATCGGTTGATAGAGCAAGCAAAAGAAGAGCTCCGAATAATGGAGACCCAGCACCCCAACCGGTTTGAATATTTAAAGCTTGAGCTCAGATCTTTCATCTCCCTTCTTGAGTCCCAAAACTCGTTTCTTCTTTTCAGACACAATCAAATGATGATGCCACCATGTCCCACCTCATCCACTGCCACCACTCAAGGTCAGGTTCACCCTCTCTCTCAAATCTTGTATTAGTTCTGAAATGTCCCACCGTGGTAGTGGTACCATTACCCGTCATTAAATATCTTCAATCAAAATGTCTTTGTGTTGTTGGTGCTAAGAAATGAGATAATGAGCACCAACATATTTTACACTTAAATGCTATGGATATCCATTTTAAAACTATATGAGATTATTGTTTTGTCGCTTTCTCTTGTCGTTTTGAATGCTCGGAAAGTTAATGTATGGACATCGGGTGAAATAATTTCCGGGGAATAAGAAGCACGTTTTCTATTACAGAAAACTTCAAAAGAAAAAAAAATAAAATAAAAAAAATAATAGGGAATTAAGGTAAAGGTCATGTTCCTTCCTATATTTGTATTTTTAGGACAATGCTTTTCAAGTTTATAAATCTACTTTCTATGTTACAATAACATTTATAAATCTAGTCCCTGTGTTACAATAACATTTATTTTTTTGGTCCGCGCCAGCACTATTTTTCATCATTTTTCATGGAATTTTTTGTACAGGGGCTAAATTTATAAAATTATATGGAGTGTCCTATTTTTATACACTTTGAGTATTATAAAGACCTTTTCCCAAATAAAAAAAAAACAAATACATGCGGGAGATTCTTATTCATATTTTATAGGGGTGGTAATTTTAGAAACGACACAAAAGAACGACACGGAAGACACGAAATTGATACGATGTTTAGAAATTCTAGTATTCGTGTCGTGTTATTTTTTATTCGTGTTGTGTTCGTGTCAACTAAAAAAATACGAATTCGTGTCGTGTTCGTGTTTGAAAAAGCCTTGTCGTGTCGTATCGGCCCAAAACACGACCCGTTGACCCGAATTGTCACCCCTAATATTTTATAGGATATAGATACACAAAGTCATTTTGTATCCTTTTTTCATACCCGGTGCATAAAAATGCTATACCTTATTATTGTGAGTCCCGTCAGGCACAAGGAACAACCCTTTTACCAGTCTTGTCTTACTAGGCGGGAACCAAAGTGGTTACCAAACTGGGTGTGTGTAGTGGTACTCTATTTTATACCGTTTGTTATATTAATCACTAATGTAATATATAAATTATGTAAACTTTTAAAAGAGTCAGACATATTTATAGTCTACTAGGTTTTAGGCCTGCACTATGCGCGTGCGGTTTTATATATATATATATATATATATATATATATATACACTCCTGCTCTTGTGCGGATTAGTCCGCATTTTAAGAATGTGGACCGGACATGTGTCACCTGGCGGTGACCCAGAAAAGAGAGAGTGTGTTTATAATTTAGACGATAATTTATAGGCACACCGGTAGGTGATACATGTCCGGTCCGCATTCTTAAAATGCGGACTAATCCGCACAAGAGCATTATTATATATATACAGTCCTGCTCTTGTGCGGATTAGTCCGCATTTTAAGAATGCGGACCGGACATGTGTCATCTGGCGGTGAGCCCAGAAAAGAGAGAGAGTGTGCCTATAATTTAGGCGATAATTTTTAGGTGCTAGGCACACTCTCTTTTCTTCGCTCACTGCCAGGTGACACATGTCCGGTCCGCATTCTTAAGGTGAGGAACCCGCGTCTTAAGAATGCAGGCCGAACATGTGTCACCAAATGGTGCGTCTAGAAATTATTGCCTTTTGGTGACACATGTTCGGTCCGCATTCTTAAATTGTGAACTAGTCCACACAAGAGCAGGACGGTGTGTGTATATATATATATATTAAAAAGGTAGTACCAATTTGAGATTTGCTACATGACAAAAAAATAATTAAAATAAAATTCAATACTAAAATGATTTAACAATAAATTGGATTGAAGCATCACATGACGAATTGTACTTACAAATATAATGGGAGATGAAAAATGTGTACAAGTCTTGTACTAAAGTCAAAGATCTACTGTACACAAAATGTCATTAAGACTAAGCCTAATTTTGTGAAACTTTGTAGTGATTTTTGAGGTCATTAAGATATTACGAAAATGATATTGGGACTGAATTTTTGATCGAAAGTGAAATTACCGAATGAGGTGGAGGGTTTCTATTGGTTCTTTTGTGAGGTCCACGCCAGTAGAATCAAAGAACAGACCAATAACAAGCTGCCACGTGTAATTTCGGTAAAAAATTATGTTACAATAGAAGTATTCAAAGATTTTATCTTCTTCAGTGTCTTGTCTATGGCTTTAGATCAAATAGTATACGTAAAAAAAAAAAGAAAACTAAAACATAGCAATCAAAACGTATCTTTAGGATAAAATCTGTTAGAGGTTACTGCTGGCATGTTATCTGAACTTGTTGGAATTGGTTGCCAAGTATGGATCCAATGTTATATCTGTTTGCTAATTTAGGATTTCTCCACTTCATACTGGGAGGATATTATGTTTAATCCAATAACATCTTACTGCTTTCTTAAAAAAAAAGATTATATTAAAATTTATGACAAAGGATAATAAAAAAAGGAAAATCCTCACACCAACTTAATTCCACTTGCCTATGCTGTAAAAAGAAAACATGACAAAGTTCACCGCCCACCAGTTTTAAAATAAAAACTATTAATTTGGAGGAATTTAGTATAATGGGTGACATTTGACATTTTAACAATGCTATGATTTTCGTGTATGTGTTTGTCATCTTCCTTTTACAGACAAAACACAGACCCAATCTTGAGAGACAACACCAAGTTGTACTCTTATCCATGCACATATTCATGCTATTTTCTTTTGTATTTGCATAAAGTCCATTATTTTTTGTCCATGAGAATATTTTGGGTTGGCACTTTATGGTAAGTTGGTGTAAGCAACTACTACACCACAAATCTTTTTCAGCTTTTCTTTGAGAGAAAGCTTTACTACTCTAAAAATCCTTTTTTACCATTCCTTTGACTGCAAAAGTTTTCTCCCGAAACCATTTAGCTGCTAGGGATCCCCCCTTCCCATCCCATTATTTTCTCTCTTCTCTTATAAGGCATCCAACTTCGCTTTTAATATAATTGGTAAATGGGGCCATTGCAATTGTAGCTTTTCTTTTTAAACCTCCTACATCACCACTACCTGGGAGAAGAAAGATATAAAGGGTTACAACACAAAGAGTGAGAGTTGGAGGAGAGAAAGATGTATATATATATATATACAGTCCTGCTCTTGTGCGGACTAGTTCGCATTTTAAGAATGCGGACCGGACATGTGTCACCTGACGGTGAGCCAGAAAAGAGAGAGTGTGCCTATAATTTAGGCGATAATTTTTAGGCGCACCGTTAGGTGACACATGGCCGGTCCGCATTTTTCAAATGTGGACTAATCTGTACAAGAGCATTATTATATATATATATATATATATATATATATATATATATATATATATATATATATATATGAGGAATGAGAGGAGAGCAAAATAGTTAGGCGAAGCTGTAGAGATGGAGGATTCAAGCAGTAGAAGAAAAACGGGAGGAGATAGAGAGACGGGCTTTTAAGAGGGCTGGAAGAATTAATGGAGGGGTTAAAGTGGAGCTCCTTGTGCAAGTCCAATTGAATAAGAGAAGAGAGGAAATGTTTTAGAGGAAGAAATATGAGATAATGAATGGAAGAAATTAATTAGATCTCATTTGTTAAGCCACATGGTACATCCGTAAATGGAGACACCAATTTAAATATAAATATTAGATTATGATATTAAAACAATTTTCTTTGTTATTGAAATGCATTCACAATGGGCAAGGTTAATTTAAAATCCGATAGAATTAATTTACTATTCCAGCCATCATGTTCGATTAGGGGTGTTCAAAAAAACCGCCCGACCCGAAAATCGAAACGAATCGGCCCGAATCGAACCGAAACCGCTGGTTTTTTTTAGCCCGGTTCGGCCTACGGTTTATGGATATAAAAAACCGACCATGTCGGTTCGGTTGTCGATTTATACGTGGGAAAAACCGACCCAAATCGAACCGAACCGAACCGAACCGACCCGAAACCAATATATATATTAAAAAAACCTAAATAACTTATATTTTTATATCCAAAAACCTTTACCCACCTTTAAAAACCGACCCAAACCGAAAACCGCCCTTAAAAAAATCGGCCCAAACATGAAACCGTCGAAAACCGACCCGAAACGAAACTGCCGTGAACCGAAACCGACGGGTTTTTTCATAGTCGGTTCGGTTTCGGTCTGACCTTTTCTAAAACCGAACCGATCGGTTCGGTTTGAACTAGGGTCCAAAACCGACCCGAACCGACCCGTGAACACCCCTATGTTCGATTAATGGGTGACACGTTTTCAGTCTCAAAATATTAATTGCATCTCGGAACAATGATCTTAATGTTTTTAGGTTCTTAGATTGTGCCCGTAGGTCACATGGACCCAAGTTAAAGTACAATAAACCCCACAAAACAACGTTTTGCTGTTCCCTCCCTCCTCCACGCTGTGACGCTACACATTATGTAATGTACCCAAAAAAAAACCTTAAAGCGAGGAAAAGTGTTCGTAAAGGCTCATTTAAAAAAGTTTTTCCAAAGGTTGGTTGATCAAAATGATTATGAAAATGTGTTCGGAAAGGCTCCTCCCTAATTACATGGTTTGAGCGAATAATTGAGTGAGGAAATAATAGAACTTGAGGCCCTGTCTTGGGCCTTTTGTTAACATAGTCATGGATTGTCTTGCTGATCACTACGCGTTTGAGGTCACATTGAAGATAAATGCAACAACTTGAAATTGCGTGCCATTTAGTCGAATATGCATGGGATTTATCAAATTTTGATGCTTTTTTTTTTATTTTTTATTTTTTATTTTTTATTAATTTGACTATAAAGTCGAACACCCCTGTGAGAAGCTCTGGTCTGGATGAGGTTGAAATGTTTGCTGAGGTGAGAATTGCCAGAGATAAGGTCTGGATGTATGTCGCGCCAAGGTGAGATGAGTGGGATGTGCCACCCAAGCGTGGTGATGGTTGTGTGTGCATGTGTGTGTGTGTGGTGGGGGGGTGGGGGGTGGGGGGGGGGATGTGCGGTCATGTTTGTTGTGTGCCATCATGATTGTTGGGTCCTATTTCATTTCACTTGAGGCTTGTCTGTTGTGCTTCATCAACTATGTCATCCTTCAACGCTCGATTTACGCCTTCTTTTAGTACTCGTCATGCACTCGAGCATCTTCACATGACTTCTGGAATGATTTTTTTGAGACGTAATGCACTTATTAATATCTGATTATTGACATGGATATTGGTTGCCTTTAATTTTCACTTGGCGTGAAGCTTCAATTTTTTCCATACCGGGCTGTCTCTGGTAAGGCCTTTAGATGTCATTACCATGTTCTTCATTGAGGTGTACTGTTGGAGTTTCACTACCAGCACTCCATTGGCTTTCTGTACTTGGGTCGACTTAAAGGTCAGTTTGGCCTATTTAATGCTTGTGGAGGGTTTTTAAAATGACATTAAATTTTTTCAAGGGAAATACCATCCTCTCGTTATCCTTTTGATAGTCTTCCCTAGCTTGAGCTACCTACAAGAATCGTTAAAATATATATTAATACTACTGCACATATTTTTTTGACTGTAAAAAAATTTCTTTAAAATAAATCTACTAACCCAACCGTCTGCACTCCCACTAGTTCTACATGATAGATGTGTGTTTCAGTTTCGAAACATATGAACGTTACCTTCCTCGATATACTACTGAACCTAGGTTGGAGACTAAACAAGGTACGCACTACAATCTTTTAATTCATCCGCACTGGCTTCCCTTAAAGCGATGCCGAGACAATTAGTAGTTTTTGTTACATTTAGGGGTTGATTTACATTAGGCCTACAAAGATCTTCATCATTGGCTGACGTTATATCTTGACTAAGCATCATTCATGGTGTTAAATTTTTTTAAACATATGACCGAAATATGTATACTGATATATGTGAGATTGAGAAGGAGAAGGTACCTAATTTGAACATTCAAATTGATATTTTGTTTGCATCACATTTAAACAATTAAGCTGCCTATATAATGAGGGGCGGGAAGTGCGAATCGCTGCGGGTTTCAGTTGGAACCATTTAGAAATTTAAAAAGACCTCACGTGACGCATCATGCGCCCTGTGCGTATTGAAGCTCAAATTTTCGTGGCACATCACGTGCCACAGGTGGGCGGGAGCAATGCTATACGTATTAAGTTTTTTTGTAATAAGGTTCGTGATAACATGTGTTCTAAGGGCACACACTAAGAACCAAAAATAGTCTAGACAGAGATTCGACATACATTTAATAGGACACATATACTTATGTAGAACACTCATACTTATTATTTTGAGGCTCAAAACATTTGTCCTAGGGACACATGTTATCATTTTCCTTTTAATAAGTTTGTATCCCAAATGCATTAAATGGTTCTACCTACACACGTGGGACTTGAGATAAAAACATGGCAAAAACACTAGGTATACATAGACTTTTCCCAGTTGCACACGTGGTAATTTAGTTGAAGGTTTCAATCCATACTGGTTGCTGATATTAACAAAAAAATTAACCGTGAAAACTATATACAATGTTTTAACACCAAAATCGAATGTTATGGGCATCACAAATATTTATATAATGACGTCCCTAGTGCAAACACCATCCAAATGTAGCAAGAGTAAAGCAACCTTTGTGGGGAGTTGTATGGGGCAGAACATATTATTCCTTGCAAAAAGTGTAAAGAAAATTATACGTCATGTTTGTTCCTCGTAGAGGTGGTCCCACCACACACGAAACATAACATGATGTTTCGTCTCAATATCAAAACTGCTTTGTTTTGAAAAAAGTATCGCAAATCTGATATGCTATAATCAAAACTTACTAAATATGGTTTGTTGATTATATATCCAAAAAGAAAAGTGAACTATTAGTTTGGAGCTTAATTACTTTTATGTACAGTGAATGAATGCACACTTCTACTAATCCTATACTAATCTCTAATCTCGTGTTATTATATTAATAAAGTATGTTTATATATGGAATAAAAATTACATCTCAAGAACCAAGATATAAATATAACATGGGCTACACAACTATTTGGAGAACTGTATTTAAATACTCAAAGAGAATCCCAAAGATTATCATAATTTGAACATCTTTTTTGGAGTGCAATTACTCATATGTATAGGAACAGACACACATTCATACTAATCTGTAAACTATTGTGTTTCTTTACTTTATAAATAACGTTTGTTTATGCAATAAAAGTTATACCTTGACTGACACCCCAATGTACAAATTGGGTACCTTTTATCTCTTCAAATCGGGATGCCGGGATGTAGGAATAAACTCCTTTTTTTGTGTGTGTTTTCATCATTGTCGTTAATGTACGAATTAATTAAATAGAGATTGTTAGTGATTTAATAGTGTTTGTATCAGTATCATCATTTTTCACGAAACAGTGCTACACTTACTGGTAGGTAGTACTCCACAAGTTTTGCTGGCTTTTTCACAAATTAAATTGGTGTTTTCTTTCAGCATCCTCAACAAACAAGAAGAGGAAGAAGGATAGTTATGTGAAACAGTCAGCTAAGCAAAAGCATCACAGAGCTGATTGCAATGAGTTCCTTACAAAGAAGGATAGGGTTGATGTTGTCATTGAGAGGGCTCAAACATGTCTCCATAAAATTCAGCAACTTAAATCCAGCTTTTGACACAAATTTACACAGTAGTCATCCAGGAATCGCACAAGTACTAAACTGATTTGTGAAGACGATTTCTGCAAACCTCAATTTGTTTTTTTGGCGTGTGTTGATGAATTCATGTGGGCTTGTCATGTATAATTTTCCACAATTTTGATGTAATAGACACTCGGTATATATCTTTTTGGGCATGGTCACTTAACATAATATTATAAGTTGGGGGCATATATCAAATAGTCTCTTGAACTATTTTTAATATACGTTTAGTCTATGCCATTTTATTTTGTACCAAAAAATTCATCATCATGCCAAAAAACTCTTTCATACTCTTTCATGCTGTTGACGCGGACCTTTAAAGATAAGAGAATAAGAGATTTTTTGGTACAAAATAAAAGGTTTTGACTAAGTATGCATTAAAAATATTTGAGGAACTTTTTGATATTTGATTCGTATAAGTTTGGGCGGGGATGAGGAGGCGCCTAGAATATTGAATTTTTTGTATTATATCAGTATTTTCTTATTTTCTATCTTCTGATAATTATAGTAATTTACGATGTAGTTAATATGTCAGTTAACACAATCATTTATGATTTACAATTTACTAGTATTATGTCCTACTTGATGCGCAAGACAATTAAATGAAGGGAATGAAAAAAATATATGAAAAAAAACAATTGGAAAACAAAATCCGCTTATATTAAAAGCAATGAATGAGAAATAATCTTCCTATATGAAAAGAGTTCAAAAGAGGGGAAATTAATAAGTGAGAACAATAAAATTGGAGAAAGATATAAATGAAAGAGTAAGAAAATGAGAAATCAATGAAGGGAGAGATTAGTGAGAGTAATAAAAATGGATGATTTGTCTCTATTTTTTTTGGAGAGATGTAAATGAAATTAGTTTGCAACCTGCATGAGCGTTCTTCAATTTCTTATTTGCATTATATTGTGTAATATTTAAATAAAAAGAAAAGCATGAAAATCCAAATATTGTACCTAAATTTATGAAAAATTTACAAAGATAAATGTAGTAAATATCAACACTATAACAACTCCAAAAAAAAACTTCAAATTTGTAGCACCATTATTGTCAAAAATTAAATTTAATGCATACACCCTTGAAACTCAAAAATGCAATAAATGGGTGTGATTTACATACCATTTTAACATTCATGAGGACTAGAAACAACAATTTGAACATTTTTATCTACTTTTTGTGTCAATATGAAGAGAAAAATAGATTAACATTATTTTTCCCAAATTTTTAAAAAAATTATTAAGTTGACCTTAAAACGTGTATTATAATATTTATTCAATACTTTTGGAACGATAAAATTGCTCAATGTCTAAGTAAACATCACATTTTATAATAAGGCATCTTACATATTGATGTATCGATTTATTTATGCTTACTTCTCAACCTAATCACAAATGACTCAAAACTTGGAGAATGGTGAAACATAGTGGACATCAGGGGCGGATCCAGCCCGGGCCGCCCCAGTTCATTTTTCAAAAAAAAAAAAAAAAAAAAAATTTTTTTTTTTTTTTTGGTAAAAAATTAAACCTGGAGGTGACTTGTAATTATATTAAAAGTTCAGGGAAAAATCTGTAATAATAAAAAAAAAACATAACTTAAAATGGTGCTCTCTCTCCTCTCGTATCAAAGTAACAGAAAAATCCTATTTTCTAAAGAGTCCGTCGCTCTCTCCACCCGTTTTCCTCCACCCGTCACTCTCTCCACCACCGCCCTGCTACTCTCCACTCGCTGCCTTGCTGCTTTCCACCCGCTGCCCTGCTCTCCATAAAAAATTTGTATCTATGTGTGTTGAAACCCTATTTCATCATTTATTTATTTTGTGTATATTTGTTTATATGTGTATGTTTATATGTGAAATTATATTTATACTACTGAAATTATACTAAAATTATTTATACTAAAATGAAATTAAATTTATAATGTGAATTTATTAATTTATTTTGTGTATTGTTTATATGTGTCTGTTTATTTATTTTTGTGTAAATTTATATAAATTTATATGAAATTAAATTTATATGTGAAATTAAATTAAATTTGTAAATATTGGGAATCAATAGAGAAATTTTTTAAACGAAAAAGAGAAGACAATGCACCAACCGTATCTGAAGCTGAGGTTCAATCATCTCCCACTTCAATCAGTGTTGAAAATGAATATAATGCCCAAAAAAGTAAAAACAGCCCAAAAAATGCTCGAAAAAAATCGACCCCCCCCAAAAAAAAATCGCCTCGGGGGCTCCCGCCCCCGAACCCCCGACAACTATTGAAACTTCCGCCCCAGTTCACACAAAATCCTGGATCCGCCGCTGGTGGACATGTGGGTCACCCCTTTCAAATATCATACATAAATATCTCCTCCACCGGATCTTCCTTTTAATTCCTCAGATTCTTTTAACAATTGAAAGGGGCAGTTTGTTTACAAATCAAGAAAAAAAGGAACATGATTATCTTCATCTTCCAAAGGTATTTTCTCCCCCCTGAAGATGAGGATGGACAAAAAATATTCTTGTTCAACAAAAGTGACATCCATTGATACAAAGAATTTTCGTGATTGTGGCGACGATGATACCCCACCTCTGGCAACAGTACCCAGTCTTCCATCCCTTCTAAACTCTCGGAACATGGATGGAAGCCCACGAGCCTTTGAGATTTGATATATTTTAACATCTTTGTCCCCGTAGACTGAATACGTCTTGAAAAGAATATATGAGCCATTTAAAAATAGTTAATGGTGGGTTTTCAGTACCCTCTCATCGCTTCCAAATCACACCCATATCAAGAATACACAATATACAATATACTTACAAATCCTCCGTATCTGCAAAAGACGGATATAGTTATATATATAAAAAATACACAATATACTTAGGCGCTATTTAGTTTCGCAAATTATTTGATTATGTAAATTGATTTATTGTGAATTAGCGAATTGTAAATGAGTTTAAATATAATTTTAAGCAATGTTTAGTAATTTGAAATTGATATGAAGGTTCTTTGGAAAAAAAAGATACAAACAAATTAAGAGAGAGAGAGAGAGAGAGAGAGAGAGAGAGATGGGTAAGGGGAGGGGGAGGGGGAGGGGGAGGGGGAAGGGAGGGAAGGGAGGGAAATAGAGGAGTATGCATTTTATGTAACTCCTATTTTAAATGGATGAATTTCACATTTTTTCGTGAAATGATCAAATTTCACATTTTACACATGAGCTAAATTAGGGCAATTAATGAATCATTTCCTTAATAAAACCAAACACAATTAATGGATCAATGTGTAAATTGACCAATTTATAAATTGACCAATTTACAATTTTGGGACAACCAAACGGGCCTTACATAATTAGAAAGAGGAGATGACTCCATTCCATAAGTACTCCTTCTCATGGGTATATCTTCTTGTTATAACAGAAGATAATTATACATTGGTTCTTTTAGATATAATAAAAGGTTTGGATATTTGAATATAAAATCCATAAACTAAAGAGACGAAAAAGAGTTAGGCTGATGGATCCCATGGGTATGTAACCTTCTTGTGCCCCCTGTCGACATCTCTCTCTCTCTCTCTCTCACACACACACACACACACACAGATATATATATATATATATATATATATATATATGAGAGAGAGAGAGAATAAGGCGAGAGGGCAAACATTCATCAGAGAAACGAAGATAGAATTTCAAGGTGTCTAATGCATTGGACATGAGAGAGTTCATTAATATATCTCCTAGAATACCTGTTTAGATAGATGGGTTATAATTGATTTCGGATACCTAAAAGGTTTAGCTGTAAGTTTAATTAATATTGTCCAAGTGGCGTCTTAGAGAAGCGACAAATGTCGTCACCGGATTCCGTTGTCAATTTTCGTTATATACTATAATGCAAGATAAATGAAGAGGGAGGGATTTATGAGAGTAATAAAATTGGATGATTTAAGATTTTTCCTACACAATACGAGAGTTCAAAGTATTTCATTTTAGTATATTGAATATAGAGAAGGAATATCTATTTACACTTTTTTATAACAAATTTTTGTTTCTTGTATTAACAAAATATTAATTTTTAACTAACAAATTTTGGTTACCGTTCATGTGAAATTTTTCCCCTTGTTAAATCCTTATTAAATATTAGTAAAAACTATTTGAATGATTTCTAATGGCCCATGAAATCAAAAAAAAATATTAATTCAACCCTCAAACTATAGATCCAATTTTAAGGACCTTTGTCCGTGATATAAATGAATCTTGGGCTTATCATAACCTTGTAAGGGAATCTATATAATCATTTCAATATATATCATAAAACTTGAAAAAACCACTAAACAACTCCCTCCCTCCCTCCCCCCTCTCTCTCTCCCTCTCTCTCTTTCTCTTTCTCTTGTAACACCCCGTATTTTTAGAGCATTTAAAATTACAAGTGTACACATAATTTTAATTAAAATGAGAAATCAATGAGTAAAAGGATTAATGTGTACTTATATTTACTTGTGTGATAAGTAAATGAAAGCATATAAAAATTATTTACGTTGTAAGTGAGTAAAAGCGACGAGTTCAACGATATCTCATTAGGAACATGTAAATAGATCGTGTTGGGCATGAGATAGAAAATTAATGTTAGATAACTCAGATAGTAATATCGAGTGCGCTAATGCTTTGAAATGGGCTAAAATAGGTAGCCAGAGGTTCTAATTGGGTTCCCAGGGCATTTTAGGCTAAACAAGAGTCGTAAAAGGGTATTCAAATCATTTTACATATATGGACTGACTTAATTTTGGGATTTAGAGTGTTTAGGTGTATATTTTGGTAATGTGGATAGATGGGGCAGCTATCCAACCATTTAAGATGCTAGGGTTTTGAGAGAGGAAAGAAAAGAGAAGAAGAAAAGAGAGAAAAGTGAAGAAAAAGGGATCCGAGTTGGAGATCAAGCTCATCCAAGTTCAAGAATATTGCCAAGAGAGAAATACAAGAAGGAAATCTTACAAATTCATAGATCTCAAGGCAAGTATTTAACTTGCTTTAAATTTATTGTAGTTCCAATAATTCATGTAAAAATTAGTGTAGAACGAACACAATTTTAGGTTGCGAGAACCATCTAAAACGGGGTTTTAATTAAAGAAATCGTTAAAGTGGAATCTTATTGTGTTAATATGATAGATCTCATATGATTAGAATGATAAAGATGAATTCTTGAATGATTGAAGCAATAAAATATTGGATCTTTATTTAAGGTTTTAAACTATGCTTGAATCTTGATATAAATTGATGATCTCACGAGTTAGATATTTTTCGGGATGATTCGTTTGTAGAAATATGTAAATATATGGTCGGGATTGGTTTGGTGATTATATTAGAGGTTTATGTGAAGGTAAGAACTCCGAAAGTTAAAAGGAAATGGGAGAATCTTGTCCAAAGTGCGCCATAGTAGCCTAACAAACCAAACCAGTTTGTTTGGGGAGGGGGGGAGCGAATCGATTCGTTCACCAAACCAGTTCGGTCCAATCAGTGAACCGTGTCAGTTTGTCATGCTGGTCTCCCTTGCCTTTTATGGTTTTCGTGGATCGTTTAGGGTTCAACTTGGATAATGGAGTCCATGAGATGGAAGTTGAAAATATAGAGGGAAAGTTAACAACTACCTTAGGTTAACTGGGGATGAATTCCAGGTAGGAAATTATGGGTGTACAAGGGCGAAATTACTCGGGTAATAATTATGAAATTCAGTTAGGATTTCGAGAAGGATTAGGATAAGTTCTTAGGCAGAAGAGCATGTTGGCCAGAAATGTGAAGCTAGAGAATTAATCATAAGTAAGTGAATACTTGATAAAAATCGGGAAGTCGGGATAGACTCAGGATTTGTGGGTTAATGCTACGAGAGACATTATACACGTTAATCGATTATATATATATATAAGTATGTGTGTGTGTGACTGATGTATATGTGAACATACCTACTCTAGTTATGCTATCTTTGGAGGTTGTGCATAGTGGGTGGTCCACCCTGATGTGACCACCAGGTGTTGGGTTGTTTCCCCAGGTCATAGGGCTATTTCATGACCATTGTAGGTGAGTTTCGAGTTCGATTGGGGTAATTTGGTATGGTTTTGACTCACATATGTACGTCTATGATCGTCTCCAGCTTATGTGTTTATGATTTGGGATCGGTGGTGAGATTTTGACCCGGTGGCCAAGGAGTGGTACATGACGTACTTGGAGCTTGATAGCATACTAGGGAATGCACCTGCGAGGATAGCTCGGGGATGATATGTATATACGTATGAAAGAGCGTTATATGTATATGTGTACTCAAATGAATGTGTGAACATTAAATTATAACTAGTGTGTAGATATGTTGATTTTGTAACGACATGAATATAATTGAGAAATAATGCATTATAGCTTACGTGATAACTACGTGGTAAATAAAGTAAAGTAAAATTATGAGTAACACAATTGGGATAGAGGTTTAACACGTGGGATTATGCTAAGAATGGCTAGACTAGTTAGGCGAGTAACATAACTAGGTAATTAAAATGCATGCATTAGGTGCGCACTATAGATGAGGGGTGAGGATAATCTCATGTGAGTTCGACACCAAATGAACATAATAAATATGCTGTATAGTTATTAATGCATGTAAATACTCGCAAATATTTTTAAAATATTTTGAGCGCTGATCCGTATCAAAAATATTTTCAAAAGTTCAGCCACAGGGATGCCAGGGTTAGCTTGCCATTTTAGTTAGACGATGCTGTCGTAGATGTGCATGTATTCCGGATTTGCTTAGACACCTATTTTCATTATATCTAGTTAGGATGATTATTCCAGTGTTTCTTTTGGGCATGTCGCCCACAATTGGACAGCTTTTATGATCAGACTTTGTTATATTATTTCATTTATCAGTTGGATGATTGTGCTAGGGATTTTCCCTAGGGTTATTCGGTTATTTATTTAATTACGCTATCTGTATTCATTATGTTCTATTGTTGTGAATGTTTATCGTGTTGGTTGAATGTTTTAACAAAGCATGTCAATAAGTTTTTTAAAATTTGACATCGGGCTTAATAGGTTATTAGTAATTAATTAGTTTTCGACAGTGATGCTAAGAATGAACCAAACTGAGATTCATGTTTTATTTTAGTAGAGGATTGACCACCCGCTATTAGCACATGCGGGGTGTCACAGATGGTATTAGATCATCAGGTTCTAGTGTCCTTAGGATTTGAGCGAACTTGCTATGTTTTCAGCGTTGCGTTTATTTGATGTACAACCCTATCCTTAGAACTGTTAATTCGTATTGCGCTTTTACATTTTTTCGCTATAGTATATAGTTAACATGAATGCTTTACAATTTTGGTTCGGTTTCAAATGACAAAAAATCATAGAGGATGACCAACTCAGATTGCTAGGGGGCGACAGGAGGAGAGGCTTAGTCGGAGTCGCAGGTTGCACAGGGGACGGTGACAGTTGCAGAGGCTGCCACCATTATTGTGCAGGTGGTTAATGCCGCGATGACTATCATGGTGCAACAGTTTCCCCAGGTATAACCAAAACAGCCAATGGCACCAGTCGTACATGTAAAAACCTAACCACCCTAACGTGTATTAGTTATTAAATAAACTCCTCTCTTTTAAAAATCAATTTAAAGCTTGATTGAAACCGATGTACACACACAAAAATGGATTTGTTATGATGTTTCTCAAATAAATAAAGATTAGAATGGGATGAGGAAAAGTAGATAGTGACACAGTATTTATTCTCGAGGAATCCACCGTGGTGGTAAACTCCGTGTCCCTAGTCCTAGGACAACACCCCCCCAAGTCCACTATTACCAATTACTAGTTACAGATTACAGTCCACCAGTTTACAATGATTTAAACTAAGCAAATACAAACCCGTACACCCAGTCTAGTATAAATACAACCCAACTTGACTGACAATCAGTCAACCCAAGGTGATAGTGACTACACACGCACAACTACACACTCAAACCCGAGACCCCGTGAAGTTGTTTGTCACACAGATTTTAAATATAACTTTGTTTTATATAGAAAAAAATATTATCTTGTTTATAAAATGGGGCAAACACACACCTGGTTATGTCTAATTTTAATTAACAAGAATAATACCAAATTTGTGATTAAAAAGGAAAACATGTAAACTTCAAACACACTGTTAAATAGGTTTTTTCACAAGCCAAAACACACACCCAATATTATCTGATTTTAAAATAAATAAAAATATGATTTAATCAGTTTAAACAAAATCAGGATACTCACACGTGATCAACACCACTGAGATAGACAAACCTTTTAAGATAAACAGGTGAGTCTAAAAGAGTTGAACAACAAAATTAAAACAACAAAAATAAGACGAGTTTAAACTGAGTCAAACACAAGTTATATGCTGAGGTAAACTAGGTTAAAGTGGGGTTAAAGTTAAGTCCAATAACAATCCAATAATAGTCCAAGTTTAGTCCAATAATGGTCCAAGTGTAAGGTCCAATATTATAAAAATTAAACTGAGTTTTAGTCCGAGTTGACACAGTGAGTTATGTTTAATCAAGACTCAAGCACACACACTTCTAAAACACACACACGCACAGTTCACCAAACTTAACACGAGCAGATCTACAACACACGCACACTCAACAACTAATCACGCACATACGCAGATCTGGAAAATAAACAAATCAATAACACACACACACGCAACAGGTATGAAATAAAGCTTAGCACAAAAAATATATATATATATATATATATATTTAAAGAGGGAAAAAATTACCAAACGTGTCAACTGAAAGAAACGAACAACCTGGAAAGAGTGTAAATGAAAAATGAAGGCCGAATAAACTATGCCACCAACAAACCCAAAAACAACCAACAATGGACGACCGAAAAAGAAATCATAGGTCGCCGGGAACAGCTACTGAACACTACTGGAGCAAACCGAGACCTCCTAACCCGATCTAAAACCGGACCACCTCCAAAGCAAGACTCACCAAAAAAATGCAATCTCAAATCTTTTTGTGAAAGCCAGAAATCAAAAACACCCTCAAGAGTTTAAAACAAAATCAAACCCAAACCCTCTCACAAACACCCAGATCGAGTAAAGAGAGAAATTAAAAAGAAATATAGAGAGAGAAAGAAACGTTGGCTGTGATTTCAAAGTAAAAAAAAAAACCTAAAAGAAATAATCCCAACACAACAATATATACCCAGAACCACAATGGTATGGTTCGTAATTAATAACCCATACTAGAAAGGGTATAAACGAACACACACCAAGGCAACAAGTGATAAAATCGAAAGCCAAAACACCCAAGGCTACTAGCGTAAAACCACCCAAGGGATAAGGGGCAAAAGAGACAAAAATCATGAGACAACCAAGCGTCTTAAACATGCCAAGTCAGGTCTCAAAAAGACCATCCAACCAAACCACCAACAAAAACCAACGACTCTAAAACCACTAAAGAAATCTCAGCCATTTTAATATAGGAATATAAAGGTTTGAATTAAAATATACGTTTAACTCAAATAATTTATATATTCCTTAAAATAAAAAATAAATAAATGAGTACTAAATATAAAAAATTAAAAAGATAGATCATATTTTACCAAAAGAAAATACCAAACATATTTTAAGAAATAAATTATTTAACCTGAAATTAAAAAAAAAAATTCAATTCAAAATGTTGGAAAATACACCCACGCTCAAAATTGCGACAAACACACTAAGGGTAATTTCAGTAAAGGCCCACCCAGTGTTGCCGTGTGGGTGAGAGTTAGAGAGGCCTTCTAGAAGGGCCATTTGTTGGAGTTCCAGGGGAGCCCGAATGTTGTTGCAGCTAGTCAATGGAAGAAAGACATCCAATGGCATTTAGATATGGTTACATTCAGTGACATTTAAAAGTAAAATTTGGCTACTTTTAAGCTTGTGGGAGCAGCGTTGCAGTGGTGGAAGTCAATCACCACATTTAAGGAGAGTGATACCATGACTATCGTGGAGTTTTAGGGGCAGTTCGATCACAAGTTCATTCCATCTGCTATTCAGGAAGTGATGGAGAGGAAATTTCTAGATTTATCATAGCATGGCCAGATAGTGACCGAATATGAGGAGGAATTCACCCATTTGGTGAACTTCGTACTAGGGGAGGTGAATACATAGGAGAAAAATATACTGAAGTTCATTGATGGGATTACTTGAAGGATTCATCAGCACTTGTTGGGGAATCCGACATTACAGACCTACACCGAGGTTGTAAATACCGCATTGCTTTATTGTTAAGATCATCGCTTCCACTTGAGGGGATTAAAGAGAGCCAAAGAGTCTCGCTAGTAGGGCAAGACCGGGGATAATGGTTCCAGTAGAGATCCTCAACATCAGTAGCGGTAGAGTGAGCAGAATTCCCAACAGAGGGACTCGACTAAGAGATTTAGGTCGGGTAATAGTAGTTACAGTTAGGACTACCAAGAACAGAAGCATAGTCCATAGGGATAGGAGAACTAGACTAGATGCCAGTAGGGATATGAATATCGAGCCAGTAGGGCTAGAGACCAGGGAAGCCTTATCAAGGTTTGTAGGTCCAGAGGCAGGTAGATTTCAAAGGAGGTGTTTCGTACGTGGGGAACAATGCCACAGGCAACATGCATGTCCAAACAGACCTAGGTTTCAGGAGTAGGGGGCCCAGTTAGGGCAACAGTTGCAGTAGCTTCTAGTCACACCGAAAATTCCATCATTACTACCTCCATAGGGACAGGGGCAGTTTGGGCGTGTGTATCATGTCCGTGGATCAGTTTTACGTCCAGAGCCGTTAGAGATTGATGTTATGTTTTCTTATCCATGGGTACATGTTTTGGGTGACACGAGAGTGTCACGTTCTTTTATTTTTACTAAATTCACGTGTGATACAGGTTTAATGGATATGGTGCTAGTTATTATTATGAATGTATTTTTATCGTTGGGTAATAGGCTTTCTTTCGTTCCATTTACAGGGGAGAGGGTGTGGACATTGGGAGGTCATGTTTTGTTTTATTTGTTTGTATTATAGATGTATGAGCATGATGCTAGCTTGGGTATGGATTATTTAGCGACATATAGAGCGATGGTTGATTGTTACAGTAAGGCTATCGTGTTTTTTTATTTCAAGGTATGATGTGTTTCTTTTATTGATGCCTTGTTATGAGTGCGGGTTGAGCAAGCATTTATATAATACTCCTAAGGAGACTTATGAGAGTATCATTGTATCTTTATATTCGATCCATGTGTTGGGGGACTTTACTGATGTGATTCAGGGGATACCGGGGTTATTGTCAGGCTGAAATATTAAGTTTGCTATTGACTTAGCACCAGCGAATTAGTGATAGTGTGAGGGCCAAACTGTACGACTCCTTTAGAGATGTGGGAGTTGAGGATTAGATTTTAGTGACTTTCAGGGATAGGATTTTGAGTGTTCAAGTAATGAGTCTTGGGAGTACGAATCTCGATGACCAACAAAGCTAGGTAGCAGTGTATTGGGGGGTTTCTTGTTTGGATTTTGCTCGCGAGACGTCTCACGCATGAAACTTAGTAAGTGTCGGGAGTGGGGAGATATTTGGGTTCTAGGGCATTGATTTAGTACATTAGTCATTAAACATGCATAAATATAATGTTTTGAGCAGAGAGTTATTATAATTGGGCCAACAAGGCCAAGTAGTGCTGTGAAGAGGGCATTAGGGAACGTATCCACCACTAGTTTATAAGTGGGGTAATTTAAAAAAGATCGAGTAATTGGGTATACTATTCCCATATGATCATACGGGGCATATGGGACTTGATTATGATGTATTTAGGTTACATTTGTGGTATTTGTATGAGTATACGCGTGGTATATGGTGTATGGGCACCCTGGTCAGTTAGATATTTCGTATCATCCAAGAAAAGGTAATATGGAGGTAAATGAGTTGTTTCATATCCCTATAGGGCCGCTACCGCAAGATTTAAAATGGTGAGGTGGACTGAACTTTGTTAGGGGAAGAAGAGAGTCTGGGTTCCTATAGCAAGGAGAACCATCACACCCGAGTTAGGTGAAGGAACTGTGAAGACACTATCAAGGGATCCTTATTGTCAAAGGAGAGTCCTATAGTCTTAGAGGTGAAGAAGAGTCTTACTCTGTCAGTTCTGAAGGTAGCTTACGCATCAATAGCAAATTGATTGTACCAAGTGAGGAGGACCTACGAAGCACACCGTTATGGAGCAGACATATGGGTTATGGTTTTTGGTGTACCCCAAGAGGGGGATAAATATGTGCCATATAATTATGGATATAGTATGTGTGGTTCTACGTGGAGAAAGACATAACAAAGTTTTTCTGTAAGTGCACTACTCGTTAGATGGAGAGGGTTGATCTTAAGCGATCAACCAAAGTTTTACAACGATTGGATATTCCAGTGAGAGAATGGGATTGCATACCTATGGATTTCATATTGGGTTACTAATGTCACAGAGGGGTTAAGATTCCCTCTGGCTTATTGGTATTGGTTGACCGAGGTGGAACAGTTCAACTAATTCGAGTGAATTACACGATCGGGTAGTGTGCCTAATATTTCAATATAAAAAGAGAGTGAGTCGGCACGATGTGTCGTCGAATATTGTTTTGGATCAAGATAAAATCTTTGGGTCCCACTTCTAGCAGAGTTTTCAGGAGGCTATGGGAACATAATTGCATTTGAGCAAGGCGTATCACCTGCAGACCGATGGGCAGACATGAATGATAACTAAGATATTGGAGGATATACTGAGAATGTATATTATGGACTTCAAGGGTAGTAATCGATTTTTTTTTAAAGTTTGACGTGGTTGGTCAGGTGTTATAGCGGATATTTTCCATGAAGGGAACGATTTGATTCGTAAAGAAGGGGAGTTGGCGCTTAGGTATGTGGGCCCTTCCCACAACATCAAAAGGTAAGGCCGGTGGTGTATAGGCTCGTCTTACTGGACTAATTACATCGGGATCATGATGTGTTTAGTGTGCCATCACCAAGGAGGTCTCTCAGGGATGTCGTGTTATATAATCATATAATGTTAGAGAAGATCGACTTCCAGCTGGAAATTCTTACGAGGATAGACTTGTTGCTATGTTGGGCCGTAGTGAGGACTTCGGCTAAGATGGTACCGTTAGTGCAGTTACAGTGGCGACACCATAATGTTGTTGTATGCCGATTTGAGAGCATAAGGATGACATGCGTGAAAATCATAGGAATCTCTTCGTATTAGGTATTTTGAATTTTGAGGATGAAATTTTGTTGTTAGGGGGAAGTATGTACCACCCCGTATTTTTAGAGCATTTTCAATTACACGTGTGCACATAATTTTAATTGAACCGAGAAATAAAGTGACTTATATAAATATTAATTAGTAAGTAAAAGGATTAATGTGTAATTTTATTTACTTTTGTGATAAGAAAATGAAAACATATTAAATTACGTTACGTCGTGAGTAAAAGCAACGAGTTTAACGGTATCTCATTCGATACACACGGATAAAGTCGTGTTGGTCATGCGATGGAAAATTAATGTTAGATAACTCGGATGGTATTTTCGAGTAAATAAATGGTCCGAAATGGGTAGTAATAGTTAAATATAGGTACTCGAGAGTTTTAATTGGGTTCACAAGGCTTTTTAGGCTAAACGAGAGCGTAAAAGGGTAATCGAGTCATTTTACATATAGGGACTGATTTAATTTTGGGATTTAAAGTGTTTAGGTTTATATTTATATTTAAGTAAGGTTGATAGATGGGAAAGATATCCAACCATCTAAGAGGCTAGGGTTTTGAGAGAGAAGAAAAAAGAGAGAAAAATGAAAAAAAGGATTCGGGTTGGAGATCATGCTCACCCGGGTTCAAGAATGTTGCCAAGAGAGAAATACAAGAAGGAAATATCAGAAATTAATATATCTCAAGGTAAGTATTTAATTTGCTTCAATATTATTGTATTTTCAATAAATAATGTTAAAATTGATGTAGAAAGAATACAATTTTAGGTTGGGGAAACCTTGTAAAATGGGGATTTGATTAAAAATATCATTGAAGAGGAATCTTATTATGTTAATATAATAGATTTGATATGATTAGAATGATAAATATGAATTACTTAATGATAGAAGAAATAAAAGATTGGATCTTGAATTAGGGTTTTAAACTATGCTTGCATCTCGATATAAGTTGATGATCTCACGAGTTAGATGTTTTTTGGGATGATTCGTACATAGAAATCTATAAAATTATGGTTGTGATTGGTTTGGTGATCATATTAGAGGTTGACGTGAAGGTTAAAACTCTTGAGGTTAAAGGGAAATGGGAGAATCCCGTCCAAAGTTCGTCATGGCATCCCAGCAAACTGAACCGACTGGCTGGGGATGAGCAAATCCATTCTTTCATTGAACCAGTTCGGTCCAGCCAAAGAACCTTTTTGATTTTTTGTGCTGGTCTCCCTTGCCTTTTTATGATTTTCGTGGATCGTTTAGGGTTCGACATGGATTATAGAGTCTGAGAGATGGAATTGGACTTTTGAAAATATAAGTACCTTAGGTTAACTAGGGATGAATTTCAGTTGGATATCAAGGGTGTACTAGGGCCAAAGTACTCGGGTAATAATTATGAAATTGGGTTAGGATTTTGAGAAGGATTAGGTTAAGTGATGTATTGTAAGAGCATGTTGGCAAGAAACAAGAAGCAAGAGAATTAATCATAAGTAAGTTAATACTTGATAAAAATTTGGCAGTCGGGATTGACTCGGGATTTGTGGGCTAGTGCTACAAGAGACAATATGCACGTTAACCTATATATATATATATATATATATATATATATATATATATATATATATATATATATATATGTGTGTGTGTGTGTGTGTGTGTGTGCGCGCGCACACACACACACACACTCGCTTGATGTATATGTGAACATACCTACTCTAGTTATGCTATTGTTGGAGGTTGCACATAGTGGACGGTCCACCCTGGCTGACCAGCAAGTGTTGGATCATTTTTTAGGTCATAGGACTGTTGCATGACGACTATATGTGAGTTTTGAGTCCGGTTGGATTAATGTTGTATGTTATAATCCACGGATGTATGTCTTTGATCGCCTCCAGTTTATGTGTTTACGATTTAGGATCGGTGGTGAGATTCTGACCCGGTGGCCCAGGAGTGGTACATGACGTACATGGAGCCTAATAGCATACTATGGAATGCATCCGAGAGGACAACTCAGGACTGCTATGTATATACGTATAAAAGAGCGTTTTATGTATATGTGTACTTAAATAAATCTGTGAACATTAAATTATAACTAGTGTGAGTTATGTTGATTTTGTAACGACATGAATATAATTGAGAAATAATGCATTATAGCTTTAGCTACGTGATAAATAAAGTAAAGTAAAAATACGTGTAGCACAATTGGGATAGAGGTTTAACATGTGAGATTATGTTAAGAATGAGTAGACTAGTTAGGTGGGATAGCATAATAAGATAATTAAAACACATGTGTTAGGTGGGCACTATAGATGAGTGGCGAGGATAATCTCATGTGAGTGCGACACCTGCTGAACATGAATAATTCTGCTTCATATTTATGAATGAATTTAAATACTTGCAAATATGTTTAAAATGTTTTGCGCACTAACCTGTATAAAAAATATTTTCAAAACTTTTTAGGTGCTCAACTACTGGGATGCTAGGGTTAGCTTGTCATTCCAGTCAGAAGATGCTGCATCAGCTGTGGATGCATGCATGATTTTTTTAAACGCCTCTTTTCATTCTATCTAGTTAGTATGATTATTCCAGTATTTTTTTTGGACATGTCGTCCACAGTTGGACAACTTTTATGATCAGATTTTGTTATATTATTTCATTTATCAGTTGGATGATTATGCTTGGGATTTTATCGAGATTTATTCGATTATTTATTTAATTATGCTCTCCGTACTCATTATATTCTATTGTTATGAATGTTTATCGTGTGTGGTTGAATGGTTTAACAAAGTGTGATAATAAATTTTTAAAATTTGGCACCAGGCTTAATAGTGTAATACCCCGTATTTTTATGCTATATTAATTTGGGGATTTATTAAATTTAATGTGAATTAATTATTTAATAAAAATTCGGAAATTAATTATGTTATAATTATTAACGTGACGAGAGTTAGTAATTATGGGAAATTTGTTGAATATTACTAATGAGCAAAGTAATATGTAATATTGGTTATATTGAATGTCACGAGTGAATAAAATGACAATGTTAAAAATTTGAGTCGGGATGCGCCCGTGTCTCGTCGGGACTAAATATTGATAAATAAAAGTGAATATTTTATAAGTTGTTCGTATGGTCATTTTGAGTGCGCCAACGCATCCGGAAGGGTCGAGATAGTCAGAAAAGTCTACCCGGGGGTTTAGTTTGAGTCTCGGGGCGTTTTTAGGCCTAATTAGTACCCCGGGAGGGCGTTTTGGACATTTCACATTTTTGGGTAATTAAACCCACGAAAATCAGTAATCTATATCAGCCATTTAGGTTAGTCATCTAGGGTTAGAAAACTCAAACACAAGAACGACCATAGGAGAGGAAGGAGAGAGCTCTCAAGGCAAATTCAAGGCCCAAAATCCATCCGTTTGCACCGCCACCACCACCAACGCGTAGATCGCGCGACGGGGAACGCAACCACACCAAAATCATCTGCAAATCAGAACACCAAAAATCCCAGGCAAGTGTTTATCTTGCTTATTTCGTTAGTGCATCTTTCATTTTAGTTTAGGAGTAATTATAATGAGTTTTTATGGAAGAAAACCAAAGATATGAGATAGGAAATCGAATGTAGTGATGGATTAATTGTTATTCTGGAAACTCCTTAACATGTAGAGGATTAAACCACGAATTTATGAGGTGTAGATGAAGAAAATTCTGGAAAAGATGGATTAGAACCATGTTAATGAAATTTTAGGGTTCTTGAAGTTTTATATGAATTTGGGCTTGTTAATCCATGTTTAATAGTAGAAATCTACATGATTTACGTTGGAATTTCATAATATGATGATATAATGTCAGTAGTATAAATTTTGGGTCGATTGGGTATGAAAATTATGGAATTGGTGAAGGTTAGAAGATGAAACCCGTAACTGCAAATCTGCAGATTTCGCAGACCTGCTTGATCGATCGATCGAGCCCAGAGCTTCGATCGAGCACCAGACCTCGATCGATCGACCCCTCCTGGCAGACTCCTATTTCCCTTTTTAAATTAGTTAAATTCAATTTATTGTGAAATAATTCTTGGACATCCTTAAGAAAGTGTTTTGGGAGATTTGGAAGACCAGTAGGACATTTGAATAATTTTGGGACCTTTAATATAAGACGAGAATTGTATTTTTGAGATAATTATATAAGGAACGATGTAGCTACGTATTTAAAGTGAGAGATTACGTCAAATAGTTATGATAGAGAATTGATGAATACCTACTGAATTTTATAATTGGGAGAATAAAGCCATGAGAGTTATGTGGTAAGTTGGAATAATACCGAATCAAGGTTAGAAACGAACCCTTATACGCGATACTAATAATGTGAAAATAAGGATAAATGTCGTAACTATGGGATTTGAGATATACCTAATATTGATATGGTAATATTAGTATAGTTATATGATTGTGTGTGCATATACTATCTATGTGTGAAAATCATGCCCACGCTACTTGCTATCCCTGAGGTTACCGCGCTGGGACAGTCTTATCTCGATGGGACCTTTATGGGGGATATTGACTTGTACCCTAGAAGATAGATATCCTTGGTATACAGGCTATTGATTTGATAGTTCAGACGGTCCTAAGAGACACGGGTATGTGCCATCCTCTTAGAGACTTGGAATCTATGCTTCGCCTCAATATTGTTGTGTATGTGTTAATACAATTCGAGAGTGATTCCGAATTTGTATTCCCCTTAATACGAGTGATACGGGGTTTGGATAGTAGAGTATGCCCGCACCATAGCTTTTCTTTGGGGTGCAGTTATAATATATATATTGTACGAGTAGTTAATATATATATGACACTTTGAAATTTGGAACTACCTACTGTGATTTGGTAAGTAGGATATGGTTGATGACTCAAATTATAAATACTTGTTTTGAGAAAGTATAATATGACACTGGAAAACTTTATTGATTAATGAAGTTAAAATGAGAACTTTGGTTACTAATTGAAATATTCTTTTCAAACAATTGAATCGTTAAATTTTGAATCCTGCGAATAACCTAAGATAAGTTAAATCATTGGGGAAAGATAGCGTGATATATGATGAGATAAACCATTGGGAAGGTTAGTGCGATAGGTGTGCACATTAGAAGAGAGGTGAGAATTTCTCAAGAGAGTGTCGCACTAATATGTTGTTGCATTGGTCTGTATCAATTTAAATACTTGCTAAATAAATTTTTAAATCATATACACTATCGGGCTCTGACCCGTTTTTTTCTCTCTCTCTCTTGTATATATGTATGTACTACAGGTGCCCAGCCACAGGGGCGTTTTGCTTAGGATCCCTTGGAAGGAACGTGCTGCAGCTTAGGTGGGAGTTGCAGGCCACTTGCTTAGACGATTTCATTTACTTGATTCCGCTTCTATCATTCTCCTTATTGGGCATGTGTCGCCCTTTCCACTATTTATCTGTTTTATTGGGACATTTGTATTTCAGTTATTTCTAGTACTGTTACTTTGGGTTTTATTCAGCTTGTATATTTTTACTTTAAGTTTTAAATGTTGGGATTTTGAATGTTGAATGTTTAAATTAATTGGATTATGTTCCAAGATAATTGTGGTATGATTCTTACTTATTGAAAATGTTGTTAATAATTAAATAAATAATTTTTCTTTAAAAATAAAATTGGTTAGTAATGTTGTAAATGGTTTTGACACTTAGCTTAATTAATTAGGGTGTTAATTTGGAAAAATTTATTTTCACGACAGTGATGCTAAGAATGAACCAACTGTTCACCTTGATTTTAATTTAATAAAGGAGTGATTGCCCGGTATTTAATTAGGCGGGGTGTCACAAATAGGTTATTAGTAATTAATTGATTTTTGAGAGTGATGCTTAGAATTAATCAAACCGAGATTCCTGTTTTATTTTAGTAGAGGATTGACCACTTGTTATTAGAGTAGGCGGGGTGTCAAATCTCTCCCTCTCTCTACATCCATACAAGCACTCAATTTATAATACTAGACCTTATCCCCCAAGTAATCATCTTCCCTAAACAACCATGACACCCCACCCCCACCTTCCAGTGATAACGGTGGCAACAATTGATTTAACACACACACACACACACACACACACACACACACACACACAGAGTATCGTGCAGAGTATTTAAAGACCAACTTGGTAAGGGCCATTTTTTGTCAAAATACTAAAAAAAATTATTTTGAGTTGTTTTTTTGTGGGGTTTTTAAACATTTCATTTTTCCTTGATTTTTTTTACTATTAATAAAAGGCAATGAAAATATGCCAATTTTTAAGCCGCTTAAAACTAGCCTATTTTGACCAGTTTTTTAAAAATAATAATTGAATTCATTTTGAGTTGTAAGAATAAATGTTTAAATACCCCCCAAAAAAAAATCAACTCAAAGTAATTTTTTGTAGTATTTTAACTGTGTGTGTGCGTGTATATACACACATACACACACACACATAAAAATGGGATGAGAGAGAGAGAGGGAGAGAGAGACATGTATAATGTAAGGGAGTTACATTTGTATGAGTAGTTATACACTTACCTATAACTAGTACCGTAAGTTCTGTACACGTGTTGTATCATGGTGGGACGGACATCTTAGTACAATACATTTGAAATGCTTTTTGGTAATTTTTCAATACTAGTAGTATACACATGTAACATTATTTAATTTTTATTTATTATGAAATAAATATAGGATAATTACAGTTTTACCCTTTAATACTTTTATAATTTATATTTTGACCACAATTATTGCATGCATAACCCACATGAGTATTTTTATCCAATTTAACAGCCATAATAGACAAAAAGGCCTTATTAAAACCAATTTAATAGTTTGAGGGATGAACACTTTTGAAATAATCCAAATAACTTAGGGGCTAAATGAACAATTTACTCTAATAATTTTAAAATGATTTCCCTATGCACATAAATAATTACTAGGCGTATGAATATTAAGTCACCATTTATGGCTAAATTTAAAATTCTTAGGCATAAATATATACAAAGATTATCTATTTATACAATTTTTGTAATTCGTTTTATTCTCTTACAAATAAAATATTAATTTTTAGCTGAAAAAGGGAAACTATGCATTCATAATCTCGTCCCCAAGTCAAGACCTTAGTTATTATTATTATTATCTAAATTTATTTTCCTTAGAAGAGGAAAATATTCGCTTCCTCCTTGTATGTCTACCTAGCAGTTACATAAGATCTTGGCCAAAACCCATTTTTTTTCTCAAACATTGGTTTGTATTTCTTGGAGAGCCACAACTTCCTCTTCCATCTCATTGAATCGATTATTTATCTCATCGACTTCCTTAATGACATCATTGTTTGCAATGGTGGTTAAGTGGGCGTTGTCGGGTTGATGTCACATTTCTCCTTTGGGATGTATATATATATATATATATATATATATATATATATATATATATATATATATATAAAATCATGTTTGTGAGAACGCCTTATACGTAGTTGTAATTTTGGTGAGTTAGTTTTAGCTCAATCACTGAAGGTAAGACTTCCGCTTCTAGTATGATTGAACAATTCATAGCCTAGATAAGGAGTTTACATTAATTGGGTAAATTTGCGTGTACAATCCTAAAGTTTATCTTGACTACAAGAACTCGTTTGATGGTTCAAAAAATTTCTTGTAGTTTATGGAAAACTGTATCTATACATCTTGAATGTATTGAATATGAGAAATGTTGATATTCAATTCTTAGTGCTCATTATATTAGACTTGCACAATCTCATGATTTTTAAAGGGAAAATAAATTCTTAATCCTAAGGGATATGAGTGTCGGAGTATTCACTAGTCATCGCTTTGATTTGCAGATGGGTGCGATTTAATTTATTGGGTCAATAGGCCCTCTGAGTTGGGAAATCCTTATGTGAATATCTTTGAGATCATGGTCCAGAGGAATCCTCATCCAAGAGATATTCTGGATTTCGATACCCCCTGGATAAACTTGTAAGTTTTGATTCTACTACTAAACTCTGTCAATGGATTAATTTTTTAAGCCGATAGAGTATTATATACGTTAAGTTTGATGATCAAGAAATAATAAGATGTTGGTGAAAACCGACTTGCAACTAATTGAATTTCACTAAGCGGGTTTTGTATATTTAACGATGGGAATCATATTATGTACTATCCAACTTTGCAAATAACCTCTTTATGCGAGCGATTTTGACATAATTAAATTGGAGTATAGTTGTAAATATTTAGTAATTAAGTAAAACTAAATTGAAAAGGAAATAAATTACATGATGTAATTATGTATTTCAATATTTTTTGGAAGTTAGTTTAATTATTTTTCTTGGATCCCCACTATAGTCCATATTTTAATTATCAAACTCAAAACTCTTCGAAAACCTTAGTTAATATATATATATATGGGACTAGGGAAGGGGTTTAAGTTGCATTAGACACTTCCAAGGGCTAGAGAAGTTAGAATAAAGCACTCTTCATGTTTTTGTGACGGGGTTAAGTAGATATTGAATATATATTTTCTCTATTTTCACCAAGTTTTCATATATTTGAAGATTAAAGGTGTTTTTCTCATACACAGATGGATATAAGGTCGTGCTTCATCGTCTACATCATTCTTATCTCGTTTTTTGGATAACCTGTAAGATCCATAAAGGTATGGTGATCTAAATCCTATATCTAGTTTACATTATATTTATTTTTCTAGAAACATAATGAATTAAATATCCTTGGATAAAGTCAATCCTAGCACAAGGGTGATGGGTGGGGGTGGGGGTGGGGAATGATGTTTTAGAGGGTGGTTGGGGAGGTGTCAATCATGATAAAAAGAATAGAAAGGCGCGAGGGTAATAGGGGTGTGTGTGTGGTGTGTGTGAGAGAGCGAGCGAGAGAAATAAAATGGTTTTAATTGATATTCTCTATTTAAGGTTATTTTAGTCATTTTACATGAAATTAACTATCAAAGTGGATCAACTAACGAATCCTTATATAAATGAGAGTCAATTTTCAATAAGTTTTTTTCTGGGTTAATCACCAAACGACATAAACTCTTTTGTACCAAAACCCAAATGATCATAGTTTTTTGCATTGTCTATATGGTCGATTTTGTTACCACATTAATGTAAAATATAGTAATAGTACTACAATAAAATTCACGAGTTATAATAATTAAAGGAACGATTGTGTTTAACAATAACTTGCAATTTAGAATAATCTTGGTAAATGGAAAAAGGACTTAAGACAAAATTTATCTTTTCATAGATTGTACCAATTTAAAAATAGCTAAAAAGTAAATGTCTTGGATAATTTACATTCACTAATCAAAGTCATAGTTGCAATGGTATCTATAAAATTTTGAAATGAAAATCGAATCGGAAGCCTCTCAAACCTTTGGTTCTGAGCCACATATTAGACCATCTCCAGAGCATTATGCAAAATGGAATTTTAACATTTTATGTGACGATTTTAGAAAAATTCACACTATAGAGCCTTAAGAAAAATAAGTTTTGAGAAATAACGGTAAATTTGAGGCTATTTATACATTTGCTTTGTTACTAGAGGCATGCCATATTTGACCTTCATGTGACGAACCAATCATTGAAAGAGGATTTGATCCAATAATTACAATGTTTCTCCATCAATGGCTAAAATTCAACTTATTAAATATGTTACCCTTTTTCAAGTACCACCACAAATCCTATTTTCAGCCATTTACTTTTCACCACGAACAATGAGTAATTTCAAATTTTATGCTTTATTTAGGGAAAATAATATCAAAATTTACAAAATGTTTGTGACGCCATTTGTTAAATTATGCATGGGTACACTAAATGGTTCATCTGAAATGATACTTATGAATAAGTTTGTTATGTGTATGTAAGATTTTTCGATCGATGGACATGTCCCAGGGTATATTTAAATGTAACTTTCTAAAATTGTGAAAACACCTGATGAGGACAAGAAAATCCAACGGCACCTTCGACGTTTGCCCCTGTTATATGCAACTAACTAGTAGTACCAACTTCGGAAGCTTTCGAGGATGGACATATATCTATACCATAGTCAGTTTTAAATTTCTTAAATTGTTATTTTAATGCAGTGACATTTTATAAATAAAATAAAAGCATTTATATTTGGAATTTTTTAATGTCGATTGCGATTAAAGAAATATATTGGGAAAAATTCTACATGCTTCCACACAAACTACACATATGCTCCATTGAATCATAATGAGGAGAAACATTTCTTATAGGGTCATAAATTTGAGCAGGGCCGGTCCCGAGATTTGTAGTACCCTGTGCGATACTCAATTTTGGGCCCTTCCAAAAAAATATTGTACAAAAATATTAAATACCTAAAAACTCATTGAAAAATTGTTCTTCTAGCATTTCGACTTGCAAAATACAATTGTTTTTTTCGTTTTTGATATCCGGATGCTTGTTTTTTTGGTAACATTTCTAAAAATTATAAATTTATAAATAAAAATAAAATACGCAATTAACAATGAATCTAATAGATAATTTTAGTCTAGAAATATCTCAATTGATTGAATATAAAAAATATAGAAAAATGTCACCTGTTTTGAGCCTTTTATTCCCTCTCCAATTTCATCGACTTGATTAATGTAGAAAGAAGCAACCTGATAAAAAAAATTAATTGCATAAAAAACAGATTAGTAAAACATTGATGAATTTAAAAAAAAAACAGATTATTAAAAAAAGTAGTAATAAAAAAGATTAACATATGTATAAAAAAATAATGAAAAAAGAAGAGAACAACTTGCAAAAGAAGACAACTTACCTTTTGGTGCAAATGCAAAAGAAGAAAATAACTGTCAAATGAAAAAAGAAGATATCCTCCAACTTGCGTACAGTAGTAAAATAGTAATGGACAACGTCCAACTTCTGAAAAAATTAAGAGAGAGAGAGAGAGAGGGGTAAGGAGAGAGGAGAGAGGGAGAGTGTAGGCTGGAAAAAGAGAGAGAGAGAGAGAGAGAGAGGAAACCAAAAAGATGTTGTGGGTAGTTGAAAAAATGACTTTTGAAAAACTGGTAATCTTAAATGAGTTAGGTGAATTTTTTTGGGAAGTTGTAACATTCTTTTTTTGAATAGTTGAAAAAATGCGCCCCTAAAAAACTAAACTCATTTAAAAAAAATAATTTTTAATATTTATTAAATATTTTTGGACCCCTAAAATACACATATATTAATATTTATTGTAAAATGAATCCTGTGCCACTGCCCATTTGGCACATGGCCAGAGCCGGCCCTGAATTTGAGCATGTGAATATATTTACAACAAAAAATTTACTTCATTGAAATTAAGCAATTGAATAACATCCTCCATAAGAATTGGGTTTCTAAGGAATGAGATATTCATCACGTTCTTCTTCTATGATCATGTTGTGTAGAATAATACAAGTCATCATGATGTGCTCTAAATTTCTAAAGTACTAAAAATGAGTCAGACCTTTAATAATATCAAATAAACATATAAAATATAGAAGTTGAACTGGGAGGACAGATAACCTTTCTTGATGGTATGAGTCCAGCTAATAATCGAGTGTTGTTAATTAACTCTATTTAACACTTTAAATATACGTACGGTAATGCAACGCTTATCATATATTGGGGAATGAGAGATTTCTAAAAGCTTTTGATAAGGAAATGATTCGATCGAGGGTCAAGTTTGAGAGAGGAAGCAAAAAATATCCATGTCAGAGGTAGTGGAATAAATGATAGAGGAACTCTACGAGCTAACGAAAGGACCCATGAAGGAGGAGTTCCCAAATAGACTTTCGAGGATGTTGGTTGGTGTGGGTGCATGGACACACAATTCAAAGATTTCTCAGTACATGTTCGAGATATTACGAGGAAGGTCCATTGACAATTCATCTATTACAGATGTTTTTACTGTCAATGTTGTATCCATCAACTCCATATGGGCAACTGCAATTTTCAAATGGATGTGATGTTCTCGCAATATCTCAAGAGGACTCAGTGTAACCGCATGTGAATGTAATAATTAAATTAAAAGTGATTCTTGGTTTTTGATTTGAATCACTCGTCCATAGGGGGATTTCGTGTATGCCTAGGTAATGTGTTAGCCTAGGGTGATTTATGAGTTTCTTGTGGAAACTAGATATTTAAGTTAGGGTTTAGGGTGTGGGGGATACTTCAAAGTCATAGTTTGACGCCACTAAGTGGGTATGAGTGCCTATTATTACGTAAGCCATGATGCATGCCTATGATGTAGGTATCTATACACTGGCGTACCCAAAATTTTCAAATAGTGGGTGCGGCACAAATGACGAACAAAAAAAATTTAAGCTATTGACTTTTTCGCTCTTTTAAAATACTTCAACATATTGATCACCTCTGAAATAATAAAAAAACAGGATATTACAATAATTACAACAACTAATTACTATCAACTTCAAACCCAAATAAATTACCCAAACATTCTGTAAAAAAAAATTACCCACACACTCTTTGGAAAAAATACCCAAACAGCACACACATACCAATTACTTCAATGTATTCTACCAATTTCAACAACTAATTAACTAAGAAAAAAATAGTAAAGCTGAAATAAATACCCAAGCAGCAACAACAAGAATTTCTAGCAATAAATACAAACTAATTTATACTAATAAATACCGAAACAACATACACACACATACCAACTAATTTCTACCAATAAAATATTCATCTGAAATAAATAAGAAAAAAAATACTAACATGTATGAATCTGGAATAGCCGTCTGCAGGAGAGCCAAAAGAGAAAGAAGATGCTGGAATAAAGAAGAAGAAGAAGAAGAAGAAGAAGAACCCGCTCTGTTTTGCTTCCGTTTTGATGCAAGGGCAAGCTGTTTTGAAATGGAAAGTTTTTTAGGGTTTGGTGTTTGTTGGCAACTTGACACTCTTGTGTTAACTTGTGTGTTGCATATTTGGAAAAAAATTGAACAAGCGTGTGTTTTGAATAAGTGGAAGTGTGTTTTGAAAAGTAATTACGAAATCAGCCCCTCAAGTCTAAGAAAGCCTTTCTAAGATAGCTATAACTTTTAAAAATTACGCTAAGGTCTATATATTTTGAAAAAAATACTATATATACAAAAAAATACCGGGTGCGGCCGCACCCACTCGAGAATGAATAGGGACGCCCCTGTATATATATATATATATATAAAGAGAGAGAGAGAGAGAGAGTATTCCGAAAAAAAATAGAAAAATAAAAGATGAGCTTAAAGTGTTTTAAAGCTCATTATATATATATATATATGAGAGAGAGAGAGAGTATTCTGAAAAAAAATATATTTTATTTCTCTATTTTTTTCCGGAATACTCTCTCTCTCTCTCTCTCTCTCATATATATATATATATATATATATATATATATATATATATATAAAGAGAGAGAGAGGGGGAGAGAGTTTTTAAAGTTCATTAAAATTGATAGTTCACTATATTTTTTTACTTTTAACTTTATAAGTTTATTAATAATGCCCTAATTTTTTGTGAAATTAATTAAAATTTTGTGAAAGTTGGGGGACAGTCTCGTCTATGGTTGATCCCCCATTGAATGCTCATGTTTACGACCAGTTATTTATACTTGTGTTATTACCTAGAAAAATGTCAATGTGAAGTACACACATTTTTTAATAATAAATTATTTTCATCAAATGATTTTATAAAGTGACAATTAATGTTTAGTCCCTAGGGGCAATGTATATTATGCACTTAGTCCACCTAATTATTTTCGTTCCAAAAAGTCTCTATTTTGTTGAACAATTTTTTTAGAGTTTAGGATATGAAAAGAAAGAGCGTTTGTGAATGTTTTACATGATGCGGGATTTTTTGAAACAAGATAAAAATGCTTGGATTAAATGTTAAAAATAAATGTCTTGAAACCTTTTGTCGAATGACCCTTTTATTAAATAGTTGTGAATGAAAACCAATTTCAAATGGAGGAGTTAGTTTAGCTCCGTGGCACACACAATATTTTCTCGTCCATAGGCAAAGGGACATATTTTGGCAACCCAATAATATTTTTCTTGGGTTAGTTACACTTTTTCCTCTGAACTTTATCCCCATTTTCACTTCACTACCCGAACATTCATTTTTTGGATTTATTCTAATTTTTTCTTTTCTGCATTTTGCCAATGTGGTTGGAGCCATAAAAATCATTTTCGTAGTGTATAGTGGGAAATATGAATTATGCATAATAACTCAGAGGTGGTCCAATAACTTATATAGTATTTTTTTAGGGTAATTACATCGATAGCCCCTGAACTTTAATATTTGTAATGATTTGACCTCTATATTTTCGCAACTTAACCATCAATTATCATATGTTTACACACATGGGCCTTCTGTTATACTTTCCTTTAACTCTGATGAAAAACCTAAAATATACAACATATCCAATATATATATATATATATATATATATACACACACACACACACACACACACACAGAGAGAGAGAGAGAGAGAGAGAGAGAGAGAGAAATTCTCCAAGATACCTCATAAATAAACACCTATGGACATACCCATTTTTAAAAATACTAGAAGAATATAATTTTGAATTAAATCTAGTATGCATAATCTTTATAATGAGAAGATCATCTATAAAAAATCACATTAAAAAAATTCCACTTGAAAGAGGGTGAGATGATGATAAAAAAATTCAGCGGTTAAAAATACATGTATTTATCCAATTTTCAAATCACTCTCTTTTAAGTTGTATTTTTGGATAAATATTTTTATTGACGATCTCCTAATTATGGAGGTCTTATGTATTACCCGCGCTAATATTTTATTATTATTTTTTGTGTAAATTGTAATCGTAAGAAACCCTTGGGATTTGGATCGTTAATATATGGGCTTTTTATTTATATTCTATTATTCATTGGGCCTTAAAGACAATTTTTGGAAGTTATTGGGAATTTTAGGAGATTTTATGATTCGAACGATTACGAGGGTCGTTCGAACGAGGATGATGTCTGTTCAAATGAAAAATGCAATTCGTTCGAAGCTGGGTTATAGCGAAGATCTAATGAGATGTAATCGTATTAGATTTCGAACCTCGTTAGAAGGTCGTTCGAAGACTAATCGAATGAGATCCTAATCTCGTTCGAACGACCTGTTCAAATTTTTTTAAAATCAGAATGCCCTTATGTGCTGTCGCATTTTAGGCCCTTGAATCAATGAGGTGTCGACTCCTCGTGAATCCAAATGATCGAAATTGGGATTTCAGTATTGGGGGTTGATTTAAAATGGTTTTATTGGGGTTGTTTGTGGGTTAGAAGAGGAGAGAGTGATGGTGGGTTCCTCCACCGTTTTCAGCACATTTCCCTTTTCTCTCTTTAAGTGCAAAGACTCATCTTCTTCCCCAACCATTTTCCCACATACCCACACCTTGTCACTACCTCCAAACACTACTGTACACCCATTTCCTCCACGGTTGATCAAAGCTACACCATTTGAGGATGTTATTGGGGGGTTTTCGAGGAAGGAGAATAAAAGATTAATGGAGTTTGAAGGGGTATTTTGCTTGGAGCTTGCATGGCGGCAAACTTTGCGAAAACTGGCAACCTTTTTCAGGCCACCTTAGTGTAACACCTTGTATTTTTGAGCATTTAGAATTGAATTAATTCGGGTATTTTTAATTATACGAGTGTTGATACCAAATTTATTCTGCTGGCGTGGACTAATTATGTGAAGACACGTGTCAATTTACATGGCACTCACAAACATTTTTTGAACAACACATTGACTCCGAGGAACTCAACCTCCCCGAACAACTCAGACGCTCCGAGAAACAAGTGTTCTCCGAGGAACTCTATTGTACCGAGCAACTCATGTACACCGAGCTACTTAGGCGATCCGAGCTTCATCTCGTACAGAGCATTCATATCCGGATAATTAAGAGGATGACTGCGCATTAAATGTTCATTATTATCACACAGACGTACACGCCTATTGGACAGCTATGTATTATTCTTTCATTTGTACCGCCTCAAGGCTATAAATACATTGTAGCCTACTCATTAACAGGGGACTCAGAATTTCTTGGTAAACCCATTATCGAGAATTCTGCAAACAGTCAACAATAACACAAACAATGGACGTATGCCATTCTTTCAAGGCTGAACCACTTTAAAAATCTTTTGTCTTATTTATTTTTATTTGTGATTAAAGAATTAGGTCAAATCTAGTTTTTTACATCAACAGATTGGCGCCGTCTGTGGGAAAACGACTGTAATTATCATTTTTTACCAAAATAGTTCGTCACCAATGGCTGATAATCCTGAATCCAGTAATCAAAACACTGGAAACTCCCCAAATCCATCCACTCCTCTAAATGTCCAAGATCTGGCTGGAATAATGGCTAATTTGGCTCAAGGCCAGATCGCCATGCAAGAAACCATGCGACAACTCATGCAAACTATCCAGGGTGGAGCACCCGCCCTGTCAGGACAACGAAGCATTCAGAGAAATACCCAATTGCCTTCTTCGTGAACTAGATGAACATTACTCCCAGAGGAATCTCGATATAGACATGCCGATTCATATCGCACTGATAGATCTAATGATTTTTCTTATCAACATGGCCGAACTTCATCAGTACGAGCCACAGATACTGAACAAAACGTCACTCTATCTCCAGAAAGGACTAGTGCTCTTGAAAGATTGAGTAGAGTCTCTCCCTTTGATCGTTTGGGTCCTAGGAGGAGAAAAAGTCCCCCTAGGATGGTGTCGAGGAACTCTCAACGATCTTTTGATTTAAAGGAAGGTTCTGCCCAATCCCGACCAGCTGCTCGTCGTGAAAGATCCCAAGAGGCAAATTCAACACGATAAGTTGCTCGAACCAACAGGCCCGAGGAGGGAAATGATGCATGGAAAGGCTTTATTCAGAGGTTGGAAAATAGACTAGGGGAAATGGCTAAGGCCAAAAATCCTCTACAAATAACTTTTGTCCAAGGGACACCTTTTATCCATGCAATTGTGGATTTTTCCACACCATCAAAGTTCAAAGCACCTGTTGTGACACCAAAATATGATGCAAAAACCGATCCTGTCCTTCATATAGAACAATACCAAGCTGCTGCCGATATCTATGCTGTTCCAAACGAGAGGCGATTGTAGGGCGTTTTCAGGAACTCTCACTGGATTTGCTCAAATATGGTACAACAATCTTCCTCGAGGAAAAATTGCAACTTTCTTTCAACTGGCCGAGCTCTTTATTGGAAACTTCTATTTTGGAGCAAAACCAGTTAAACGAGTAGCACACTTGTTAAGTGTTAGACAAAAAGCAGGTGAGAGTACCAAGGATTATATTACTCGTTTCAATAACGAGAAGCTCGAAGTTATTGATTATGAAGAAAAGACAACAATTACTGCTTTGATGAGTGAATTGTTGCCAAATAAGCTGTACTACACTCTAGCCAAAGATCCACCCACAACCATGGCAGAGCTAATGGCAAAAGCAACCAAAATCATGAATGCCGAGGAAGCTATGGCTGCAAAGAAGAACATGGACACTAAGGAGACCAAAGTTGAGGCCGAGAAGATTGAGAAGAAGGATCAGAAGAATAATGGTGGTAACAAGCAGTCAAAAGCAAAGCAAACATTGGAACAGTTGAAGAAATTTGGAAATTATACTCCTTTGAAGGTAGATATAAATCACGTTCTGAAAGAGATCAAGAACAACGAGGAGCTAAACTGGCCAGAGAAAATGAAGACAGATCCCGACAAGAGGAATAAGGCCAAATATTGCGAGTTCCACAGACCATGGTCACACGACCAAAAATTGCATAGCTCTTCAGAATGAAATTGAAGCACTTATCAGACGAGGAAAGCTGGCCAAGTATGTTGATCGTAGAAGTGAAGGAAAGAACAACGACCGAGCAAGACAGAGATCCAGATCTCCTCGTCGAGCAGAAGAAGACAAGAAAAGAAATCATGAAGATGATCCAGAAGACGACCCCGACCTCCCCAAAAGACCAAGACAACCAGAACGTGAGGTATTTTCAATTCGTTTTGGATCATTTGATTGTAATGTTATTACATGTGGAGATGCAGGAGGTGGAGACCTTACTGCAAAGAGGAAATATTACCTCAATGAGGCTCAAGCTTGTTTATATATTCAGTGAATAAATCTAGCTGAGGATGACCGCCCGAGGAAAGTAAACAAAGAAAAACTGGTCATCGATTTCTCCAAGAACGACCTCGCAGGTGTGCTATATCCTCATGATGATCCATTGGTGATCAAAATAAGGATGAAGGAAGTAATGATCTCAAGAGTGCTGGTGGATAATGGTTGCTCGGCGGATATCATGTTCTACTCATGCTTTGATAACTTAAATTTAAAGTTGTCTGAGTTGGAGACTTATCACAAGACCCTCCTCGGTTTTACTGGCGAGAAAGTTTTTCCACTTGGGATGATCAAGTTGGATATGTTCATCGGTATATGGCCTGCTTGTCGAACAGAAAGAGTGCGATTTTTCGTGATGGATAAAAATGTTCAATCAACTTACAATATCATCATGGGAAGGGTAGGATTGAAGAAGTTCGAAGCAGTACCATCTATTGTACATCAATGCCTAAAATTTTCAACCAACTTTGGAGTAGGAATTATAAAGGGAGACCAAAAAGTAGCTCGGGAATGCTACTATTCATCTGTCGAGCAAGAAGTGCGTGAAGAATCCGGAAAGAAGACTACTACTTATCAGGTTGATGAGATAGAAGACGCAGAGATTGAAACTTTAGACCCAAGAGATGAGTCTCATCTCGTTAAGGGTCAGGTTATGGAGGCTACTGAAAATATTATTTTGGACGATGAGCATCCAGAACGAACAACTCAAATTGGTGCCTCACTAGATGTGTCAATAAAACAAGAGCTAATAGCGTTTTTAAAAAGCAGAAAACAAACTTTTGCATGGAGCTACGAAGACATGCCAGGAATAGACCCAAATTTCCTATGTCACGAGCTTAATGTGAATAAGGAGATCAAGCCAGTAAAATAAAGAAGAAGAGTGTTCAGCCCTGAAAAGAACCAAGCTATATAAGAAGAAGTTGAGAAGCTCCAAAAAGCCTGTTTTATTGAGGATGTCAAATATCCTGATTGGCTAGATAATGTGGTGATGGTGAAGAAGAAAAATAACAAACGGAGGATGTGTGTAGACTTCACTGATCTCAATAAGGCATGCCTAAAGGATCATTTTCCTCTGCCCCGAATCGATCAATTGGTGGATGCTACCTCGGGGCACGAATTGCTGAGTTTTATGGATGCTTACTCTGGTTACAATCAAATTAATATGAAGCCTGAGGACAGGGAGAGTACCTCTTTTATTACCCCAAGGGGAACTTATTGTTATAATGTTATGCCTTTTGGACTTAAAAATGCAGGTGCAACATATCAGCGGCTGATGAACAAGGTGTTTGCGGAGCAAATTAGTTACAACATGGAAGTTTATGTTGACGATATGCTGACGAAGAGTAAGAAAGCTGCTGATCATCTAATTGACTTAGGCCAGACCTTTGGTCAACTAGATAAATATCAAATGAAGTTGAACCCTACCAAATGCATATTCGAAGTACGAGAAGGCATGTTCCTCCGGTATATTGTCAACCAACGAGGAATCGAAGCAAACCCTGAAAAGATCAAGGCTCTATTGGGATTACGATCTCCAACGACGAAGAAGGAAGTGTAAAGTCTCACGGGCGAGTTGCAGCACTTAATAAATTTGTATCACGAGCAGCTGATAGATGCCTCCCATTCTTTAAAACACTCCGAAAAATGTTTGAATGCAATGATGAATGCGAGAAGGCCTTTCATGAATTGAAGAAATACCTGGGAGAACCGCCACTGTTGTCCAGGCCAGTAATGGGAGAAAGATTGTACTTGTATCTGGCAGTTTCAGAGAATGCAGTTAGCTCGGCATTGATAAGAATAGAGGATGGAGTGAAAAAACTAATTTATTACACTAGCAAGGCCTTCCGAGGAGCAGAGACCAGATATCCAAGACTGGAAAAGTTGGCACTAGCATTGATCGAAGCGAGTAGAAGAATGAGGCCATACTTCCAGGCTCATACCATAGTTGTGTATACCGATATGCCGTTGAGGCAAGCTCTTTATAAACCAGAGAAATCAGGAAGATTGATGTATTGGGTTGTAGAGTTGGGTGAATACGACATAATTTATGAGCCTAGATCGTCGCTTAAAGGGCAAGCAATAACAAATTTTATCGCAGAATTCACTTATCCTGACACCTCCGAGGAGCAAAAGCTGAATACCGACCAATCTGTGGATGTTACATGATCGTCAAATTTAAACTCCGACCAACTTAAGTCGGTTGACGATCAAGAGGAGACGGTCGACGAGCAGCAAAAAGTGCTAGGGGAGGATATAAAGAACCAACGAATATTCCACCGAGGAACTTTATCCGATAAAAAATTTGAGGATGAAGTACCTATATGGAATCTGTATGTGGATGGCTCATCTTGTAGTACAGGCTGTGGGGCAAGGATTATTTTAAACAGCCCAGATGAAATCGATGTGGAGTATGCTCTGCGTTTTCAATTCAAAGCCTCGAATAATGAGGCTGAATATGAAGCTATGATTGCAGGTCTTAGTTTAGCAAAAACTATGGGGGCAGAGCAGGTCATTGTATTCAGTGACTCACAGTTGATCGTAAATAAAATGCTGGGAGTGTATGCAACAAAGGGAGAATTGATGATCAAGTATTATGCGAAAGAGATGGAGATTGTATCGAGCTTTAACGTTGTGCAATTAATTAGAACACCAAGATTGGAGAATGCAAGAGCAGATGCTTTAGCTCGGTTAGCCTCAGCCACACGCATCGAGCTACGAAGAACAATCCCAATAGAAATTTTGGCTAGAAGGAGCATCGACGAAGATCTGATGATGAACTTTCTTACCCTTGATTTAGGACCATCTTTGATGGATCCCATCAGGGCATCTTTTGAAGAAGGGGTCTTACCAACTAATAAGCTCGCGGCCAAGAAACTGAAGTTTAAAGCTGCTCGTTATGTAATAACTAATGGCATTTTATATAGACGAGGAATTATAGCAGGTCTGCAAAGATGTGTGCATCCCTCCGAAGTGAAAGATTTGATTGAAGAGGTCCATGAAGGGTCCTGTGGAGCTCATGTAGCAGGTCAGACGCTTTTGCAAAGAATAATGACCCAGGGATATTATTGGCCAATGATGAGGGCTGATTGTATAACCTATGCCAAAAAATGTGACAAATGTTAACGCTTCACCTCTATCCGAAGAGCTCCCCAAGCATTGCTAACACCCATTACTTCCCCTTGGCCATTTGCCATGTGGGGAATAGACTTGGTCGGGCCACTCCCAACGACCAAAGGAAGTTTCAAGTACCTCGTAGTCGCTGTGGATTATTTTACTAAATGGGTAAAAGCTGATCCCCTTATTGATATGACATACGACAAGGTGTATCAATTTATATGGAAGAACATCATTTGTAGGTATGGTCTTCCTCATGCATTCATCACAGACCATGGAACTCAATTTGATAACGAGGAGTTTGCTGCATATTATCATCAGTCAAACATATTGAAAACCCACTCTGTGCCAGGCCATCCCCAGACCAATGGAAAAACTGAGGTGACAAACCGAACGCTGCTGAATGGTTTGAAGAAAAGACTGGATGATGCAAAGGCAAATTGGATCAACGAGTTACATTCTGTGCTATGGGCTTATCGTACTACACCACGAGCAGCAACAGGAGAATCTCCATACGTGCTGGCATTTGGAAGTGAAGCTGTTATACCTGCCGAGCTGGGCCTCCCCACACATAGAGTGCTGAATTTCAATTCTCCTATCAGTAACTTGATGAGAAGATTAGACTTGGATATGCTCGAGGAGGTTAGAGAAGAAGCAGCAATTAGGAATGCTGCATACCAACAACGAACAGCTTTGTTCTACAACAAGAGGGTAAAAAAGTGTGATTTGAAGGAATGAGACTACGTGCTAAAGAAAGTAATTCAAAGGCACAATAAATTGGAAGCTAACTGGCATGGACCCTACAGAGTAACATAAGTTGTTCGTCCAGGAACTTACAGGATTGAAACCTTGGAGGGGGAAGAATTTAAGAATGCATGGAATGCAGAACATCTACGCAAGTATTATCAGTAGTAGGGATTCCTATGTAAATGAAGTTTTCTTCAGTATGAATAAAGAGTTGAAGTTTTTATCCAATTCTCTCCTTTTGATGAAATTTTTTCGGAGTATTAGTGCTACACACTACGCATCAAGTTCAGAACAAAAATCCTCCCAACTACGGTTGGTCGATCCACCAACTACGGTTGGTCGGTAAAATAAAACCTCCCAACTATGGTTGGTCGGTCTACCAACTACGGTTGGTCGATAAAATAAACCCTCCCAACTACGGTTGGTCGATCCACCAACTACGATTGATCGGTAAAATAAAACCCCCCAACTACGGTTGGTCGATAAAATAAACCCTCCCAACTACGATTGGTCGGTCCACCAACTACGGTTGGTCGATAAAATAAAACCTTCCAACTACGGTTGGTAGGTAAAATAAACCCTCCCAACTACGGTTGGTCGGTCCAACAATTACGGTTGGTCGCTAAAATAAACCCACCCAACTTCGGTTGGTCGGTCCACCAACTACGGTTGGTCGGTAAAATAAAACCCCCCAACTACGGTTGATCGGTCCACCAACTACGGTTGGTCGGTAAAATAAACCCTTCCAACTACGGTTGGTCGGTCCACCAACTACGGTTGGTCGATAAAATAAACCCTCCTAACTACGGTTGGTCGGTAAAATAAAACCCCCCAACTACGGTTGGTCGGTCCACCAACTACGGTTGGTCAGTAAAATAAAATCCACCAACTACGGTTGGTCGGGAATAAAAATCCACCAACTCCAGTTGGTCGGAAATAATTGTTTAAGCAATATCATGGGATGGAATTCATTTCGTGGCTTGATACGACGCAAATATTGCGTATTTCACCCGTTAACGTACGCGTTATTAGCCCCCTCGGGTACCTTAATTCCTATATTTATGCTCGATAATCAGACAACCTCCATTTTATATGTTAACATGCTATATGAGGTATATTTGGGCTTTTGTAGGGATTACAGGTGCTAAGTATGAAGTTGGATGCATTCCGGTGAAGTTTCGTACAAATCCGCACGCGTAAGGGCATTTTAGTCAAATACACAATTTGGGAAATTGTCCCAATGTCTTCATGGAAGTTGTAGCCCTCGGAAAAAGCTTCGTGTGTCCGCAAACGGTGCGCGATTCTGAGTCCGAACGAAGAAGTTATGAGACTTTTAGCGGAAGAGGATTCCAAAGAGACCAAAACCAGGAAGCCAAATCGATTCGGCTCCAACCCAAATCGATTCGCCCCCCTAGCCAAATCGATTCGGAAATTTCCAAATCGATCCGTCTTGGACCAGTAGCCAATATCTCGGGGGCCAAATCGATTCGGCTCCAGGCCAAATCGATTCGGCCCATCAGATATTTGGCAATTTTCCTTTTTATTTACAATTTTGCCATGGGATATTTTGTATTTAACCCTTATCTCTTCATTTTGAAGAGGGGGATCTTAGATATCTTCATTTTTCTCTAGTTTTAGGGTTTGCAAACTTGGGAGATTTTCCCTACTCCTCTCTTATACTCTTTGTTTTGTAAGTTGTACATTAGTTTTAATTACATTAATTTAGTTGTTTTCCTTAATTTCCATGCTTTCATTTACTTGCTTTCTCTACTTTCTTGCCTAGATTAATTTATTTATTGTTGTAATTAGTTTAATATTAGTGTAAATTAGTTTATTTCCATGATTTGTCCGTAGATAAATAGGTTCGGGATTGTGTTCCGCCATTTACGGGTTTAGAACCTCGAAAGTTAGGTTTTCGTGTGAAATTGCATTTAATTGAAACAACGTGTATTAAAGCGGATTATTATGCGTTTATCTTTCTTTGTCACGCAACGTTAGAGTTTATAGCGATAATCCGAATTTAATTCGCGTGTGACCATTTTCCGTTAAATGTTTAATCTCGCAACTTTGGGTTAAATTCCTTATTGTGTGATGTTTATGCTTAATTGTAAATGCTCGATTAAATTGCTCCCGAGACGGAATTCTAATTAGTAGTTGTTTAGCCCGTGAATGTGTGTATGCGATCCCGATCCTCGCTTTTCTTTAATTTAGCGTTAACTTCTCCTTTTCTTTTTCCACCATAACCACCCATCACCTTTTCATTTATTTATTTTACACTTTTATTCCTGAAGTAATTAAACAATTAACATCTAAAATTCAATCACTCCCTGTGGATTTCTTACGATACCCGACTTACCGCTGTGCTTGCTTGTCAAGTGTAGTAGTAGCTTAGGTTTCTTTTGTATCGCGACGGCGAAACACACAACGATTGTGTCCTCACACGAACACACTTTTTCCGCCCGGTCATGGCGTATAATTAAAAAGTGATTAGTAAAACATAATTTCTTTACTTATAGCATATCAAATTACCACCAACTCTAAGTTGGTCGGGAAACAAAATATCACCAACTCCAGTTGATCGTCATATAATTATTACAAACTCAGAATGGTTAACAATAAATTTTCACCAACTCTAGTTGGTCGGCAATTTAAAATAACACAGGACATTTTTGTTTCCTTATAAGATGTACATACACATTCATCAAAGAATAAAATATATATTTTATAAAATAATGACAATCAAGATTGCAGAGAAAATCAAAAGTTCCTTCATTAAAATCAGAACATATTACATTGAGGACAAATTACATATTACATCAAAAATCCTATTCTACTGGCTTTTTCCCTTCTGCCTTTGAAACAGGCTCTACTCCAGCAGGAGGATCATCTAAGGTGTAAGGAGAGTTTATGAAGTTCATATCTCTGAGCATCATGACATTCATTACTGATGGCCGGTCAAGTAAGTGCTCCGGGCGAGATATCTCAAAATTAGAATGAAGATTGTAGTCACCAAGATACTTTGAGATCAGACACTGAGGAATTGCCCGAGCAGGAATCCAACTCATGTCAAGCTTAAATGGAGGCACTGGAAAATCAAGCAACCCAGGATCATAATAGTCCCACAAATAATGGCCCTGCTCCAACTTTAACACCCCCAGCGCATTCAACCATCCTTGCTTGTAACCCTCGTTATTTGAATTCTGGATCCGATCATCGAGGTGATAAAGGGCTTCATTATATTTAGCCATCCAAAACTCTCTGGGCTGTTTGTGAAACTGATAGGTTAACCGCTTTAGTTGCTTATGAAGGTTCTTCACTAAAAGTTCTTTATTCTCCAAGGCAGAGCTTTGTGCAGAGAGTTGCTCGTCGAGGTTCAAAATATTTTTGGACATCTCAGCTAATGCTTGATTCTTCGCCACCAACTGGAATGCTTGATTCCCTAAAGCTGCTTGAGTTCTTGCCTCTTCAATAGTAAATCGAGCAGGTCTTGGTCATCCCCGAGAAGCTCTTGCTCTTCCATGAGCAGATGTAGAGGGTCCAATTCCCTTTAAAGTTTCCGATTCGTCTCTCAAATTGGCATTTTTAACCTCCAGAAATGAGAAACCTTCGTCCTTGACCGGGACCAAGGCTCCTGAGGTAGATGCTGTAGATTTCAGTTGGGATATCTCTCCTCGCAAGTTATTATTTTCCTACTCCAGCAGTTTCGCGATCTGCCTATGCTCTTCAACCTCGGTCTTCAAAGTCCTCTCCTTAATATCATAAGCAGCGACTAACTTGTCATATCCTTTGTCAGCATTTAGTTGCTGATACTTTTTCTCATACCCCTGATGAAAAAGGGCAGAAGATTCCTTGTATTATTGTTGAAGTTCCTCGATGATACCCCAGAGATCTTCAATCATCTCATAATATGCCATATTGTTGGCAACTACACGGTCGAGCAAGCACTTCAAATATTGATAGGCTTCGACTGCTCATTCCGAAGTGTCTGGACCAAGGATGACGATGATTTGAGCTTCAGTCAAGTCAGCATGGCCAGCCTGGAAGTAGTCATTGCATTTTTTCATCAGTTCAGTATCGTGGGCTGACAAGAGATCCATTCTAGCCATAAACTAGTAAAGAAAATAGACAGAAAGAATCAATAAAGATGCAAACAGAGCAAGTAGAAGAAAAAGTCAATATGAACAGTCAGAAGTTCAAATTTTGTTATATCATAAAGAGAAGTACATAGCCCAAAATTACATTAAAAAAATAAAATAAAAATAGCAAAGAGAAAGGTCCGAACAACTCTACACCTTCTCCTTGCTTCCTAAGACTTCCTCGGGAGGCTTGGATGAAGACGTAGGTTGCTCGGAGGGGAGAGAAAGCTGATCGGTTGACATGTTGGTTGGCTGGGGCTGCTCGTAGCGAAGTTCAATAGTAGGGACCTGATCCCCAATCATCGTTGAAGACTCTTCAGAGGCAGCTTCGTCCTCTTCTTCTTCTCCAGGAGAGGGAGGAGGATCATGAACATAGCGTTGAAAAAGTTCAGAACTCTCAGAGACCTTTAACTCCTGTAGAGCAGCAATCCATCCATCCCTGAAGTATTTGAGTCTAGCAAATTCCATCTGAGAAGACATGGCAGCTAGGCCTTTGCTCCAACCTTTGTCCCAGCCAGCACTAAAGGAATTCTTAACAGGAAGTTTTCTCTTTGCCTTCTCTAAGGAAATCCTCTTAGTATGAAGTTCCTCGGCAGCTTTCATCTTCCTTTCTATCTCCTGCCTTTGATGATCAGCGTCACAAAGTCTAACAACTTCTTCTTCAGTTTTATTAAGCTTGTTCTCAAGCTCTTCAGTGTTCTTGAGCTTCTCCTCAAGCTCATTATTTTTCTTCTCAAATTCTTTCACTTTCCTCTCTAAATCCTGGGAGGCCTCCACAGCTCGGCCTTTTTTTTGCTCGATGGACTTGAGTCGTGTCTCCCAGGCCTCCTTATCTTCGTCATATTTTTGACGAGAGTCCTTTAAGGACTGAGTCAATCCATTAAAAGCTTCCTCTATACCTCCCGAGGAGCTTGAATCTTTGATAGCCTCATCCTTCTTCGAAATGGTATTAAAACATGCTACCATCTGGAAAAAGAAAATAACTGTAAGTTAGTACAAGGACATAACATTAAAAAATGAAAGTTTAGATTATTAATACTTACTGAGGCAATATGTTGAGCTGCCAAGGTGGTAAACCTATCCCGAGAAAAATGCCCTCAACACCTTTAATCTCGGGAATAATCCAAGACTTCACCGAGCTCATAGTAGAGCTCGGAGGAACAAAGGTGGGAATACCACCTTCAACATTTAAAGACTGAGAGATTGCTTCAACTGGTCTCTTAAGAGAGCTTTTCTTTAACCTCCTCGGAGGAGAAGGAACATTCTCAACCAAGGATGTTGTCTTGGTCGGTGATATAATAATAACTTCGCTTGGAGGAGAAACAGCTACAACCTTGCTCGGAGCCACATGGGGCTTCTCAACAATCTGCTTAGCAGCAACAGGAAGGGATGCATCAATATTTCTCGTCCCTTCTTCTGGGACATTTGGCTTATTTTTCTTCACCTCTCCAGCAGTAGAGGCAGACTTATCAAAGAAGGCAGGAGCTATTCTTCTCTTCATTCTTTCACTCAGAGGAATATTTGATTCAGGGGAAGAACCTTTAGAAGTTGGTATTGGGTCGATGTCACCTACCACTGGACGAGCAGTAAAAGACGAAGTGTAGCTCTTGTACTGCAACAAGTACGAGACTGATCTGATATGTTCGTCAGCAACAGTTTGGTGCAAACTCCAGATAAGTTTCAAGTGTCTCAAATTAACATCAGTCTCTTTGGGGGATTTTCTTTTGCTGTCAACTGCAAATAAACAAAAATTAAAATGTCAATGACGCATTTTATCAAACAAAAAGAAAACAAAATCTCAAAAATAAAATAAAAACAACCTATCCCATTGCCATATGGAGGGAATCTAGGACCCTGATACACATCATTTCCATTTAATGGAGCATGTTGCCAATTTTTTATAACAACTCCATGCTCGAAGTAATCCCTGTTGGCATCTGGGAGATTGACAACTAAATCTCTATTTAAAAATCTAGTTTTTAAATAAAAAGTACTATCGCTGACAACCCATCTATAACAAAACATAATTTCTGGAATTCCTAAACGGGTTCAATGAATTTGATTTAAACTAAACTATGAACTCCATTAACTATTCTCCAAGTGTTTGGCGCTATTTTTATAGGAACAACATCAAAAAACTGACAGAACTCCAAACATAAAGGATTTGGAGGAAAAGAAAAGCCACATTCGGCCACAAAGAGACTGGGGAACCAATGTCCCTCAGCTAGACGAAAATAGTCAGAAGGTTCAAAAAGTTCTTCCAAAGTAACCCATGAAGGAATAGAAAAATCAGAGCAAAACTTATCAAGCGACTCAACAAGGTAAACCATGATGAACAGAGAAAATAAAAAAGAAAGACAATCTTACAGGAAAAGGGTGGATCAGTTGACAACGAACAATGGAAGAAATGAACGCACAAGATAGAGAGGAAGCAAAGAAGTTCTAAGATGCAGATTTGAAAAAGTAAAAGACGATCGAATTTTCTGAAGCGTTTAAATACTTTACCTCGGGAATAGAGAAAAACAATGATTACCAGGATGGACGATTGCGTATCCGGCGGCTAAAAAGAAGAAAAAGGGCACAAAAAATGAAGCGGTTATAGGAATTCAAAATATTTATAAAGACTGATACTGTGCATTTATAAAGGAGTTGTATACAATGAACGCTTTCCTAGAAACCATACAAATCGAAAATCTAAGCAGCAGAATGTTCCATACTTTTCTTCAACATCAAACTACGAAAAATTAGGGGCTTCTGTTGATACCAAATTTATTCTGCTGACGTGGACCAATTATGTGGAGACACGTGTCAATTTACATGGCACTCGCAAACATTTTTTGAACAACACATTGACTACGAGGAACTCAACCTCCCCGACCCACTCAGACGCTCCGAGCAACAAGTGTTCTCCGAGGAACTCTATTGTACCGAGCAACTCATGTACACCGAGCTACTTAGGCGGTCCGAGCTGCATCTCGTACAGAGCATTCATATTCGGATAATTAAGAGGATGACTGCGCATTAAATGCTCATTATTATCACACAGACGCACACACCTATTGGACAGCTATGTATTATTCTTTCATTTGTACCTCCTCAAGGCTATAAATACATTGTAACCTCCTCATTAGCAGGGGACTCAAAATTTCTTGGTAAACCCATTATCGAGAATTCTGCAAACAGTCAGCAATAACACAAACAGTGAACGTAGGCCATTCTTTCAAGGCTGAACCACTTTAAAAATCTTTTGTCTTATTTATTTTTATCTGTGATTAAAGAATTAGGTCAAATCTAGTTTTTTACATCAACAACAAGTGCAGTAATTTAATTAAATAAAAGATTATGTGTTTATTAAATATTGATTCAGAGAGATTATGACTAATATTTACAAAATAAATTTATAAAGTGTGTAATGAATAGAAAATGATAATTATTGTACATCATAGTGAATAATATCGACGGGACTATGTTATATCGCAATCGGGATTCGAGTGTTGGTGTTATGGTAGAGATAAGAAATTTATGTGGAATGACTCGAATGGCGATTTTGAGGTCACAATTGATTTCGAATGGGCAAAAATAAATGAAATAGTGTACCAGGTGTATTAATTGGGTCGTAGGATATTTTTAGACCAACCCAACACTACGTAAGGGTGTTTTCGTCATTTGGAAGTTTAGGGTTGGAAAAAATCTGAATTTTACAGTATATACCAGCCACTTGGGTGGGGAGGCTAGGGTTAGAATATATGGGAGAGAAGATAGGCCATACGAAAGGGTAGGAGAAGTGTTCATAAGCCAACCTAAACCATTTTTCACCACCGTCGTTATCGAAATCAAGATCGGGACAAGGAGAAGACGAATCCATCATCTAGCAACGAAAATAAGACCACTCAACCCTAAGATAAGTGTTTAAACTTGTAATTCTTTTGAGTACGTATATTACCCATGACAATGTTGGGTTAATATTGCATGAAAACGTGATTTTGGGAATATATGTAGATATTTTATTCACGATTTGTTGTAATATCATCTTAGAATCAACCTCCTGTAAATGTAACACGAAATCTGATATCTGGGTTTAAAAGAATGAGAAAATTTTGGGTTCTTGAAGATACACATTCAAGAAAAGTAAATCTTTGGTTTATATGAATAAAGTGAGAATTTGATCTTGTTTAATGAAAATTCTGTGATGATTTGAGGATATATTACGTTAGAAACTGTTTAAACATTCCTATATGAAGTCTGGTTAATTTGGGTGGGTGTTTGGATGAGTTCCATGGAGGTTTGGTTGTGTAAAAATGGAAGAAACATGAGTTCGGAGAAGTTAGTCTGCAGGTGTCGATCGATCGATCGAAGGATGACAATTGATTGATGCATCGATCGATCGACCCTTTTTGTTGATCAATCGATGAAAACTAGAAATGGGATCTTTATTTATTTGCGTAGTATTCTTTACCAATAATTGTGGGGGACTTTGGTAATGGTTTATTAACAATATGAGGACTTAGAGGATACCAGTAGACCTACAATTAAAGCCCGTATTAGTCTTAATAAGGGTGAAATGATATTTGGACTGACGAAATGAAATGATTGTGCTAAGTATCGAGAATTTAAATCGAGTTATGGGAAGTGGAGATGTGTAAGAGGGTACTTTAAATTAAAGATGGAGGCATAACCCCTTTTGAAGTATGATGATGATAAGTTAATTAGCTAAACCCTTGTATTAGTGATAGAACACACAAATGCAAACTCAATGAAGATAAGACTTAGTTTAGACTCACAAATCTCTCATGTATAACTCAGAAAAGTAGTAAAGAAACTTAGAAGTAATTTAGCTAGAGGGAGAGAGAAGTAAGCACCCTAAATACACCTTAGCAGGCAGCCAAACACACCAACCACCTACCAGAATCTCTATCAGGTATTAAAAGCTTCTTAATAACTGACAATGGTGGATGAACACGACCTCTGGTTTTGTAATAACTCTCTCTGATGTGTATTCTCTCTAGTATTAACTTCTTAAACTTTCAAAAGATCATGAATTCTTCAAAAAAGGATCCCTTTCCTCAAAGGTGGTTGGGGTCCTTAAATAGCCCCCCACACCACCCCCGAGAAAACTTAGTCATTAAAGACTATGAAAGACTTCCCTCACACTTTATGTCACAACATTAAATGCCTGATGCACCAGTTGTCTCCACGTCATAAATATTAAATGCCAAGACATGCCTTTTGCCTAACCACTGTGTGTCAGGGGACTGTTGTCGCAGAGGTGGCTCACCAACTGCCTGACAGCCCCAAATACCACGGCGGTTTACTCAAGTGCAGGTCTGATATTATTTAGCTAGCTAGTGACATCACCTACAGTAGATGTGACATTAAGTAGAGGGCTGTTTGTCTCACAGCTCAATGCCCGATGGAACTCCAAGCTGCTTCGCCCGAGGTTCCACGTTCAGGGTTCTTCGGTATTTTACCAGTTGTATCTAAGATGGTCAGGACAAGCCCCAACGGTGCCTCACTTCTCAATCCTCCAAACCATGTCCCTCTAAAGTTCCCAAGGTGAGGTCATTCGATAGAGCATGAAAGCTCTCCCAGGCCCTGCCAAGCCTGGTCTCTCGCGAGTATCGTTTGACCTCACATTAAAACTCATTATTATTCTCGTTACATAATTACAATTGTTATAGCTTATATTCAATATAAACAAAGGTACAATATGACTAATAAATAAAGCTAAAATATAAGTTATCATACTGAGCTGCCTCGCTTGAGCTGCCGTGATTAGGCATAAATTTTTCCACATTTGCCCCTTTAATTTAGTTACTTTTAGCACCTCGATCAGCGTAATCGATTTAATTTTATCTCATAATCTTAATACTGACTTATTCTAACGAGTACACCGAGTTTTTGGTATTTTGTACTAATTTTGCAGGTATTTAATGTCAATAAAGAAAGAAAGAAATCGGAAGAATCGAGAAAGAAAAGAAGGAAAAGTCAAAAGGGTAAAGTTGTAATTTTTACCCTGAATTAGGGTAAGGCATCAACTGGAAAGTTAAAGATCTTTCAATTACAAGAAAACTGGAAAAAACGGCACCTCAATCGGAGTCCCGGTGTGAAAGTTATGAGCAGTCAAAGATAGAAGAAAAAGTCAAAGAACCGATCCGGACAGGACCGATCCGGTCAGAAATTAAAAGAACCGATCCGGTCAGAAATTAAAAGAACCGATCTAGAAAGGACCGATCCGGTCAGAAATTAAAAGAACCGATCCGGAATACAAAGTTGCAGTGAACCCCAGACCGAAGACGGATCGAAGTTGATGAAAATTAAAAGAACCGATCCGGACAGGACCGATCCGGTCAGAAAAGAAAAGAATCGGTCCGAATCCAAGCCAAACCGAACCGGAGGAGGACATGGTCGGGTCGACTGTCCCAATTTTTATTTTCTAAACTTCCTCTAATGGAGAGTCCTAGTGCAGCTAAAATTCTTGGAGTTTTGTAGGGTATTTAAACCCGTTTTATTAGAATTTTTAGGACGGAGAATTTATCTAATTTTCCATTCTTTTCAGAAAAATCCTAGTTTGGAGATAGCTTATTATTTTAATTCCAATATTAAATATTTTTCAAATTTCAGTGATTATAAGTAATTGTAGTTAGTGTTTTGAGTGCTTTGGTAATATTAGTGGTTAGTTTCCTCTGTCTAATTTCGATTTACATCATTCTAAATTTTTTTCTTAGTTTAATCAAGACTTCCTGCAATTCCAAAATCGTTTTCATTAATTTCATCATGGTAGGCTAGACTTTTAAGGGTCGGGATGCATGAACCCAACCCGATGTGGTAGTTGTATGTACATAAAATTAATCCTCTACATTTAATGGTTTGATTATGACCGTATTGCGTAGAAACACGACAATTGTTTATCTTTGGATCTCGTTTGCTTTCGGGTAACCGGGATGCTTTAGAATACAATTCGAGTGTAACTATTGCAATACCGGTTTACTCGTTATCTGATTAAGTATGGTGCGGGGTTGAACCTCATATACGTAATGCTTGGGAGTACTAAATTTTGGGTCTAATTAATCATTTAAATTTACGATTTGTTTTATATCATCAATACACTAGGGTTGGGGGATTGTATTCCCGTCCTGTTCTTTCATCATATAGTTTACAGTTTCAAGTCAATTATCATCAGTAATTTAGAGTAGCTGCATTTCATTCATACTTTCGTCCATTAAATAATTATTTTCAAAATTGCATTTAGTTGTAGTAAATTCTCATACCAATCATCTTTTCCTTTTTCTTTAGAGTCAGAGTTAGGATTCATTCATCTGTCCAACGTCGTTACAATTCCATTGTCCTATTTCCCTATGGATACGATCCCGACTTACTGGGTTTATTACTAACGCGACAGGCTTGCACTTGAGCCTAGAAGAGAACGCACTTCTGAGACACATTCTTAGTCGCGTCAAGTTTTTGGCACCGTTGCCGGGGATTTAGGTAGACGTAGGATTAGATCAAGTCAATCTAAAACTTTTACCAAAAAGTTCCAAAAATCCAAAAACATATAAAAAAATTTGAAAAAGCACAAAAAGATTCATCATCATCTCTCATAAGCTATTAATGCAACATTCTGAACTCACTCCAACTCCCCAGAATACTCCAACCCACATTCATGAAAATCCAATAATTGAGTACGACCCTGATAGCCCTCACACTCCTAACGCTCCACAGTTCTGGGTTCCACCTCCCACACCGTCACACTCAATCTCAAATAACACGCCGTTTTCCTTCTTAGGACACCCTTCAGAGAGCACTCCAAGTATACCAAGTGAGGATACCAAATCTTTGAGAGAGAGAGACATGTCACAACACGGTAGTGCAGTTTCCGATGAGGGAGATGCCCCGTATCGCCCTTTGAGAGACGTCTTATATCCCGAGCGCACTGTCACTCTGGGATGCATTTTACTCCCGTACAATGTGGGAAAATTTCGCTTTAGGAATGGGATGATTCAGATACTTCCCACTTACCACGGACTGGATTCAAAAAATCCATATGCCCACATTATGGAATTTGAGGAGGCGTGCGATACGCTCAGTGATCAAACTTGCACAAAAGATGTGCTCTGCCTTAAACTCTTCCCATTTTCTCTAAAGGATAACGCTAATATATGGCTATGGTCTTTACCTCCCAATTCGATTTCATCATGGAACGAATTACAATCCAAATTTCTCAAGAAGTGCTTTCCTCCACATCGAATGAATTCCATCAAGGCTCAAATTCAATCTTTTCGATAATGAAAAAATGAGTCATTCGAACAATGCTACGCGCATTTTAATGAGTTAATTGACTCGTGTCCCCATCATGGTTTTGATAAAACGCAAATCATTTCCTTTATCCATAATGGGTTGAACATTAATTCCAAGAAACTCGTTGAGACCATGGGTAGTGGCCCGTTTGTCGACTTAGACGCCCACGATGCTCAGCTTCACCTGAGGTATGTTGTCGAGACTACCCAATCCAGGGATACATCTGACCCTAATGCTCAAAATCGAAATCGTCAAGTGACCACCACTCCATCGCCGTCCAGCTTATTTCATGTAGAAAATAATTCTATAGTGGACAGTTGACTCGATATGCTTGAGAAAGGACTGTGAGACCTACGTGAGGTATGTGTAAGAGGACCAACTGGATCCATCCCAAACCCTATTGAGATGGTGTGTGCGATTTGTGAGGTGGGTCATTCAACTGAGGAATGCCTGACTACACCCGCCTACAAAGTGATGCTTCAAGAGCAAGTAAGTGGCACATGAGGATTTAAGGGTAATTTCGGTGTGCCGCACGGGAATTCTTACAACCCTTCATGGAAAAACCACCCTTATTTTAGCTATGGGCAACAACATGCTGCGATGAATCCTAATTCACATGTTGCCCCTCCTCCACCACCGCACTTTCAACAAGCTCCACACATGCAAGGACGTGTGCAGGCAACATAACCTCAAGGAGCATACATCCCTCCACCGCGGAGAAGTCTCGAGGATACGATCAACCACTTTATCAATACCCAGACTGAAACTAATGCTAGGCATTAGTGCATGATAAACGACATGAATGTGAACATTTCACAGTTGCAATCATCGCTGAGTATCCAAGAGAAAGGCAAGTTTCCTGTCCAGGGCCAAAGACCACCCCAAGGTCAAACTAGTGTTAGCTCCACCTCGACATAACATCAGGAGCAATGTCAAGCTGTGACCACTCTTCATAGTGGGAGAGTCGTTGATTTATCACCTCCCCCACACGACGCAACCAAAGATAAGGAGATTTCTCTCGGTACGAAAGAGGCCGAAGATGTCCCCTTGGAGGAGAGTGATAAAGAGGACACTAGTCAGCCCGAGGTAGTAGTGAAACCACCCACTGCAGCACCGTTTCCTCAAAGTTTGGTTCCTTCCCATAAAGGAAACCCCCGTGATAAAGTGCTAGACGTAGTAAAGCAAGTGAAGCTAAATTTACCTTTCCTCGATGCTATTAAGCAAATTTCAGCTTATGCAAAAGTCATCAAAGACTTGTTGACGGTAAAGAGGAGGATGAAGGTAAAGAAAAATGTCTTCCTAGAACAGAACGTGAGATCCATCCTACTTAATGATCTTCAGCCCAAATTCAAAGATCCCAGTGCACCCACCATTTACTGCATCATTGGAGAAAATAAAATTGAAAAAGCCTTGATTTGGGAGCAAGTGTCAATATCCTCCCTTACGCCATCTATAGGCAACTTGATCTGGGTGACCTCAAGCCCAAAAAGATCACTCTCCAGTTAGCAGATCGAACCGTGAAGATACCAAGAGGTATAGTTGAGGACGTGATCATCCAAGTTGAAACTTTCTACTTCCCGGTAGACTTTTTCATTTGGGAGACGGAGCCCTCCTTCGCCTCGAGCAATCATGTTCCCATCATTCTTGGGCGGCCTTTCTTAGCTACGGCTAACGCAATCATCAATACTCGGAATGGGAAAATGCAACTCATTTTTAGGAACATGACTTTAGAGACTAACATCTTCCATATCGCCCAACAGACGGGGGAAGAAGATGATCTTCACGCGGTGAACCTAATAGACGAGATCGTAGAGGAAAATTATTATGGAGATGCCCTAGGGTCCTGCTTAGTGTCGAGCCACGAGAATGAGGGGTCCCACAAGAGAGAGCCGTTAGGGGTGTGCCTTATGTCATCGAGCAATAGCGGTAGTTGTGATGATGAGAGAAAAGTGGGGGAGATGTGTGTAGTGACCGCGATTGAGAGATAGGGAAATGGGTTAGAAGGGAGAAAAATGGTGGAGTTAGAGATCGAGCAAGTAAGGAAGGACGTACGCACTACTCAAGAGAGAGAGCTAGGGGACATGAGCATAAAAGAATTTGAAAAAGAATTCGGTCCGGTGGATGAGAGCCTTAACGATGAAGTCCAAAATCTATTGGATTCATGTAGTCACCTAGAAGAAAGCGAATGGAAAGATAAAATCGATGAATTCCTTCTTTGTCACCATCCACCCATACCACTAGAGGTCCTGAAGGCGATTGAGGAGAAAAGTTGTGTTTCATCCGACCTAGAGCCTGACCCATGCATTCCAAAAATTGAAAGAAACTTAGGTGTTCCCTCCGAGTCGATGCACATAGGCCACGCTTTGAGTAAGCATCATAGGGATCCCTTTCCAAGTAGTCACGATGCATCTCTCGGTTTTTCCCTTATCTATGGGCGAGGTCCCAACTTGTTCCAATTATTGGTTTACGATATAAAGACGGGAGAGATGAGGAGAGCACCGAACCCCATGAGTGGGGTCGGGTGAGTTTATGGAGAGATGAGAGGTCGTCGCACCCCCGACGCGTATGGGGTAATTTTTATTGTATTATTGAGTCATGTGCTAGGGTCATTTAGTGTCTTTATGCATTTTAAATATTTGTTTGTTTTATTTTTCCGCACTTTTCATTCGCTTTGAGTTAGATTTTAGTCCTTTTTGCTTGAGGATAATGCAGAAGTCTAAGTTAGGGGGGGAGGGGGTCACAAGTGCGTATTTCTAAAACTTCACAAATTTTTAAAAATGCCCAAAAATTTCAAAAAAATCATAAAATTTTGAAAAACCCAAAAATATTTTTCTTCAAAATAAATAAAAATTGGAATTCAAAATTTTCAAAAATATTATAAAAAGTCGGATTGAAGTCTCAAATTGTCAAATTTAAATACACGAAGTCGAAATTGACCAAAGATGGAAATTGTGCGAAAATTGACGGCTTAACGAATAAGTGTGGAGATTAACAAACCCGGTGAGATTCGAGCCTTTCATCTTTGTGAAACTTATAAATCAATCCGAGTTAATTGTTAACTCAAAGTTCTTTTCAGCGTTTAAAAATTCGTCGAGGATCTTAATCCTTTCATTTTGATCGATTTTGATAAATGTGTGTGATATTTCCATACAAAGCGCGCTACAAATATCTAAATTGAATTAATCTCAAGACGCATATGGTAATGCAATTAGTATTTTAGATAATGAAGTAGGCCCTCGTTTGTCACCCAAAAATATTGGCCATAAAAAGTAGCAAAAAATTATCCCTTTTGTAACCCAAATTGAGCCAAATAATTTTTTCTTTCGTTTGACAACCCGAAAAACCTAAGTAGCCCGAAATTACGAAAAGGGAATATTCAATAAAGTCCGAAAAGTGCATAAAAAGGGGCAAGAAAAAAATAGATATGCTCAACAAAAATAGCAAGAAAAGAAAAGAAGTGAAAAACAGGAAAAAAATAGAGAAAAAGAAGAAAAAAAAAGAGCAATAGCCTGAAAAAAGCACAAATGGACGTCATAAATGACTTTTCCAATTCCAACCTTCCCTATCATTTTCATTTTACCCAATATACCTTAAAACCCGAAAATGTCCTAACCGAGTTCGAATTGCAAAATTGGTTACCGCGTGGAGAGCTAATACACCAAAAGATAATAAAAGAGATTGAATGAGTGAATAAGAGGCAATGTTCCCATTTTTAAAACTGTAATCCGTTGATGAGATCCTATCACTATAAAATTTCTGTCTTTCTACTTGTATGCGTGACTTTGCGTCCATTACATTTACTCTTGTTATCACGCATATCGAGAGAATATCCATAATTCGAGAGATTCATTTGTGAGATCATTCCGTGAGAATTTGAAATCAAATCGAATTTTCGGGTAAGTAAGCTAATGATCAATCGGTGGAAATTAACGATTAAATTTTCGGCTTCGCACACACGCACTATGATTTGAGACTATTGAGCATGACTTGATGATGACTATATTCTAGGAAAGTTTGAATTATACAATTTTTGCGTATTTTGAAATTTCTTTGAGTCAAATTTTATGGATATATTCACTGCAAACCTTCACGAGACACAACTCGTCCCACTAGGGCGACCTAGGGGTTTATAGGATTATTGCATACGCTAAATGCAATCGCTTGCCCGCGAAAAAGGTATTCTATCCCAAGAAAATGATTTTCAAGAGTTGAGCCTTGCTAGGATTCTTTTACATTGCTCGGGACGCGCAAAGTTTTAAGTTAGGGGGATTTCATTAGGCATAAATTCTTCCAAATTTATCCCTTTAATTTAGTTACTTTTAGCACCTCGATCAGCGTAATCGATTTGATTTTATCTCATAATCTTGCTACTGACTTATTCTAACGAGTACACCTAGTTTCTGGTATTTCTTACTAATTTTGCATGTATTTAATGTCAATAAAGAAAGAAAGAAACCGGAAGAATCGAGAATGAAAAGAAGGAAAAGTCAAAAGGGCAAAGTTGTAATTTTTACCCTGAATTAGGATGAGGCATCAACTGGAAAGTTGAAGATCTTTCAATTACAAGAACACTGAAAAAAATGGCACCTTAATCGGAGTCCCGGTGTGAAAGTTATGAGCAGTCAAAGATAAAAGAAAAACTCAAAGAACCGATCCGGACAGGACCGATCCGGTCAGAAATTAAAAGAATCGATCCGGACAGGACCGATCCGGTCAGAAATTAAAAGAACCGATCCATACAGGACCGATCCGATCAGAAATTAAAAGAACCGATCCGGAATACAAAGTTCCAGTGAACCCCAGACCGAAGACGGATCGAAGTTGATGAAAATTAAAAGAATCGATCTGGACAGGACCGATCCGGTCAGAAAAGAAAAGAATCGGTCCGAATCCATGCCAAACCGAACCGGAGGAGGACATGATCGGGTCGACTGTCCCAATTTTTATTTTCTAAACTTCCTCTAATGGAGAGTTCTAGTGCAGCTAAAATTCTTGGAGTTTTGTAGGGTATTTAAACCCGTTTTATTAGCATTTTTAGGACGGAGAATTTATCTAATTTTCCATTCTTTTTAGAAAAACCCTAGTTTGGAGATAGGTTATTATTTTAATTCCAAGATTAAAGATTTTTCAAATTTCAGTGATTACAAGTAATTGTAGTTAATGTTTTGAGTGCTTTGGTAATATTAGTGGTTAGTTTCCTCTGTCTAATTTTGATTTACATCATTCTAAAATTTTTTCTTAGTTTAATCATGACTTCCTGCAATTCCAAAATCGTTTTCATTAATTTCATCATGGTAGGCTAGACTTTTAAGGGTCGGGATGCATGAACCCAACCCGATGTGGTAGTTGTATGTACATAAAATTAATCCTCTACATTTAATGGTTTGATTATGACCGTATTGCGTAGAAACACGACAATTGTTTATCTTTGGATCTCGTTTGCTTTCGGGTAACCGGGATGCTTTAGAATACAATTCGAGTGTAACTATTGCAATACCGATTTATTCATCCTCTGATTAAGCATGGTGCGGGATTGAACCTCATATACGTAATGCTTGGGAGTACTAAATTCTGGGTCTTAATTAATCATTTAAATTTACGATTAGTTTTATATCATCAATACACTAGGGTTGGGGGATTGTATTCCCGTCCTGTTCTTTCATCATATAGTTTACAGTTTCAAGTCAATTATCATCAGTAATTTAGAGCAGCTGCATTTCATTCATTCTTTCGTGCATTAAATAATTATTTTCAAAATTGCATTTAGTTGTAGTAAATTCTCATACCAATTATCTTTTCCTTTTTCTTTAGAGTCAGAGTTAGGATTCATTCATCTGTCCAACGTCGTTAGAATTCCATTGTCCTATTTACCTGTGGATATGATCCCGACTTATCAGGTTTATTACTAATGCGACGGGCTTGCACTTGAGCCTAGAAGAGAACGCACTTTTGAGACACATTCTTAGTCGCGTTAAGTGTTTGCGTTGAGCTGCCACGCTGTCGAGCTGCCACGGTGCCTTAATCCCCAAAACACTATTACTAATGTGTAATTATTTCTAATCTCAAAATTATCTTCAAGACCCTCTACATTTGCCCCTTCGTGTAGAGATTTATTGGAATAAGAAATGTCTGCACGAAACTTCTCAATCCGATGAACCTTCTCTGTGAGTAAAAATTCTGGCCTCCTTGACTTCGTTAGAATTGCAGTTTTATAATCTCCAGGGAAAAAGTAAAATTCTCCCCTATGTACTTGAACCGAAGCACTACGGACTGAAGGGGCATCGCCACTTTTTCCTTATGGAGAGCTTCAGCCGTTCTGACCTTATTTATTTGAAATTCTCCCAAAAGGCCTGCTAACTTTCTCAAATACTCGTTTGGACTCCTGGTAAATGAAATTCTCCCTTGTAATACTTCGTTATGTTAAAAAAAATAGAAATTCTCCCCTATGTAACCGAGTCACAATTTAAACAACGTTTGGACCTATGGCGAGTGGACATCGTAGCTTTTTTGAACTGTTGGGACACCTTTTCCGTTAGGTGTTACTAGATAAGTCTGACTCTAATTTGGCGCCAAGACTCGAACTTGCTCACGAAGGCAACCATTTTTATTCCCCAGACGTCACTTCGTATTCGCCATAACGCTGTCTTTTCAGCTGTCCAAACACTTCTCGAAGTGCCACGTGTTCATTTTGAAATGATTATAGGCGGCCTTGCACGTGCGATGGTGGGAAACTCAAGCGACAGGTTTTAAAAGGTTTAAAGCTTCAAATGTCTCTTTATTTCAAACCCTTCTCTTGCCTTCTTCTTCTTCTTCTTCTTCTTCTTCTTCTTCTTCAAGCTCCTCTATTTTTTAGAGAGAGAAAATCTGTAAACTCCATTGTCTCCCAAGCTTTTACCTAGCTTCTTCCTTGTCTCCTCCTTTACGCCACCTCCTGGGGTTGTGCGCCTCCCTCTTGCTTCCCAACTCTTATTTTAGTGATATTTTTAGTAATCTGTCATCTGTAATGGCTTCGTCCAGTAATACTACCACACCTGCCACCAGCGCGCCACCTCCCATCTCTGATGCTACCGCCGCCTCAAGCACCGCTGCCTGAGTATTGCTCGTCAGGAGCAACTGCGTTTCTATCGCCGGGCGCCTATCTTTGGTGAAGACGATAAGTTTTCCGACGCATGCAAAACTTACCGTTTTTCGTCCAAGTTCGACCTTTTACTGCTAGGTGATGAAGAAATAAATGCATCGAAGTGGGGCTATCTGCCCCCAGAGGGGACTCTACATTTTCATTTGGACCGTGGTGACTTCCCCTATTCTCAAATTGACTTCGAGGCACCTGGGGGGTTGCTAGCTCATTTCCGTACCTGACACACACATATGCAGAGTTCCCACACTGTTGTTCTTGACAAAGTTGGGCTTCATCGAGCATTCTGGTTCGGGGAGTTCACCCTCTCAAAGCACAACACGGCTTTACAAGTGTTAGTCTCCAGGTGGAACATCACAACCCACACCTTCTTCGCTGCGTGGGGGGAGTTTACTGTTACGTTAGAGGACGTATGTGAACTCTTTGGGTTTGAACCCATGGGTGAGTTCACTTACCATGATGAGGCTTTGGATGCCGAAGAGGCTGCTGACCGAGCTGAGTTGGATCGGATCTACCGTAGTTGCATTGATTTATCGAACAAAGCTACATTCACTCCCCTCATCAATTACTTTTTTAAAGCCCCCACTCCGAAGGACGCTAATGCCATAACGGGCCGAGGTAGAGGTACATCTCTGGAATTACTGGCCTACATACTTGTGGTGCTCTCACGGTTTTTCCTAATCGGGAAGCCCAACGATCAACCCAGGAGGGACCTGATAAATATCTTTGTCCGTTTGGACAGGGGGTTTAACATTCCTCTGGCCGCCATCGCCTTGGGGTCCCTCTACTCCTGGTTGGGTCGAACCCACCTTGACATGGAACGATCACTGAGCCGTTAGAACTTGGCTAACTTTTCCAACACCATTATCCTGACGGGCTTCCTTTATACCCGCTTTCCTGCTATTACTACGAAGTCAGTTTCTCTGCCCATGAGTGAAGGTATCAAGCCCCCACGCCTTCTATATTTTCACAAGAAGCAGAGTCGAAAGGAGATAATAGATGTTTTTGATCGCTTAGACTCCTTTGTGATGAGGCCATATAGTGAGTCTACCTTTGACCATAGTTGGGACTTCTTTCCTGCTGAAGCCACAACGGTCAGGTTCGACCCCGTTGTAGAAGATCCCTTACAAGCCGTAGTGATTCTTTTCACTTCGGGGGTTTCCCCTCCTATACTGAATGGGGATACACCTCAGATCCTTACAACCCTGATAGATACAATAGGCAGTTTGGGTTCGATTAGGTGGCCCCTCAACCTGTGTTTCAGGCCAACCACTTAAAGGCCACCTTCGCTGAGGCGTGAACCTTCTATACTGCAGTCAGGGTGCTTGGTGTAACATCTACCATCGATGGTCGTGTCACCCTCCCTAGTGCCACTAGGAATGGGGATGTATCCACCTTATTTTCCACCAAGTTCCATCTGAGGCAGTTAGAACCAATCTGTGAGTACATCCAGTCCCCCCCTCAATATACCCCAGCTCTTTCCTTCTCTTCTTCTGAACTGGGTCTAAAGGGGAACTCCGTGATTGGGGTTGAGTTCCCTCTAAGCCAGACCCCTAAAGATCCTCCCAGTGAACTTCCCCTATTCTGTCCCATGATCCCAGTTGCCACGCCCAAACCCAAGGCCGCTGCGACCCCCAAACCATTTGCCCCGACGATCGAAGCTACCATAAGAGAAGGGCCTTCTCATCCATCTGCTAAGAAGGCCAAGAAATCCAAGTCCAAGAAGTCCAAGGCCCAAGGTCAAATGCAAACTCCATTGGAGTCATTCCCTATTGCCTCTGTTCCCCCTCCTATGTCTTCAGAGATGGCTAAAGAGCTGAGAAGGCATGTGAAAGCTGAAGTTGACAGAATACATGCTGAGTTCCAATGACGCGCTATCACTGTTCCTCCTCCAGGTGCGTTTCCCACAATCGTGGTTGATCCCACGGAGCCAGCGATAAAAAGGAGAAGAAGGACGAGGGTGCCTGAAACTAGTGGTGCCACGAGCTCAAGGAAGAAAACGCTGGGTACCAAGACCCAGAAGAGGCAAACACTTGAGAAACCTCCATCACTAGTTCCCTCTACCGCTGCCTCCTCGCCGCCTTCCCCAGTAATTATACCTTCTCATTCTCCCTCTGGATCTGAGGTATATCTGTTAGTTTTGTTCTCATTCCTCTTTACTTAAGGTAGCGCCCTTACTTATTGCTTGGTAACTTTGGTGCAGGGAGTTGAAGAAACGAGGGCCAGTCCTCCCAGCCCCCCATTGAGCCGTTTCGTGGGGGGACGTTGCAGTGCCCCTCCAGCCACTGCCGCCCTTCCACGTTCTCCCTTAATAGGCCTCACCTATTCTCACCGTTCATCCTCCCATCGGACCAGAGGTTCCGCCACGGGTGCTACTGAGATATCTGACCAACCCGAGGCAACTGTTCCAGCCTCCTCTAAGTTACCCTCAGAGTCAGAGGTTCCTCTACCCCTTGTTGTGGTCGAGGAAAGGGTCTCTCAGGTAAATTTATTATCAAGTGTCCCATATTTTATTTATTTACCCCTTTGCTTTGTTTATCATTTCTAACATATTGGGCTGCTTTAGGTGGAGGTGGCATCACTGATAGCTAACATTCTCCTTCCTCCTGTATTGACACGACCCCTTACTGCGGTTCCTCTTTTCGGTGCCATAACGGGGGAAAGTTAGGTAGATTTCTGGATCATATTTTCGTGTTTACTCCTTGTGTCTAACACTTGGCTTTATATTTTCACCTTTCTCCAAATCTCTCTCCACCTTTTGCGTTGAGTGTCCTTTTCCCTTCCCAGCCTTAGGTTGGTGCTACTGCTTTCGTTGGGGCATCTCTTGAAGGTCCAACATCTCCTTTCGAGGATGCACCCATGTTGGCCTTAGTACCATATGCTGGCAAGGGGAGTGTGCCTACCGTTGAGGCTTCTGCATCCAAGGGCCCCGTTTAGGATGCTGAGGTAATGAGCCCGCCTCCCACGGTTTCTATTCTTATGGCCCCTGTGGTAACTCCCAATCTCGCTCCTACTGCTGCTGAGGTACTTCTCTAATTTATCTGTATTTCTCAATTTCTCCAACTCCACCTATGTAGGTGACTTAATAAATGAAAACACTTGTTAAGATTTTCCATAAACTCCATCTATAACGACGACTTAACAATGAAAACACTTGTTAAGATTTTTCATAAACTCCACTTATAACGGTGACTTAACATCGAAAATACTTGTTAAGATTTTTTTCGCAAACTCCACCTATAACGGTGACTTAACAATGAAAACACTTGTTAAGATTTTTCTGTAAACTCCACCTATAATAGTGACTTAACAATAAAAACACTTGTTAAGATTTTTTCTTAAACTCCACATACAACGGTGACTTAACAATGAAAACACTTGTTAAGATTTTTCCATAAACTCCACCTATAATAGTGACTTAACAACGAAAACACTTGTTAAGATTTTTTTCTCAAACTCCACCTATAACGGTGGCTTAATAATGAAAACACTTGTTAAGATTTTTCCACAAACTCCACCTATAATGGTGACTTAACAACGAAAACAATTGTTAAGATTTTTTCATAAACTCCACGTGTAATGGTGACTTAACAATGAAAACAATTGTTAAGATTTTTCCATAAACTCCACCTATAATGGTGACTTAACAACGAAAACACTTGTTAAGATTTTTTCATAAACTCCACCTATAACGGTGACTTAACAATGAAAACACTTGTTAAGATTTTTCATAAACTCCACCTATAACGGTGACTTAATAATGAAAACACTTGTTAAGATTTTTCTCTAACTCTGTATTTCCTCTTGGCTATTTTCAGGTTGCTCGGGAGGATTTTCCACCAGTTCCTTCGCCCATTGCTTCGCCGCATCGTGAACCTGTCTCCTTTGAAGAATCTAGCCATAATGATCAAGGTTCCACGACAGGTGCTATTACGGAGAGGGAATCTGGGTGCGAGCTTCCTCTGCCCGACTTGGCTCCTCCCACCTTCTGCCTGATGGTACTCCAACATTCTCCCCAAGTGCCGACTAACCACCGTTTGGCTATTGAGCAACTTGTGAGCTATCATCCTGAGACCTTCACGGTGGATTGCCTACGTTCAAATATCCCAGTTATGAGACATAGGCTTCAAGTCATGGCCACCGTTATTGCTGAAAACGCCAATACTCTGATTACAAGCGTTACCAGACCCCTCCTCAACCAATTCTTGGGTTATCTGAGGGAGTTGGGCCGTGAAGGTTCCGTTTTAACTGGCTCATCGCACATTTAAATACTTTGAAGAACTAGCAGTTGGACAGCCAGAGGGAGCTCTTACAAAAACATCAGGAGGATCAGCGGACCGAGGAAGCCAAGTTGGTCGAGCTATCACCTTTGCTTGAAGCTATTGACAAAGAGGTGGGGACCTCGAAGAAGCTTTACACGTGGCGAAGTCGAAACGGGAAAGACTCCTGATTGAGCGCAGACAGGCTCGGATAAGGTTGGAGGTCTCTATCCATGACCAACGGTCCTGCCAAGTAGCTTATTCGGGCCTTCCTGGAGATTTTTCTCTTCTCCGAATCTGTGGTTTCTCCTGGGACAATGAGTTTTTGCATATGTATTTTTTTCTTCTTATGTAATTCTTGGGCGGTAGCTCCCAATTTTGTAATGCACTTAAGTTCATGAATGAAAAAAGATACTTATTTTCTTATTCCTTATCTGTGTTACAACTGCTTACTTTAGTTGTGAAGTTCTATAATTATTTCATCCCTTCTTGAGTTATAGTAAAAAGAACTTGTTCACACATCATAATAAAAATAAAGAACTTGTGCATTTATAACAGCCAATTACATCAGTGGTCAAACATAACTTCCTACACATGATAGAATTTCAAACATTTATTATTAATCTTGAATGGTTTGTCTTCTTCCATCTTAGAGATTATGCAATAACCTGATTCATGAGCCTCTTTTACGATAAAGGGTCCTTCCCAATTTGCTGCAAACTTGGGAAGAGGGATCCCCCTAATGTGTTTTACTGCCGCTTTTAATACGAGGTCTCCCTCCATGAACTTCCTTGGTCTCACCAAGTTATCATATGCCCTAGAGAGTTTCTTCGTATACATTTGAAAGTGCTGCATCGCATTGTCTCTGTGTTCATCCAACGCTTCCAACTGCACATGTCTATTCTGGGGAAGCATGTTACTTCGCGAGGCATATCGAGCAGAGGGGACTTCTAACTCTACTGGGAGAATCGCCTTGGCCCCATAAACAAGAGAGAACGGTGTATACCCTGTGGGCTTCCTCTTAGTCGTATGATAGGCCCATAAAATGACTGGTATCTTGTCATCCCACGGTCCTGGGAAGTCCTCCATCATTTTAGCCAAGATATTGACCAAAGTTTTATTAGTCGCTTCGGCTTGACCGTTTCCCTTTGGGTATGCCACCGTCGAAGTATGATGAACAATGGAGTATTTGTCTGTGAGCATTGTTACTTTTGAATTAACGAAAGGGGTTCCATTATCCGAAAGGATAACCTTTGAGATCCCGAAATGACAAATGATGTATTCCCTGATTAAGTTACTCACCACTCCCACTGTTGCCCTTCTCAGTGGTATCGCCTCAGCCCACTTTGTGAAAACTCCATTGCAACTAGTATCCATATCTTCCCTCTCGAAGAAGGGTGTATTGCCCCTACTAGGTTGAACGCCCAAGTGTGAAAAGGATAAGGCGTTGCCAGGGAGTGTAAGTCCACTGACGGGGCATGGATCATATTTCCATGAAGTTAGCAAGCCTTGCACTTTCGAACGAACTCAGCTGAATATTTCTCCATTATTAGCCAATAGTATCCCAGAGTCATCAATTGGTCATATAACTTGGCCCCTCCTATATGACCTGGATATTGCGCCTGTATGAGAACCTCGGCTGCCTTTTTCTACATGATGCAACGTAACGGCCTATTGAAGTATCCCCTTCGATAAAGCTTCCCTTTCTGAACGTAGAATCTCGGGGCCCTTCGCTTGAGTCCCATCGCATCAATATTCTCTGTTGGGATAACTCCATCTTTAATGAAATCAATATAGGGCCGTCTCCAATTTGGTTGAGCCACCACGAAGTGACATTTAGCTACTTCGAAGAATAACTGGCATTTGTCACGCTTCTATTGTAGCTCTGCCGCATCCTGTTTCATCTTAGGCCAAAAATACCCCTCTCTTTGCATTCTTTGGTAAAGGGGTATCTCAGTTGTTTCACAGTGTGCTTCATGCGTTTTCTTCAATCTTTTCCCTGCCTCTTCTGGATCGATGCATCTTGATAGCCATCCTCCTACATTCCTAAAGTAAAGGTTTCCCTGGTTCGTGAAGTAATGGGCTAATTCTCTCAGCCCCATCGCTCCTTCCCCAGATTCTAATTATCTTTTGATCTTTCCCCTCTAGTCCGCGTCCTCCTCCCTCGAAAGTATCGACTGTACTATCTAAGGAGCTATTTTTTGTTGGATCACGACGGCAGTTGTATCACTCCTCATGACCATCTTCTGGGTAATGGTGGCATATGCGCCTGGGTGGCGGTTCATCATTCTGGACTGCCTCTTGATCTTGGTCTGACGAAACTGGTCGAGAAGCCTCTAAATGATTATTCTGTATGGTGCCAAGCTCATATATTTCAATGCATATTCTCTATTCACTTGCTGAACCACCAAGTTCGAAGCCCCCTTGATGCAAAGTGAATGGATCCCCCTTCGAAGAGCCTCTAGCAATCCCAACACCAGTTCTTCATATTCTACCTCGTTGTTAGAGAAAGGGAAATCTAACTTGTAAGAAAGGAAAATCTCCTCCATTCCTTTCGAGAGAATAACCCCTGCTCCTCCTTTCTTTTCTATCGATGACCCATCAAACTGCATTGTCCATTCTTCATCTGTTGCGTCTAGATGGTTGGCCTGCAAATCATCTCCTGGAATATCTTCCTTAGGTGGCTCGAATGTTCCTGAGGGGAAAATAGCCAACAGATCAGCGTATGCCTGGCTTTTGATTGCACGAGGCACCACGCACTTCAAGTCATATTCAGATAGGATCAAGAACCACCTAGTTACCGTACCAATCGAAATCTTCCTTGCTAGCAAATACTCAATAGGATCATATATAGTCATAATATGAATTGTAAAAGATAACATATAATGCCTAAGTTTTTGCGCTACAAAGACTAAGGCTAAACAATGTCTTTCTAAGTTGCTATATCTGGCTTCTGGCCCATAGATGATCCTGTTGAGGTAGTAAACTGGCCGTTCTTGCCCATCGATCTCTTGTGCCCACAAATCTCCCATGGAACTCGTGGTGGACGTGAGATACATCTGCAACATTATTCCTACTTTTGGGGGAACTATAGTCTGTGGTGAAATGATCAGTTTCTTCATCCCATCGAGAGACTCCTGGTGAATCGCCTCCCATTTGAACTTTGTGCTCTTTCGTAACAGCTGCATCAAGGATGTGTTACCTCGGCTAACCCAGGCAAAAATCTCCTAAGGTAAGAGACTTTACTGAGGAAACTATACGACATTTCTAAGATTGCCCGCTGCTTGTCCTGGTCCATCTGCACCCCTTGTCGATTAACCCCGAAGCCTAGGAACTTCCCACTTGTTACTCCAAAAACACACTTTAATGGATTCATCTTTAACTTGAACTTCCTGCAACGGGAAAATACTTTCCTCAAATCACTCAGATGGGACTCCTCCTTCCTCGACTTGATGACCAAATCATCCATATAAAATTCCATAAATTTATGAAAAAAGTCATGGAAAATGGCCATCATCGTTCTCTGGTAGGTTGCTCCAGCGTTCTTGAGTCCAAACGGCATCACTTTGTACATAAAGTTGCCCAATGGGGTTCTGAACGCTATTTTCTCTGCATCCACGGGGTCGATCTTGATCTGGTTATACCCTACATACCCATCCATGAAGATATACATTTCATGACCTGCCATTGCATCTATTAAGCCATTAATGGAGGGCAGAGGGAACTCATCTTTGGAGCAAGATCTATTCAAATCCCTGAAGTACACACATATCCTTATCTGTTTTTTGTCTTTCTTTCCCACTGGGACAATGCTAGACAGCCAAAGTGGGTGCTGTATTAGTGTGATGAACACTGTCGTTAGTAAGCGCTGAACCTCCTCTTTGATCTTCAAATCAAGCCCAGGCTTGTACGTTCTCATCGCTTGTTTCACTGGAATGGCTGAAGGCATTACGTTTAACTTGTGGGAGCTTACTTCCTCATCCAGCCCCTCCATTTCTGTATATTTCCACGTGAAGACATCTATAAACTCCCCAATCAATTCAACCAAGGCCTCTCATTTCTGATTGCTGAGATCCTTCGAGATGAAGATGGGTCTTGGATCTTCTCCTTCTTCTGCCAGGTTTAACTGCTCCAACTCTTGTGCCTGGGGTTTTGGCTAATTTGCCATGTAGTCTGGCTCTTCGGTGACATCTTCTATGAACTCCTGTATGTTGGAGTTATCTATCACAATGCACTATCCCCTTTGATCCACCAGAAAGCATTCATATATCGGGTCAACCTCATCATCAGCTTCCTCGGAAGCTCGTTCACACAGTTACAATCGATACACCACCTTTCCTTCCTCAGTAATAACCTTCTTGCATTGCCTACTGGTAGTGGTGATCGCCTTCCTCTTCTTCTCTCTAGAAGCTTCATCCACTCTTTCTCCTAAGAACCGTCTCAGCACGCTCTGCCGTTAAACCTCATGCTCCATCGGGTCCACTCTGGGCCTTATTCTATCTTTAAGCTGCTTCGAGATGCCTTGGGGCTGAGGGACCACCTGGTGAGCTTCTTCGACTATTTCCCTTGTGCTGCTCGCAACCTTCTTCTTCTGCTCGTTTAAGGGCCCCATCCTTTCTCTGATCTAGGGAACCCATGCTCATTCCATTCTTCTTGTCAAGACCCGAACATCTTCCTCTAACTCTGTGTAAAATGCTGCGTCCACCAAGTGAGCCTCTTCTACAGCGAAGGGCCTCTTTGTAGCCCTAATGGTCACCTCCATGCCCTTGACATTCGCTTGGGCACATTGGTGGTATGTAGAAGGAACTAGGCCTTGGTTGTGCATCCACACCCTTCCTATTAGCAGATGATAGGAAATTGCACTCTCTATTATGTGGAACTTGATATGGGAACTCAGATTTCCCATTACAATCCCAACATTAACATACCCAATGAATTTGGAAGATTGATTATCATAACCCGAAATCACCAAGGACATGGGGATCAATCTCTCTTCTGAATTGTTGGCTGCATGGAAAAAGTTGATTGGCATGATATTGATTGAATCTCCCCCATCTATAATAGTTCGTGCAAAGCTAACTCCGTTGACACTGGAAGTCACATACAACGACCTATTGTGAGGGAATCTTACAGCCCTATCTGCATAGCTGAAGGTTACCTCTGATAAAAACCTCCTTACCAACCTGGCCATGGGTCCCTTCCATCTCAGCGAAGGGAATGCATTCTATCTCACAATATCAAGTAGTGCTTGGGTTATCTCCAACCCACTCTCCTTCGGTACCCCTACCTGGTCGAAGAACCATGTAAACTTCGATGATTTTGAAACTGCACAGTATTCTAGAATTGGGTCTACTTCTTCACCTTCAACACCGTACACTTCCTCCACATCCTTGGCACTTGCTTCGTTATAAGCTAACACCACATTAACTATTCCCCTAGTGCAATCTTCCAGAGCCTCTTTGTACTCTTCTTCCCTCGTTATTGACTCTCTTTCTCCTCTCTCGGCCTTTTCATCATAGGCCACCATAAGATTGGCCCTTTGTGCTGGCAAGGGGTTGTTGACGTTCTGTGGAGGGATCTGCAATGTACCTTCCATCACGTACTTATCGAGGATTCTTCTTAGTGTGAAACAGCTCTCGGTTGGATGCTGGATCCTCCGATGATCCTGGCATTACTTTGGATCTGCCTTTGTTACCACATCGTGCTCTCCAGCGGGAACGTCCTTTGGCTCATAGACCGTTCCCCCTTAGACCATCGCGTTATAACAGCTAACAGCTTCTTCGACTGTACAAGGCAATGACGGTGGGTCCTCCCTGTCTCTTCCGAAATTCCTCTTGTTATCCTTCTTCGGTGCTTTGCCATTATCTCCCCCTTCGGTGTACCCTACCTGTGGGGGCTGAGACCTCCCCCCCGCGGGTTGCATCAGCTGCCTAAACATCATGGGCACCACTACCGGATTGGGCCGTACCACTAAGGAGATATTCCTCTCTACCTTTAGGAATGGTGAGAAAGTCCCCTCACGCGTCTCATTGATAAGATGGCAGATGTACTCAGGAAGCAGCCCCTCAACGCAGATCTGTAATAACTTTGATTCTTTCACCTCCTCCCTCACGTTGAGGGATCTTTCCTTGAACCATCGAACATAGGCCACCACTTCTTCTCTAGTTCATTGCTTCTCCCTACCCAGTTGGGTCAAAGTAAACTCATCCTCTGCCAGAAAGAACTTCTGGACAAACAACACGTTCGTCTCTTCCCTTGTAGAAACTCTGTTGGGAGTGAAATGGGAATACTAGGTATAGGCCTTATCAGTCAAAGAATTAGAAAAATCCCTTAACCTAAGCCTTTTATTATTACAATGTGCCCCCAAATGTTCAACAAAGCGCTTAATATGCTCCTTCGGGTTCCCACCCTTTCCTGTATATTTTTCAAAAATAGGAGGAATATAGTCCTTTAGATAGGGATCATCGTTGTATTCCTGGGGATAGGGTGTTCGAAAGTCATCATAAACTGAAGCTACCTCATCAGCAGATTGCAAGGAGGCTTGCATGAACTTCAACATCTCTTTCTGCATCTCCTTTCTCATTTCCTCCATGGGTGATGCTACTGGGGCAATAACCAATGGCACCATGGGCTGGGTTCCCATTGCAGATGGCACAAATGCCACAGCAAGGACCGTTGAAACTCCTGAGGTTCCCACTGCTGGATTCGGAACAGAGGGTATGCTTACTGGGATCGTTCCCGTAACATCTGCACTTGGTGGGGCCGTTGGATCTACCCCTGGTGTTACGAAGGCATTAGCCTCCAATCCTCCCAGCATAGTTGAAGCTACTGGAGTTTGCAAAAACTCATAAAACTTACTCATGAGGAGCGCTACCTAAGTGGGTTCCAACCCCGCACTCGTGGACGTTTGTGTCACCCCTGGGATGCCTGTCGTCTCCTGAACAGAAGGTACCTCTATTCGAGGAACCCCATCCCTTAGAGTCTCTAATTCTCTCGCAGCCTGCTCTTAATTATACTCGATATCATCAAAGTTGAGCCTTCGAGTAGCATTATCTTGCGCCATACTCCTTACTTAGATGAATGCCTCCCCAGCGAAGTCGCCAAATGTAAGAGGGTACTTTAGATTAAAGATGGAGGCGTAACCCCTTTTGAAGTATGGTGATGATAAGTTAACTAGCTAAACCCTTGGATTAGTGATAGAACACATAAACGTAAACTCAATGAAGATAAGACTTAGTTTAGACTCAAAAATCTCTCGTGTATAACTCAGAAAAGTAGTAAGGAAACTTAGAAGTAATTTAGCTAGAGGGAGAGAGAAGTAAGCACTCTAAATACACCTTAACAGGCAGCCAAACACACCAACCACCTACCAGAATCTCTATCGGGTATTAAAATCTTCTTAATAATTGACAATGGTGAATGAACACGACCTCTGGTTTTGTAATAACTCTCTCTGATGTGTATTCTCTCTGGTAGTAACTTCTTAAACTCTCAAAAGATCATCAATTCTCTGAAAAAGGATCCCTTTTCTCAAAGGTGGTTGGGGTCCTTAAATAGCCCCCCACACCACCCCCGAGACAACTCAGTCATTAAAGACTATGAAAGACTTCCCTCACACTTTATGTCACAACATTAAATGCCTAATGCACCAGTTGTCTCCACGTCATAAACATAAAATGCCAAGACATGCCTTTTGCCTAACCACTGTGTGTCAGGGGACTGTTGTCACAGAGGTGGCTCACCAGCTGCCTGATAGCCCCAAATACCACAGTGGTTTACTCAAGTGAAGGTCTGACATTATTTAGCTGGCTAGTGACATCACCTACAGTAGATGTGACATTAAGTAGAGGGCTGTTTGGCTCACAGCTCAACGCCCGATGGAATTTCAAGCTGCTTCGCCCGAGGTTCCACGGTAAGGGTTCTTCAGTATTTTACCAAGTGTATCTAAGATGGTCAAGACAAGCCTCACCGGTACCTAACTTCTCAATCCTCCAAACCAAGTCTCTCTAAAGTTCCCACGGTGAGGTCATTCGATAGAGCATGAAAGCTCTCCCATGCCCTGCCAAGCATGGTCTCTCGCGAGTACCGTTTGACCTCACATTAAAACTCATTATTATTCTTGTTACATAATTACAACCGTTATAGCTTACAGTCAATATAAACAAAGGTATAATATTACTAATACAAGAAGCTAAAATACAAGTTGTCACGCTGAGCTGCCTTAATCCCCAAAACACTGTTACTAATGTGGAATTGTTTCTAATCTCAAAATTATCTTCAAGCCCCCTCTACAAGATGATAACCCAAAATTGATACCAATAGGTTAATGATGTATTAATTAATGAAATTAATTATGGGAACCCTTCGGGTAGTGAGTGATACTCGAAAAATTTAGAAAATAATATGAAGTGTGAATAATTGGTACGTTGGGTATTCGGGCATATGTAAAATGTGCTGGATATATTTATAGGTTGTGTGTATACCTATTATGTGAATTTTATGTGTGTGAGCATACCTACATTGTCTGCTATCACAGGAGGTTACGCGCAATGGGTGATCCCACCTTGGCGATGCCAGTGAGGTCTGGATGTGTGCTTCAGAACATAAGAGTTAGGGTTGGGCACTATTTAAGTGTACGATAGTGTGACCGGTCATTTAGGTGCATTACGTATTTGCGTAGCCCAAAGGCTTAGGAGTATGTTTTCCTCCATTATGTTTTTTTTTAATTTATGGTTCAACGGAACCACCGAACCAGTAGTCCTTGATGTGGTACGTGAGGTAATGGACTCGATAGTTCAAATATAATATTCGACTAATATTAATTATGGTTTTATAGTAGCATATCGTATGGGCGGTGCGGGTGAGCTAAGCATATTAGTGGATACATAGATGCTTATTAGGACTAGTTAGGCTGGGTAACATAATTAGGTGGGTTAAATAGGAGACGTTAGGTGTGCGCTATAATTGAGAGGTGAGCAACTCTAGGGAGTGTGTGAGAAACAAACATGTGTATAATAACTACTCTTATTTCATTTTAAATACCTTATAAATATTTTTTGAAGATTTTGGGATCTGACTCGTATCAAATCAATTTTCAAAACTTTTAGGTGTCCAATCACAGGGACGCCAGATATGATGATTCATTCTAGGAATTCGTAGCTGCAACACTTGTGGAGGCACACATGACTTGAGTAGATGCTTCAATCATTTATTTCCTAGTCTAGGATTCATATTCAGTTATCTCAGTTGGGCATGTTTCCTATTCTGTTTAGAATTTTATTTGGATTTATTCTTCGGAGTATCAGACTCTGTATTTAGATTCATTTCATTTAAGTTAGATTTATGATTTGGATGTTGGATTTGGATCCGATGGTTTATTCGACATTTACTTGTTTATTTATTTTATCCCGCGATGTTCTAGACTTTAGTTATTGTGAGAATGGTTCATATTATTTTGTTTCTGCATATTACTGTATGATAATGAAACATAAAATTTGGCACTGACTTATTTTAACTTAGGTGGTTAGTAATTTAACTTTTTTTCGACAGTGATGCTAAGAATGAACCAAATGAGATTCTTGTTTATTTTGGTAAAGGACTTATTGTAATACCCCGTAATTTTATAGATTTTATTTAATGGGATTAATTAAATTAAATGAAAATTAATTGGAAATTAATCTGAATTTAAATATTAGGGAGACGTAAGTTGGTATTTGATTATGATTATGATGATGATGATGAATATTATTGGGCAAGAATGGTGATATATGATTATTGAAATGATTAAAATTGTCGCAAATCATAAATACGATAATTCGAGAAATTTAGTTGGGACGCGCGTATCGTGTCAGGAATCAATTTAATTGGACTTAAAAGTAAATTATTATTTTATCATCCGTATAGTCATTTTGAGATAGCCAGTGTGTCCGGAAGGGTTGAGATAGTCAGAAAATACTAGCCGGGGGTTTAGTTTAGGCCCCGGAGCATTTTTAGGCCACACTGGCAACCCGGGAGGGTATTTTGGTAATTTCTATTTTTAGGGAATAGTAACCCATGAAAATTAGGTCTTGTAATTAGCCTATATTAGGGCCATTTGGGGTCATTACTTGTCAAATCAAGTCTTGAGCAAAAAGAGAAGATAAGAGAAGTTCCAAGGGGTTTCCAAAGCCATAACCACCACCCGCCGCCACGATCGCCGGAATTTTTGACCGAAAAGAGAAGGAGAACCAACCTAGATCATCATCAAAGGTTCAGAACTTCTAAACAAAGGCAAGTGATTTAATCCATTAATATTCAATAAATAAATTATCCATGTTAGAGTAGGATTTGAAGATATCCTTGAAAATATTAAAACTCATGAAATTTGGAGATGAAACCTTAATTAGGGGTATGATGTTCATGTAATCTTGATTCTGGAAGAATCTCACTTATTAGATCATAAACCATGTGTAATTAATTTCGAATTTATGAAGAGATTATGATGATTCTTGAAGAAAATAGAAAACAGGACTTTTTATGAATTTATGATCAATGATCCAAGAAAAGACTATTTGATGATGAATTGACAGTTATGGAACCTTTAGAATCATGTAATTAGGTTGTATAATGATCCTATATGTTTACTTTAGAATTTAACATCTTGAAATAAAGATTTGAGACAAAAATAGGACTAAAAACGAAGCAAACCCGTAGCCTGCACCTTCTTGATCGATCGATCGACATTCATAGGTCGATCGATCGATGATCATAGGTCGATCGATCGACCTCCCCAGAAATAGTGAACTTTTTCCCCTTTTTGGATTTAACCGATTTCGGCCTTTGAAAGTTGAACGAGGGGATTATGTAAATACGTTAGGACTTTAGGGAGACGAGTAGGGACGTAATTAAAGCCCATAACATATTAGAATTGATTTGGAACTTAGTGATTGAATTTCTGAGTGTTCGACGAGGAATTTCCTATTTTATGATGCAAGAACATGATTTAAATAATTAGGAGTGATAAGTTAGGATTTGGGACATAAATAAAGGGTTAAGAGTACTGAATTGATATGTGGGAAAGTTAGGAGACTTAGTAACCTCTTTGGTTAGGATTAAGAACTCGAAATTTACGACGTGAGACATATCGGCAAAATATAATATATATCGTCTAGAATAATCCTAGTGTATGAATTTGACTAATGGTATAAGGTTGAAAATATAATTTTAATAATATAACAAGTTATTTAAGTTGCGTGAATGCTTAGTATATGGATTATTATGTGTATGACATACCTACCATACTTGCTATCACGGGAGGTCGGCTATCGATAAGGGCTATCTGATCTTTGCGTGCCTACGGGGAGACTTAGATTGGTACCTCAAGGACATAGGGCTGCAAATGGCTTATTTTTGAGTTAATGAGTCAGCAGACCATGGGAGCGTAGGTATGTGCGTGACCCATGGGTATGTGAACTATGTTCGCCTCCAATATGTGTGATTTTGGCTTATTGAAACGATTCTCGAGATATTTGGAATACATAGTCCTTATGTATGTGATGTACCGGGATTCGATAGGAGAGTATACCTGCACCACATCTTAGCCTGTTGGTGCCATATTTGTATATTTATGTTGAGAATGATATACTTGCACTTATAACTGACTCATTGTTAAATTTTGAATACGAATACTTGAGATACTTGAATGGGATTGAAAATGTGATAATTCATATCGTAATTGATGTAAAAATTCTGTTAATGAAAAGGTGAGTTACATGCAAAAAATATTAGAATAATATGAATAGACCCCTATATTATAATATGAAGACAGGAAGTGGTACAGACTAGTTATTTAGCAGCATAACTAGGATGGGTTAAGGGTATACGTCAGGCGTGCACATTAGTTGAGGGGTGAAGAACTCATGTGAGAACACGTAACAGACATGTATAAAATATTTACTGTTTAATGCAATTAAACACTTGTTGTATTTTAAACTGTTTTCACCTCGGGCTCTGACCCGTTTGCTTTCAAATCTATTTTTCTTGTAAAAGCTTTTAGGAGCCCCGCCACAGGGACGCCAAGCATAAGAGTTCCATTACATTGACGTGTTGTAGCTGCTGTGGAAGTTACAGGATCTCGGTAGTAAACGCCTCCACATTCTGCATTTGATTCTATTCAGGGTCATTTATCAGTTAGGGCATGTCGCCCCTTTCCATTAGAGATAGAATTCTTAGACTACCAGTTTCATTTAAGTTTTGGATGTATTTGTTATTATTCAGGGGAGTGTTACTCCAGACTCATGGTATCATTCCATTATTATTCTATTGTGATGTGGATGTGTTATAGTTAGCTTATAATTTAATTGGTTGCATGTCAATTTAAAATAATAAAATTGGCAACTCAATTTTTAAATATTAGGTGGCTAGTAATTGTTTAAGACGTTTTCGACAGTGATGATATGAACTGAACCAACTTGGCATTTTGTATTAACTTGAATAAAGGAGTAGCTACCCGGTATTTAATTAGTCGGGGTGTCACGCTGATCACCCGTGATTAAAATAGGCGGGGTGTCACACTTAGGAGGTGGGAGGTTGCCATATTCTTCTATCTTCATCCTACCATTTTGGAGGTCCATTGAGCTGAGAAAAACTCTAATCTTTAAGTTTCAGACACTATGTTCTTAGCATTTGATCTTGCATGTAGAGTTTAAGAGTAGGATGCATGTTTGATTTAAGAAAGACATTTCTTATGATTTGTGAAAATGGGTTCACAGAGGATTTCAATGATTTTGAGTAAAATGACATGTTTAAAGGAAATTGGTGTTTAAACATTTTTAGGGAATAAAAAAATGTTAAGAGTATGTTATGAAGAAATATTTTCAAAGTTTTCTTGTAAAAATTGGGATTTTTGTATAAATAGACATTTAATCAAGTTATTGAGAAATACAAATGTCTTTTAACCTTAAAAGCATGTTTTTGTTAATTTTGTAAAATTTCTAGATTGAACCACATGTTCGATCCATTCAATAGGATTTTTGGACTTAAAATCAATCTTCTCATGCATATAAACTTGTAGTATTTTGAATATTATTATATAAACAAGTTTGATGAAGGTTTTATTGGGTTTAAACATGAAATAAAGAAAAAAAATTCAACCATTAAAGTTTGTGAAAAGTGTTAAAAGTGTAAGGTTTCAAGACTACATGTATTAAAAAAAGAAAATAATTTTCTCTTATAAAGAACTCTTTAAATTTTCAATGATTTCTTAGAGAAAGAAAGTGAATGTTACTCAAAAGTGTTAAACACGCGTTAATTAATTAAAGACATTTGAGAAGTTAGTGTGGGTAACTCAATAATGTTTTGGAAAAAAACACTTGTAAAATGGAAAAAAAGACTATTTTGGAAACAGATGGATAAAATGGTAATTTTACGTAAAGTGAAATATTTTTATGAAATAAAAATGTTGGAATAGGTGTTATACAAAATGGTCTTGAATGAACTTGATTTTTGGGATAAAATCAATGTAAGCGTCTAAAGGACAAGAGATGATTAGTTTAAAGTGTAACACAAGTTTGGGTGAAATCCCAAGTTTGGCTTCGGTCGGTAAATGAAAAGTGTAATGATTTGGACATTTATAAAATGTTAAAAAAATATTAATATGGACTTGGATGACAACGAGATAATTAAGGAGGGCTCGAAACCTTGGGGTGAAAGACCCAAAATCCCTGCCTAGAGCATCATATGGTAGCATAGCCGATGGTGTGGAGCCTGTTAAAGTATGAGGATATTGGAAGATTCCGAGAAAAAGATAACAAAAGTGGAAATGTCAAGAAATGGGTTGTGGGATGAATATAAGAAAAGGCAACCTAACTAGAATTAATTAATAAATGTTTCAATAAAGGATAAAGTGGACAAGTAAATGTGAAATTTGATTAATGTCCATAATGTAAGAAATGGTAAAGTGAAGTGACTAAATGGGTAGTTAAGCAACCTAAAGACGTTTAACCCATAATTAACATAAGGGTGTGTTTATGAAAAGTTTTCATGGAAAAATAAGTAGTTTTTAACACAGTGCTTGCGTGTGTTGAAAGGATATTTTCAATGGATATACTACGTGAATTGGTATGAATAAAGGGGTAAATTCAGTGACAAAAATGATTTTACTTAAACGAAGGGTTATTGCTTGATGCATTTAATCGGGTGTGTTAAATCAAGAAATAACTGTCAAGTCAAGTAAAAGGGAAATTCTTTTACAAGATTAGGGTGAATTAATCGGGGCAAGTAACATTTTGGAATAAAACTGATTTCATTCATTTAAGTATATATATATATATATATATATATATATATATATATATATATATATATATATATATATATATATGTATATAAGTTAGTTTCATGAGCACGTATATATAAGGTAGTTTTGTGAGCACATACATATATTGAACAACTATGTTTTAGTCAACCCTTTGTTATAGGAGTTTAGGGATGTATTTCCAATTGATCTTCCGAACACTTTACCTCGTTTGAGGTCTATTCAACACCAAATTGACTTAGTACTGGGGAAAAGCCTTCCTAACAAATCCCACTACAAGATGAGTCCTATTGAACGTAAAAAGTTAAGACATTAAGTGGATGGACTTGTTTCCAAGAGCCTTATTCATGAAAGTTTAAGTACTTGTGCTATACCAACCTTTTTAGTACCAAAAGAAGATTATTCATGAATGATGTGCATTGATAGTCTAGCTACCAATAATAGTATGGTCAAATATCGATTTCTAATACCAAGACTCTATGACTTTTTAGATCAATTATGTGGTGCACAAGTTTTCAACAAGATTGATTATAAAATAGGTTATCATCAAATCCGCATAAGAAAAGGCGACGAGCGAAAAACATCGTTTAAAATGTGAGAGTTCTTGTATTAATGGTTAGTCATACCATTTGGATTTTATAATACTCTTAAAACATTTATGAGGGTAACTAACCAAGTTCTCCATCCATTTATTGGAAATTCAGTGTTTGTATATTTTGATGACATTATTTTTTATAGTATTAGCCATGAATTGCACATTCAACACCTTCGTGAGGTGTTAGGAGTATTACGTCAGGAGAAACTATATGTTAGCCCCTAAAATTTCTCTTTTTTGACAATCAACATAATCTTTCTTGGATACATGATGTCCAAAAATGGGATTTTAGTTGATAGTACCTAAGTGGAAGCTGTAAAGATTTGGTTCACACCGCATACCATGGTTGATATTTGGAGCCTTCATTGTAATGACCTCACTTTTATATATAGTTTTAAATGTTGTATTATTTCATATGTGATATGAATAATGTTAATTTATTATTTTAGTCTAATCATTCCTTTATATAAATCATGAAATATCAAATTAGTTACAAACATAAAATTGTAAAGTTTCGGTAGGAATATTCATATTAGAAACTTGTTTTGACTATTATAATATAACAATTCACTTGAGTTAAAAGCAATAAAGTTGTAGATATATAAATTAGGTTTATAACACAACAAACGGTGCATTAAACAGAGGTCCGAGCAAGAAGTTATGCCGAAATTATGAAATAAGAGAAAATATGTCCATCCTTTAAGATGTATTTTGTCCCATTACCACACCAGGTGTGATATTTTGATTAGTTGAAGGGGAGGTTGGTTTGGCCGACTTAAACACTTTGAAATAACCTCCTTCTTCATAAAAATGGATTAAATCAAAGTCTTATAGCATATCCTAAGCTAAATGATAAGTTTTGGGGTAGAAAATGAAATTTTAAGAAACTTTAGGGACTTGATTTTGAAATAATGAAAGTTTTAGGGACTAAAATAAAAATATATAAGGGACCATTATGTAAATAAAATATTTTCAAGGACATCCAAGAAATATTGAAAATGTATGGTGTAAAATTTCTAAAATAGCATTCATGTGTAAAATGACTCTTATACCCTAATCACTTGACACCTCTTGCTTGACACCTCGTACTGTATTCCTGCCACCACACCTTACACGTGTCATCCATATAAATAAGGATAAAACACATGTCATTCAGTTAAATAAGGCTAAAACATGTGTCGGCATCGGGTGAAATTAAGACTGCAAGATAGCCCCGTTACGCGACACGCGACATGCTGACTCGCCAAAATGAATGCTTAGTCACTGGGACACGTGTCAACACCCTAATTACTTTGGGAAACTATAAATAAGGCCTTAGGATCAGTTCTTATACGAAATTACTCCAAAAGTTCAAAACGAAATAGTGAGAGAAAGTGTAAGAAAGTTTAAGAAGAAGTTTCGTCTTAGTGATCCAAGACCCGATATATCTGTAACTTCGTACTTCTATTTCAGGTGAGTACTCTGTGACATTCCGTGCGTATTTTAATTATATGGTATTATGCAAACTATATCTATTTTGTGAAATATTTTATTCTCAAATACATCTGATACCGATGATTCCGTCGTTTGTTATATGTGTAAATCTCTCGATGTATACATCTGATTTGAATTCTTAAATTATTGATTCGACCTATGGAAATTCTATTACTAAGTTGGACTTGACTACTGGGTGAAAATATTTGGGTGGTACCTTCTCAATTGGTTTATCGCTGGTGTGCCCTAAATAAGGCGTTGTTTCAGATATCATGATTTTCTGTCTGTGTTGTTGCCAGGTGGAAACATTTGGTAACACTATATGTTTATCTAGGTATTAGAGCGTACATGGCCATAAAAATAAAATTGAATAATTGGCATATATATCAATTATTTTATCTGTTCTGTTCTGAATTGTTTATTCTGTAAATATATACTGTCAATTTACCTTATATATTTTACTGCAAATTTCGATCCATATATGTATATACCTTCTGTTGGAAATTGAATAGGTATCAATTTTCTGAAAAAAAACCCTGGAATGTCTGGAGATTAATTATCACTCGACTTTTAGCTGATGTTGTATAAATAGCCATTTTTTTAGGAAATAAGTAGGTTTGCGGATGGAACGAAAAAGGACTATTTTGAAGATTCAACTTTTAGAGCTCTTTTTATTATTATGTTTGTTTTATCATTTAGAGCATGTTTGGCTCTCTTGTAATAATTTTTAAATTTTTTCTTAAGTTGTAATTCAATCTTACTTTAATATAAATGAAGTTTCCTTTAGAAAGCTCTGATGACGTAATTCCTTTACTTTCAGTATTTTACGATTCATAACAATGTGATTGCATTTCCGTTACACTTATTTAAGAAAATAATTTAAGTCAGAATATATGTTGCCTTGGTGGCATGTCAAGACACTCGTTCCCTACTACTAATTTGGGCCGGGGTCGTGACAGAGGTGGTATTAGAGCAAAGGTTATGAACCCGTAGACTACTGAACATAAGTTCCGAACGTTATCGATTTTAAGTTTTCATACATAAGATATAGGATTAAATATCCGACTTATGTGATAACCCTTCTTATGTCTTGCAGTCTACATATAATTGTTTATATATAATTATTTATATATAATTGTTCTTCTAATTTGCAATCTTGAGATAGTATAATACGTCTTATTTTTGGCCATGACTGTAGAAAATGACCAAGACGAGATCAATTGAGGGAACAAGTGGATCAATTATGGAAGGACTGAAAGGTGCATACAAGGCAAATGTAAGTCTAGCAAGGATCGTGGAGCATCAAGGTGAATAATGGAGCACCAAGGAATCTTGAATTAAGTAGCTGTACTATTGAACAATTCAAGAAGTTGAATCCGTCATCTTTTAAAGGTACTCCTAACCCCACTGAAGCAGAAAGTTGGGTGATGCAAATGGAAAAGATGTTCGATGTTCTTAAGTGTACAGATGAACAAAGGGTTTCATTTGGAACATTCATGTTAGAAGGTGAAGCCGAACATCGGTGGAGAATGACTAAGAGAGTACACGGGGAAAGGAATAATCCCATCGGTTGGAATGACTTCTTGGTGATCTTCTACGAGAAATATTTCCTTGAAATGGTGAAGGTTGAAATGGAAGCTGAGTTCATGAGTCTAGTGCAAGGGAATATGATGGTTAGTCAATACGAGTCCAAGTTTACCGAGTTATCCCATTTTGCACCTTATGTTGTGATAACTGATCTTTTAAAATCCAAAAAGTTTGAACGTGGGTTAAGGTTGAGTATTCGTAGTCGAATTTCCATCCTGAAGTTGACATCATATAGTGACGTTGTGGCTAGGGCTACGATAGCTAAGAGGGATGGTGAGGAGTATAATAGAATTAGAGATGGTAAGAGGAAGTTTGGGGAATAAATAGGGAAGAACACAAATAATAGAAATAATTTTAGGAACACATGCAATGTTGGGGGAGCTAGGGATGACAAAAGGTATAATAACAAGACATATCATGAATATGGGAAAATGCATGGAGGACGACCTTATTACAAGGATACATGATCTTATTTTAGATGTAGACAGAAGGGACATCAGATAAAAGGCTGTCCAACCCCAGCAAGGACTACGATACATCCTTTAGGTGAAAAGAAGGACCAAGGCAGACAAGGTAGAGTTTTTACACTTTCTGATACCCAAGCTTGTAATGAAGTAGTGTCAGGTACACTTTCTATATGTGCACAACCTTTTCAAGTTTTAATAGATCCTGTTTCTACCTATTCATTTGTGTCTGTACGTTTTATTAATCGCTTTCTTAATATTCCTCAACCCTTGAATCATAGTAGACACATTTCTACTCCTTCGGGTGAGTTATTGACGGGAACATTAGTATATAAGTCTTGCCCTATAGATGTTAGTAGCCATATACTATTTGCCAATTTGATAATTTTAGACATAAGATATTTTGAAGTCATTTTGGGGATGGATTGGTTAGCATCGTACCATGCTAAGGTAGATTGTTTTGAGAAGAGAGTTACTTTCCAAATTCCTAACCATCCAGAATTTAGTTTTGAAGGAATTGACATCCTATCTTCTATACATATTATCTCTGCAATGCAAGCTTGTAGTTTTCTTAAGTAGGGATGTCAAGGTTTCCTTGCAAGTGTTATTGATTTTCAAACAAAACAGCCTAGTTTAGAAGATATTCATATAGCTAAACATTTTCCATTTGTTTTTCCTGATGACTTATCCAATATTCCTCCTAGTAGAGAAATAGAGTTTACGATTGACCTTATTCCTGGAACTATACCAATCTCGAAACCACCTTATCGCATGGCACCTTTAGAACTAAGGGAATTAAAAGTTCAATTATAAGATCTGTCAAATAAGGATTTTATTAGACCAAGTGTATCCCCTTGGGGTGCTCCGGGGTTATTTGTTGAAAAGAAGGATGGGACGATGTGGTAATGTATAGATTATCGTGAACTAAATAAGGTGACCATTAAGAATAAATACCCCTTACCGGTATAGATGATTTGTTTGACCTACTGCAAGGTGCGCAAGTATTTTCAAAGATTTACCTTAGGTTACTCTATCACCAATTGAAGATTGAGGAAGATAAAATTTCAAAATTAGCTTTTCATACTAGATATGGTCACTATGAATTTCTTGTGATGCCATTTGGACTAACTAATGCACCAGCCGCTTTTATGGATATGATGAATAGGGTGTTTAGGAAGTATTTGGATCAGTGTGTGGTTATTTTCCTTGATGACATCCTTATTTACTCTAAAAGTATTGAAGAACACGAAAAGCATTTAAAGATAGTGTTGCAAATCCTTAAGAAGGGGAAGTTATATGAAAAATTGAAGAAGTGTGAGTTTTGGTTGCCTAGTGTCTCTTTTCTACGACATGTCATTTCTAAGGAGGGAGTGTCGGTTGACCCTCAAAAGATCAAAGCTATACTGAATTGGCCTAGACCAACTAATGTGACAGAGATTCGTAGTTTTCTTGGATTAGCTGGTTATTATCAAAGATTTGTTAAAGGATTTTCTAGTATTTCCAAACCTCTATCTAGGTTAACCCAAAAGAAGGTGAAATATGAATGGTCTGAGGAAGTCAAGAATAGTTTTCAAGAACTTAAGAATCGATTAGTAACTGCCCCAATTTTAACCATTCCTTCCAAATTAGGGGGATTTATGATTTATAGTGATGCTTCTAAAAATGGTTTGGGATGTGTCCTAATGCAAAGTGGAAAAGTAGTAGCTTATGCCTCGAGACATTTAAAAACCCATGAGTAGAATTATCCAACCCATGACCTTGAATTAGCAGCTGTAATTTTTGCTCTTAAGATTTGGAGACACTATTTGTATGGTGAGACTTGTGAGATTTATACTGATTATAAGAGTTTAAAGTATATATTTACTCAGAAAGAATTGAACATGAGACAAAGGAGGTGGTTAGAATTGATGAAGGATTATGATCTAAATATTCACTATCACCCGGGGAAAGCTAATGTAGTAGCCGATGCTTTAAGAAGGAAGTCTACACCAAATTTAGCCTGTCTTATTACAATCCAGGAAGCACTGTTGAAGGATTTGAGAAGTATGGAAATAGATGTATGTGTTTATAGTAAAGGAGGAATAATCGCAAATTTACAAGTACAACCCATGTTGATGGAAGGGATCAAAATTGCACAAGTAAATGACCCACAATTGAAGAAGATTAGGGAAGAAGTTATTGAAGGTAAGAGGATTGAATTTGTGATACGAGATGATATATTGAGATTTAGAAATAGAGTGTGTGTGCCATCTGATACCCAACTAAAAAGGCAAATTTTGGAGGAAGTTAATTACTCAAGATTCACATTTCATCCCAAATGTACAAAGATGTATAGGGATCTTCGAGAAGTATTTTGCTGGAATAACATGAAAAGGGAGTAATCCTATTTGGAAAGAAAGTGAAATTGAGGCCAAGAAACATAGGACCTTTTGAATTTCTTGAAAGGATAGGAGGTGTTGCATATAAAATAGCTTTACCCCCTGAACTCTCTAGTGTGCATAATGTGTCCCACGTGTCAATGATGAAGAAATACATCCCAGGTCCAACGCACTTCCTAAGTCCTGGACCTCTTCAAGTTAGAGAAGATTTGTCATACATTGAGCATCCGATAGAAATTTTGGACCATAAAGATCAAATATTAAGAACCAAGGTAATTCCATTGGTCAAAGTGTTATGGCGTATTCATTCCATTGAATAAGCAACATGGGAGTGGGAAGATGAAATAAAGGAGAAATATCCATACTTGTTTGGGAATTAATGTAAGTAAAGTCTGGGGACCAAACTTTTTATAAGGAGGGTAGAATGTAATGACCTCACTTTTATATATAGTTTTAAATGTTGTATTATTTCATATGTGATATGAATAATGTTAATTTATTATTTTAGTCTAATCATCCCTTTATATAAATCATGAAATATCATATTAGTTACAAACATAAAATTGTAAAGTTTCGGTAGGAATATTCATATTAGAAACTTGTTTTGACTATTATAATATAACAATTCACTTGAGTTAAAAGAAATAAAGTTGTATATATATAAATTAGGTTTATAACACAACAAACGGTGCATTAAACAGAGGTCCGAGCAAGAATTTATGCCGAAATTACGAAATAAGAGCAAATATGTTCATCCTTTAAGATGTATTTTGTCCCATTACCACACTAGGTGTGATATTTTGATTGGTTGAAGGGGAGGCTGGTTTGGCCGACTTAAACACTTTGAAATAACCTCCTTCTTCATAAAAATGGATTAAATCAAAGTCTTATAGCATATCCTAAGCTAAATGATAAGTTTTGGGGTAGAAAATGAAATTTTAAGAAACTTTAGGGACTTGATTTTGAAATAATGAAAGTTTTAGGGACTAAAATGAAAATATATAAAGGAACATTATGTAAATATAATATTTTTTCAATGACCTCTAAGAAATATTGAAAATATATGGTGTGAAATTTCTAAAATACCCTTAATGTGTAAAATGACCCTTATACCCTTAATCACTTAACACCTCGTGCTGTATTCCTGCGACCACACCTTACATGTGTCATCCATATAAATAAGGATAAAACACATGTCATTCAGTTAAATAAGGCTAAAACACGTGTCGACATCGGGTGAAATTAAGACTGCAAGATAGCCCCGTTACGCGACACGTTGACTCGCCAAAAGGAACGCTTATTCATTGGGACATGTGTCAACACCCTAATAACTCTGGGAAACTATAAATAATGCCTTAGGATCAGTACGTATATGAAATTAGTCCAAAAGTTCAAAAATAAATAGTGAGAGAAAGTGTAAGGAAGTTTAAGAAGAAGTTTCGTCTTAGTGATCCAAGACCCGATATATCTGTAACTTCATACTTTTATTTTAGATGAGTACTCTGTAACATTCCTTGCGTATTTTAATTATATGATATTATGCAAACTATATCTATTTTGTGAAATGTTTTATTCTCAAATACATCTGATACCGATGATTCCGTCGTTTGTTATATGTGTATATCTCTCGATATATACATCTGATTTGAATTCTTAAATTATTGATTCAACCTATGGAAAATCTATTACTATGTTGGCCTTGACTACCGGTTGGAAATATTTGGGTGGTACCTTCCCAGATGGTTTATCGCTGGTGTGCCCTAAATAAGGTGTTGTTTCAGATATCATGATTTTCTGTCTGTGTTGTTGCCGGGTGGAAACATTTGGTAACACTATCTGTTTATCTGGGTATTAGAGCGTGCATGGCCATCAAAATAAAATTGAATAATTGACATATTGATCAATTGTTTTATCTTTTCTGTTCTGAATTGTTTATTCTGTAAATATATACTGTCAATTTACCTTATATATTTTACTGCAAATTCCTATCCATATATGTATATGCCTTATGTTGTAAATTGAATAGGTATCAATTTTTTGAAAAAAAATCCTGGAATGTCTGGAGATTAATTATCACTCGGCTTTTAACTGATGTTGTATAAATAACCATTTTTTAGGAAATAAGTAGGTTCGTAGAGGGAACAAAAAAGAACTGTGTTGAAGATTCAACTTTTAGAGCTCTTTTTATTATTATGTTTGTTTGATCATTTAGAGAATGTTTGGCTCTCTTGTAATAAGTTTTTAAATTTTGTCTTAAGTTGTAATTCATCGTTACTTTAATATAAATATAGTTTCCTTTAGAAAGCTTTGATGACATAATTCCTTTACTTTCAGTATTTTACGATTCATAACCATGTGATTGCATGTTCATTGTACTTATTTAAGGAAGTAATTTAAGTCATAATATATGTTGCCTTGGTGGCATGTCAAGACTTTGTTTGGGTTGTTTTAACAAAAAAAAACATTTTCCAGTGGGTGAGTGTAACATGCTGTCTAAACGCAAGATTGGGCCCTAGGAAATAATCAAGAAAATCAACCCCAATGCTTACCGTTTAAAGTTACCAAATCACATTCTCAGTTTTGATGTATCCACTGCCAAGCATTTGATGTCTTTCCACGGGGATAAATAGTAAAACGAAGCTATTACTTTTAGGGATAATTCTCTTTAATCGCGGGATAATGATGCAATTGCCTAGTATCTATCAAGTTCACTGAATCTGTAATTCATTAATTAGTTAGATTATATATATTTAATCCAATTGAAGAACATTCATATATTAGTTAGATACATTCATGTATTAATTAGGTGCATTGAAATCTAGGTACTTGAGTCATATACATGCATTTATTAGATACATGATACATATATCTAAGTACATTTTTAGCATTAATTAAGGGATGTTTTTTTAATCACTGTAACTTTTCATTTGAATAGGAAAGAAGGTTGGTCAAGTATATTTTTAATTTAATCAAGAAGTGAGTCTTTTCCTTCTCCCTTTGTCTTTCACTTTTTAATATTGTTTGTATGATTGTTCTTAGTTCTCTACAATTTGTGGGGTTGTACTAAGATATCAAACACTTGGGTTTTCAGGCTACTTCGAGAACATGGAGTAAGTGGACCCACTCTGATTCAACTGACTGTGTTTCTTCATACGGAATCTATTTTTCGCTCACCACCGCGCTACATCTGTTATGCAGAAACAAAATTTGAGGCCTAGAAAAACTAGTCACGAAATTGTAATTTTATTGAAAATTAGAGATAAGTTTTCAATTTATTTTACAAAATAATTGAGGCGTGGGGCTCGGATGGTTTTTGCCTTATCTTTTTTGGCATTTTAGGAAATACCTATATGCTGAAAAACCTTCAGGGACGCTCTTAAGTGTCAATAACTATATTCTCGTTAAAAATACGATAGACAAACATTTAGAAAAAGTTCATAAAAATCTTTAAAAATTTCAAAAAAGGTATTAAATATCATTCTTTTTAAAAATTCCACCACATCTAGTTTAATCTTATATTTCCAAAATTTATTTTCAACTTGTACTTTGTACTTTGATGCAATGGATGTTTTGATGTCGTTTTGTTATTGGTGTAGAATTCGGCCTCGTGGAAGATGTTTAATTAATATGACATGCCTAACCTATGCTTACTCAACCAAAATTATGACAATGGCAGAAATTTGTCCTTAAACCTATTGTGACACCCCGTAAAATTCATAATTAGGTTGATCAATTGTAAATATAAAATTTATGAGAGTCAAACAATTAATGACCAGATATATAATAACAATATAAATAACGACATTTCTAAATATCGTAGTTAGAAATAAATGAATCAACTCTGATACCAATAAACCACAATAAGATAAAATCCAACCACTGGAATACAATAAATCATAATATCCAACTTCGAATAAAATTCAATATAAATAAATAAATCCCACATAAATCTCTAACTCATGAATGAATATCGAATAAATAAACACGTTGTCTGAATAATTGAATAAATAATATCTTGTAATATAAAATTGCTACAAAATCGACACCTACAATTTAGGACTAATGAAAAGGAAATAATGCTAGGGAAAATCCTCCAATGAAGATAACTCAAGTTTGTGGTGACAGTATGTAAAAATATAATTAATTTTGGGCTATAATAATGAAAATATTTCCTCCTCCTATATTAAGTTGATTAAAGGTATCCCAACCCATACAACCTATAATCATGCCATGCTAATCCAAATCTCGAACGATATCTGTGTTCTCTGATTCTATCTTTTAATTAGGTTGTCCATAATTTAAATTTTTTGAGTTATAATTCCATATATGCATATATGGTATATAAAGATAATGTGTAAGCTAATAATAAAACTCACAATTCTAGAATCCACATGAGTACCACATCCAATCACATAGGTCTATATACTTCTTGCTTCTAAAGTACGAAGGCCTACATCAACGCCTTTGGGGATCACTTGTGACACTATTAGTTATAGCTAAAATATGTCCCAACCCTATATAGCCTCAAAGAAAAAATAATGGAAGTGATTACTCCATCACACCTAACGTATAACCCCATACCCTTAGTTATATGAAAGGGTCAAGAACCATGTACCAACTCGGGAGATGGATGTGTCAACACGTATGATTGGGACAATAAGACGAGGTAGAGCCAATGTGCTCATTGGGGTATCATGCACGATCAAGCTATAAGCGCCCTATAAAATCCCTACTAATAGGTTACCCACAAGCACCCCCATGTATGTTCACATAATCCACATAAATCAGTAATAAACTCTATGGGTATTAAAGGTAATCTCATATATTTCATGTTTTACTCCACATTCAACATTATCCAGTCATATAGACCTTCTCGAACCCCAAGGTTTCTAAAAAATAAGTAATGTCCCCAAACCTACTACTTTATATATTCATTTTAATTTTCCTTTAAAATACTAGAAATAATATTTTATAACCCATGTTAAAAATCCTTAAAATACCCAAAATTAGGCATGCATAAAGGGCCAAATCGATCCGTCACGTCTATGTGGCTGAGTTCATCCCACAATTCATGAATGGTGGATGTAAACCCCTCTAAATTCATCATGATGCCTCTAAACAACAACCAATACCATTCCTCCAAATATATAAGCCCTATTGTTTATAACAAGTTTCTATAAGAATTAATGGGATTCTAACAAGATTAAAGGTTCAATTCCCTGTATTATCAAACTAAACCTAACGTCATATTCTTCATTCAAGTGAGGTACATTAACATAATATTTAAGTCACTCTATCAAATTAACATAGGGATTTTGAAGATTAAAATGTGTACATCACAAATCTAATGTTTTTATGATCAGATTACTAAGTTCCTCACATCAATTTGTTCATTCAATCAAACAAGTTCATGAGTTCATCTACTAATTAAACTAGGATTTATATAATCTTTACTACATATTTGAATACATAATTATTATCATAACACATATGCAATGTTGTTTTACAGAAAGCAAACTTGCCTCTATGAAGATCGTTGAAATCAAACTAACAAATTGCCGATCATTGAAGCTAGGGTTTCCCTCCTTTTCATATTTAGCTTATAGGGTTCTCAAGAGTGTTTTATGAGTTTTAGGTTTATCTAATTAACTTATATTAAATTAGTAATTAAACTAGGACCGTATGTTGGCCTAATCATAAAAGGCCCAAAATAAGTCCCAAATGGTCTCAAACTTGACCCAACACATATACTATCACGATTTTTAACTTAATATAGAATTTCTAAACATCATACAAATCTGTGAAAAAGTTAATATTTTTTTTGAGATTTAATCATTTAATTAATTTCATTATTTAGCCAAGATGCACTACTTTTACTTAAAACTTAATTGTTAATTAATTATTAATAAATATTATATGAACCTAATTCATGATAAATAGTACCCAATGCCGACGGAATAATCCAAATAAGAAAATCGTCGACATTTAGAGTCGTGACCTTTCCATAGCTGCTTATACTATAAATTCACAAAATATTTATTGTAGTAAATTAGTATAAGCTAGTCATTTACTTAGTAATCGCGTAAGGTGCATTTTAAACATTTACTCTAACTCTAACCAATATTTATCCAAGCAATGAACATCATGTAACACTACATATCCACCAACTCAATCTACACAGTGACATACCGAATCTCACAAGTAATGTAAAATTATAAATAATTAATAGTTATAATAAACATCATAAAATACAGGGTTTTACACTTATAGTGCTTTTGAGATATTGATACTAACCTTTAGGGTGTCAATTTAGGAAAAGGTGCCTAATTATGTATATATAAGCCGTCGCATTACAAAAATCAGTAGGCAGTATATCGAATTATAATTATACAACCTCATTTGATTTGGTTAAGTTACGAATAAACACTAGAAACTAAAGTGAAAAAGGATAAAAAGAAAAAAAATCCAAGATTTCCTAACACCACACACACTACTCTCTCTCTCTCTCTCTCACACACACACACACGTATACACATACTACCTCACTCTATGTATATGTGTACCTTCCACTCTCTCCTGACCCTACGACTGCGAATTGTGGTTATTTTGGTCTCTCTCTCTCTCTCTCTCTCTCTCTATATATATATATATATATATATATATATATATATATATATATATGTGTGTGTGTGTGTGTGTGTGGTCTCTATTTATCCATCTATCAATATCTCCCTATCATGGGTGTTTAGGGGAGGTGGATTACAGTTTGGTTACTCTCTCTCTCTCTCTCTCTCTCTCTCTCTCTCTCTTGTGTATAGAATTTTCACTAAATTTATAAAAAATAAGGTTTTTATTTTACAAAGTTTGGTCACTTGTTGTTTATAAGTTAATTTCTTAAGCAAATCACTATGCCATATATCGAGAATGGTCACAGGAGGTTGGCTACTGTAAGATCTAGTAATGTAATTGCATAAGGTTAATTTTTAGTTTGTCTTATTACCGTACACATACACTTTACCTTCATGATTGCCTCAATGAATTCAAAGACAAAGTTGAAGACATTTGCCTGATTTAATAATCGTACATCTCAACCAATTTTAGAGGAAGTGTTGAATGCATTTGGTAAAGCTTTGTTTTTCCCGGGGTTTTAGAATTTTTACGATTTTGCATTTCAAAATGATTTTAAAATGTTTTTAGACTTTTTTTTGCAAATCTCGCTATCTCGTTTAGATGAGTTTAGCTTGTCGTTCGAATAAGATAATCTATGTCATTAGAACGAGTTCCCTAGGTTCAAAAGAAATTTGTATCAATGCCTTTCACTCAACTCTGGAATCTCGTTAGAAGTCATTATAATGACATTGGGTAGCGTGTTAGAACGAGGTACAAACAGTCAAACGAGTTAATTTTTCATCATTCTCCGGAGTCTCGTTTGATATTTCATTAAAAACATGTTCGAACGAAAACGGGTACATTGTTCTAATGAGGTATCTATCGTTCGAACGAGCGCACACATATTTGTTTTTTGATTAAATCTGATCCAAATCTCTAGTATTTATCCTGTTGTAACTAGCTTCGTTATAAATAGATTTGCGAGATTAAACACTTTAAGAACTCTTTTTGAAAGATTTTCACACCCTTTTTGAGCTCTATTTGTGATCAAAATCTTCCAATATTATTCTAATCCTCTTGGAAACCTAGAGATCACTTTACGAAATTAAGAAGAACCTTTCTAGTTCATACAACCTTGTAGAGTTAATCTCTACTTCTGACTTGTGGAACCGGGGTTTCATTGCTGAAGAAGAAGTCTGATCAATGGATACCACGGGAATATAGCTTTTTGTGGACGACAATGGACTGGAATGTATTCCGTAGAAGAAAATGAAGAATATGTTCATTAAACTCAGTAGGTCTAAGTAAATTGTAAGGTCATTGTGTCTGTCAATTACTCTATAGTGCTAAATAAAGGTTTTACCCTTTTAGGGATTTTTCGTTACTTCTTCAAGTATTTGCCTGCTTGGTTTTGCTGAATTTAAAACTAGACCACATCTTTGTTTGCACACTAAATTAATTAAAAGGTAAAATTTGGTAAAATTGAATTTGTTTGTGTTTGACTAATATAAGAATCATTCAATATAATCCCCACTTTATCCACTTGGCATCAGTGTCGTTGCACTAAAATCTTGTGTGATCCCTTTTATAATTTTTCTTGGATATCAAATTTATCTAAATTAGTGATATTTATAATTTGGGTTTTATGGATAATTTGTATAATAGGCTGCCTTTTTTCAATGGGTCGAATTATGCGTACTGGAAAGCTTAGATGATGTCTTCTTTAAAAGAAATTGGGAAACGTGTTTAGCTTGTATATTAAAGAGGGTGGGTGCCACCCACAATGATTGTCGACAATGTCAAAAGCCTTAAACCGATCACTTCTTGGTTTGAGGATGAATTTAAATGGAGTACTTGTAAATCCCGTAGCTTAAGTACTATTTTTAGAATTGTCATTCCTATCGAGTTTCTCCACATCATGACATGCACCGCGTCTGAAGAAGCTTGGGATATCCTCTGACTCATTCATAAGGGTTCCAAAGATGTGAAAGCTTCTAAACTTCAAAATCTCACCACCCAATTTAAGACTAGCACCACGAATGAGTTTGACACTTTTAATGAGTTTTATGCATGTTTGTCAGACATACTTAATTCTAGTTTTAATTTGGGTGAGAATAATCATGATACGAGAGTTATGAAGCGGATTTTGATATCATGCCAACCCGTTTTAAAGCCTAAAGTCACTGTCTTAAATTCTGTGGAAATATTAAATGCTCTTAAATTAAAAGAAATCACAGGACACTTTCAAACTTATGAAATTAACATATTTCCCAAAACTCTTAAGAAAAAGGAAGTAGGGATTACTTTGAAAATTCAAGATAAAAGGAGGAACATAAATGTTTGTGATTCTGAGTCTAAATTTGATTTTAGGATGGAAGATTTAGCCATTTTGCAAAAAATTCCAAAAAATTTCTCAAATTTAATAAAGAAATTCTTCCAAAGAAAAGGTTTTTGTGAAAAATAAAAATGATAATGATGAAAAGAATGTTTGTGAGAAAGATGAGATGAGATGCTATGAGTGTGAGGGAAAGGAACTTAAAGCCCACGAATGTGCCACTAGGATTAAGAGACAAGGCAAAAAGTTACACATACAACCACTCTAAATGATGGTGACGTCTAGTTGGTTGATTATGGATGAATCACCACATGAACCTAATTTCTCTGTGTTTATGGCAAGTCATGTGAGTAATTCTAGTTTGTCCCACACCGATGAGGAAATTTCCAAACATGAGTGACTCGACAGTGTTGGGAATGATTCTGGAGAGAGTGAGAGTTAGGAAGAGAATTTAAGTGAGGGAGAAGGATGAATCCAAAAGTCTTTTCGCGATCTTTACATTGAAACTTTAAAAATGATAAATCATAATAAAGATTTATATCTTCAGGTGTTTGATTTGAATAAAGAGTTGAATGTTATGAAAGAAGGTGAGGCGTTGATGAGTCAACTCGAGAGGTTGAAAGTTTCTTTGTGCAAGCAGTTGATTATTATCGGTAAGGAGAAGACTGATTTAATTAACACAATGACTAGTCTTACGAGTGATATTCAATCTTCATTGGAGACACATGAGAAACATGAGTCTCATGTATCCCAACTCGAGAGTGATCTCAAACATGCTCGGTAGGTCAAGGCTACTCTTGAGGACACATCTAAGAATGTTGGAAAGATGCTCCTAGGTCCCCTGTTAGGTAACTTTGAGAGGAAAGTAATATGTTATGACTGTGCACCCACTTCGCATGTCGCACTGGAGGCAGTTCCCGAGTTTGTGATGGATCTTTATAACCTTCATCCTAACTCACCTAGGAGACCAAACCTACCAAGAAAAGCTAGTCCTAGACATTTTGAGAAAGGTGATCCCAATTTCATTTATGTTTCTTCCCATTTCAAATAAAGATATCACCTTAGAGAGTTTTATTCTAATCTAGGGAGAGTTTCTCATACACCTTTTCCCCAATATGCTCCTACACGAGTTCCTACACATGTTCCTTCACGAACTCCCACATGTGTTACTCCGTATGCTCTCGCACGTCACCGTAGAGTTTTTGAGAGTTTTCGAGAGTAAGTAGAGTATTTAGTTAAGACTTCACAACTTTGGATGGAGGAATTTCATAGGATGGTTTCTCCTTTTGAGAACTCCCTCAAGCCTAATGATTCAAGTTGAGAAATGTTTATAGAATATGATGTTTATCATGATCATATCTTATATTCCTTTTGCTAGATTGTACGTTTATTATATTCATACGTATTTCTTTTCGATATATTTTGAAAATTCCAAAATGAGTTTTTTTTGGTAAAAGTTTGAAAAATTGCACAAAGATTTTATTTTTATAAAAGTTTAGAAAAAGTCAAAAAGATTTTTGTATTTTCATTTTTTACCGTACATGGATGAACATTTAAGATATTCCGATCACCCTTACATTCTATCCATTCACGTGGCTTTTTCATAGTTCTTTAAGACCTGGCTTTGTTTCGTTAATGTGATTAATAATGTGTGGATAATCATTATATTGATCATTGATTATTACTTTCTACATGTTAGACTCATTGTCACCTTTATTGTATACGCCTTGGAACTTTTTTAAACATTGTACTTGCTTATCATGTGTAGAATACGATGTTCTCATCATAATTCTTCTTAATAACGAACCACATGTAAAAAGAGATGAGTTGTACATGTAATAACCATTTCCCGGATTTTTTTTCCAGAAAATATTGTTATATGTTAAGCAATGAGAAGGGTCTATGAAAGATCAAAATATTCTTTGCGTTAAAAGACACTGTTTGCATAAAAGAGCTTACAAATATTAATGACACACAAAAATAGAAGTGCCAAGGCTATTTAGTTTATATTCATTGATTCTTCTCTACATATGAACATTATGATTTCTTCAAAATCGTTGAGTTATTCAGATATATGTGAGATTTTAAGGATGTTATAAAGTAGAAGATCACTAAGTTTGCAAAACGGGCCTTCTTCAAAAATATTAAATACTTTAGCGTTATTGGTGTGAGAATTATTTAAGTTCATGGCATAGTGATTAAGTTAAATCAATTTCATTTGAGTTCACTATTTTACACCTAAGGTAGACTTGGAGTTCTTTCTTTAGTTTGTGCACCAATTTTCTAAATGCTTATGTTGATTTGCCTATGGAAAATGTTCAAAAATTTAATTACATTTTCACGATTCAAATATTTTAGTGTTACTCCATGGTGTGTTGTATTTGTACATTTTATCTATACTAGAATGAAGTTTGAAAATTTCTAAAAATAGTCTTTTGGCCTTTTGGATTATCATTACTTGTGCTTATTGATTATATTTGTGATGACATCTTGCCTCTTAATGTGATGCTCTTTATTAACGATTAGTTTCTACTTCTTTGTCTATCACAAACAAAAAAGGGGAGAACAAATTGAAGGAGAGTTTTGTTTATATTTTAAAACTCGTATGCGTCATTTTAAGGACAAATTTCCAATCGAGTCATTTGTAGTGTTGGCTACATTCCACTAGACAAAACTCTTTTGGGTAATTTCTAATCAAGCTTCATACAACCTTTGAGAATTGAGCATTAAAAGTTCAAGCTACATCAATATGCATCTCAATTCCATTATCCTAAAAAGGTATATGACCAAAACCATTTTTATGTGTTGGAGTAGTTTTAATTAGAAATTAAATTTAATTAAACCATTTTAGAAATTAATTTTAAATCTTTTTTAAAGAAAATAGAATTTTCGTTCGAAGTTTCTCCAGGTCGTTCGAACGACCTGGATCTAACGATCCAACCCAGCCTGCGATGGTATCTCATTAGAAGTTCATTAGAAATATCGTTTGAACGACCTCGTTCGAACGAGATCTGTCAGTAATTTTTTTTTAAAACTTCTTTCCTCCAGTTATTTTAAATAACTACCCTTCTCCACTACTTTTCAAGTTTTATAACATAGACGAAAATCAATTTTTGATAAGGAAGTTTTTACACATTCTTGAGAGCAAAAATTTCACATCTTCCTTTTTGATGAAAAATCCTTCTCCAACATAATTTAACTTTTGAACCAAAACCCCATGCCATCAACCTGAAATTCAACAAGTACACTTGCAGTTGATTTCTGCATCCAAGCTTTTTAGAGACGGTAGTTTGGGCTTCGGTGGATACCGTGGCACGATTATTATCGAGCAACGCGTTGGAGCTTCGCGTACTACAAATTCGTAGGTAGAGTATGGCATCATCATGTTTTGTTGAGTCAAAGTTTGTAAGTCTTTTGAGTCCTTTGCAAAACCTATTTGTAGCGGATTTGTCTAGGCCCAACCGTTCGAGGTTTTTCCCGTTTGAGTTTTCCTCGTACATCGGGGCGTTGTGGTTATGATTTTTGCACTTTACTTTATTAAATCACCTAGATGTATGCGTAGGATAAAAAGGATAAAATTGGCTAATTTTTTATCTCTTAATCAAGTTATCAATCCCATCACTTTAATTGTTAATTGTTCATGCTAACCTTCAAATTTGCTAAGGAAGTTAAAATTGGAATATTTCTCTACTTGGCAAATTTTTATATAGTGTAATGTGTGTATTCTATGAAATAACCTCAGTTCATATAACCTTACAACTTCAAATTGGTATCAGAGCTAGTCTCTAAAAGTTATTTAGATGAATCCTGGAGGTTATATGGAAAGTTTTTCGTCGAATAGACCACCTATGTTTGATGGAACTAATTACACCTATTGTAAAGCACGTATGAAATCTGCCCTTAAATCAATTGATGAACGTGTTTGGATTTCCGTTGAAAGAGGATGGCTCGCTCCTACTATAATTGTTGATGAAGAAATTATTTTAACACCTTTAGAAAATTGGAGTGGGGATGAATTGAAATTGTGTAACTTTAACTCTAAAGGTTTAAATGCCTTGTTCAGTGCTGTGACTCTCGATGAATTTCATTGTATAATGACGTGTGAGACATCAAAGGAAGCTTGGAATATTCTCCAAGTTACTCATGAGGGAACTAGTGTAGTTAAAGCTTCAAAACTTAACAACTCAATTAGAAACCATCACCATAAAAGAAACTGAAATGTTTGATGAGTTTTATGCTCGTATATCTGATATTGTTAATTCTTGCTTTAACTTAGGTGATAAAATTCTTGAAGATCGTGTTGTTAAAAAAATTCTTAGATGCCTCCCTAAGTGGTTCATTCCAAAAGTCATAGTTCTTAATTCCTTAGGAAATCTAAAAACTTTAAAACTTGAAGAGCTTGTTGGTGATCTTCAAACATACGAATTATATATGTTTCCTAAAGATAACAAAACTAAAGATAAAGGTGTTGCCTTGATAGTGAAGAAAAAAGAAGTATATGAGTCTAATATAGATCCTGATGATATATCTCTATTTGCTAAAAAAAATTTAAAAAATTTCTCAAGTTCAAAAAGAAAAACTCAAAATTTGAAAAACCAAAATTTGAGAACAACAAAAACAAAGGTAATAGAAAATTCAATAATACGGTTCCTAAGAAGTTTAATAGAGACAACTTTAAAAAGGATTATTCAGAGAGATTCTTTGAGTGTGAGGGACGTGGTCATAGAGTGTTTGAGTGCCCTACTAAACTTAAGAGACAAGGTAAAGAAAAGGAAGTTTAAAATGCTACACTACGTGATAGTGAGAGTCTGAAGACTGTGATGGCTCTAACCCTTCTAGAAATAATTTCACTGCATTTATAGCAAGTCATGCCAGTAATTCAAGTGAGTCACATCCTAATTTTGAAAATTTCGAGCAAAATCTTGAGGTTGCTTGCACTAACTCTGCTAGTAGTGATGAAAAAGGAAATGAGAGTGAAATCGATGAGAGTGAATTGCAATCCGCCTATTCTGAACTATACACTGAGTCACTTCATATTCAACAGGTAAATAAAATATTAACCTTTAAAGTTTTAACTTTAGAAAAGGAGTTGAAAAGCCTGAAGGAGAAGGAGCCTTTAGTTAGTCAACTTGAGGCAATTAAGATATCTCTTTTGGAGAAGCTTATCTTGGTAGGTAAAGAAAAATGTGACTTTATTATCTCCTTGAAATGTGTCAACAAATATTTTCATGAGTCTTTAGAGATTAGAAAATCTCTTGAAGATAAAATTGTCCAACTTGAAAAAGATCTCGAGTTCTCTCGTGAAGTCAAAGTCAAACTCGAAGATAATTCAGGAAGAATGGGTAAATTATTTCTAGGTCCTATTTTAGGATATAAGGAGAAAGGTTATCAAGAGAGAAAGGGTATAGGATATGAAGAAGGAGAGTCATCCAAAGTCAAACCCGAACCCGTAGCTAAATTTGTTACCAAATCAAATCCACCTAAACCTTATCTACCTAAAATAAGTCTACCTAAGCAATCTCCAAAAGTGACTCCAAAACAACACTATATGTGCACTTATTGTCACAAAAGGGGTCATCTTAGATATTTTTGTTACAAGCTTGGGAAGAACTCTTATTTCAAAACTTCTACGCAACACTATAGCTCCCTAGCTAGTATTAAGAGCCAAGTTGAGTATCTAGTTAATACTTCTAAAGGTCTAATGGAAGAGTTTCTAAGGTTTTCTAAAGTCCAAGGAAATAATTCCAATCATAACACTAGAGTCAACAAAGGAAAGAATACAACTAAAGCTTGGGTTAAGAAAGATAATACCAATAAAGATTTTATTGCTCGTGTTGCACTTAAGGCTCAAAATATCTCCCAATGGTACTTTGATTGTGGTTGTTCGAGACATATGATCGGTGACAAATCCTTGTTTGCCACTCTTGAAAACTATAAAGATGGTAAGGTCACCTTTGGGTATGGAAGCAAATCAAGAATCATGGGTGGAGGATCTATTTAAAATTTTGAGTTTCCTAAACTTGAAAATGTCCTTTATGTTGATGGTCTTAAGGCAAATTTGATAAGTATTAGCCAATTATCTGATGAAAATCTTGATGTTAAGTTTATTCAATCGGAATGCACCGTATATGATAAATCGGGTCTGTCTATTTTACAAGGTGTGAAAACTAGTGATAATTGCTAAGGAATAGTTCCTAAATCCTCTTTAGTTTGCAATAGTGTAAAAGCCTCGTCTGTCGATCTTTGGCACCAAAGGTTAGGTCATGTTAACTTTAGAGATCTTGATCGATTAGTGAGAAAAGAGCTAGTTTGAGGTTTACCATCTCTAGGAAAACCAACCTCCACTATTTGTGGACCTTGTCAATTAGGAAAGAAAATTAAGAATCCATATAAAAAGTTAAACTTAATAACTACCTCTCGTGTCTTAGAATTGCTACACATAGACCTTATAGGTCCCACTCGTACCGAGAGAATAGGAGGAAAGAGATATATTTTAGTGATGGTTGATGATGTAAAAAATTAGACGTATCTAATTATTCAATCACAGATAAATGTAAATGAGACAAAGAATTTTTAAAGTGGTTCAGCCTTATAAGAATGGCCTACGTCCACTGTTTTGTTATTGCTGAGTGTTTGGGAATTCTCGATTACAAATTTTCTCAAGAAATTCCGGTCCCCCTTACAATGAGGATTGTACAATGTATTTATAGCCCTGAGGATGTAATGTGAAAGGGTAATACATTAAATGATGTACATATGAAAGGGTAATACATTCAATGCCCCTTTTGCGTGTGCGTCTGAATGATAAGCATTTAATGAATCAGTCGAACTGTTGGTTATCCAGCTATAAATGCTTTGTTCGAGATGCAGCTTGGACCGCCTAAGCTTCTCGATACTCAAGAGTTCCTCGGAGAGGTCTTGTTCCTCGGAGCGTATGAGTTCCTCAGAGCGTGTGAGTTCCTCGGAAGTGATTGTTGTTGCCATGTAGATTGCCACGTGTCTTTACTCAATTGGGCCATGTCAGCAGACTAAATTTGGTATCAACAGAAGCCCCCAATGTTTCATAGTTCGAAATTTGAGGAGTATGGAACATTCTTTCTCAAAATATGGTAGTTTTAAATGGTCCTCCTGATATTTAGGAGTCTTTTGTATTTATTTCTCCCTCCAATTTCGTAGAATCAAGCCTTTTTTAATTTTTTATAATCGCCTCGATCTCCGCATATTTTTTGTCCTTTTAGCCACCGGTAGCGTAATCGTTTCTTTTCGTAATCATTACTTTTTCCTTTTCCCAAGGCAAGGTATTTAAGCGTTATAGACAATCCCATCATCTTCTACTTTTTCAAATTTGTACTTTCGAGTTTTCTATAGTCTTCTTCTCTCCTATGAATTCATCTTCTTCCATCGTTCGTTGTCAACAGATCCACTCTTTTTCTGTAAGATCTTCTTCATTCTTATTCATTTCCTTTATTCACCATGGTTTACCCTATTGAATCTTTTGATAAATTTCGCTCTGATTTTTCCATTCCCTCCTGGGTTGTTTTGGAAGAGCTTTCTGAGCCTTCTGATTATTTCTATTTGGCCGAGGGACATTGGTTCCCCAGCCTCTTAATTGCTGAGTGTGGATTTTCTTTTCCACCAAATCCCTTGTGTCTGGAATTCTGTCATTACTTTGACGTTGTTCCTGCAAGAACAGCCCCCAACACATGGAGAATAGTTAATGGGGTTCATAAATTAAATCAAGTCCATGGAACTCGCATAGGAATTCCAGAAATCATGTACTGCTATAGATGGGCAGTTAATGATAATATTTTTTATTTAAAAACTAGATTTTTAAATAGAGCCTTAGTAGTCAATCTCCCTGATGCCAATAGGGATTGTTTTGAACACGGGGTTGTCATAAAAAATTGGCAACACCCTCCATTAACTGGAGATGAGGTTAACCAGGGTCCCAGATGCCCTCCTTATGGCAATGGGATAGGTTATTTTTATTTCATTTTATTTATTTTGAAATTATGCTTCCTTTATGTTTGATAAAATGTTCCACTAATATTGTAATTTTGATTTATTTGCAGTTGATAGTAAGAGGAAGTGTCCAAAAGAAGCATACGTCGATATAAGACACTTAAAACTTATCTGGAGTTTGCATCAAAGTGTTACCGATGAGCACATTAGGTCAGCTTCGTATCTGCTTCAGTACAAGAGCTACACCACTTCTTTCACTCCTCGTCCAGTGATAAGTGAAGCAGAACCTGTACCAACCTCTGCAATCTCTTCACCTGAATCACACATTCCTTTAAGTGAAAGGATGAAGAAGAGAAGACCTCCCACCCTATTTGAGAAACCTGCCTCTGGTTCTGGAGAGGCAAAAAGAAGTAAGGTCGACGTCCCAATGGAGGGGACAAAGAAGACTGATGTGCCTTCCTCGGCTGCTGCTGTTGTGAAGGTTGTAGAGAACCCCGCAGTGGCTCCGAGCAGGTCTGCTGCTCCTGGAGAGGTGATTGTAATATCAGCGACCAAGGGTTCTTCCTTGGTTGAATCTGTCCCTGTTCCCCCGAGGAGGCTGAATAAGAGCTCCTCGATCAATTTGGCTGACACCATCAATCGGCCCCCAACTATTGGAACTGGGGTTCCTACCTTTGTTCCTCCGAGCTCTGCCATGAGCTTGGTAAAGTCCTGGATCATTCCCGAGGTCCAAGGTACTTAATAAAACATTACTCGGGACATGGTTACTTCGTTAGCTGCTCGCCACCTTGCTTCTGTAAGTCTTTTTACTTTGATCTTTTCATATTTCCCTTGTCGTTTCTGTTTCTGACTTTCTTTTTTTTCTTTTCACAGTTGACGAGCTGCTTCAATATAATTCTGAAGAAGGATGAAGCAATTAAGGCTTCATGCTCCTCGTCCAGTGTGGAGGGAGCTCTGGAGGAAGCTACTAAGTCTCTGGAAGATTCTCGCCAGAAATATGCTACTGACAAGGCTATCTGGGAGAAGAAGCTTACCTCCACCGAGCAGGAGAAGGATCGAGTTGTTGAGGTCTCCAAGGATTTGGAGAAAAAATTGAATGATTTGGATAGGAAGAATAAGGAGCTCGACGAGAAGCTCAAAACTGCTGGGGAGCTTGAAGACAAGCTTAAAATTACTGAGGAGAAGTTGGGCCAGCTTTAGGAAGTAAGTCGGCAGAAGGAGGAGGTTGAGAACAAACTTAAGACTGCTGAGAACCTTCTGTCCAAGAAGCTCTCCTTGGAGAAGACCAAGAGGAAAATGGCTGTGAAGAAGTCCTTCAGCGCTGGCTGGGACAAGGGGTGGAACAAGGGATTGACTGCCATGGTGTCGCAAGTGGACTATGGCAGCCTCAAATACTTTAGGGATGGATGGGTTGCTGCTCTTCAGGAGATGAAAGTGGATGAAAATTCCGAACTCTTTCAGCAACACATCCCTGGCCCCCCTCCAACTCCTAAAGACTTAGAAGAGGATGAAGCTACCTCCGAAGAGTCTTCAATGGTGATGGGAGATCATCCCCTATCCATCTAGCCTGCTGCCGAGGAACCTCAACAAATCATTACTTCCTCCGAGCAACTGCTTGTCCTCCCCGAGCAGCTGTCTATTCCCTCCGAGCAACCTACCTCTTCATCCCAACCTCCCGAGAAGGTTTTGGGAGACAAGGAGAAGGTGTAGAGTTGTTCGTGTTTATCTTTATTTTTCTTGTGTCAAATGTAACCCTGAACCTGTAACTCTGAATTATGATATAATAAAACTTGGACTTTTTATGATATTGTTATTTATCTTCTATTCATACTCTGCTTGTACTTCTTATTGATGATTGCTCTTTCTTTCTCTGCTAGTTTCTGGCCAGAATGGAATTGTTATCTGCCCATGATACAAAGCTGCTGCGACAATGCAATGAATACTTTAAGGCTGGTCACACAGACCTGAGTACAACACAAGTTGTCGACATCCTTGGCCAAGATGCTTCTGAACAGGCAGTTGAAGCCTACCAGTACTTGAAGTGTCTACTTGATCGAGCGGTGGCCAATAATGTGGCCTATTATGATATGATCGAGGATCTCCAAGGCACCCTTGAAGACCTTCAGCTACAATACAAAGAATCAACTGCCCTATTGTGTGAAGGTTACGAGAAGAAGTACCAGCAGATTATTGCCGACAAGGGCTACGAGAAGCTTTTTGCTGGGTACGATGTAAGGGAGAGAACCTTGAGGGGTGAGGTCGAGGAATGCAGACAGATTGCCGAGTTGGTAGAGCAAGAGAACAATAACTTGCAGAAAGAGCTATCACAGTTGAAGTCTGCAGCCTCTTCTTCAAAAGCCTTAATCCCAGTGACTGATGAGGGATTTTCAATCTTGGAGGTCGAGAATGCCAACTTGAGGGATGAGTTGGAAACATTAAGAAGATCGGGACCTTCTTCTTCTTATTCTTATTCTTCTTCTTCTTCTTCTTCTTATTCTTCTTCTTCTTCTTCTTCTTCTTCTTCTTCTTCTTCTTCTTCTTCTTCTCGTGGATGAGCAAGAGCTCCTCGGGGACGAGCGAGAGCAGCTCGGATTCCTGTCGAGGAACAGAGGACTCAGTCTGCATTAGAAAACCAGGCCTTCCAGCTAATGGCGAAGAACCAGGCTTTGGCTAAAATGTCAAAGAAGATTAGAGACCTGGAAGAGCAGCTCTCCACGCAGAAGTCTACCTTGGAGAACAAAGAGATCTTCATCAGAAATCTCCATGAGCACCTAGATAGACTAACATATCAGTTCCAAAAACAGCCCAGGGAGTTCTGGATGGCTGGATACAACGAAGCACTATACCACTTGGACGATCGTATCCAGAATGCCAATAATGAGGGCTACAAGACAAATCCATCTTAGCATTCTCATTTCCGCCACACTCATTTTCTACAGATTTTGTTTCTTGGTTGCCCAACACTCTGTCCCATATAACATGGCGGGTCTAATGACCATCCTATAAAATTTTCCTTTTAACTTCAAAGGTATACGCCTATCACACAGAACGCCGGTCGCACTTCTCCACTTAACCCAGCCTGCTCTAATCGTATGTGTAACATCATCACTAATATCTCCATCTTTTTGTATAATCGATCCTAAATAACGAAAATGGTCATTTCTAGGTATTTCTTGACCCTCCAATTTCACCACATCTCCATTTGTCCTCCTATTACTACTAAAATTACACTCCACATATTATGTTTTAGTTCTGTTTATTTTAAATCCTCTTGTTTCTAAAGTTTCTCTCCATATTTCCAACCTAGCATTTATCCCCATCTTAGTCTCATCGACTAAAACAATATCATCTACAAATAGCATACACCATGGAACCTCATCTTGTATTTGTCCAGTCAACTCATCCATAACAAGCGCAAAGAGATAAGGACTTAATGTTGTTGCAGCTCGAACAAGGTCATTACCTGTGGGACTACCATGATCCCGGACTGCTCGACTTACCTGTGCCACCGTATAAATTAGATATGAGTTAGATCCCTACCCGTGCCATTCCTCGGAGCTTGATTTCAAAGTATCTCGGTGACTACAATCTCCATTCACAAGCTGAGATATCTCGTCCCGAGCATCTCATAGATCGACCATCCGTGATGAATGTCAGGATGTTGAAGGATATCAACTTTATAAATTCTCCTCTGGCTTTAAATGATCCGCCTGCTGGCGAGGAACCTGTGTCAAAAGCAGAGGGGAAAAGACCAGCAGAATAGGAATTTTGATGTAATAGTTAGTATACATTTCAATATCAATGTAACTTTCATTTCATTATCAATGTAATTTGTTTTGAATTTAATGAAAGACTTTCTTTTTTGTTTACAAATCTTAATTGCTATTGTCTTATAATTATCAAACACTTTATATTTGTGCATGCATATCTGTTAAAAAGATAACAATATTGTGTTGTTTGTCGATCAAGTTATTGTCGACTAGCTTGAACTTGTGATAATTATCTGGAAAATATAATATTTTGTTTCTCGACCAACTTAATAATAATTAAAAAGTTACGAGTATAAAAAATGTTGCTCGATTACTTTCTTGTCTTTATAAAATGTTTCTGACCAACCAAGGTCGGTTAATTATGCTTATCGACCAACTACAGTTAATGGGTTTTTATCCCCGACCAACCATACTTGGTAGATTTTTTTGTTTTCATAAAATGTTTCCAACCAACCAAGGTCGGTGAATTTTCCTTGTCGACCAACTACAGTTGGTGGGTTTTTATCCCCGACCAACTTCAGTTGGCCTTTTTGGAATAGTTGTAGCTCCCGACCAACTCCAGTTGGCATTTTTGAGAATATATATACTTCCTAACCAACACAAATTGGCACATAATTTTACTTCCCGGAGGAATAAAAGTTTTAGCATAAAAGTTTTACTTCCCGGAGGAATACAAGTAGTTTTACTTCCCGGAGGAATACAAGTAGCTTTACTTCCCGGAGGAATATAGGTCGCTTTACTTCCCGGAGGAATATTGGTAGCTTTACTTCCTGAAGGAATATTGGTAGCTTTACTTCCCGGAGGAATATAGGTAGCTTTACTTCCCGGAGGAATATAGGTTTCTCGAACAACCTTAGTTGGCTTTTTCGAGAAAGTAGTTTTACTTCCCGGAGGAATATAGGTTTCTCGACCAACCTTGGCTGGCATTTTCGAGAAAAATTTGAGTAGTCTGAGCTTTACCGAGTTTGGCCCCGAGTAGTGTGTAGCATTAGTATTCCCCGAAAAATTTTCAATAAAAGGAAAGAATTCGGCATAATATCTTCATTTTATTCATCACTGATAATACTTGCGCAAGTGCTCTGCGTTCCAGGCATTCTTAAACTCCTCGCCTTCTAAAGTTGCTATTCAATAAGTTCCTGGTCGAACAACTTCTATAACTCGGTATGGTCCATGCCAGTTTGCCTCCAGTTTATTGTGTTTTTGAATCACTTTCTTCAGCACGTAGTCTCCTTCTTTCAGGTCGTACTTCTTCACCTTTTTGTTGTAAAACAAAGTTGTTCGCTGCTGGTGGGCGGCATTTCTAATGGCTGCTTCTTCTCTAACTTCCTCGAGCATGTCTAAATCCAGCCTTCTCATTAAGTCGCTGACAGGGGAATTGAAATTCAGTACCCTGTGTGTTGGGAGGCCCAACTCGGCAGGCATAACAGCTTCACTTCCAAACGCCAGCATATATGGTGATTCTCCTGTTGCTACTCGGGGAGTAGTTCGGTAAGCCCAGAGTACTGATTGTAACTCGTTGATCCAGTTTGGTTTCGCATCATCCAGTCTTTTCTTCAAGCCATTTAGCAGCGTTCTATTTATCACTTCAGTCTGTCCATTGCTTTGAGGATGGCCTGGTGCTGAGTGGACCTTCAAAATGTCTGACTGATGACAATAGGTAGCGAACTCCTCGTTATCAAATTGTGTTCCATGGTCTGTGATGAAAGCATGAGGAAGACCATATCGACAAATGATATTCTTCCAAATGAATTTGTACACCTTGTCATACGTCATATCGATGAGAGGCTCAACTTCAGCCCACTTAGTAAAATAATCCACTGCGACGACGAGGTACTTGAACCTTCCTCTGGTTGTTGGCAGTGGCCCGACCAAATCTATTCCCCACATGGAAAATGGCCATGGGGAAGTTATGGGTGTCAACAATGCCTGTGGAGTTCTTCGGATGGAGGAAAAGCGCTGGCACTTGTCACATTTCTTGGCATAGGCTATACAATCAGTTCTCATCATCGGCCAGTAGTATCCCTGCGTCATCTCCCTTTGCAAAAGCGTCCGACCTGCTATATGGGCTCCACAGGACCCTTCATGGATCTCTTCAATCAGTTCTTTCACCTCGGAAGGATGCACACACCTCTGCAAACCTGCCATAATACCTCGTCTATATAGAATACCGTTAGTTAATACATACCGAGCAGCTTTAAACTTCAATTTCTTGGCTGCGATCTTGTCAATTGGTAATTCTCCCTCCTCAATATACGCCCTGATGGGATCCATCCAAGATGGTCCTAAATCAAGGGTAATAAAGTTCATCGTCAGATCTTCATCTATGCTCCGACCAGCCAACACTTCAATTGGGATTGTTCATCATAGCTCGGTACGAGTAGCTGATGCTAGTCGAGCTAAGGCGTCTGCTCTCGCATTCTCCATTCTTAGTATTCTGACCAGTTGAATAGCGGTGAATTCTGAAACCAGCTCCTTTGCCTTTGCGTGATATCTGATCATCAATTCTCCTTTGACTGCATATACTCCCATTATTTGGTTTACGATCAATTGAGAATCACTGAACACAATAAACTGCTGTGCCTCTATAATTTTTGCCAAATTAAGTCCTGCAATCATGGCCTCATACTCAACCTCATTATTGGAAGCTTTGAATTGGAAACATAGGGCGTATTCCATGTCGACCTCGTCTGGAGTGCTCAAAACTATCCCCGCGCCACATCCTGTAGTGCAAGATGAGCCATCTACATATAGCCTCCATATAGGTAACTCGTCTTTAAATTTTTGATCTGTTAGAGCTCCTCGGTGAAATATTTGTTGCCTCCTTTCATCCTCCCCTGATATTTTTTGATCCTCGTCGATCATCTCTTCTTGCTCTTTTACCAATCGGAATTGGTCTGAGCTAGTGTTTGTTGATCCTGTAACATCCACAGATTGATCAGTGAGAAACTTTTGTTCCTCGTTCAGAGTGCTCACAACTACCCCTGCGCCACATCCCGTAACATCCACTTGCCCTTTTACCAATCAGAATTGGTCTGAGCTTGTGTTTGTTGATCCTGTAACATCCACAGGTTGATCAGCGAGCAACTTTTGCTCCTCGGGGGTATCAGGATAGGTGAACTCCGCTATAAAATCTGCTACAACCTGCCCTTTTAGTGATGATCTGGGTTCATAAATTATATCATATTCACCGAGCTCTATTGCCCAGTACATCAATCTCCCTAATTTTTCTGGTTTATGAAGGGCTTGCCTCAATGGCGTATCAGTATATACTACTATGGTATGAGCCTAGAAGTATGGCCTCATTCTCCTACTCGCCTCAATCAACGCCAGTGCTAATTTTTCCAGCCTTGGATATCTGATCTCTGCTCCTCGGAAGGCCTTACTCGTATAATAAATTGGCTTTTGCACTCCATTCTCCACCCTGATCAGCGCCGAGCTAACTGCATTCTCGAACACCGCTAGATACAAGTACAATATTTCTCCCATCACCGGCCTGGACAGTAGTGGAGGTGCTCCCAAGTATTTCTTCAAGTCTTGAAAAGCCTTCTCACATTCATCATTCCACTCAAAAGTCTTTCTGAGCGTCTTGAAGAATGGGATACATCGGTCAGTTGCTCGTGATACAAATCTGTTGAGTGCTGCTACTTGTCCTGTAAGACTTTGCACCTCTTTCTTCGTCGTTGGAGATTACAGCCTTAATAAATCTTTGATCTTTTCAGGATTTGCCTCAATGCCTCATTGATTGATAATGTACCCGAGAAATATGCCTTCTCGTACTCCAAATATGCACTTCGTCGGGTTCAGCTTCATTTGATATTTATCCAGTTGATCAAAAGTTGGACTTAAGTCAACTAGATGATCGGTAGCTTTCTTTCTCTTTGTCAGCATATCGTCAACATAGACTTCCATATTGTCACTGATTTGTTCAACAAAGACCTTGTTCATCAGCCGCTGATATGTCGCACCTGCATTTTTCAAACCAAAAGGCATAACATTATAACAATAAGTTCCCCTAGGGGTAATGAAAGAAGTACTTTCCCTATCTTCAGGTTTCATTTTAATATGATTGTAGCCAGAATAAGCGTCCATGAAGCTCAGCAGCTCGTGTCCCGAGGTAGCATCTACTAGTTGATCAATTCGGGGCAATGGAAAGTGGTCCTTTGGGCATGCTTTGTTGAGGTCGGTGAAGTCTACACACATCCTCCACTTGTTGTTTTTTTTCTTTACCATCACCACATTGGCTAACCAGTCTGGATATTTAATATCTTCAATGAAACAAGCTTTCAAGAGTTTCTCGACTTTCTCCTGTATAGCTTCGTTCTTCTCGGGGCTGAACACTCTTCTTCTCTGCTTCACTGGCTTGATCTCCTTATTCACATTGAGCTCGTGACATAAGAAATTTGGGTCTATCCCAGGCATATCCTCATGACTCCATGCAAAAGTTTGCTTTCTGCTTCTTAGGAAAGTTATCAATTCCTGTTTCAATGAGACTTCCAACGACGAACCTACCTGAGTAGTTCGTTCAGGGTGCTCGTCGTCCAGAATGATGTTTTTAGTAGCTTCCACCACTTGACCCTTCACGAGTTGCAACTCATCTCTAGGATCCAATGTTTCAATTTCTGCACCTTCATCCACTTGATAGGTAGTAGTCTTTTTCCTTGATTCCTCCAGCTCTTCTTGCTCAGCGGATGAATAATAGCATTCCCGAGCTACTTTTTGATCGCCTTTCACAACTCCTACTCCAAAATTTGTTAGAAATTTTAGGCACTGATGCACTGTAGATGGTACATCTTCGAATTTTTTCAATCCTACTCTTCCCATGATGATATTGTATGATGATTGAACATTCTTATCCATAACGAAGAAGCGGATTCTTTCTGTTCGACAAGCAGGCCACGTACCAATGAATATATCCAACTTGATCGTCCCAAGTGGAAATACCTTCTCGCCAGCAAACCCGATGAGGGGTCTATGATAAGGCTCTAGTTGAGATAGCTTTAAATTTAAACTATCGAAGCACAAGTAGAACATGATGTCTGCCGAGCTACCATTGTCGACCAGTACTCTTGAAATCATTACTTCCTTCATCCTCATTTTGATCACCAATGGGTCATCATGAGGATATAGAACACCTGCTAGGTCGTTATTTGAGAACCCAATGACCAACTTCTCTTTGTTCACCTTTCCCGGGCGATCGTCCTCAGCTATATTTCTTCGCTGAATGTACGAGCAAGCTTGAGCCTCATCGAGGTAAGCTTTTCTCTCTGTAGTAAGGTCTCCTCCTCCTACATCTCCACCTGTTATAACATTATGGTCAAATGACCCAAAGCGTATTGAAAATATCTCTCGTTCTGGCTGCCTTGGTCTTTTACGAAGATCGGGGTCGTCTTCTGGATCAACTTCATGGTTTCTTTTCTTGTTCTCCTCTGCCCGATGAGGAGATCTAGACCTATCTCTTGTTCGATCGTTGTTTCTTCTTTCGTTTCCCCGATCAACATACTTTGCCAGCTTTCCTCGTCTGATGAGTGTTTCAATCTCATTCTGAAGAGCTATGCAATTTTTGGTCATATGGCCATGATCTTTATGAAACTCGCAATACTTTGCCTTGTTCCTCTTATCGGGGTCTACCTTCATTTTCTCTGTCCAGTTTAGTTCCTCGTTGTTCTTGATTTCTTCTAGAACATGGTTAATGTCCTTCTTCAAAGGAGTATAATTATCATATTTCTTCATTACATCCCATACCGACCTATTTTTTGAATGTTTGTCATTACCATTGTTCTTATGCTCTTTCTTCTTAGCTTTATCACCTTCCACCTTGGTGTCTTTAGCATCCATATTCTTCTTCGCAGCCATAGCCTCCTCGGCATTCATAATCTTGGACGCTTTTCCCATCAGGTCGGACATGGTTCGAGGTGGATCTTTGGCCAAAGTGTAGTACAACTTGTTGGGAAATAATCCACTCATCAAGGCAGTAATCGCTGTCTTCTCCTCATAATCAATGACTTCGAGTTTCTCGTTATTAAAACGAGTTATATAATCTCTGGTACTCTCACCAGCTTTTTATCTAACACTTAACAAATGCGCTACTCATTTAACTGGCTTTTCCCCAAAATAGAAATTCCCAATGAATAACTCGGCCAGTTGAAGAAAATTTGAGATCTTACCCCGAGGACGATTATTGTACCATATTTGAGCAGATGCGGTAAGAGTTCTCGAGAATGCCCTGCATCTCGTCTCATCTGGAACAGCATAGATGTCGGCTGCAACTTGGTATTGTTCTATATGAAGGACAGGGTCAGTCTTTCCATCATATTTGGGGGTCACAACTGGTGCTTTGAACTTTGATGGTGTTGGAAAATCTACAATGGACTGGACAAAAGGTGTTCCTCGAACAAAGGTTCGTTGTAGAGGGTTCTTGGCCTTAGCCATTTCCCCTAATATATCCTCCAGCCTCTGAATAGATCCTTTCCATGCATCATTTCCTTCCTCGGGCCTATTAGTTCGAGCAACCGATCGCATTGAAGTGGCTTCCTGGGATCTATCTTGACGAGCAGCTGGTCGATCATAGGATATATCTTGACGAGCAGCTGGTCGCGACTGGGCAGATCCTTCCCTTAAATCTGATGGTCATCAAAAACTCCTCGATACGACTTTAGGAGGACTTTTACTCCTTCTAGGTCCTAATCGATTGAAAGGTGATACCCTGCTTAACCTCTCTAGCGCACTAGTCCTTTCTGGAGAGAGAGTGACACGTTGTTCAGTATCGGTGGCTCACACTGACAAAGTTAATCCAGGTTGATAAGAAAAATCTTCAGAATCCTCATTGAGATATGAATCAGTACGCCTAGTACGCGAAGAAGGTGCACGGATATTTCTTTGAATACTTTGTGGTCCTGAATGGGCTGACGCACCGCCATGAAGAGTTTGGATGAGTTGTCGCATTATTTATTGCATGACGGTCTGGCCCTGAGCCAGATTTGTCATTATTCTAGCCAGATCTGGAATATTTGGCGGAGCAGATGAATTTGGAGGGTTTCCAGTGTTTCGATTGCTGGATTCCGGAATATTAGCCATTTGTAATGGATTGTTTTTGGTGAAAAATGATATTACCAGTCGTTCCCACAGACGGCGCCAATCTGTTGATGTAAAAAATTAGACGTATCTAATTATTCAATCACAGATAAATATAAATGAGACAAAGAATTTTTAAAGTGGTTCAGCCTTATAAGAATGGCCTACGTACACTGTTTTGTTATTGCTGAGTGTTTGAGAATTCTCGATTACAAGTTCTCTCAAGAAATTCCGGTCCCCCTTACAATGAGGATTGTACAATGTATTTATAGCCCTGAGGCTGTAATGTGAAAGGGTAATACATTAAATGATGTACATATGAAAGGGTAATACATTCAATTCCCCTTTTGCGTGTGCGTCTGAATGATAAGCATTTAATGAATCAGTCGAACTGTTGGTTATCCAGCTATAAATGCTTTGTTCGAGATGCAGCTCGGACCGCCTGAGTTGCTCAGACCGCCTAAGCTTCTCGGTACTCAAGAGTTCCTCGGAGAGGTCTTGTTCCTCGGAGCGTGTGAGTTCCTTGGAAGTGATTGTTGTTGCCATGTAGATTGCCACGTGTCTTTACTCAATTGGGCTATGTCAGCAGACTAAATTTGGTATCAACAATGGTGGATGATTTTTCAAGATAACATAGTGGGCTTTTTAAAAGAAAAATCTGAGACTGTTGATTTTCTCACAGTTAAATGTAGAATTCTTCAAAATTAACACGGTGTTACCGTAAATCGCTTTAGGAGTGATAATGGAACCGAGTTCAAGGAATACGTGTAACAACCCGAGGTCTTGGAGACGATGATTTATTTATTTTGGGAGAAATAAATATTATTTTATTTGGAGAATAATTAAATTGGCAGTTGAGGTCAAAATTTGAAGTCGTTAGAAAGTGCGTCGAATGGCGATTCTGAGGGTGTAGTTGTTTCCGGAAGGGTCGAGAAAGTCGAAATAACTGTACTTGGGGTCTATTTAGGTTCCGAAATAATTTAGGACCATTTGACTCGAATTAAAGTTACCGAGTCATTTAAAGTGTGTATTATCATTTAAAGATGTGCATCTTGGGAGAATAGGCATAAAAGCTTACGGGAGAAACAATTCTCCAAAGAGAGAAAGAGAAATAGAAAGAAAGAAAGAGAGAAGAAGAAAGAAGAAGAGAAAGAAGGAGAAAAGAGAGAGAAAGAGGATTTTTCGGCATCCACGCAATCTCAAGGAGGATTCAGACCCTACGAACCCGAGGCAAGTGATTAAACTTGCTAAATAATTGTTGTGTACCATTTATTGCATGATTTGTGGATTGAATCTTTGGGTTTTAGGTTTAGTTTATCAAAACCTAACTTTTGGGTATAATCTTAGATTTGATGTGTAGATCTTTGATTTGAGGATAGAAATTAGTTTATATGTATTCTAGGTTGATTATTGATGGTATATATGTGATTGGGTTGAAGAGAAATGAAGAGAGAATGATTAAAACAAATTTTGGGATTTTTGGCTTACTTAAAAAGTAGCCATTTTCGAGCCTCCAGGTAGGTCGAATCGATTCAGCCTCTTACCGAATCGATTCGAAAATATGCAGGTGCCCAGATCTGAGTGATCGAATCGATTCAGACCCAAGCCGAATCGATTCGGCCTGAGACAGAGTCCCAGGTCTGATGACCCGAATTGATTCGTCTTACTAGCCTAATCGATTCTCTTGGCCGAATCGATTTGGAATTGGCCCGAATCGATTTGGAAACAAGGCTTTTTCAAGGGATGTTTTCTAGGGAGAATTTCATCCCGTTTTGTTCGAGGTTATCGATTAGGAACCTCTATATGAGTTAATTGGAGTATGTTTTGGAGACTTTTAGAGGGTTTCCCTTATAAGAAATTATTGGAGTCATATTGACTAAATTTGAGGAATACCGATTAGATAATTTGGTATATTCTAAGTGGGGAAGCCCACCTTGTTTTGGAGATTCTATTTGGAGATAATTATGATATTAATGGGAATAATTTAGAGATACCGGATCTTAGGATCCAATCCCATATGGGATAACTTTAAAGGTTCATAAAATGAATTGGACCCTATTATGGATGGAGAATTATAAATGCTAATTGATGTGCATACGAATATAGAAATATCCTTATTGATGATTGATTTGGGAGATGTCTCACGCAAATGAGAAATGCTAATTGGGGTGCATTAGGATAAAGAATATCCTTAACTTAAATAGAATTGAGAGACAATTCATAATTAGAAGCGACATGTGAGCTTCAAGCGAGAAATAGTATCGAGTATACTAAGTGGGAAAATGTGTGAGAAATGACGAGTAGTATGTCAAGAGAGAGATATACTAAACAATGACATAAATCTTATCGCGCCTAAGAGCGTATAATAAATATGAAAATGATGTGACAGGTATGCCTTATATGATGGTATATCTACATATAGTGAAGCATACCCCCTCCTTGCTATCATTGGGAAGTTGTGTGCGTAGAGGGTGAGCACCCTGGATCGATGAGCAGTGTGTGGATATTCCCCAGGTCATAGTCGTCCATGTGAGTATTACATAATATACACTATTTATTTTAGGGGTGAGAAGTCCTGGGATGTGTTATTCTCACCTGCTGGTTAGGAACTATGACCTCTTCCCGGGACGTTGTGTGCGTTAGTAGAACACGAGGTGGGTGCCGTTAAACCCCACCATGTGGCCCCAGTTTGCTACGAGGTATGGGCAATTGGAAGATGATAGCATGTGAGCCTGCGTCCTTGAGTTATAGCTCGGTTGGATGGTTATTGATTGTGCTTGTACTTGGGTATCTAGGGCATAATGGACCTCAACGACCTACATTGCCAGGAATAGTGTATCGGGGGGTTCCTTGTTTGGATTTTGCCTCGGCGAGATGTCCCACGCACGAACCGCAGTGTAATGTTGGAAATTGGGGATAAGTTAGTCCTTAATGCTCATACTTATATATATATATATATATATATATATATATATATATATATATATATATATATATATCACCTATCCCGACAATCGACAGTGCCAGGAGTAGTGTAACGGGGGGTTCCTTGTTTGGATTTCGCTTCGGCGAGACGTCCCATGCATGAAACGCCGTGTACTATTGAGAATTGGGAATATTAATTAATTAAAATTGGATAATAATTTGGGTTATATGCATCAAGCATTGAGGGCATAATGAACCTCGAGGATCAATACGGTCAGGAGTAGTGTAACGAGGGGGTTCCTTGTTTGGATTTCGCCTCAGCGAGACGTCCCACGCACGAAACGCAGTGCTGTGTTGAGAATCGGGAGGAGTTTTGTCTTTATCATTTGATGCTAATAACTCATATATATAATTATATATTGATTACATGCCAAATAAGGGCATAACTAGAATATATGAAATTCTAGTAAATGAGAATGTTGATGTATTGTGATGATGTGATTATGAGGATGATTATATAACTTTATATGTTCAACAAATGAACATTATAAAGATAACTATAATACTAATGTTAATGTATATAAATTAAATAATTGAGATAATTGTAGATTGGGAGATAGGTTAGATGATTTCAATTAATTAATTCAATTGGGTTTAAGATAGAATTCTTTTACCTAAATAGGATTTGGGCATCCTTTTTGGAGATCACGCACATATGTTTAGCGCACGCATTAGTGGAGGGGTGAGTTGGATTATTATGGAGAGTTCTATTCCACCTTAATCATGTAATAATGCATTTATAATTATTATACATTTTAATACACTTGCTATAAAATGTTTTCAACTCGTGCTTTGACCCATTTCTATTTTCTCCTCCATGTACATATTGTATTACTTTAGGTGTTCCTCCGCAAGGACGCCATTGATGTTCATCCATCCAGTATTCGTGGAGTTGTGGCAGTAGCAGACTATTGCAGCACTTTGTTTTAGTCGATTCCTATCTTTGTATATCTAGATTAGGATTCAGTTGTATATTGAGTTAGTACTTAAATGTTGTATACTAACACTTTCATATTTCATTTCTCAAATTATTGTATTGTCTGTTACCCGACAGCATATTCGGGTATTTCATTATAGATGTTGTTGCACATTGTATTTCACTCTTCTATACTATTGGAGTTTGCACTTATCACTCGTCATAGTTAGATGTGTACTGTTGGTTATAGTTGCAAAACTAGTTTTGTTGTTGTTGCTGTTAAATAAAAGTTTTAAAATTTTGACAATCTACTTTTAATGATTTCGGGTAGTTAGCCTTATATTATTTAGTATTGTCAGTTGATATTGAGACTGTGCCATTTGAGATACCTGATTTAATGTAGTATAGGGATGGCCACCCGTTATTATTTTGAGCGGGTTGTCATAATACGGTGTAAATGCCTTTTATGATGAAATAGGAATTAAGCATGAATTCTTGGTCGTTCGAACACAACAACAAATGGTATAGTTGAAAGAAAAAATTGAACGATCCAAAAAAAGGCAAGATCTATGCTCCTAGGAAAAAATATGCCCCGTAGGTTTTGGGCCGAAGCGATTAACACCACATTTCACACCATAAATAGGGTTTATTTGCGTCCTAATACTAACAAAACGCCATATGAATTGTGGACTGGCAAGAAGCCTGATTTGGTTTATTTTAGAGTTTTTGGTAGTCCTTGTTATATCCTTCGAGATACAGAACTCCTGGGTAAATTTGACTCAAGGAGTGATGAAGGTATTTTCCTAGGATATTCTCAAAACAGTAGAGCTTTTAGAGTTTTCAACTTAAGTAGTTCAAAAGTCATGGAATTAATAAATGTTGTATTAAAAGATGATGCTCCAGCCACATCTATTGAAAATGAGGATGATTTGTCATGCGAGTGTGATGTTGTTTCCGATGTTGTAAATATTGAGTCTCACACTGACTTGGTTGTTCCCACTACTGAGAAAAAGGATCCTTCTCCTTGGGTTCATAAAAGTCATGACCTTTTAAAAATTATAGGAGATCCCGAGGTTGGTGTCAAGACTAGGGCTCAATTAGAAAATGAAGTTACCTATTTGTTCTATAGTTCTAAAATTGAACCTAAAAACTTTAAAGAAGCGTTAAAATATGAACATTTTATTAATGCCATACAAGAAGAATTATTTCAATTTAAGAAAAATTATGTTTGGGAATTAGTCCCTAGGCCTTCTAATACTAACTTCATTGGTACCAAATGGATTTTTAAAAATAAAATGGATGAAAATGGTTACATTGTTCATAAAAAAGATAGGTTGGTTGCCCAAGGATATACCCAAATAGAAGGTGTTGACTTTGAAGAAACTTTTGTTCCAGTTGATAGGTTAGAGTCGGTTCACCTTTTACTAGCCATAGCATGTCACCTTAAATTTAAATTGTATCAAATGGATGTCAAAAGTGCATTTTTAAATGGTATTCTTCAATAAGAAGTCTATGTTGTACAACGTAAAGGGTTTGAGGACTCGAAGCATCCTAATCATATCATCTTTCTAAAGAAAACGCTATATGGCTAGAAACAAGCACCCCTTGCTTGGTATGAAAGGCTCACTTCTTATCTTCTTTCTCGTGACTTTTTGAGAGGGGGAGTAGACATGACATTATTTGTCCGTCGTGATGAGAAAGCTAATTTAGTTGATCAATTATATGCCGACGACATAGTGTTTGGTTCTACGTGTGATAAATGTACTCAAATTTTTTTGATACAAGATGAATTTGAGATGAGTATGGCCGGTGAACTTACCTTCTTCCTAGGTATTTAAGTTCGTCAATTCGATAGTGGGATATTTTTGTCCCAAACTAAGTATGCTAAAGATCTTGTGAAGAGATTTAAACTAGAATTCGCTAAGCATGCACGTACTCCAATGAGTTCACCAGTTAAACTTAATAAGGACACCGAAGGAAAGGATGTAGATCACATTCTCTTTAGGAGTACGATAGGTTGTATACTTTACCTAACCGCTAGTCGTCCGGATATTTCCTTTTGTGTAGGAGTTTGTGCCCGCTATCAAGCTGTCCCAAAAGAGTCTCATTTACTTGCCATTAAACGTATTATCAAATATGTTAATGCGACTCTATCTTTTGGGATTTGGTATTTCTTCGACACAAATGATTGTCTCTCGGTATATTCGGATGCCGATTGGGCAGGAGATGTTGATGGATGCAAAAGTACATCTGGTGGATGTTTCTACTTTGGAAGTGCACCTATCTCATGGATGAGCAAGAAACAAAGTTCTATTTATTTATCCATGGCGGAGCCCGAATACATAGCTGCCGGGAGTTATTGTACTCAACTCATTTGGGATGAAACAAATGTTGGAAGAATACGGTATTTCTCAAGGCACTATGACTATCTATTGCGATAATACAATTGCAATTCTTATTTCCCGTAATCCCGTTCAACATTCTAAAACCAAGCATATTAGGATCTGTGAACATTTTATTCGTGATTTGGTTGAAGAGAAAATCCTATCCTTAAGCTTTATAGGCACCGATAAACAATTGACCGATATCTTTACCAAACCTCTAGATGCCCTTAGGTTTGAAAACCTTAGGAAATCAATTGGGGTTTTCTCCATTGATTGAGATCGAAGTCGTCTATCTAGTGTAGGTTGTTTCTCATGTCTATATTTATACCTATTAACTGGATTATTTTTGTATGAATGAACAATAAGTATACATAAAGAAATGAATTAAAGTTAAGGCAAAATACCATAACTTTATTCTTTATTAAAGTAACTTACATATGGTAGCACTACCTCAGGGGTGAGTTATATTTTTTTAGTACATACTAAAAAAGTAAAAAATCTTAAAGCACCACTCCTTACTCCCATCTGTCACATACGTAAATAGGTGATCAAGCTCAGTCTCTTAAAGGGAATATATATCATCCTCTTTTTTTGGGTTAATATGGAGGAAAAAGGAATTAGCATAAATATGCTAAGCAGGTTTTACCAGTTATATAACAAGTATACGTATAGATGAGAGTTGGAGTGTGTATAGAATCAGTGTTTAGCAACACTAAATAAATAAAGTCGATAATCCCATACTTATCGGTTTGTTAAGAAAATTAGGGTTCTTTTAACTAATAATCCCATACTTACCAGTTCATTAAGGATCATATAAAGAAAATCAAGGATCTTTGAACTAGAATCCCATACTTACCGGTTTACTAAGGGGTATAGAAATAATTAAACCATCACTAAAACCAAATAATAATAATCACCCCAAAACCTTTGGGAAAAGTAATAGCCTAGGTACACAATTAGACTAGCATTCATACATATGTAGCATTAAATATAGGCTCTCAATCACCTGAGACCATTCGCCCAAGTAAAACGTTTCGTGGGATAACACATCAGTCTACTTCCTAGTTAATAGTGATGCTCATAATATATATATATATATATATATATATATATATATATATATATATATATGCACACATGTGCAGGGGTGAACTGAATCAATAAGGAACATGATATCAATTATTAGTTGAGGATAATTAAATTGATCCACATTCAAATTCAAATACCAATGATATTTAATAAAATATGTAGTATGGCAGTATCATAACATGCACATAATAAAAGTAAATAGGAGCTATCACATAGTGATATCAATAGCAGTATGCCAAATACGCAAAGTTTACTATTGAAAAGGAAGAAAAACCTACTTGCTCGGTATGTCATACAACTTTATATCTCACAAGAGGATATCAGGAGGAGCTAATACCTGATTATCTATATATAATGTTTGGGTATATAAGTATTTGGGATTGAGTTAGTTAGTTAATATAAAAAACTTTATCTTTTAAAGTTTTGGGGGATTAATTAGAAATATTTTGGGACTTTAAAATACAGGACTTAAGGTTATATTTGAACTTGGGTGCAAGAGCCTTTTCATCTTAAAATATTTTGATGTATTCATAGACAAAGTTTGGGGTTCAAATTTATAAGTTGAAAAAGTTAGGAGGGGTCAAATTTTAATTTTAAAAAAATATTTCTAAGTTAAGACCTCATTTCTTTCGTAACTTAGCTAGGCTGATCCAAACATGGCCTTACCTTGTAACATTTTGACCAGAAAAATAAAATAAAAATATTGGAAAAAATTTCAGAAAAATTCTGATTGGCCACGCATTCTCACGAGCTAGGTCAAGGTTTCTGGTAAAAAAGTTCATCTTCTTCCCCTCTACAGTTGACTTTAGGGATTCTAATTTTTTTACCTTGAATAACTCCTTTATTTCTAAACCATTTGATATGGTTTATTAACAAACTCAACCTAATTTTTCATAAGGAATCCATATATATAGGTTTTGTGGATTGAGATGAAGTATATCTCAAGTTCCATAACTGTGTGTTTTACTGAAAATTTGACCTAACATTCGTGGATTTTAAGGATATGGTAGCGATTTTTATAAAGATAGTTTGTTTTCTGCTATATGTAGGAGTAATTTGGTTTTGATTTCAATGTTTGAGATGTATTATAAAGAGAGAATTGAAGATTTTTTATTTTTTGGCTCAAAATGCACTTTCAATCGATTCGAGCTTATTAGTCATATTCATGGCATTTGATCATTACAATCGAATTTATGAGGTTCTAATGAAGACATTAAATGCTTTAAACCCTAGTTTTGATAATTATTTGGAAATTCACTATTAAAACTCAAGCTTTAATGGTGGAAACTTTATAATTTTCACATAAAGCTTATTTTGTACATAAATTTCCTATTGTTTGAGCTATTCTAGCATTATAACAACACCGAAAATGATTGAAACTAAAATAACTGAATATAGTACATAAAATCATATAGTACCTTTTTGGAGTGAAAATTTTGAGTTTTGAAACTTTTGTTTGAATGAGTTTAAACTAAGGATTTTATGGGGTATCTATAGTATATGAGTAGGGGAGTTCATTAGTGGAAAAAGAGGGTGGATTTGAATTAAAATTGTAAGGTTTTCAAGCTTGAGTTTTGTTCCTCACATGTGTTTATAGTGTACACATGTGATTCTTGGTTGTTTGTGCTAATGTATAAGGTTATTTGGCTAGGGGGCTTTATGAAATTAAAAAAAAATGGTGTTTGATCCCTGGTTAGTCATATATATGCACTTATATCCATAAAAGTATAGGGTTACTTTATAATTTCAAAAAATGACGAAATGGAATATAAGCCTAAACTAATAAAGCAAATAAAGTAAAACTCCAACTGTACTCGTACAAATATCCAATCCATGATATACAACTACTCCAATAACTATACTTGAAATGTTAGTCAACGCAATGGGTCAGAGCCCACCGAATGAATACATGTTACTCCCCCAAATTAGGGTCCATGAACCCAACCAATAGCATGAATTGGAGATTTTTGGGAGTGCAGCTGCAGTTTTACTTTATTTCCTTTAGTAGTTTAAGCTTACTTTCCATTCAGTTGTTTATATTATCTGACTTTCATTTATGAATTTGGTGGGCCAATCGGTTCCACAGTTTTTTATGGTTCTAGTAAGATATTTATTTTTGGATGAATTCATTTGAGTTATCAATACAATTGGATTTGGATTTATTTTGGAGATTATCATGGTGATGGATATTAATGGTTAGATGTTTTTAAATATTCATTGGCTTTAATTGTATTATCTTATGAGTTAAAGTTTTTCATGTCTCATATTTCTATCACATGCTGAGAATATTATATAGTTTAGTGATACCCAACGTAGTTTGATGGTGGCCGATGTTAGAATGAACGGGGTGTTATAGCTCGGCTCTAATTAAATTGACGGAGGAGTACAAAAACTAGTATACTATACGAAGAAATAATTGTTCTCGGTGCCAAGAGTTCAAGAATCTGTCTTTTTTTGTACCAAAGGAGGTAAATACTGAAGAGAAAAAGATGGAATGTTCCATTAAGGTTTATACATGGTCGATTAAGATAATGAATTTGGGTGGTTGATCATCAATGGAGGCGTGAAGAGGCATTTTAGGATATCAAGTAGTTGTGTAAGTTATCTATCAACTTTTGTCATTCCTTATCATAGTGAATTTGTGTGGACTCATTGTTCGAGTGTTTTCACACTATGGGTAGTCCACATATATAGGGTGTTGTGTTGATTTACTTAAGAAAGTTTCCTCCAAAACTAGGCTCACCAACCTATCCAAACAAACCCCGAATTAACCCTAAAAAAAATAAGGAAGTAGATTGATTAAAAATACTAGTTATAGACACCTTATCCCTTATGGAATTTCAACCCTCGAACCTCCATTAACAGACATCTTCACAAACCTTCACGCATGGGTTGCACTAAGCTATATGATCAGTTGACGACCCTGGAGTATTACTGGCCAATAATGGAGGCAGGCTTTAACAGCTTTATGAAAAGGTATAGAGCATGCCAATTGCATGGTAATATGGTCCATGCCCCGGACCTCTAGCAGAGAACCTCCAATTAGTCTGTCGAGTAGGTGAAAACCAAAAACCTATTTCACCTACCATCATTATCTAACCCCACTTGCATTAAACTGTTTTATTGACAGATATCGAGAGAAAATAGTCCATCTTTGAGTGTTCGATTATGAGTGCTCCTGTGAGATATTAGAATCGAAACAAACTTTCGAATAAGAAAGGTAATTACCAAATCTTTTAAAATGGACATGCCAAGCCCTTTATTCATTCCTGCCAATATTTATCCCATGTCACTCTCCCTTTTTTCCCTTAAAAGAAATATTGACACCCATATATTTTGACCAAGTTCAAAATTCCATCAGCCTTTACCCCATATGCTATGTACTCAACGTATTCCATACTTTAAAAAGTCTGAAATATTGTAAATAGAATTTTTTTTAGAAAATCCAAAAAGATCCAAGAAACCATAACAAAAATGGAAACTTTTAGGCAAAATAAATAAATAAATTAAATTCACAAGTCCAATTTCAAGAAAAAGAAAAAAGCAACCTATTGCCTAACCAAAAACCCATCGAGCCTATTGCCTACCGATTAAGGAACCGATCATTTGAGTATCAATGTTAGGAAAATTTTTAGAAAACAAATAAATAAACCCAAAATTGTCTATCCCCTGTCGCAATCCGAGAATATTAAAAAATTCTATATAAACTTCGGTTGGCCAGTGGTTGATACCGCACTCCAAAGGTTTAATAAACACTCTCAAATTCATGGATCTTCTATTATATGATCCACCCAAAGTTAGGCAGGTGTGTGGGCAAATTTGAAGAAGAAAGTTATTGCTTTTGATTGATTTATGGTCCTCTCTCACTAGGATCTTTCTATTAGGTCAATGACTTCCCATGTAAGTTGAGTAATAACGCAATAATTATCACAATAGTTGCATGACAAATGATTTTATAAAAAATAAATCTAAGGAACATGCAAAAGGGGTCTACCTCAACAAAAAAAATATGTTTACTCATTTCAACCTTTTTTTATATAAATAGGTTGAAACGAAGGTCATAATGGATACAATAACTTTCAATTTATTATTCATGAAAATTTATTCTACCCAAACAAATTCAAAGAAAATTCATTCGATCCGATCGTTCAGTAAATATGGAATAAACCAAAGAGATATAATGAAGGTTTTTATACCATGCTCCAAGTATTTCTGGAAAAATAGAGTATCGTAAAACCAAAAAATAGAATGTAACGAATGTTCATATTTTTTTTGAAAATAGGTCATCTAGAAGGATGAGCTTCTCATGATAGCGCTTATCATATTGACAATTCATCAAGTACATATACTCTATCTCTGAATTGTAGACATGTTTCCCTATCGTACAATAACTCTTGGGTTTTATTGCTAGTTTGTTGTTTCATCCCAAGGGAATCGTTTTTTCCAAAATTCATCAAAAATTCTTAACAAAATAGGTTTTTAAAGGAAAACATGAATTTTAAGGCAAAAGGATCGTAGTTGCATCTTGTTCGATCGAAAACTATATTTTCATTCTAACAACATCTAGGCTCGTTCTGACATATGAGTGTGTACAGTTATGTTTGAGTGTGTATTTTGTGGTGTATATATATATATATATATGTGTGTGTGTTTTAAGTCTTTGCGTTGCATTTAATCCATGTTCGCTTGTAAGGAGGAAATAGTGAAATAATTGACAAAGGAAATTTATTTTGAGTAACTGAGGCATGGAATTCCTTGGGATAAGCCGTGTTATCTGCTGAAATGAAAAACATCTAAGACGCTCTCAATAACAGTGACTGGTCGACACGCAACTTCTTCCTTTTTTCATTCTTCCATAAAACCCATTCTTCAATACTATCTACAACCCAACACTCGACTCTCTTTGCTTCTTAGGATGTTTCTAAGTCATAATAATGTGGAAATACCATGGGGTGGTAGAATAAACTCAGTATTTAAACCTCGAGAATTAAAATGTACTAAACTATGCTATGCCTCACTCCACGACTCTATCGGTTTTAAATGAATATCTTACTCAAACAGGTCCTACGATATTTTTTTTCTCCAACGGGTAAAATATTTCATCATGGAGAAGTTGGCTATAGATCTAGTAGTGGTATCAATGAAGGTGATGCAGTATTTCCAAGCCAACTATATAATGTTTTATATTGATTTCCCACTTCGACAAACCATCCGCAAACCTGAGAAGCCTAGTAGATTGATGGTGTGGCCGATAGAGCTAGGTGAATATGATATCCTATATGAGACAATGACCCCAATCAAAGGTCAAGTCATATAATATTCTATTATTAAATTCTCCTAAAAAGAGAAAATACTAGACGAGCAAGCTACTATAACTTTAGTCTAAAAAGCTACTGTAATTCCATACAAGAAAGATACGGTAATTCCAATCGGTCAAATTTAGATATCAGTAGAGTAGTTGCCTAAACAAAACAAAACATGAAGCATGTATGAATTTTACACCAAACCATTGAAAGTTGGCTCGTAATGCAAGGAGGCTTTAAAAATGAGTTTTCTCTATGGAGGATATTAATGGATGGATTGTCATGTGCAAGTGGTAGTGGACCTGGATTGATAGTAAATACACTTGATGGGGATGATATTGAATATGCTATTCGATTTAAATTTCAAGCATCCAATAACGAAATACAATATGAAGGTTTGGTTGCAGGAGTAGAGTCATCTATATCACTAGGGGTCGATTAGATTATGTCTTATAGTGACTCACAGTTAATGGTAAACCAGGTTATAACAGAGTATCCAAAGATAAAATCACTCCAAATGTTCAGAATCCTTAGATCTAAACATACCAAACCAGATGCATTAGCTCATCTTGCATCATCCACCGGGGAAAATCTAAGGAAAATGGCTGCCATAGAGGTATTGTTTCATAAAGATCATTAATATGAAGAAAGCTAACTTTTTAGAGTTAACCATGGTCCCTTCCAGGATGGACCTGATTTGCAGATACTTAGAGGAAGGTATTCTATCGAGCGATCAGAACGAATTACGCAGACTTCATTACAATGCCGCCAAGTTTGTCATGGAAAATACAGTGCTATATTATTTTACTATCTCAATGATGAGATGTATGCACCCCATGGAGGTGTCAAAGAATACATGAAGGATCATATGGTTCCTATGCAGTAGGTCAGACACTAGTAAAAAGAATAGCAATAAAAGGATATTACTATCATACAATGAGGAAAGGATCTAAAGAATGGACACTGACATGCGACAAGTGCTAGAGATTCAGAGTGATACATAATATAGCGGGAGGAATTACATTGGACCTTTACTATATGGGGTAGAGATCAGGTCAACCCAGTACCAAAGAGCAAATGAAGATTCAAGTATCTTTTGGTGGAAATATATTATTTCACAAAATGACTGGAGGAAGAAACACTTAATGGAATGACATATGAAAATTTCTTTCATTTTATATGGAAAAATATGATATACAGATATGGGACCCCCTCCTCCTACCCCCCAATCGCCGACTATGACACACAGTTTGATAATGATGAGTTTCAAAACTTGCGTGATAATGCTAAAATTAGAAAGTTTAACTAATCACATCCACAATGCAATGAGCATAGAGAGATCACAAACAAATTATTACTAGAAGGCACGAAGATAATATTTAATTTAGAAAAAGGGATTTGGATAAATTAACTGCAAAATTTGTTGTGTACCTATAGGACAACACCTCGAACAACAACGAGAAAAACACCCTATATATTGGTTTTAGCAGTGAAGCCATGGTCCCAATTGAAGTTGGACTCCCAAGCCACAGGGTCCTCAACATTGATTAACCTTAGAGTGATTTTGCAAAAAGGTTGGATTTGGACCTAATAGATGAGGTTATAACATACCCCGATTTCTTAGGTGCGAGTTTTATCTGAAAACAATCTAAACCATAAATAGGAGATGAATGCTTAAACAACTAAGAGATTTATTGATGCTCAAAGGATTTACCATTGCAATTTAAAAACTCATCCGTATAGAAGATTTATATATGTATTTATCCTCGGGCTCTATCTGTCATTTTGACTTATAAGATCTCCCTTTGTTTCTATGTATCAAATGACTCATGAGGTGTTCATCACTGTCAATAACTGAAAAGAAAGGAATCAACAAAGTTGTTGAGTAGATTTCAACCACTTTTAGAACACACACACACACACACACACACACACACACACACACATATATATATATATATATATATATATATATATATATTAATGCGATGAGGAATGCGTGTGCGTATCTATGACTCAAGTACAAGCTGATATCTCAAGTAATACCCGATAAGTTGGGGTTGAATCCACAAGGAATAAGTCTTAAAATGATTTAACAAAAGTAGGATTGACTTCTAAGTTTTAGGTATCGACTTGCGAAAAAAGGCGATTTTTTTTTTCCAGAATATTTTCTAAGTAATTAAGTAATTTAACTAGGCAAGAGGAATTTTAAATAAGAAAGGCAAGAACTTGATATTATTTGGTTTTGAAAACTTTTGGGAAAAATGGAGTTGGGATCCAATCCATGAAACTGTAGGAAATCTCCCCTAAATACGAAATTCTGAAAAACTATTTAAGTAGTTAGAAGAAAAACATAAACTAATTCGAATCACTAAATATGTGTGAGAGTTAATCCGCACAATATTTAGTCAAAAAATTTATTAATCTGAATAATAGAATTACGCTTCAGTTGCCTTGGACAAATGGAAGTAAGAGATATACGATATTAGTCCCGATAAATATAGAAAACTCTAAGAATTAATCATACAATTATTTAGAATTTTATATTTAACTCCAAAAACTTGGGTTGGGTTCATGTTCCCCGAGTCACTAGAGTTTAGCTAGACGAGAAATATTTTTTACGCAATTAATCATTAAAGTTGAATTAAACAAGATGAAATAATAAGAAAGATGAGATGAATTAATATTACCAATAGAAAAAACACAAAAAACATGCAAGAGAAATCAACCAATTGAAAAAAATTTAGAAAAAGACTTGATCTTGGATTGATTTGATGAATAAAAAGTATAAAATTGTTATTCAATTAGTTCTCAATCATAATTTGGCTAACATTCACTCTCCCTATGTTGCTAAGACTCTTAATAGTCTAATGCATATGCCAAAATTCGTTTAAAATGGTTTAGATAAACTCAAATAACTCTATCTAGAATCTAGGAAGAGATACAAAATCTCTTCTAGGGCCGAACCCATTGACCGAGCCAAAACCATTAGAGAAATCATAGGGCAAACTGGTTTGGTTGACCGAATTATTTCGGTTAAGATCTCTGCCCAAGTCTATTTTCTTTGCCTTCTTCTTATTATTTTTAATTTTGCCCTCTAGAATTCTTCTCAACTGTGAATGCTCGTAACTTCTTCACCGTATCTTGGATTGAGATGCCATTTCATCTAGCATTCTTGTGACTTCGAGGTATTCAATTTTTATTTGTCTCCTGCTTCGAGTCCTTACGGTAAAATTTCCAAGTTTTCCTTGACTTTCCTTTCTCACAATTGTTTCAATGTTTTGACTTTTCCCTTCCATCCAATTACATAATTTACCGCTAAAACATAGGAGAAATACATAAAATAAGAAATAATTACCAAAAGGTTATTAACACAAATATGATAAATCTGTGCTAAATGCAATGTTCGGGATCGTAAAAATACCAAAATTGAGGGGATAAAGATGGAATATTTATGCCTACTCAAATCATACTAACTTAGAACATTGCTAGTTCCGAGCAATGCAAAAGAATTTGAATTAGAGTATAAGAAAACCACTAAAAAAACTAAAGGATAAAATACATTTTTTGCAAGCAAGCGATTGCATTTAGTGTATGCAACAAGTCGTTAAACCCCAAGGTTACCTTAGTAGGATTGGTGGTGTCTTGTGAGGGTTTGCAATGAATTTACCCTACCACATGGTAAGACTCAAAGAAAGTATCAAAATAATTAAAAATTGTACAATTTAAAAATAACAATATTTTTTTATTTGGTAAATCTCGATTCATAGTGTAAACGTGTGTACGAAACTTAAAATTAACTGCTAACTTCCATAGACTAATCATTATGTTACTTTTCAAAAATTTACTTTAAATCAATTTCTCACCGAATGCTCTCGCAAATGAATCATTTGAATTGGGGAATTTTCTCTCGCTGTGTGAGATATAAAGAGAAAATGTAATGGACACAAGTTCAAGTACACAAATTTTAAGAATAAATTTGTATGGTGAAAAAGATCTCATAAACACAATACGGTCATTGGAAAATGAAAAAATATCATTCTTTATTCACACCATTTTGTCTCCTTATTATCTATTTATATTTTTCGCTCTCTACGCAGCAATTGACTTTGTTATTCAAACTCGGTTAAGACTATTTCACGTTAAGGTGTTTTGGATAATAATGGGAGCGCTGGGAAATTTTCTTGGGAATTTTTTGTTGGTATTTTTTCGAGCTTTAGCTCATTTTCTCTGTTTATTTTATTTTTCCTTTTATTTTACATATTATTCTATTTTTTTTCTTTCTATTTTTATTTGATAGTTTTTGAATTTTTTTGCCCCTTTTTATGTACCATTTGGACTTGAATTATGAATTTTCCAATTTTCACACCTTCAGGCCAATGTGGATTTTTCTGGTTAACAAATGAAAATGGCTATCATTTTTAAGCTCAAGTTGGCTTTCGAAAGGATATTTCATGACTTTTTAGGGCTAATATGTTTGGGTCAATGTAGAATCGCTACAGCGGAAATATTGCGACTTCTCAAATAAAATCTAATTTTAATTAATTCCAAATTTTAGTTAAACCCTAAAACATGCATCTAGATGGTTTATCCAATAAAATAAAGCATGCAAGATAAAACAAATAATTTGAGAAAAATCCCCCAAAGGGGCAAAACCTTTTTATTTCACTATAATTTGTAAGAAAATGGCTTACACGGATTATAATGAAATAAGATGACATATGAAATACCCGCACGTGTCGGTTCCGATGTCTCGGCTGAAATCTTCCGCAGGAACTCCAGGTGGTCAGCAATGAAGAAGAGAAACGGATTCTCCACAAGTGTGATCTTTATAAGGACTCCTCCACAATAGCACACAGCTGTCGGTTTTAGAGTTCTCCCCACAATGATAAACAGTAGCAAGGTGTGTTCTTCAACACCAAAACAATTCACTAAAGCAATATGGGAGTTTTGTGAATTGTAAATCAAAAAGGGATTAAAACCCTAAAGGAAGAAGACAAAAAGGATTATGCTTTCGCAGTATTTCTGTTCGTCAAAACGCTGTGACTTCTTAATGAAAACGGAACCAAATAATGAGATTTTATAGAAAATCGCACCACCTCGAAAATAGAGCTCGTTCGAACGAGATCCTCAAGTCGCTCGAACGAAGGACAAAAGTCGATCGAACTAGATCTAACGACATGCTATATCATTTGAACGACAATTGCAGGTCGTTCAAATGACCTATTAAGCGAGATTTCTTGAGAGCATGTAGAAAATTTCGATACGAACGCGTGGCCGCTAGTTTCGTATCATTCTATTTTTTTATGAATTAGTTATGATTTTTCTACGGAAAGGTGTCTGAAAATAAAATCTTTAGAAAAATATTTTGTAAAAAATATCCCAACAGCTCTAAGTGAAAAGTTAAGGTATTTAAAACATAACCTTACCAAAGTAAACTTCACGGAGTCTTGAATGATGAAGAACTTAAGTAATTCGGATCCGTCTTTGATGTATATGTCTCTTGAATGCTCTTCGACGGTGTAACGGTATATGACATAATAAATTGATAACGGACCTATGAAAATATGTCCTTACAAATCTCCCCCTATGTCTATGCCGGTACATACATAAAAAAATCCAAATTATCAAATACCAAATTGCCTATACAAGTCTACCCTCCCATGAATAAATTTGCAAGACTTCAAAACTGTTCTTCAATGATCTTCGTCAAATCTCAAAGCTTTTCTCATCAGGGTGTGCAACATATCAATCTTTAATTTTGTACCTACACACATGAGATAAAGCAAAAACCTTCGTGATGCATCGAGTTTGAAATGATATAAGAATAAAGCATTAATAATCAAATCTCCCCCATAATGCAAAAACTCCCCCATAACTGATAATTCTTTCTCCCCCTTTTTATGATGTACCCAAATAGATTGATAAGAAGAAATAATCAAAACATGGAGTGTCACGATAAAATTGCAAAGCAAATATGAATCAATCAACGCGCATACAAAGGAGTATCCCAAAAACATTTACAAACTATTTTTGATTTTTCAAAATTTTCATACAAAAATAGGATACAAAAAAAATCACACCATGGATTTAAACTCAAACAACCAAGTCATGGAAAAGTAATGAATGGGTGTGAACACATTCGATAGGTAAATAAACTCAATCAATCATATGTGCACGATGCATACGTGTACCCCTAACGAATGAACATCAAAAGAATCATTAGGTGTAAAAATTGTTGAATTTAAATGACATAGTCTTCATCAAATCAACAAATTAAAGTCTAAATGATTTCCACACCAATAATGTCCAAAACTATTTAGTGCCGTTTCGAGAACTTTTCAAAGGACGTGCAAACCCATTGATATATCCATCCAAAACTCCCTCATATATAATAATGCAATTCTTTATATCTAAAGAGGTACTAAATTCTCAACTTAGAGAAAACCTATTGGCCCAAATTTTTGGCATATTTAATCTTTTTATAGCCTTAATTTTTTTTGTGTGGGCTCTTTTCAAATGGTGGCTTTCACGACGTGATTATTATTCACTCGCAGCCCTTTCCCGTGTTCACTGATCATTTTTTCAAACTAAATAATTTATTCCTCACGGGCAATGGTTTTTACATGCACTACTTTTATTACTCTCGTATTATTGCACTTGGTTCGTTTTAAGGACAGGATTGAGATGAAAACACCCAACCAACATGTGATAAGTCAAGAACAATAATCAAACAAATCCGTGCATGTGTGCAATAAAGGAAACTATGAGTCAAACATGTAGGAAGCAACACTTAATTACATCTTAATGACTCAAAACATTATAAAGCACATGGATGAAATGGCCTATTGTCTCAAAACACTATCAAATAGTCACATGGATAAATGAAATAAAATTGTGACTCGGTCATCCAAGTGTCTATCCATAAACGATGTAGACAAAATACAAAAATCTTTTTGGATTTTTAAAAAATTTATCAAAATAAATCTTTTTGTATTTTTTTTCAAAATTTTCAAACAGAAAAAAATAAAACTACAAAATGATACAACCAGCAATAGGCATATAATATCGATATGCACAACATCCTATGCTAGAAAACAGTAATCACACAAGAGAATCCACAATGAACGCATATGTGATAAATGAGTAATGAAATGTTATCAATTGAGCATGGATACCAAGAATAACTGCATGTAAACGACCAGAAGCAAACCCATCAGTACCAAAAATATAAGCATATGAACACCGGGTACTGGAATCAGAAGGGAAGCAAAAATAGAATTTTCAGACAGGTCGCTCAAACGATATCGCTCAGTCGCTCGAACGACATTTGGCTTCTTCCTTTAGGGTTTTAATCCCTTTTTGATTTACAATTCACAAAACTCCCATCTTGCTTTAGTGCATTATTTTGGTGTTGAAGAACACACCTTGCTACTGTTTATCTTTGTGGGGAGAACTCTACAACCGACAGTTGCGTGCTATTGTGGATGGAGTCCTTATAAAGATCACACTTGTGGAGAATCCGTTTCTCTTCTTCATTGCTGACCACCTGGAGTTCCTGCGGGAGATTTCAGCCGAGACATCGGAATCGACACCTGCGGGTATTTCGTATGTCATCCTATTTTATTATAATCCGTGTAAGCCGTTTTCTTACAAATTATAGTGAAATAAAAAGGTTTTTCCCCTTTGGGGGGATTTTCCAGAAATTATTTGTTTTATCCTGCATGCTTTATTTTATTGGATAAATCATCTAGATGCATGTTTTAGGGTTTAACTAAAATTTGAAATTAATTAAAATTGTATTTTATTTGAGAAGTCACAATATTTCCGCTGTAGCGATTCTGAAAATTGGTATCAGAGCCTGTTGCACTCAGTTATTATGTTTTGATCCTGATTTTTGCACAAAAATGGCTTTTGATGGTTTTGATGATCTTCGATGTCAAATTTTGAAAAATTTAATTGGAAAATTCACACGAACTCTTGTTGTAAATCTTCTGTTCAAAACGAATCTGAGAGGTGTCCTTGCTGTGAGGGTGTTAGTCACACGTTAGATGAATGTACCACAAATTTAAAGAAGAAATTTAATAAACCGATTTCTCATGTTTCTACCCTTAGTGATAGTGATTCGGAAGAAGAAGTCTTTTATGCTTCTAGGCGAGAGCTTCCCATCCGTGTGATTAGTGATGAGAGTGAGGGCGAAAAGAGTGAGGAGGAAGAAGAAGAATTTAGTGAGTTGCAAGTTGCCTACAATAATTTGTATTTTGAATGTTTAAAGACAAAAAAGGCAAACTTGAAACATGAAGCTCAATTGACAGAGTGTGCCTTAAAAAATAATGATGTTTTAGTTGAAGAACTTAGGGCACGTGAGAAAATTTTGAAAGAGAAGATTGAGTACGTTGAGGGTGAGAGAGATAGTTTTAAAGGGTTGACGGAGACTATGAAAAAGGAGCTTTTAGAGTTTGAGGATTCTAGACGTGTACTTGAATCTATAATAGGTGAACTTGAGGTGAAATTAAAAGATTCAAGTAAAGTGAAATTTGATTTGGAGTCTAGGTCCGAAAAACTTGATAATATTTTAGGCACCATCGAGATAAAAAAGAATAGTGATGGGATTGGTTTTGAAAAACATGTTGCACCCATTCCCACACGTGTGAGAGAGACTCCTAGGATTGTTAAGAAAGAGACACCTAAGGTTGTTAGGAAAGAGACCCCTAAGAACATCATGAGAGAACCTCCTAGGATCATTAGGAGAGGCCCACCTAGGCAAATTCGGAGAGAGCAACCGAGAAATTTGAGGAGAGGGCCACCTTTAGGTAACACACACCGCCCGAGTTACACTTGCACACATTGCAGTAGGCAAGGTCATCTTAGGCAATTTTGTTACAAGCTTTTAAATGAACCTAGGAAGGTTAATAGAAGAATAAATTCGATTCCCCACACCCTCACACATCGTTACACATCGATTTGGGTCAGGAAATCGGATTTAGAGGCTTATGGTTTACTTGTCTACGATTCCCGTTTGCTTGCACGTGATTCACCCCATGTGAAATCTTTTGGCTGATTGTGTTGGATGTTTGTCATACACTAGCGACGCATCATGTTATACTCTTTCTAGTGTTATGACTCACTTTGATGTAGCGCACATTGTATATTTGTTGCATTTGTGTGTTTCTCTACTGATTTAGCACTGTTTTGGATATGTTTTCCCCTTTCAGGTGCCGTTTTCACGAAATTTTTGCACTGGGCAAAACTGTATGATTTTTTGGGAATACTGGGAATTTTTTATTTTCTCGTTCGAGCGAGATGTATTGTCGTTTGGGCGACATCTCTATCTCGCGCGAAGTCGCATCTGGCGACATGCCCTTGTCGTTCGAGCGATAGAGCGATATCGTTTGAGCGACCTGTCTGAAAATTCTATTTTTGCTTCCCTTCTGATTCCAGTACCCGGTGTTCATATGCTTAGATTTTTGGTACTGATGGGTTTGCTTCTGGTCGTTTATATGCAGTTATTCTTGGTATCCATGCTTAATTGATAACACTGCATTACTTATTTATCACATATGCGTTCATTGTGGATTCTCTTGTGTGATTACTGTTTTCTAGCACAGGATGTTGTGCATATCGATATTATATGCCTATTGCTGGTTGTACCACAAATTCTTCTTCTTCCTCCTCACTCTTTTCACCCTTACTCTCATCAGTAATCACACGGATGGGAAGCTCTCGCCTAGAAGCATAAAAGACTTCTTCTTCCGAATCACTATCACTAAGGGTAGAAACATGAGAAATCGGTTTATTCAATTTCTTCTTTAAATTTGTGGTACATTCATCTAACGTGTGACCAACACCCTCACAACAAGGACACCTCTCAGATTCGTTTTCAACAGAAGATTTAAAACAAGAGTTCGTGTGAATTTTCCAATTAACTTTTTCAAAATTTGACATCGAAGATCATCAAAACCATCAAAAGCCAGTTTTGTGCAAAAATCAGGATCAAAACACAATAACTTAGTGCAACAGGCTCTGATACCAATTTGTAGAATCGCTACAGCGAAAATATTACGACTTCTCAAATAAAATTCAATTTTAATTAATTCCAAATTTTAGTTAAACCCTAAAACATGCATCTAGATGATTTATCCAATAAAATAAAGCATGCAGGATAAAATAAATAATTTCTGAAAAATCCCCCCAAAAGGGAAAAACCTTTTTGTTTCACTATAATTTGTAAGAAAACGACTTACATGGATTACAATTAAATAGGATGACATACGAAATACCCGTAGGTGTCGGTTCCGATGTCTCGGCTGAAATCTCCCGCAGGAACTCCAGGTTGTCAGCAATGAAGAAGAGAAACGGCTTCTCCACAAGTGTGATCTTTATAAGGACTCCATCCACAATAGCACGTAACTTTTGGTTGTAGAGTTCTCCCCACAAAGATAAACAGTAGCAAGGTGTGTTCTTCAACACCAAAATAATTCACTAAAGCAAGATGGGAGTTTTGTGAATTGTAAATCAAAAAGGGATTAAAACCCTAAAGGAAGAAGCCAAAAAGGATTATGCTTTCGCAGTATTTTTGTTCATCAAAATGCTGTGACTTCTTAATGAAAACAGAACCAAATAATGAGATTTTATAGAAAATTGCGCCGCCTCAAAAACAGAGCTCGTTCGAACGAGATCAGCAAGTTGATCGAACAAAGGACAAAAGTCGTTCGAACTAGATCTAACGACATGCTATGTTGTTTGAACGACAATTTCAGGTCGTTCGAACGACCTATCAAGCAAGATTTCTCGAGGGCTTGTAGAAAATTTCGATACGAACGCGTGGCCGCCAGTTTCGTATCATTCTAATTTTTTATGAATTAGTTATGATCTTTCTACGGAAAGGTGTCCGAAAACAAAATCTTTAGAAAAATATTTTGTAAAAAATATCCCAACATCTCTAAGTGAAAAGTTAAGGTATTGAAAACATAACCTTACCAAAGTAAACTTCGCGGAGTCTTGAATGATGAAGAACTTGAGTAATTCGGATCCGTCTTTGATGTAGATGTCTCTTGAATGCTCTTCGACGGTGTAGCGGTATATGACATAATAAATTGATAACGGACCTATGAAAATATGTCCTTACAGTTAACAAACGATGGCCTAACTTCACGGGCCGGATTTACTAGTCAAATTACCATATGCTTCTCAATATTTATTTTTACGTTTGAGACATTTTTAGTGGATTTTAAAAATAATATGTCCACTCATTTTTCATAACTAACCAAAAAGAGATTTAGAGATCAATAACGACGTTTTATTACTGAAAGGACATTTCAGTTATTTTAACTCGGATTGATCTAATTACATGGAATCGAGGATAGGCACAAAAAATCTGATAGGGTTAAAATCTCCACACTTATTTGTGTAAGTCGTCAATTTTCGAGCCCAATTTTCATTTTTGGTCAATTTCGGCTTAATGCAATGATTTTTAATAAATTGAGACTTCAAACAAAAATTTACTGATATTTTTGACGATTTTAAATTCAAATTTTTATTTATTTTGAAGAAAAAAATATTTTTGATTGTTTTGAAAATTTTCAATTTTTTTTGGAGTTTTTAACATTTTTCAAGTTTTAGGGCATTTTAAATTTTGTGAAGTTTAAAAGACCCCCCCCCCCCCCCCAAGAAAAAAAGATTAAACTTTTGCATTGTTCTTAATAAAAAGGACTAAAATATAAAGAAGACCAACATAGTGCGAAAATAAAACAAACAAAATTTGAAATGATAATAAATAATAATAAACTTAAATACCATTTCATTAACACGCGACAAAATAATTACATAGTTTATTTTAGAAGATACATCCATGAAAAATGAAGAAACTACATAAAAAGTACACATCCATGTGATCTAATGAGAGGAGTCGGATGCATCCATGTCACAATCTTATGGATCCCGATAGTATTCAGGCAATTGGGAACCCGAGTCCATGCTAAGTCGGTACAAATCGGGTTGAAGCGTCATCATCATTCGAGTGTCTCTCTGGTAGTCAACCTGATCGTCCCGATATTCGAAAATAAACTCTTTAAGATGGACCTCAAGTTGATCCATATGACTATTGATGATCGACGTGTTGTAAGCATGTTCATCGAAGTCGGCCTCGAAATCCAAGCCATTTAGATCATCGTCTCCTTGGTTGCCTTGATGAAATTCCCCTCCATCCTCACTTTATCCGTCACTCTTAGAGGCGTCTTCCTCTTCGGCATCCTCCCCCGTTTCAATATCATTAAAAATGGGCTGTAATACCCTGTGATTTTAATGACTTTTAAAATGGGTTATATTTTAAATTAATGGATTAATTGGATTTTATTATAAATTAATTCATTTGGGTTTTACCCGAATTGTGGATATTAAAATGAATGATTCGGTATATTACTTAAAGATATTCAGGTAATATATGAATGTGATGCTATTGATGTGGCTGTGTGATACTAATTTAGTAATTTGAATTTTAGTCGGACGCGGTATGGGACGTGTCGGGACTAATTTTTTTTAAATTAAAAAGGAAACTTATTTATACTTCAACCTTATAGTCGTTTCGACTGCGTCGTTGCATCTGGAAGGGTTGAAATAGTTAGAAAAGCCTATTTGGATGTTGGTTTTGGGTCTCGGGTCATTTGGAAATGAAAAGACACCCAAAAAGGGCATTTTGGTTATATTTACAGGGGGATGAATAGTGATTTCGGATTTTGTCTTATTATAAATATGTGGAGATTATTTGTACGTGGGTTCATTCATCTCTTCTACACAAAAATTGAGTGGTCATCTTCTTAGAGAGAGTGAAAGGTTGCTTGGAAAAAGAAAATCTTACATGGAAAGGAGAAGTACCAAAGACCAAAGGTCACCACCACCAAACACCACCGGAAGTGATCGGAGAAAGGGAGAACCACCTCTGATATACTACACCAAAGGATCAGATATTCATTAGAGGCAAGTGTTTGATAATTGCAATATAAGTTTGTATATTGTCCATGTTAGAATAGTTATTAAAAGAGGAGGTTTTTCATGTTTGGAAGATGAAAAGATAAAGTTGTTAATGGATTTATGGATAATGGAGATATATAGGAATCAAACTCATGTTGTAGGTACATAGTAATCCACGAGATAATCCTTAAGTTGTTGAAGAAATTCTAAAAATCATTGATGTGTTCTTGAAAATATCATGTATATAATTTGCTGAAAAAAAAGGAAAAATATATCCTTTTAATTCAAACTCTTGATGATGAGACGTTGGGAATGATTTATAACATGCTAGGTGTTAATGGGTATTGATGATGAGATGTTGGGTGTTGAGTCTTAGAGGTTTTTAGGTTCAAAAATGGTGAAAAATGCATAATTCTGGGAAAGAAGACGAATAGTGACATCTCGCGCGATCTCGCGCGAAGTCGTTCGAGCGAGATGGCATCTCGCCCGAAGTCGCTCGAATGACATGTGGAAGTCGTTCAAATGACAATCATTCTGGTTCGAGCGACATAGGAAATTTTTGGAGATTTTATCACAGTCCAGTTTTGAGTTGCCGGTTTATTAGAGTGAGAAAAATGTCCAAATAGTAAATTCAAATAGGAAAGAATTTTGGGAAAAGTATATGAACCCTGGATATAATGGGACTTAGGGAAAAACAGTAAGCCCTTGATAAGAACCGAATTAATGTGATTGGGATTTAATTGATTAGAATGATGATAATTAAATTGAAGGAAATTTCGGTTGCTAGTTTCATGCGTTGGATTCTAATTTGTATGCATGAGGATTAAGGATAGGTCCAGTAGGGGAGATTTAATATAACACCTGGGTAGCCTTAGGGTTACAATTTGAACATCAAGGACTGAGTCTAAACTCCTTATTGATTGCGCAAGGACTAAGTGTATTACAAGCGCTTAGTGGTATGGCTCCTGGTTAGAGATGGGAGTTCAGACCACATTTGGTTGAAAGAGGGGATGAGGTTATCCCGATCGCGTATTTGAAGTTGACGGACCTCCTCGATCGACAAATTTAAGTAGTAGTGTATTGGAGGGATTCCTTGTTTGGATTTCTCTTTGCGAGACGCTCCGCGCATGAACCTTAACGACGTCGGGAGTGGATAGATGTTATAGGATGCGAGGATTTTGGTTTTGTTATTAAGTCATATAGTGTGAATGAAACACTATAGACTAAGATCCATGAGATGATGGTATTCAATCCTAGTTGTTAGAAGATGTGTTTGTAAGAGATAAAATGCTACGTATGGGAATTATCTTAGGGTAGTGTGATTACCTTGTTGATAGTATATTATAGGTAGATGATAATGCCTATTTGATTGATTATTGATTTATGTGTATGACATACCTAGCTTACTTGCTATCGATGGGGAGGTTTGTGCGTGAGGGCAGTCATTTCCTGATGAATCCATGGGATCTTTGATTTGTCACTCGAGTACATAGGTCTATGAAAGACTTATCGGCGAGTTGATAAGTCCACTGACTGTGGGAACCTAGGTATGTATGTGACCCATGGATACGAGAACTATGTTCGCCCCCAATTTGTATGTTGTTGTTTGTGGTTCGAGGAATCCTTACCGAACTTATTGTCCCCTATTCGACGACTAGCGATATTGGGACATGATAGCAGAGTAATGCATTGAACCGCAGCTGTGACTCGGGGTGTCGTATTATATATGTATATATATATAATGGATTAAATGAATGTATATAGTGGTTAGTTCATTCTACTGTGTGATAATTGTAGATGACGGTGAATAAAGAAAAAGAAGTGAATTAAGATAATGAATGTTTATTCTTATAGATTTGAAAAGATTAATTCATGTTAATGAAAAACGTATAAGAATGATTGTACTACGTATGGTATGGGACATACGGGGTTATGACATGGGATAGAATCATATTATGGATACTAGTTAGAAGGAACTATTAACTTGGAGGTTAATAGGAAACGTTAAGCATCCACTCTAGATGAGAGGTGAGAATATCAAGTGAGAGTTGGATACTAGCATGTACATAAAAAATTCTTTATTGCACTTGTTAAATACTTGCTGTTTTCAAAATCATTTTCACATCGGGCTCTAACCCGTTTCCTTGCATATTTTCTTTTCTATTGTACATTCTATATCTGGTGTCCAGCAGCAGGGACGCCAACCTTAGCATATTATGACGAGCTATGGAGCTATGGGGTATTGCTTAGACGCCTATAGTCATTTGATTCATGTCGCCCAAAAGGAATTCAGTTATCTCGTTTCTATCTGAGTCAAATACTATTGTATTCGTGTCATTTTAATACATTTGTTATTGTTGGGATTACTGTATTAGATAATTAGTTGGGAATGTTTATTCCAATTGCATTTAAATTCTTTTGAGTTATCTGTTCAGTTATTAGTGTTGTAGAATAATATGTGTAGTGTTATTCATAAACTAAAAATGGATTTTGTTGAATGAAAAATTTGGAAAGTTTTAACACGAGCTTAATTGGGTATTGGGTGAGTTGTAAATGTTTACGACAGTGATGCTAAGAATGAGCCAACTGTAATTTATGTTTTAATTTGGTATGGGACTTGCCACCCGGTATTTAATTAGGCGGGGTGTTACAGGTGGTATCAGAGCATCAGGTTTAGTGTCCTTTAGGGTCGATACGGCTTATTGTGCTTTCAGCTTAACGTTCTTTGATGTAGAGCCCTATGGTTAGGATTGTTGATTTCTTTGGTAAGATTCTGTATATTTTTGTGAATCTTATTTGTGTTTGGACGGGTTCGTATAAGAAGTATGACAGATGAGGGCCATTGGACGGATAACGGAGATCGTACTTAGGAGTTTATGAAGGATGTTCGAGTATGATGACGGTAGTCGAGGTCACCCCTATTATGAAAAATTGAGGAGAGTCATCAGTAGAAGTTCTTGAAATGCGGGAATTGTGTATGTTACCTAACGAAGGCAATATATTCAAAGGCTTGGGCATATAGTGGAGTGTGGTGAACTAGAACTGAAAATTTGGGGTAAAATTTTTCTTGAATCATCGGAGCAAATTTATAATAGTGGGAGTCAACAACCACCACCAGCGAATGAGGGTATGTTTTCTATCTAAGGAGTTATGAGGCGCATACTGATTTTTATAGCGATTAATATTGTGGGGGAAAAAAAGGGTTACTAAACTTAGCCTATAGCACTGTTATTTACGTAGACTCACCGAGGTGTTGTGGGACACCTATATTCTACTTGTCATCATGTGGGTTTGATTTTTATCACAGAATTACTTTCTTTTGGCATGTCCGATCATGATGTGACTATCGGCGTGGGTTGATTTGTGGTATATGAGAGCGTATAGCCAACATCTTGTCTTTAATAAGAGAGTAGATCAGTAGACTTTATTTGAAATCGATAAAACCCGTAGAGAGGTTATAAACTATCGACTAAGGACCTGAGGAGTTTCGATGACCGACTACTTTAGGTAGTAGTGTATCGGGGGGGGGGGGGGTTCCTTATTTGGATTTCGCTTGCGAGACACCCCACGCATGAAACTAATAACCGTTGGGAGTCGAAATAAGATAGGTCTTTAGGATATGAGTTTATAACCTTTGCGATAATATTATAATGTAAGTTGTACGATAGGGTGTATGGGCGCCCTGGATGGTTGGATTGTAGTAATTTTCATAGTTGTGAAAGAGTAAGTAGTTGTGACTTGAGAGGATTTATTTGTTTAATAACTGAGGATCATTTTTTTTCCAAACTTTGTCACGAGGATGGTATAGGGAAGATTACGTAAAGTTTGAATTCGATTCAGTTGAAACTATATGGTGAGGCTTGGCGTGTAACATCAATGGGGATTTTTGATAATGTACTGTATGGGCGGTACGACATAGATTACTGGCGATGTGAGATTTATACTCAGAGTTGACCTTACCAGTATGATTTATCTTTCCAAATTTCGAGACAAAATTCTATTATAAGGGGGGAAGTATGTAATGACCCGTGATTTTAATGACTTTTAAAATGGGTTATATTTTAAATTAATGGATTAATTGGATTTTATTATAAATTAATTCATTTGGGTTTTACCTGAATTGTGGATATTAAAATGAATGATTCGGTATATTACTTAAATATATTGAGGTAATATATGAATGTGATGCTATTGGTGTGGCTGTCTGATACTAATTCAGTAATTTGAATTTTAGTCGGACGCGGTATGGGACGTGTCGAGACTAATTTTTTTTAAATTAAAAAGGAAACTTATTTATACTTCAACCTTATAGTCGTTTCGACTGCGTCGTTGCATCTGGAAGGGTTGAAATAGTTAGAAAAGTCTATTTGGATGTTGGTTTTGGGTCTCGGGTCATTTGGAAATGAAAAGACACCCAAAAAGGGCATTTTGGTTATATTTACAGGGGGGATGAATAGTGTTTTCGGATTTTGTCTTATTATAAATATGTGGAGATTAGTTGTACGTGGGTTCATTCATCTCTTCTACACAAAAATTGAGAGGTCATCTTCTTAGAGAGAGTGAAAGGTTGCTTGGAAGAAGAAAAGCTTACTTGGAAAGGAGAAGAACCTAAGACCAAAGGTCGCCACCACCAACCACCACCGGAAGTGACCGGAGAAAGGGAGAACCACCTGTGATATACTACACCAAAGGATCAGATCTTCATTAGAGACAAGTGTTTGATAATTGCAATCTAAGTTTGTATATTGTCCATGTTATAATAGTTATAAAAAGAGGAGATTTTTCATGTTTGGAAGATGAAAAGATAAAGTTGTTAATGGATTTATGGATAATGGAGATATATAGGAATCAAACTCATGTTGTAGGTACATAGTAATCCACGAGATAATCCTTAAGTTGTTGAAGAAATTCTGAAAATCATTGACGTGTTCTTGAAGATATCATGTATATAATTTGCTCGAAAGAAAAGGATAAATATATGCTTTTAATTCAAACTCTTGATGATGAGACGTTGGGAATGATTTATAACCAGCTAGGTGTTAATGGGTATTGATGATGAGATGTTGGGTGTTGAGTCTTAGAGGTTTTTAGGTTCAAAAATGGTGAAAAACGCATAATTCTGGGAAAGAAGACGAACAGTGACATCTCGCGCGATCTCGCGCGAAGTCGTTCGATAGAGATGGCATCTCGCTCGAAGTCACTCGAATGACATGTGGAAGTCGTTCAAATGACAATCATTCTGGTTCGAGCGACAGAGGAAATTTTTTGGAGATTTTATCACAATCCAGTTTTGAGTTGCCGGTTTATTGGAGTGAGAGAAATGTCCAAATTGTAAATTCAAATAGGAAAGATTTTTGGGAAAAGTATATGAACCCTGGATATAATGGGACTTAGGGAAAATCAGTAAGCCCTTGATAAGAACCGAATTAATGTGATTGGGATTTAATTGATTAGAATGATGATAATTAAATTGAAGGAAATTTCGGTTGCTAGTTTCATGCGTTGGATTCTAATTTGTATGCATGAGGATTAAGGATAGGTCCAGTAGGGGAGATTTAATATAGCACCTGGGTAGCCTTAGGGTTACAATTTGAACATCAAGGACTGAGTCTAAACTCATTATTGATTGCGCAAGGACTAAGTGTAGTACAAGAACTTAGTGGTATGGCTCCTGGTTAGAGATGGGAGTTCATACCACATTTGGTTGAAAGAGGGGATGAGGTTATCCCGATCGCGTATTTGATGTTGACGTACCTCCTCGATCGACAAAGTTAAGTAGTAGTGTATTGGAGGTGTTTCTTGTTTGGATTTCGCTTTGCGAGATGCTCCGCGCATGAACCTTAACGACGTCGGGAGTGGAGAGATGTTATAGGATGCGAGGATGTTGGTTTTGTTGTTAAGTCATATAGTGTGAATGAAACACTGTAGACTAAGAGCCATGAGATGATGGTATTCAATCTTGGTGATAGAAGATGTGTTGGTAAGTGATAAAATGCTACGTATGGGAATTATCTTAGGGTAATGTGATTACCTTGTTGATAGTATATTATAGGTAGATGATAATGCCTATTTGATTGATTGTTAATTTATGTGTATGACATACCTAGATTACTTGCTATCGATGAGGAGGTTTGCGTGTGAGGGCAGTCATATCCTGATGAATTCATGGGGTCTTTGATTTGTCGCTCGAGAATATAGGTCTATGAAAGACTTATCAAGGAGTTGATAAGTCCGCTGACTGTGGGAACGTAGGTATGTGCGTGACCCATGGATACGATAACTATGTTCGCCTCCAATTTGTATGTTGTTGTTTGTGGTTCGAGGAATCCTTACCGAACCATTTGTCCCCTATTCGGCGACTAGAGATATTGGGACATGATAGCAGAGTAATGCATTGCACCGCAGCTGTGACTCGGGGTGCCGTATTATATATATATATACATATATATATATATATATATATATATATAAAATGGATTAAATGAATGTATATAGTGGTTAGTTCATTCTACTGTGTGATAATTGTAGATGACGGTGAATAAAGAAAAATAAGTGATTTAAGATAATGAATGTTTATTCTTATAGATTTGAAAAGATTAATTCATGTTAATGAAAAACGTATAAGAATGATTGTACTACGTATGGTATGGGACATACGGGGTTATGACATGGGATAAAATCATATTATGGATACTAGTTAGAAGGAACTATTAACTAGGAGGTTAATTGGAAACGTTAAGCATTCAATCTAAACGTTAAGAATTCACTATTAACTAGGAGGTTAATAGGAAACCTATGACCTAATAGTGTCTTATTTTTCACTCTCTTCCAAGGGGAATCTTCGATCTCTTGCGTGCTAGGCAAAACCTCCTTCTCTTTTTGCACGTCATGTGAATGAGGAGACAAGTCAACAACTCTTCCACTAAGTAGAATGGTTACTTCTTTGCATTTCTCCTGATTTTCATCGAGAGTAGAGCTCACATAGTTTTGACCTTGGGAAAGTCGTTGGCCTAAGGCGGGAAACTTTCCCTTCTCTTGAACACTTAAAGAAGATTGAAACTTAGAAAGCGATGCCTTTGAGTTGAAAAAAAATGAGCATTTTGGGAATTTATCATTTGAGTTTTCATACATTGAGTAAGAGTGTCCAAAAGACTCTTCCATTGTGGGATCACATAAGGCTAGGGAAAAGGAGCGTGTATGGGTGGCGCTTGTTGATAAGACGGGAGTGGTGGCGATTATTGGGCAGCATGTTGATTTGGGTTCAACGCCGCATTTGGTTACGCATAGATAAAACGGTGCTTGCTCCGCCATGAGGAATTACAGGAATTCTTGTTAGGGGCATTTAAAATTGTTTTTAAGATCCCACCTCCTTAACTTGCTCTTGGAGCATAATTTGTAGGTGGGTATTTTTTTACACTCCTTTATTAAATTTCACGCCTCACAAATCACACAAATATCCTCCTTTATAGATCGAGATTGATCGGATATATCTCTCCCCTAACTTCTAATATGTCCTATAGCTTCCTGGATAATTGATTAATTTGGAGATTCAACTCGGCTTTGTTATCTAATTGGTAGATTTCGAACGAGGAAGGATTTATGGATGTGATTGTAGCTTTGAGTTGGATTTTCAAATTCGATGTGTCCTAAGATTGAATAGTCTTAACAACATAATTAAAGAGGGCCTCTGCATCATCCGCATCTAACCCTAAGAACTATATCGAACATATTGTTTCAACTAAATTCTTTGAGATTGGACCATGATGGAAGTAGAAGATGAGTTTTAACTTTTCAAAGCCATGATGTGGGAACATATTGACTTAATTTTGAACCTCTCCCAACATCTATCAAAATAATCGTTATCATTTTTCTTAAAAGTCTGGATTTGAGCCCGAATAGAGTTGGTCTTGTGAGCGAAAAATAAGATTTAGAGAAATTTAGCTTGCATGTCTCTCCACATAGCTATAGAGTTCGGTGCTAATGACCAAAGCCAAGTCTTGGGTTTGTACTTAAGTAAGAAAGGGAAAAACTTGAGACGTACAACGTCTTGGGTGCAAGCTTGATCATAAAATGTCTTGAATGCCCTTCGAACTCTCTAATGTGGAGAAAATTCTTCTCCAACTCCATACCATGAAAAGTAGGGAGAAGTTAAATCATCCCATTCCTAAAGTGGAATTTCCCCGCATTATACGGGATTATAATGCATCCCAGAGAAAAAATTTGCTCCAAGTATAGGAGGTCTTTTATTGCTTGGTACAATATAAAACTTTCTTCCATTCTGAAACTGGCATTATCCGACATCACACTTACACTTAAAGAATCACTTTTTAACCTGGAGTTTTTAGACGTTCGACTCATGGTGTGAGTACTCGACTTAGGCGGTGGTACTCAAAAATTTGTAGTGTTTGGAGTGTTATTTCTAGAAGGAGTGAGTTCTATTATTGGATCGGGATTTGGATTAGGAGAAGTATTTTGCATTTAAGGACTTAAGAGAATATTTTTATTTTACTTATGATTTTCCTGATTTTTTTGGATGTTTTGGATCCTTTTATTTTTATTTTTTGGGATTTATGATTTTGTTGGATTTTTAAGAATTATAATCAAGTTTAGATCAATTCGACCTAACCTACAAGTCTACCTAATCCCCGACAACAGTGCTAAAGACTTGACATGATGCATAATGTGTGTGCTATGTATATACCTATGACTCAAGTTCAAGCCAGTAGATCAAGTAATACCTGGTAAGTCGGGGTCGAATTCTTAAGGAATAGGTCGCAAAATGATTTGACAGAAGTAGGGTTGGCTTATAAGATCTAGGTGTCAGCTCATAAAAGAAAGAAAAGGAAAATTTTGTTTTCGAGATAATTTTCTAAGTTACTAAGCTATTTGACTAGTCAATAGCAATTTAAACTAAGAAAAATCATGAACTTGAAATTGTTTAGTTTTGAAAACTTTTGGGGAAAATGGAGCTGGGATCCAACCCCCCGAACCATAGGAAATTTTCACTAAATATAAAATTCTCCAAAAACTATTGAATTAATTGGAAGAACAATATAAACTAATTCGAAGCGCTAAATATGTGTGGGTGTTAATCGACAAAATATTTAGTAAACAAATTAATTAATGTGATTGATAGAATTATCTACATATATATTTTATTCTCAACACTCCAGTTGCCTTCGGCAAATAGACTTAAGAGATCTACGATATTAGTTCCGATAAAAATAGCAAACTCTAAGAATTAATCGACCAATTATTTTGAATTTTATATTTAACTTCAAAAACTTAGGTTGGGTTCATGTTTCCCATCTCACTATGATTTTAGCTAAACATGAAATAATTCTCTACGCAAATAGTCATTGTAGTGCAAGAAAACATGATGAAATAATAAGAAACATGAGATGAATTAATGTTACTAACTGGAAGAACACAAATAGCATGCAAGATAAATCAACCCAATTGAAGAAAATCAGAAAAATACGTAGCTCTTAGATTAGATTGATGACAAAAAGTATAAAAGTAGTTCTCCAATTAGTTCTCCATCATAAGTTGCCTAACAATCACTCTCCCTATGTTCCTAAGCCTCCTAGTGGCCTTATACATGTGTCAAAATTCGTCCAACGTGGTTTAGATAGACTCAAAAACCTTTAGCTAGAATCTAGGAAGAGATACAAAATCCCATCTTGGACCAAACTCATTGACCAAACCGAACCCATTAACGAACACATAGGGTGAACTAGTTCGTCTTACTGAATCGGCTTGATCAGGATCTCTGCCTAAATGTGCATTTTCTTCTTATTTGCAATTTTTACCTCCAGAATTCTTCCCAGCATTGAATGCTTGTAACTTATTCACAACAAGTCAGATTGAGGTGAAGTTTCTTCCATTATTCTCGTGACTTCGAGCTTTAACTTTTTGTCGGATCCTCCTTTGGGCCTGGCTGGAAAGTTACCCATTTTTCCTCAACTTTCCTTTTTTGCAATTCTTTGACTCTTTGACTTTTCTCTTCCATACAATTGCATGATTTACGTGTAAAACATAAGATAAATACATAAAACATGAAATACTTGCCAAAAAGGTTAATAGCACAAATATGAATAAATTCGGGCTAAATAGAAAGTTTCGGACTATAAAAAATTGAAATTAAGGGGATACTATGAAAGATTTATCCACATATATATATATATATATATATATATATATATATAACATCCAAAAATGGAGATAACAAATAGTAAAATAATCAATGAAATGGTGAACAATATTAGAGAATGGGGATGAGAGATAATGAGAATAAGACAGATTTTACGTGGTTCGGCCCATGACGAAAACCTACATCCAGGGAGTACACTAGCTTTAATTGCACTATTATCGATGTTACAATTAGGGTTGCTTTGGTAGTTCAACAATGGGGAAGATAAGATAAGTTCCCTATTTCAGGTGGATTGGTCCCTTATTTATAGGTACTTTATAGAGAATATTTAGAGGATAAGTGGATTTCCTTTATAGGCCATGAAGTTACACCTTGTTACACGTGCTTATCAAATAAATAACAAACAAATATCCTTGGATATCGTGCTGACGTCACTGAAAGGCATTCAGATAACAAACTTGTAACAACCACGTTTTCCTTATTCCACATTAATGGTGATAGACTTCTAGGGTGTATACGACAACACATGCGTTTGGTGTGATAAAACATCCCCACTGAGTGCGGTAGTTGTCCATGTGATAGGCTGAGTAGATTAATAACTGAGCCGACCTCCTACTCTAGGTGAACCCGAGCACATTATGGATTCTCCTTTGGTAATATATTGGATTCTAGGTAGGTTGTGACTACAAGGGTATAACAATAAGCGCCCCAAAAGTTCATACATAAGCTCTGGGTTCTGATGCAGAGTGAGTGGATGGAGTATTCGATTATGCTCTTATTGAAGTGAAGGGTTGACTCTCGTATGGTAGTCTTAGGCTGAGCAAATTGCCTTTGTACGTGAAAACATCTTTGAGGACACGTGTCAGGAAATTGAAGTGTCTTCTTTGTAATGATTGTGTTAGGGCCCATGTGCAGGTGCTCTGTATCGACAATTTAGTTTCTGCAGGCTTTTCGCATTCTTTCGAATGCGTCTCTTTAGTCACTTCTTTGAAACTATAAATACCCGCCACAAATCGCATTCGTCATCTCAATTCAAACATTTATATAAAAGTGGAGAGAGAAAAATTCAGGCGTCCTTCAGAGTGTTCTTAAGAAAACGTAATCACCGTAAAAGTGCTTATTTGTCTCTTTCTAGTTTTATTTCTGGTATCTGCACTAGTTCATTACATTTTATTATTTTTATTAGGTATGCTCTTCTATGTCCTTGATAGTGTTTGAAAGTTCTTCATCTTTTGGTTTTCCACCTACTATTGGCTGGTGATTTACTATTGGTCATATTTGGTGGGGATTCTTGATTTAGACGGCCATTGAGTTGGTTGACCTACGATAACATTGGTGGTGTTAGGAGTTTTGGTTATTTCAAACTAGGTTTTTGTAAAAAAATCCTAAATTTTCTGTTTCATCTTCTGTGTTTTGAAATTGGGTATTTTTTTATGAGTTTTCCCCCAAACATCCAACGAATTTACAATTTCATCAGAGAGCTTGAATCAAAGCAACCCGAAATCACTGAGAGGAAGTTTCTATGCCCCTTGCAAGTGGACAGGCCTAAGGATGAACCAGTTCACCTCTGTTATACGACCAAAAGTCAGTTCAGTAGTGGTTCATCCCCCGATCTTAGTGAACCTTCTGTTAATTCACTTTTTTAAATAGTTTTGATACCAGTCCTGTTGCCCCTTTCATTCTAAGGGTAATTTAGTAAATATTCTGTCGATGTCTGCCATTAATATTGATTCTCCTTTTGATGAGGTAGGTTCTAATAAGACTAACGATACAAGGATTTGAGTGTTGGTCTTTGCCTTTCTACTTCCCTTGTAGACGAGTCTCTTGCTAAGGCTGCAGGGGAATGATAAGATGGCTCTTATGGGTCATTTAATTCCTATGATCTTGCTGAGACTGATGCTCGATGGTATAAGTGCACCATTACGCATGATAAATTAGATTTGTTGAGGGAAATGTTTGCCCTACCCATAGCTATTAGTACAAGACTTCCTAGTACCGAGGAGAGGTGTTATGCAGTGAGGGATGCCGAGGAAGTTTGCCTCCCCTTATGGGCTTTCTAGGTGGGGCTGAGGTTGCCTCTTCATCCCATTGTTTAATCGATATTGAGAGGTTAGGGTGTTACTTTGATCCAACTTCCCCCAACACTTGTAGGACTATTTTGGGGGTTAGGATGTTTTTAAAGACCAGGACCGTCTTTGATTTGATGGGGGACATCTTTAGATATGTTCATGGTTTGAAAGATAATGCAAAAGCCCTCGAATATTATTATTTTTCCCCACTAAAGGACCTAGTATAAAATGGTTACTGTAGTTCAGACTAGTAATCATAGTTGGAAGGTCTAGTATGTGTTTGTAAAGAGGGACTAGGAATTTAGATCCCACGAGCAGGATAAGTCATGTTGTGTCCTAAGAGTATGGAGTGGACCCAATCGAATAGGTCAAAATTTTTCGTACATTTTGTTTCGTTGCTCATTTTTATTTTCATTATTACCATGACATTCTTCTGTGCTGCTTATTTTAGTGAAGGGAGACCGCAGAATAGCCAAGGCTTTGATCTACCTTGTTGAATCATACTGTAAGAAGAAACCTACTACGTTTGAGGAGTTATTTTCTGTTGAAAAGTTTATTGTTGTTGGATATCATATCTTCCCACGTGGACTTGCCCCTGTGGAATTTAAAGTTCAGTTGGAGGGGTGTGTGTTATGAGAAACACATATTAATGCAGGCAAGTAGTTTTATGGTGGAGAAGCAAGTTTTCAAGAAGGTATGCATACATTCATTCGTTCTTTTTTTCTTTTCCCTACTTCAAGTCTATTAGTTAACTCATCCGCTAATATTTTCTTAGGTGTAGAAGATCATCCGTCAGAAGAAACATTAGGAAGGGATACTCGTTGTATTGATCATAAGGCCATGGATTTGTCCAGAGAAAAGAAATAGAAGTCGAGCAAACTCAACTTGGGGTTGAGCAGGCTACCGCAACTACTGCTAAGGGGGCTAAGAAGGCTGCTCATCAAAGACAAGCTGAACCTGTTGTTGCGGCTGCTACCGTTGCTAGGACTCAGTCTAAAAGGAAGAACCTCATGAATTCTTTAGGGCCTAGCATTGGAGAGAAAAGGCCTTTTGATCCCCCTGATGTTGAGTATGTGGGAAAGATAACGAGGATTGAAGATGAGGATATGCCAACCCTTCGTAGGTTGGTGAGGGTTTGGGGCCACATATCTTACTATGGATAAGTTCCTTAAATTTAAGTTTAATCCAAACCTCAATATTACCCCTGAGGAGTTGAAACCTTACTAAGGCTCCATTTTTTATCATGTCAATTATGCCATTAACCTGCTCGACTATCATAGTCATAGCATAGATTTTGAATTCGTGAGAGGTATGATCTAGACTCTCTGTGGAGGTTTGCTCAGCATAGGCTGGAGGTAGTAAGTTCTGCTATTATTTTGATCACTTGTACTTTCATGTTCACTATTGTTTCCAATTATCTTCTTTCTCTTATTTTCAGGCGTCTATGATGTGCATATCTCTCAGAGAAAAAGTAGTGGTGAATCACTATGATTTTGAAGAGTGGTCGACTGAGAATAAGAAGCTAAAGAGACATTTGGAAAAGGTATTAGGGTAATAAAAGGTAAAGGATGACCATTTAGTGGCGAGGACCACTTAGCTCATTAAGGCCAAAAAATATAATACTACTCTTAGGGAGAAGTCCCAAACGGATGATGCTGAAATCAAGAGTTTGAATGACTCCTTTGCTATTGCGCAGGAATCGTTGAAGAAGGAAGAGAAGGAGAAGGTTAATATAGCCGCAGAGTTATAGATTGCTGAGGTGGCGGTCATTTAAAGGTGTAAGTCTTCTATTGAGTACAATATGGACACCGTCGAGTTTCTTTTTGGATGGTTATGAGGAGCTAAAAAAAAGGGTAAGGACCCATTACACTGAAATTTTTTAAGAGGTGAGTAAGTGTTAGGGGGACGATGAAGAAGCCACCGCCTTAGCCCTAGAAGACGGTAATAATGCCTCGGTGAATAACCCCTTTCTTGACTAACAAGTCAAAGAATCTGCCAATACTTCTACTATTTTTAATGCTAGTTGGCCCTTTTATTATTTTGTTGGGGCCTTAAAGGAAGAATGATAAAGTATTTATGACTTCGTTTTGTTTTGTATCAGAACCCTTGAATGGAATTAGTCATTTTTCTTATCTTTAATTTATTGCAAAATACTTTTTAAGAGTGCTATGACTTTGCATGTTTTGGTACAATAGTAATTAATGGTTTATGTTCGCGACTTGATGGGTCGTATAGAAAATGGTTACATTTGTTCACAACCCACGAGGTCGTATAGAGGTTAGGACGGGCCTCTTGTTCACAAACTTATAATTATAATTTTGTACATGGGGAAAGTTTTTTTGTTCGTAGTCTAGTATTCTTAACAAAGCCATATAGTTCATGCTTGTGAGTTGTTTGTTCATCGAAGTCATACAGTTCTTATTATGTTTGTGACTTGTTTGTTCGATGAAGCCATACATTGTTTATTCTATTCGTGACTTATTTGTTCAACGAAGTTATACAGTGTTTATTCTACTCGTGACTTGTTTGTTCAATGAATTCATACAGTTTGTGTAGTTAGGTATGTTCACATATATCTTATTCCAAAAAGAAAACGAGGAAACAAAATATGTGTGGGTCCCTTTTTTGTTTCTTAAGCGAAAAGTGTTTTAAGGATGATAAAAAAAATTCTCTTTTTATGAAAAACCTTTTTCCAATTTTTAATTCGAACCAAATTGTGAACAATTTTAACTTAACCACATTTTATCATGACTAATCTTAAACATCTATCTAGTGATTAAAGCAAGTAATAAAGTAAATAATACGGTGTTGGCTTGTAACATCTACGATGTTGAAACCGGACTCCACCGAAGCTTCACCGCAAAACCAACAATGTTCAACTATAACAAACTCCAATTTGGTGCCACAAAGATCACTATAGCATATATTAATGATAACTCGGATCTTTGAAACTCTAGGGATGCATTTACTTTGGAAAATCTTAGAAAACTTGTGTACAGAACGTACTGGTTTGTAAATATTTTTTCCATAATTCACACTTACAAAATCTGAAGGAAACACGCCATTAAATACTTTTGCTAAGGAGGCAATTCATTCAAACGAGATAGGCTTGTCGTTCGCACAACATCCTTATCTGGCTTGAACGACTGTCACAGTCGTTTGAATGACACGCGCGTTAGAGTCTCAATTAAATCCAACTCTAATCCGTCCTTATCAGATTAAAATGAAGTGTAAACGATTTTAAACACTAATAAAACATTTTAAAAACATTTATTTAATAAAACAACATCCTTATCGTCATAAAAATTAAATTCTGACTCCTATTAAAATTACGCATTCATACATGAGTGATCTTGGAATGCAATTAAACTTGAAGACGAATAAACTTGCACCAATTAAACATCGGTATAAATAATTCCTTGAAGTTTTTTCGCAACATCTTCAATAAACTTCAACACGTCATAGTCTGTGTGGGATCGTGATAATAAAAATACGACTTATGACTCAAACGTGTTTTCTTCCGGGAATAAATCAAAACTATACAATGGACTCAATTATAAATTTTGTCCTTACAAATCTCCCCCTTTGACTCTTCCGAGACAAAACTAATAGTGAAATGCCTAAGCTGGGTCGTCAAGCCGTATGACGCCTAAATCCGATCCCATAAACCCAAAATAAAAAATTACATGACAAGACTAGTAAACGATGGTCCGCCAAGAATGAATTGTCACACCCCAAACCCAATATCCATACTAATCCTTTCTTATTAGAATAATTAGATCATAATCTTGAGCCCAATGGGAATATAATTCATTTATCAATATTTTCCTACATAATGTGCACAATGAACATAATATTATTCTTATTCCATACCGAAATCAATATCAGAGTCGTAATTAAGCAGATATACAATAATGTGATTAACTATGATCAACTCAATCCATGCTAACTCAATATATACAATATGTGAGTGTATTAAAACCTTAGTGTGACAATGACAAAACCCCCATGTCTAATCCTCAGCTCTTTCTAACGGTGCAACTCTCAAATTCTGATCATATGACATCCTAGCTGGTAGTGTACAACCTTGAAAATGTTAAAATATAAACCGTAAGAATTAAGCTTAGTGAGGTACTCCTTCCCTGAAATGAAATAACAATTCTATATCAAATCTGTGGATATTAATCCAACCAATCCTCCAATACAATGAATTAACAGTTATATATATCAAATCTGTGGATATTAAATCCAACAAATCCTGCCATATAATGAATTAACAGTTATATATCAAATTTGTGGATATTAAATCCAATCAATCCTACCATATAATGAATTAACAGCTATATATCAAATCTGTGGATATTAAATCCAATCAATCCTGCCATATAATGAATTAACAGTTATATATCAAATTCGTGGATATTAAATCCAATCAATCCTGCCCGTTGGCAATAACAAATCCTGGACCATAAGTCCCAAATAATTTTACCCATTGACAATGATAATTTTGCCCATCGACAATAGTATGCCTGCCCATTGGCAATAGTAATTCTTCCCATTAGCAATAAGAAGTCTGCTCATTGGCAATAGTAATTCTACCCATTGGCAATAATAAGTCTGCCCATTGGCAATAGTAAGTCTGCCCATTGGCAATAATAAATCAGCCCATTGGCAATAACAAATCCTGGAACATAAGTTCCAACAAATCATTGGATCTTTGTCCAATTCCAATCCTGGATCATAAGACCCAAACGAATCCTGGATATTTTAATATCCAAACAAATCCTGAATACCAAAGTATTCAAACCAATCCTGGATCATGAGACCCAAACAAATTATGGATATTTTAATATCCAAACAAATCTTGAATATCGAAGTATTCAAACAAATCCTCTCTTAGAGCTATATTCATATTTATATATGAAACAAATCATAAGTACACTCACCTTGGTAATTTAATAGGCTTTCCTTTTCCTTTGTTCGGCACTTGTTCAACTGGTTCTTATTCCCTTCCTATCATTCTTACAATATTAGTATCATCATAAGAATATCGACAATCCAAGGAATATCTCAAACGTAACTCAATTCATAAGTATCATATGATTTTATTCAAATCATTTATCACAAGTGAAGTTCCATCCAAATTCATGTTAATATATTTGACATATTCAAATCATAGACCAAAAATACATTAATTTCTTATTGGTAATTCAATACTAATCATAATAGGATTCCAATACAAAAGACGTTACATAATTTCAAGTCTCTTAGAGCAAGATAGGCCCATTTCTTTACCACATAGCAAATTTGCCCTATAGGCTCTTTTATCGTTCATTCAACTTCCATGAATTTTCATAATTTTTCTACATCATAAATTTATATGATATTTCACCCAACATCAGTAAATATATTTAAAAATACAAAATTAAAGTTTCATAATTTTTAAGGTTCATTTGCTATGTCAAGCAAAACATCGAACACATGGCGGGAATACTTTCACCCTTAGGGAAGATTTCATACCCTAATTTAAAACTCTCACCAAAGACTCATTTCTTGGTATTTTCACATGTTTTTCTGGTATGTCACACACATATGAGTCCATGTTAATCTCCAATTGGAATCAATCAATTTCAGTAGTCATACAAAAAAATATGGAAGTTTGAATAAATAAGGTTACTAAACAAAGTAATTTAAGAGTTTACACATTCAACTTTGTTTAAACTTGCACATATCCCTACATATGCACCCAAGCATGAAAGATAAATAAACCATAAAGGATTTATATCATATAAATCATAAGTACAAGGAAAATAACAAGATTCATGGGTGGAATTACCTTAGGGTCTCTTACGTAATTTTTTATGAATTTTTCTTCAATTTCTCCTCACACTTTCTTCCTAAACTTCAAAACTCTCTTTCCTTAGGTTAAAACTATTCCAAACTGAATTTGCTGAAGAAAAGAGGACATCTCAAGGGTTTAATTCGGCCAAACCAACATCCAACTCCAACCAATAAAAATATAACATGTGGCATTATATAAAACAAAATATCATTTAAGGCTAAATGACTACTTTACCCCTGTTCGTAAAAAGACAATATCTTCCCACTCGGATGTCCGTTTGATGAACCGTTGTTTGTGTTTCAAACCTAACTCATATATCTACAAATATATAGTTTTTTCCTCAAGTCAAGTATTATATTGTAATAGTCAAAACTTGCCTCCAACATGAACATTCTTACCGAAAACATCAAAATTTCACATTCGTAACTAATTCATTTTTCATGCTGTATAAAGCTAGGAATAGACTAAATATAATGACTTAAAATTATATATACTAATAATATATTATCCATATCATATAATCTAATCATGATTTAAACATAATTTATCATAATTATATTCGGGTTGTCACAATTCTCCGCCTGTTAGGAAATTTCGTCCCCGAAATTGACATACCTTGGTTGTCTGAATCAAACAAATACGGATAACGTATCTTCATGCTATTCTCACTCTCCCATGTAGCTTCTTCCATGGAATGCCTTCTCCACACAACTTTCACAAGTGGGATCACTTTTGATCTCAATATCTGTTCCTTCCTATCTACAATAGCAAGTGGTTGTTCCATATAGCTCAAGTCTTCCTTCAACTCAATAGGTTGTTCCACCAATACATGTGAAGGGTCCGCTACATAATTTCTCAACATAGAAACATGGAAAACATCATGAAATCGAACTAACTCCTGTGGTAACGCTAGCTTGTAGGCAACCATCCTGAGTTTCTCAAGAATTTCATAATGTCCAATGTAGCGTGGACTTAATTTACCTTTCTTTCCAAATATCATAACTCCTTTCCATGGAGATATCCGAAGAAACACGTAATCCCCCTTCTAAAATTCTAAATCTTTTCGTCGCTTATCCTCATAACTTTTCTGTCTACTTTGAGCCGTTCTCATTCTATCTTGAATAATCTTCACTTTTTCAGTGGTGACTTCAATTAACTCTTGACACTCTATCTTCCTTTCACCAAATTCACCCGAACATACAGGTGTACGACACCGTCTACCATACAACTCTTCATATGGTTCCATACCAATAGTATATTGAAAACTATTGTTATATGAAAATTCTATCAAAGGCAAATATTCATCCCAATTTTCTTTAAAATCAAGCACACAAGCTCTAAGCATATCTTCCAAAATCTGTATTATCCTTTCAGACTGCCCATTTGTCTGAGGATGAAAAGTCGTACTAAGCTTCAAGTTAATACCCATAACATACTGCAAGCTATCCCAAAATCTGGATGTAAAAGTAGGGTCCCTATCTAAAACAATAGATACATGTGCTCCATGTAATCGAATAATTTCATTAACATACAACCTAGCATAACTATCAACTGTATACGTAGTCTTGACTGCTAGAAAGTGAGCTAACTTGGTTAACATGTCTACTACTACCCAAATCGAATCTGACCCCTTCTGAGATCGAGGAAGCCCAACCACAAAATCCATCGTTACATGATCCCATTTCCACTCCAGTATTGGTAACAGTTGAAGTAAACCAGCAGGTTTCTGATGCTTCACTTTCATTTGCTGACATATAAGGCACCTAGCAATGAAATCAGCTATTTCCTTCTTCATATTATTCCACCAATAATACTCCTTCAAATCCCTGTACATTTTAGTACTACCAGGATGCATAGTATAAATAGAATTATGAGCCTCATCTAAAATTTCCTCTTTCAATTCACCCACATTAGGCACACATAACCGCTTCTTATAGAATAAAGTGCCATCATTCACAATACAAAAATCTTCAGACTTACCATCTCGGACATCTTGCCATTTCTTCTCAAGAAAAGGATCTTGACTCTATAAATCATGAATACGGGTAGCTAACAAAGGCCTCATGCTTACATGAGCAAAGAACCTGTCCCCATCTGCTAGCTTCAATTCTACTCCCATCAATCTCAACTCCATGATTTGGGAAACTCTAGCACACCGAATACAAGATAACCTTCCCAAAACCTTTCTACTCAGAGCATCTGCAACTATATTTGCCTTTCCTGGGTGGTAGTGAATTGTACCATCAAAATCTTTAATTAACTCCATCCATCGCCTCTACCTCAAATTCAACTCCTTTTGAGTAAATAAATACTTAAGGCTTTGATGGTCAGTAAAAATTTCACATACCTCACCATATAGATAATGACACCATAATTTTAAATCAAACACAATAGCAGCAAGTTCCATATCATGTGTAGGATAATTACGTTCATGTGTACGCAACTGCCTAGAAGCATAAGCAATAACCTTACCATGCTACATAAAAACACAACCCAACCCCTAATGTGAAGCATCAGTATAAATAACAAAACCATCTCCACCATGCGGAATAGTAAGAACAGGTGCAGTTACCAACCTCTTTTTCAATTCTCCAAAACTATTTTCACAATCAGAATTCCATTCAAACTTAATATCTTTTCGGGTAAATTTAGTCATTGGCAAGGCAATTGAAGAAAACCCCTTGATAAACCTTCTATAATACACATCTAACCCCAAAAAACTCCTCACCTCAGTCACGTTATTGGGCCTCTCCCATTTTACAATAGCCTCTACCGTTTTAGGATCAACACATATACCATCTCCAGAAATAACATGGCCTAAAAATACAACTTGTGATAGCCAAAATTCACACTTGCTAAACTTAGCATAGAATTTCTTATCTTTCAACAAATTCAAAATAGTTATGAGATGCTTTTCATGTTCAACCATATCATGTGAATAAATCAGAATATCATCAATAAAAACTATCACAAATGAATCAACAAAAGGATGAAGTACCCGATTCATAAGATCCATGAATACAGCTGGAGCATTAGTCACCCCAAAAGGCATCACCAAAAATTCAAAATGACCATACCGAGTACGAAAATAAATTTTAGAAATATCACTCTCCTTAACCCTCAACTGATGATAACCCGATCGTAAGTCTATTTTTGAAAACACTTTAGCACCCTATAACTGAACAAACAAATCATCTATACGAGGTAAAGGGTACTTGTTCTTAATTGTAGATTTATTCAGTTGCCTATAATCAATACACAAACACATGGTGCCATCTTTCTTCTTCACAAATAAAACTGGTGCACCCCATGGAGATACACTAGGCTGTCTGAACCCCCTGCCAAGTAAATCCTACAATTGAATCTTGAGTTCTTTTAACTCAGTAGGTGCCATTCTATACGGTGCCATAGAAATAGGGGTTGTCCTCAGTGCTAATTCGATACTAAATTCAACTTCTCTTTCTGGAGGTAACCCTGGCAACTCACTAGGAAATACTTCAGGAAAATCCCGTACAATAGGAACATCGACTAATTGTAAAGCCCCATTCCTAGTGTCAAGAAAATATGCAGTAAAACCCTCACAACCCTTACTCAATAATTTCCTCATTTGAATAGCAGAAATGATACTGGGAACAATTTTCATTTCCCGCACAAATTTAAATTCAAGCTCACCTGGCATATTAAAAATAACTTCCTTACAGAAACAATCCATAGATGGATGATATTTAGATAACCAATCCATTCCCAGAATTATATCAAAATCATAAATATCTAGTGGAAGTAGATTCATAATTGTATCTCTAACACCCACAGTCAAAACACAATCACGAAAACATATTCATCCACAACCATATCCCCTATAGGCATATAAATACCCAACCCCACATCTAAACGAGTACATGGTCTATTCAGATATATAGCAAATGCATATGACACAAAAGAATGTGTGGGATCGGGATCAATCAAAACATAAGAACTTCTATTAGGAATAGAAAGTGTACCTGTCACCACATCCGAAGTAACCTGAGATTCTTTCATCGTAAAGACTCGTCCACCTGGCGTGGAACCACTAGCTTGTCCCATGCCCCAGGTTTCATCTATAATAATCGAGTTATAACAACCAACACAAACAGTTTATAATACTAAATTGTTGGTTAGTACATAAACAATACATAAATATCAAATCAACTCAATAACTGCCATCTAACCGTCACACATGTCCAGAATTAATAACCTAGACGCTCTGATACCACTAATTGTCACACCCCAAACCCAATATCCATACTAATCATTTCTTATTAGAATAATTAGATCATAATCTTGAGACCATTGGAAATATAATTCATTTATCAATATTTTCCTACATAATGTGCACAATGAACATAATATTATTCTTATTCCATACCGAAATCAATATCAGAGTCGTAATTAAGCAGACATACAATAATGTGATTAACTATGATCAACTCAATCCATGCTAACTCAATATCTACAATATGTGAGTGTATTAAAACCTCAGTGTGACAATGACAAAAACCCCATGTCTAATCCCCAGCTCTTTCTAACGGTGCAACTCTCAAATTCTAATCATATGACATCCTAGCTGGCAGCGTACAACCCTAAAAATATTAAAATATAAATCGTAAGCATTAAGCTTAGTGAGGTCTCCTTACCTGAAATGAAATAACAGTTCTATATCAAATCTGTGGATATTAATCCAACCAATCCTGCCATACAATGAATTAACAGTTATATATATCAAATATGTGGATATTAAATCCAACAAATCCTGCCATATAATGAATTAACAGTTATATATCAAATATGTGGATATTAAATCCAATCAATCCTGCCATATAATGAATTAACAGTTATATATCAAATCTGCGGATATTAAATCCAATCAATCCTGCCATATAATGAATTAACAGTTATATATCAAATTCGTGGATATTAAATCCAATCCATCCTGTCCGTTGGCAATAACAAATCCTGGACCATAAGGCGCAAATAATTTTACCCATTGACAATGATAATTCTGCCCATCGACAATAGTATGCCTGCCCATTGGCAATAGTAATTCTGCCCATTAGCAATAAGAAGTCTGCTCATTGGCAATAGTAATTCTGCCCATTGACAATAATAAGTCTACCCATTGGCAATAGTAATTCTACCCATTGGCAATAGTAATTCTGCCCATTGGCAATAATAAGTCAGCCCATTGGTAATAACAAATCCTAGAACATAAGTTCCAACAAATCATTGTATCTTTGTCCAATTCCAATCATAAATCATAAGACCCAAACAAATCCTGGATATTTTAATATCCAAACAAATCCTGAATACCAAAGTATTCAAACCAATCCTATATCATGAGACCCAAATAAATTATGGATATTTTAATATCCAAACAAATCCTTAATACCGAAGTATTCCAACAAATCCGCTCTTAGAGCTATATTCATATTTATATATGAAACAAATCATAAGTACACTCACCTTGGTAATTGAATAGGCTTTCCTTTTCCTTTGTTCGGCACTTGTTCAACTGGTTCTTATTCCCTTCCTATCATTCTTACAATATTAGTATCATTATAAGAATATCAATAATCCAAGGAATATCTCAAACATAACTCAATTCATAAGTATCATATGATTCTATTAAAATTATTTATCACAAGTGAAGTTCCATCCAAATTCATGTTAATATATTTGACATATTCAAATCATAGACCAAACATACATTAATTTCTTATTGGTAATTCAATCCTTATCATATTAGAATTCCAATAGAAAAGACGGTACATAATTTTAAGTCTCCTAGAGCAAGATAGGCCCATTTCTTTACCACATAGCAAATCTGCCCTATAGGCTCTTATCGTTCATTCAACTTCCATGAATTTTCATAATTTTTCTACATCATAAATTTCTATGATATTTTACCCAACATCAGTAAACATATTTAACAATACAAAATTAAAGTTTCATAATTTTTAAGGTTCATTTGCTATGTCAAGAAAAACATCGAACACATGGCGGGCATACTTTCACCCTTAGGGAAGATTTCATACCCTAATTTCAAACTCTCACCAAAGACTCATTTCTTGGTATTTTCACATGATTTTCGGATATGTCACACAAATATTAGTCCATGTTAATCTCCAATTGGAATCAATCAATTTTAGTAATCATACAAAAAGATATGAAAGTTTGACTAAACAAGGTTACTAAACAAATTAATTTAAGGGTTTACACATTCAACTTTGTTTAAAATTGCATATATCCATACATATGCACCCAAGCATGAAAGATAAATAAACCATAAAGGATTTATATCATATAAATCATAAATACAAGAAAAATGACAAGATTCATGGGTGGAATTACCTTAGGGTCTTTTAATTAATTTTCTATGAATTTTTCTTCAATTTCTCCTAACACTTTCTTCCTAAACTTCAAAACTCTATTTCCTTAGGTTAAAACTCTTCCAAACTGAATTTGCTGAAGAAAAGAGGAAATCTCAAGGGTTTAATTTGGTAAACCAACCTCCAAATCCAACCAATCAAAATATAACATGTGGCATTATATAAAGCAAAATATCATTTAGGGCTAAATGATAACTTTACCCCCTGTTCGCAAAAAGATAATATCTTCCCACTCGGATGTCCGTTTGATGAACCGTTTGTTGTGTTACAAACCTAACTAATATATAAACAAATATATAGTTTATACCTCAAGTAAATTATTATATTGTAATAGTCAAAACTTGCCTCCAACATGAACATTCTTACCGAAAACATCAAAATTTCACATTCGTAACTAATTCGTTTTTCATGATTTATGAAGCTAAGAATAGACTAAATATAATGACTTAACATTATATATACTAATAATATATTATCCATATCACATAAACTAATCATGATTTAAACATAATTTATCCTAATTATATTCTGGTTGTCACATGAACTGTCTCTAAATGTTTGAATGTGATGTAGTCTTGAAATGTCGAATCTCTTGAAGCATATCTACACACATGAAACAGATAAATACCTAGTGAAGTATGGAGGAACAAATGATAAACCAATATGAATATTACAAGTCCAGATCATTTGTTATGTGAGACAAACATGATATCAATATGTAACAAAAACAGTTAAATCCGGATACCAAGATCATCACACAAAATCTCCTTCTACATCACATACATCTCTCCCCCCTTTTGTCTCAAATAGACAAACCGATGAAAATATAAATTTTTTTGCGATATATCTACCACAAGTATAATCAATATAGTATATCTAGATAATCATGCAAACAACCAACTAATAATGATTAACAGTACTAAATCCGTAGTTAGCAAACACTAATCACACAATATGAAACATCAATCTACGTAGGTGTGACTTAATGAACTTAATGCAGTAAAAGATGTGATCAAATATGAATCTGCATATAACAAATTTTCTAGAAACAACTCAACAGTACCAAAAAAATGACACATATGCAGCAAGGTACTGAAATAGAAAGAATTGCAAAAATATAGATGTCACTCGAACAAAACTCATGCGTCGCTCGAACGATAAAGCCCCGTCGCTCGAACGACAGGCTTCGTGTGATAAACAGATATCTCTCGAACGAGAAAGTGAAACACTCATAGTTTGCCCAGAAAATCATACAGTTTTTCCCAACGAAAAAATTTCATTAAAAAATTAACTGGAAGGGGCTCAAAACTGCAAAACAGTAGTTAAACTAAGAAAACACAAAACCACCAAATGTGAGTTACATGCTAACGTAGTACCGATGTGCTCAAACATGAACAAGGAATGTATGGTCGTGAACTACAACAAATAAATCACAATTCCAACACATTGAAATGATCTAGAAACTCTAATTGATAGCTATAAATCATCAAACTTTATTTTAGCCATATGTGACAATTAAAGTATGAGCTTAATGAACTGAACAATCAAACATGCACACAAATTCAAAATATTGACGATTCTACAAATAATAGCGTCATGACACAACTTTTCAACTTTAGGATTCGTGGTGCAAACCCGTTTAAATTTTATCCATCCAAACTCCCTCAAATATATATCATGTATTTCTTTTGAATCAACATAAACTAAATTGCCCATATTTTGGCATATGATTCTTTTTATTTCCTTTAGTTTTTTTGGGCTTCTTTAAATGGTGGCTTTCACGATGAGTCAATTTTGCACTCTCGCAGCCCCTTCCCATGAACATTCATCATTTTTTCAATTACTATCCTCACGGTAAACGGTTCTTACATGCACACCTCCTCTTTATGTCTACTTATGCATATATGACAAAATTGAGATAACAACGTCTCACCAAACTCAAATATGAAAGATATGTCAAACATTCATATAAACGAGTGCATGTGTGCAAGAATGGCATATATACAAAGTCGAATCAAAATGCATATCAACTTCGACACAACCCCATACCACAATAGTTAAGATCATTCTAAGCATTAGTAATTATGACCAAATGTCCTATCCACTTGGATAATGAAAGGAAGGGGGTCCAAGCACACCAATATGCCACATCAAACATTTAAACTCAAAAACAAAAACAAAAACAAATAGAAAATATTTTTGATTTTTCAACATATTTTGACTCAAATAAAAGCAAAATACTTATGTATTTTCTCAAAAATATAATAAAGAAAAATATTTTTGTATTTTTCAAATTAGACTCGATAAAAGAAAAAATATCATACAAAATGATACACATGTCATAATTCTTCCAAGATATAAATCACATTGCAAAGACTAGCGTATGACAAACATGGTAACACAATCATCCATTAGATCTAGCATCGGAAGAATAAAGTGGAAATAAGAACCATGAAGTTTTAGTCTTAAAGCCACTAAATCCGATTTCCTAACCGAAGTAGGTGTAACATGACACGTAAGGGTTTTGGGAACCAACTCGACTTTATTCCCAAACTTCCTAGGAGCATTCCTAAGGTCATAAGAAAAATGTCTAAGGTGACCTTTCCTACTGCAATGTGTGTAAGTGTAAAGACGGTGGGAATGATTACCAAAATATCGACCTCACCTCACATTCCTAGTGGGCTCTCTCACACGGTTGGTATTAGCTTTGGGAATGGGAACAACGTGATCATCGTTGCCTATACCAAACCTATCACTTTTGACCTGGACGAGACCTAACATCCTATCCAATGTTTTTGACCTAGATTCCAAGTCAAACTTAACCTTACTCGAGTATTTCAATCTCTCATCTAACTCAAAAATCCTAGAGTCAAGCACATGACTAGACTCCTCAAACTCTAGTAACTCCTTTTTCAAAGTTTCCATCTAGCAACGAAGACTATCTCTCTCTTTCTCCACATATTCTAGCTTCTCCCAAAACATCTTCTCCCGTGCCCTAAGATCCTGAATCAAAACATCATTATTTTCTACGGCACGCTCATTCAACCTAGCTTTCAATTTAGAGTTTTCCTTTTTCATTTTCACCGCTTTGGCATACAATTCATTAAATGTAACTTGCAACTCTTTCACATCAACCTCCTCTTCCTCACTCACTTCACCCTCACTCACTTGGGATTCAACGGCCTCGGAAGTGTCATGCACATGAGAATATTCATGGGAAGAATTATCGTTGTCGCTCACATGACATGCCAAGAAAGCAACAAACTTTCTCTCATTGGGGGAACTCTCTCCTCTTCCGGTTCACTATCACTTAAGGAGGCACTATAAGATCTCGATTTCTTGCCCTCTTTCTTAAGTCTAGTGGGACACTCGACAACTTTGTGACCATAACCCTCACACCCAAAACACCTATCCGACTCAACCCTATTAAATTTATCACTCTTATCTTTAGGGGTGGAATCTACCTTGTTGTTTTTGAATTTCTCAAAGTTTTTGGCATCTTTCGATTCCTTTTAAAAATTAAGAATTTTTTTAACTTCTTTTCCAATAAGGCGACATCTTCAAAATCGAAATCAGAATTGTTAATAAAAACTTTAGGCTCCTCCTTTCGGGCTTTCAAAGCAATGCCATTTTCTTTCTTTGGCACTTACTTGGAGGTACACATATCTAGTTCTTAGGTTTGTAAGTCACCTACAATATTTTCAAGTTTCGTCGAATCAAGCATACCTAAGGAGTTTAAAACAGTCACGTTTGCATCAAACCTAATCGGAAAAGATCTCAAAATTTTCTTTATAACACGATTGTCAGAAATCCTCTCTCTTAAGTTAAATGACGAGTTGACAATATTAGACAACCTAGTGTAAAACTCATCAAACGACTCACTATCTAACATTTTAATCGTCTCAAATCGTGAAGCGAGGTTTTGTAACTTAGATGCCCTAACTGTTCTAGTTCCCTTGTGAGTAAGTGCAAGTGTACCCCAAGCCTCTTTTGATGTTTCACAAGTCATGATTCCATTATACTCTTCAGGTTTGACATGTGAGGAAATTATGTGTAGACCTTTAGAGTTATAAAGTGCAAGACTATGTTTAGCCTCAGCTGATGACTCAACGGGTTTCAAACTAGTGACCTCACCCTCTCGTGTGACAAGTGGTATCCAACCTTTTTCAACCGATAACCACACACGGAATCAAACAAAATAAAAATATGTGTCTATATCTGATACCAATTTGTAAGTCCTTTTTTTTATTTCTTAAGCGAAAAGTGTTTTAAGGATGACAAAACAATTTCTCTTTTTATGACAAACCTTTTTCCAATTTTTAATTCGCACCAAGTTGAGAACAATTTTAACATAACCAAACTTTATCTTGACTAATCCTAAACATCCATCTAGTGATTAAATCAAGTAAAATAAAGTAAAGAAAACTCGTAACACCGGATGTACGAGTAAAGCACAACGGGAAAAAAACTTCAAACGACCCAAGCCAGACAATCACCATGAATGTGGAATTATAACAAACAGACACAAGTCTTACTCAACAACTCGATCCCCATGAGACTTGATGATCTTTTGATATTCAACCACTCCTCTCACAGTGCCCACGCAGAAAGTCATTCTTCCACTATACATGTCCACAACATACACATCCACGTATGTCTCGATGTCCACCGATATGGCTTATAATGTCTACGATGTTGAAACCAGACTCCACCGAATCTTCACCATAAAACCAACAATGTTCAAGTAGAACAAACTCCAATTTGGTGCCACAAAGATCACTATAGCATATATTAATGATAACTCGGATCTTTGAAACTCTAAGGATGCAATTACTTCGGAAAACCTTAGAAAATTTATGTGCAGAAATGTACTGGTTCGTAAACAATTTTTCTAGAATGAATACTTATAAAATCTGAAGGAAACATGCCATTAAATAATTTTTCTAAGTTGGCAACTCGTTCAAACGAGATAGGCATGTCATTAGAATGACATCCCTATCTCGCTCGAACTACTGTTACAGTCGTTTGAATGACAAGCACGTAATTAAATCCAAATTTAATCTGTCCTTATCAAATTAAAACGAAGTGTAAATGATTTCAAATGCTAATAAAACATTTTAAAAACATTTATTTAATAAAATAGCATCATTATATAAAAATTAAATTTCGAGTCCTATTAAAATTATGCATTCATACCTGAGTAATCTCAGAATGCAATTGAACTTAAAGACGAATAAACTTGCACCAATTAAACATCGGCATAAATAATTCCATAAAGCTTTGCCACAACGTATATAATAAACTTCAACACGTCATAGTCTGTGTGGGATCATGATAATAAAAATACAACCTATGACTCAAGCGTGTTTTGTTTCGAGAATAAGTCAAAACTATACAATGGACTCAATTAGAAATTTTTTCCTTACAATATGAAAGGTGAAATCATCATGTCATTAATACGAAAATGCTAGGTACATAACTACAATAAATGGGACATTACTGGTAATATTTACTAAGATGCTCTGAATTCCAAGGATTCTAAAATTTCTCACACTCTAGCGTTTTAATGCGGTAAGTTTCGGGTCTTACCACATTCGTAACCCGGTAGGGCCCGTGCCAATTAGGCTCAAGCTTATTATTCTCCTGGATGACCTTACTGAGGGAATACTCACCATCCCATGTTTTAATCCTAAACGCCGACGTAGCCTATAAAGGCATCAAAGTCCACGTAGTTCACATGCGGCATAAGGGTGGGATTTATCCCATAGATTCAAATGGGATTTTATTATAGGTGTGTGTGTAGAAAAATGTGTTTTAGTTTTGAAAAAGTGTGATGGATAATCCCCTTCGGAATTTATGGGTGTAACACTATTTTTGTTTGTTTTGTTTTTTTTATAGAAAATAAAGTATGTGCAATATACTTATAAAATCGTAAGTTGTTAATGGGTATGAACTCAAGTAAGAACTAAATTATGAATATGATGTATTTAATGCAAAACACGAAATTTAAAAGGAGAAGGAAGGATTTGGGCCTTCTTTGAAGCTTGATCTTTAATCTTAGATGAAATCCCTTGAATGTGAGATGAATGTTGAATGAGAGAGAATGCGATTTTGCCAAATTGGGTATGAAAAGGATGGGAAAGTAAGTTTGAAAGGAAATTCACATGGAGGAACTTCGCTGACTTCGAGAGAATGTTGCTGAGATTTGTGTTGCTGATGGGTCTGAGGTGTGTTTTGGAAGTGAGGTCATGCCCTCTATTTATAAGGTGAGGGGTGGTGACGTTTGGCATGGACCTAGTCTTGCCTATCAATAGGTGACCCTAGACGCACTCCCGATAGGTAGGTAAATGGACTTGCCAATTGGCAGTCTCGCATAAATTTTCTCGAAAAATGATCGTAGAACGTAATCTATTTATTTGAATCGCGCATGGGGCATAACCTTAATAAGGTAATTCAGAGATATTCAAGGGTCCTTTGGACAACTCCTGGGTCTGGGAGTTGACTTTGGGTCAAATGTGGCTCAGAAGCGTGCGTTGGTCCTTTGAACGGGAGATCGCTGGACGAAAATAGATCATTCATCCGCATGGTTAGTCAGAATCATACACGGGGCAGAATGTTGGAAAGTTTAGGAGATGTAATTCAAAATTCCAAAAAGCTTTGCTCAGTTCATAAAGTTGACCTTAGTCAACTAGAGCTCGGAAGCACCTAGTGGGCTCTCGGAGTAATGCAGATCGATCGTCCCTACCATAAGTCAGAATTATGAATGGGACAGATCATTAGAAAGGGTATTAATCACCCTTCAGATATTATTTCAGTCTCGTTCGAGTTGAAGAGTTGACCTTTGTAAAATGGAGCCTGTGAGCGCCTGGTGGCATTTTGATTAGTTTTCGAGGGAAAATGGATCGTTCATCCGAACGGTTATGCTGTTTCATGCATGGGGTGGAATGTTTTAAAGGGGTTTTAGTGCCCTTTGAATATTAAAAGAGCTTTCGCTCTGGCAATGAAGTTGATTGGGGTCAAATCGAGGCCTGGGGACGCTCGGGGGCCTCCCGATTGATTTTTCGTAGTAAAATGGTTCGTTCGTCCAAATCGTTATGCTGATTCACGCACGGGTAAGACCATTAGAAAAGGGATTCACAACCCTTAGAATATTCAGAGATCTTTCGCTCTGACAATGAAATTGATTGGGGTCAAACATGGCTCAGGAGCGTCCGATGGCCTCTAGATCGGTACTTGAAGTATGATCTAGGGTTTGCAGTGAAATAAGGAGGTGTTAGGGACCTGAGGAGAGACTTGGGGGTCTTATAATGTGGTTTCTATAGATCCCCTCATGGGGTGAGCTTGGAACAAGTGAAAGTTATTGAATAGTCACCACATGATGTTTTGAAAAGAGGTCGATTCTGCGGACCTAAGGGATGAGGATGACCGATTCAAAGGGTCGAGGTCGATTCTGAGGACCTAAGGTGATGCTGGGGATGGATTATTGTGAGGACCAAAAGGAGATGACGATTGAGGTCAAAGTTAGGGAGCGATCAATTCTATGGGTCGAGGTCAATTTTGAGGACCTAAGTTGTGGTGACCAATTCTGTCGGTCGATGTCAATTTTGAGGGCTTAAGTAGAAGAAACCAATTTTACGGGTCAAAGCCAATTCTGAGGGCTTAGGATAGAGGTGAAAAATTCCGCGGGCTTATGATAAAGATGACCAATTCTGAGGGCTTAAGTAGAAGCGATCAATTCTGAGGGTCGAAGCCAATTCTGCAGGCTTAAGATAGAGAAGAGTAATTATGAGGGATTAAGTAGAATCGACAAATTTTGAGGGTCAAAAACAATTTTATGGGCTTAAGAAGAGATGACCGATTCCGCGGGTCGAAACTAATTTCGTGGGCTTAAGATGGAGATGACTAATTCTGCAGGTCAAAACCAATTCTGCGGGCTTAAGTAAAGGTGACCAATTCTGAGGGTCGAAGATAATTATGCGGGCTTAAGATAGAGATGACCAATTCTGTAGGTTAAATATAATTCTTAGGGCTTAAGTATAAGTGACCAATTCTGCGGGTCAAATCCAATTCTGAGGGCTTAAGTAGAGATGACCAATTCTGCGGGTTGAAGATAATTCTAAGGGCTTAAGTAGAAAAGACCAATTTCGAGGGTCGAAGCCAATTTCACGGGCTTAAGTAGAGGTGATAAATTCTGAGGGTCGAAGCCAATTCTGTGGGCTTAAGTAGAGATGACCAATTCTGTGGGTCGAAGCTAAGTCTGCGGGCTTAAGATAGAAGCGACCAAGTCTGAGGGTCAAAGCCAATTATGAGGGCTTACGTTTTCTTGGGAAAATTTGGGGACTCATCTGGGGATATATATCTTGTGCTTTCACTAGGAATTTGGGGGGAGCATTTGATTTTATGTTTTACTGTGGCAGAAGGAATGATCCGAAGGTTGGATGTTTCTTAGTTGGGAATTTTTTGATATTTGTGGTGTCCTTTGGAGATGTTATTGAGGAGGACATCGAATTGGTTTTGGGAATTCCACTGGGGATATAATAGTTACATTGGGGAGATGATTGTGGTATAAATGTTTTTATTGGTGAAAAAGGTTCTAAAATCCATTTAGTAATTTTAGGAATTTTTGAGGATTTTTCGGGATTATCTAGCATTTTTTAAGAATTTTTGTACAAACTTTTAGAGAGGGTGCCGACCGGCATGGTTTGAAGGGTGCAAAATGGAAGTGGCATGATCTTTTAAGGTACTACGAGCAGGTGGAGGGATAATGCCGATCGGTGGGCGGTAGGGAGATGCCAATCGATATGCCCCTTAGCCTCCTATAAAAAGGGGCGAGTTCTCCTCATTTTCACAGCTTTCTGACTTGCCTTCTTCGGTAATTACCATTTGTAAAGCGTTTTAATGTTCCAAAATCAAGAGATGGCTTACTTCCCAAGTAGCATAACACACATGGCGTGGCTCAATGTTGATGATTAGGCCAACTTAGAATGGAGGGATAGGGCGCGCCTTGCACTGGGCAGTGAGAATTCTGTCGACTCATTCGAGCCTATTGTGGATGAGCGGACCCTCCTACATGAGCCATCGCATCATCGTTCTTTTAGGGCGGTGAACCCTCATGGCAATGTAAGTATTGATGACCTTTATTATTCTTTTAATTTTTTTGGTGATATTCCTTTTTCTTTGGAATTTTGAAAAATATTTTTTCCTTCTTGTCTTTGACATTTTGATGTATCTATGTCGACTCTGTGTGCTTGAGGGATGACGGGACTTAGGGACGTTTGGGAGCACCTTCCATTGGTGGTGCGTTGGGTGGTGTCATCAGCCTATTTTGGGAGACTGGAGTCTGCGCTGGATGAGATGCCTCGTTCTATGACTGTTCTTTGTGCTCTGGGGGGGGAGGTGGTGGGACACCACCCACACCTTTCACTTTGGGTTTGGCTTTGGTGAGATGACGGTGACTTCGATAGATGTATAGCAGCTACTAGGATTGGACTTTGATGGGGTGAAGACTGAGGTGGATAGGACTTTGAGGGTGATGCCGTAGGCGGTGACGGCGGCGTTGGGTGATGTGGGGAGGGTAGTCTCTGGGGTCTCTCTTCATTTTTCTCTTTCAAGGGAGTTATTGTTGAGTAGGAGGGTTGACAAGAAGGACGGGATGCAGGTGTGATAGATGGCCCATTTTGTTTATTCTGCTGGTGTCGGGGGGTTTCTTGGTGGCAACGAGTGGTGATGTCGTCCACTTATGGTTTTTGCCTTTTTTGAGGGTGTTTTCGAACGTCCATCTTTATGAATGGGGGAGCCTGACCTTGATGACCTTTTATTCTTCTCTTGATGTGTTCAGCTGGTGCTACTAGCCAACTTTTACCGGAGACACATATCTTCATGAGGTATTCTTTATTTTGCACATTTTCCATTATACGTTCACATTTTTCCTTTATTCATTTTATTCTTAATTTCTTGATTGCTGACATTTTTGTCCTTTTGCAGACGTGGTTCTATGAGGTGATTGGGTTTTACTACCGATTGATAGCTTTGAAGGGCGAGTATGCTGGGGACTTTTGCCGAATGTATCGGTGGCAGAAGTCCAATCGACAGTCGATGAAGTATATCTCTTTAGAGACGGTACGCATCAGGTCTTGAATGGCTGGACGAGTAAGCGGGTAAACTCTTATTTCTTCTTTGAGACCATTTTTTCTTTGATGCTCTTTTCTGATATTGATTTTTATCCGTTGGGGATTTTGCAGGTGACCTTTTATCCGTGGGGGACGACCATACATCACACAGGGTTAATTGGGGGGAATGCGCAGATGTGACATTTATTGGCACATGAGTTTGGCTACTCCTGGTACCTCATGAAGAGAGTAGTCCGACAAGTTATGGAGGATGAAGTTTCCGTAGCCCCTGTGTATAGGAGGTAAGTACGGGAGATGGTGGATGATGCGTAAGTAGCGGCGATGATGGGTGAGCCTTACTCGTCATATACTGACACGGTGGCAGTGTACGATTATTTGGACTTTAATCCGATCTGGTTGATGCTGCCCAACATATATGACGTGATGATTCTCCCCTAGGCAACTTCGAGTCGACCGGTGGGGTCCTCCCACATCGTAGGTGGTGCGTTGGCATCAGCGACGGGGATGACCTCGAAGGTCCCTTTTGTGTGGCTTGCCCCTCCGTCTTATAATATCCGGTAGGCTGATGCAAGGTCGATGCATTTGCTACACCATCCTAATGCAATGGATCCGAAGGAGCTTTGTTTAACTGAGGAGGTCCTTGAGCCACCGGTATACTTTTCATCTCTTTAAATTTTTTGATTTTTGAATTTCTTCCTTTGCCTCAGATTGACTGATTTGCTCTTTTTTGTTTCTCTCTGCAACATATCCAGGTTTCCACCACCTGGATGAAGGATGTTCGGGATTGGGTATCTTCGGTGATCGCCCATTTTCGAGATACGATTCCAGTTCCTTCTTGTCTGGTGCCATCTGCTTCGTTTGAGGAAGGGTTTGGCTCGGGGAGTGGTGGTACGTCGTCTCCTAGTCAAGGGAAGAGATCGCATCGCAGGAAATGAGGCTCCTAGGGGGAGAGATAGAGGGAGGGAGAGGGAGAAGAGAAATAGGAAGTGTGAGAGAGATATTGAGGGTGGGTGAGGGAGAAAGTTTAAGTTGGTGAGAGAGAGAGAAAGAAAAATGTAGGTGGGTTCGGGTTGATTTCCATTGTATTTTCTTTATTTCCTTGAAAAACAATGTTATGCAGCAAATATCTATGCAAATAAAATGAAGTTTTTGTTTATTTTTGTTTTTAATGCCTTATATGCTCTTTTTACTTTGCTGCTCAAACCGTAAAAAGGATTAAAAATGATTTGGGAGAGAATTTATTTCAAAAATTGACAAGTAAAAAGTATAGAGAGAAGAAAATTCGAAATTTTTTGAGTGGAAATCGACAAACTAACTATGAGTGCCCTAAGTTCGACGCCTATATGAGGGTATGTAGTTATTGGGTTAATTGTAAGGTGTTCCCCTCTTTGGCATGACTTCCACGATATAAGTCTTGCTTTCGAGGGCAATCGGTATGCATGGACATACCATTTGATATAGAGAGTACATGAATTGCCTCACTATATACCTTGTGGGTACAGTATGTGTGAGAACCAATTACATATACTCGACGTATGTGAATGATTTCCCTGCGATATACCTCCCGTCATGAATTTGGTCAAGCGGTAAACCATTCGATATACGTTGAAGGTACTTGACCAATGGAAGGTGAGAGTCATATCGATTAAGATAACTGAGACTTACCGGACCAAATCCCATCATAAAATGACCCCCTAGTTATGGGACAGAATTTGGTCAATAGCAATTATCTTTGGTGATGTAGTGTGAAAAATTCATGATCCTTGTTTAGTACATTATGGAGAGAGTATGTTTATTGATGAGCATCATGCCAAGCAGAGGATAATGTACAAGTATAAAAAAAAATCTCTACTAAGCATGGATATGTGGGAGTGAGTGATGTGTGAATATCTACAAGTGAGTGTGTGGGGGTGAACCTAAGCATAGATCAACTACAAGTGGTGTGTGACAAGTGTGGGTGAGCATGGATATATACAAGTGTGATAAGTGAAGGTGTGTGTTAGTGACACCGAAACATGGATATTCTCAGTGGTGTGTGCAACATGTTGATATAAGTGATCCTAAGTGCATGTGGTGTGAAGTGTACATAGATAATATCTACAAGTGTGTGAGTGAGTAGTGATATAAGCATGAGGTATATGTGTACAAGAAATAATAGAGGAGAAAAGGGGAACATACAGATAGGTGCATATGCACACAAGCAAAACCAAATACCCATGTAAACAGAGTCTAGCACTTTTATGAAAAGTAGTCCTCGACGAAGTCACCACTGTGTCCATCCCGATCAAGATGTGCGACGCTTCCCTCTCCTCTTCTACCTCCCAAAGGGAGATAGGGAAGGAAAGGGGATTGAAAGGTCTCACACCCTACTTAGGAACACTTCGATCATCGTCGGTGTGGGGTAAATGTAAAGAGATGGAGTCACTAGCCTATTTTGCACAAAACAAGAAAAAGAACACTTTACCGCCTCGAGAGAGCTTCATCGAAGACAAAGTGATGCTTATGAAACCAATAGTTCGAAGGTTAAGGGGTTAAGTTATGGAATTGGAAGGTGTTAGGAACCCATCCCGCCCTTTCCGTCTCTCATGGGCTTGTGTTATTATTTTCCTTTATTTCTCTGTGAAGTGTGTGTGCGTGTGTATATAATTGATATCAGAATCGTTCAACTCATACAATGGAAAAGATAGAGTGAGGTCATCCATAGGAGTGTTCCCAAAATATATAGATAAAATATGATTCATGCATTCATCGTGATATTGATCGTTATGATGAAATGGTAATATGTATTGGATGAAATGCTAACAAACATAATATATATACTAACGCAAGAATATGATAAATGCAGAAATGGGTGATTTAGAAAAATTGTAAGATTAAAAATTTGGATAATTGGAAAATTGGACTCGAGTCTCGGATTTTAATCCGAAATGCCTACATAGCCTATAAAGGCATCAAAGTCCACGTAGTTCACATGAGACATAAGGGTGGGGTTTATCCCATAGATTTGAACCGGATTTTATTATAGGTGTGTGTATAGAAAAATGTGTTTTAGTTTTAAAAAAGTGTGCTGGATAATCCCATTCAGAATTTATAGGTGGAACCCTCTTTTTTTTTTAATATAGAAAATAAAGTATGTGTAATATACTCATAAAAGTGTAAGATGTTAATGTGTATGAACTAAAGTAAGAACTAGATTATGAATCTAATGTATTAATGCAAAAACAAGAAATTTAAAGAGAGAGGGAAGGATTTGGACCTTCTTTGAAGCTTGATCTTTGATCTTAGATGAACTCCCTTGAATGTACGATGAAGATTTTATGAGAGAGAATGTGATTTTTCCAAATTAGGTATGAAAAGGATGGGAATGTAAGCTTGAATGGAAATTCACATGGAGGAACTTTGCTAATTTTGAGAGAATGTTGATGAGATTTGTGATGCTAATGGATCTGAGGGTTGTTTTGGAAGTGGGGTCATGCCCTCTATTTATAGGGTGAGGGGTGGTGCCGATCGGTAAGGCCCTAGTCTTGCCTATCGGCAGGTGACCCTAGACGCACTGTCAATAGGTAGGGAAATGGACCTGTCAATTGGCAGTCTCGTACAGATTTTTCGGGAAAAATGGTCATAGAATATAATCTGTTGATCCGAATTATGCACGAGGAATACCGTTAAAAAGGTAATTTCGAGACATTCAAGAGTCCTTTGGACTTCTCTCCAATCTAGGAATGTGGCTCGGAAGCGTACATCGGTCCTTTAGAAGGGAGATTATTAAACCAATACAGATCGTTCATCCGCATAGTAAGTCAGAATCACGCACGGGGCAGACCGGTGGAAAGTTAGGAGATTTAATTCTACATTCCAATGAGCTTCTCTCGCTTAGGAAATTTGACATTGGTCAATTGGGGCTCGAAAGTGCCCGGTGGCCTCTCGGAGTAAAACGAATCATTCGCCCTTACCATAAGTTATATATGAATGGGGGCAGACTGTTGGAAAGGGTATTCAGCACTCTTTGAAGATTCATTCAGTCTTGTTCGAGCAGAAGAGTTGAACTTGGTCAAACGAAACTTGGGAGCACCTGGTGGCCTTCGGATAAGTTTTTAGGAGAAAACAGAAAATTCCTCTAAACGGTTATGTTGCTTCACGCACAGGGTGGACCATTAAAAAGGGGTTTTAGTGCCTTTCAAAGATTCAAAGAGCTTTCTCTCTGGCAACGAAGTTGATTGGGGTCAAATCGGGGTCTGGAGGATCCCAGTGGCCTCCAGATTAATTTTTGGTAGTAAAATGGTTCGTTCATCTGAACCGTTATGCCGATTTATGCACGGGGTAGACTGTTGGATAGGGGATTCAGAGCCCTTCTAAGATTCAAAGAGATTTTGCTCTGACGATGAAGTTGATTGGGGTCAAACGGGGCCTGATAGTGCCCGATGGCCTCTAGATCGATACTCGAAGTATGACCTAGGGTTTGTAGTGATATGAGGAGGTGGTAAGGACCTAAGGAGAGACTTATGGGGTCCTATAATGTGGTGCCTACAATACTAATCTAAATAATATTTTTGGTTATGTACGTATGGGAGGTAATAAGCAAGAATGGTAGTCCCGACTGTAATATATACACCGCAGCTTTTCAACTCCCCGAATGTTTTCTAAAAGTTTTATGTTATGTATGGCATGGGAAAATAATAATGTAATTTCGTTTATTTCAGACTCATCGATGTAATAAGATGATAGGCATCCCCATAATAAAAATCTTTTAATTTTTGCTGCATTAAATTTATTGTCATATTTATTATTTCTCTTTACTTACCATTAAAAACATAAAATTCACAGATGCAAAATGAATGACACGAGGTGATGCCAAACATTGTTGTGGATCAAGATGAGATTCTTGGGTCCCACCTCTGATAGAGATTATTAGTAGGCAATGGGGATGATGTTACGTTTGAACAAGGTGTGCCACTCGTAGACCGGTGGTTAGATGGGAAAGGTGACTAAGATGTTGGAAGATATGCGAGGGATGCGTTTTATTGATTTTTAGGGTAATTGGAGTGAGTAATTTCACAGAGTTCTGTGTAATGACTCATACCAGTTTGTACTTGGTGTGGCACATTTTAAGGTTTCATACTGGAGCTTATCATCTTCCCTTTGGTTGGTTAGAGTTGGGGGATAACAAGTTTCACGGGTAGGATGTGTTTCAGGGTTTGTTGGAAAGGATTGAGTTAATTAGGAGTTATGTTTTTTGTAGTCTAGGGGAATCCTAGGAGTTACGTCATCGTGAACAAAAAATTCTAAGGGCTCATGTGAGTGTTCAGGTGCTATTGTGGTTGTCTCCCATGAAGGGAGTTATATGGTTTGGAAAGTAGGGAAGTTGGAGCTTGGAGATGAGGGGACTTTCCTCAGTATTGGGATGATAGAGATAGTGGTGTATAGGCTCATTTTACTGGAACATTTACAACGGGATAATCTAACATTCCAGTATCATGCCAATACCACAGCTCACCCTTGGGAATCTTCAGTAGAGAAAGCAAGTTCAACTAACCCCATTTTTATTTCTCATTCCTGGCCTACTTCATGTACTTATCCAAGTAAGTCAGGACTTCATCATACCCATCCATCCAAACATCCTTGGGTTACTTATGGAAGTGGAAAGTAAGTTGGACCACCTTATCTTGAAGTATCCTGATGGCCTTGTCCTTCTCCTAGAGCATCGCAGCTTGGTCGGTCAAATTTTTCTTGGTTCTCTCTTCATCAATGGTTAGCCAAACCAGTCTACTCCGCCTAGAATATTGACCAGACTTAGTTTTCTCCTTCTACAAAGCATCTAACTCTTCTAACAACCTGGAATTTTCAATCTCCAAAAATGATAGCCCCTCATCTGGACCAGTGTTGGTTGATTTCTTCAAACTATCAATCTCATTCCTCAGGGCATTATTTTCCTTCTCCACAAGGTAGCAATTGATCTGGCACTCTCTAGTTCTTGATTAATTACCTGTTCCTTGTTGTTCATGGAAGAAGTAATATCTTATAACTTCTTATCAAAGACCCATCCTTCACTCAAGGCCTAATACCTAGCCTCATAATCATAATGAAGCAAGGCCTTAAAAAGTTTATGGTCTTCTTCCATTTGTTCAATCATTTTATAATAACCAGCATTATTCACTACTTCCCTGTCCAAAAGGCAATGGAGATGAATATAAGACTCCTTCACTTGGTCGGAGGCATCTGGGCCGAGAAACCCCACTGAATCTTCCTCAGTCAATGGGACATGGCCAGCCTGAAAAAGATTTTTGCATCGCTTGAGTAGGTCAGATTCTGCAGAGACTATTTGTTTCTTCCTAGCATCAAATTGGAAATTTATAAGTATGAGTTTATGGAGCCGAGGAGGAAGTCAAACAATATAAATAGTGTTGAGGAAAACAAGCAATATATAATCAATATCACATTAAGTTATAAGAATTTAGGCAAAAATATGTCTTTCCATTGATCATTCCATGGTTATAGAGTTGGTTACATTGCAAAAGACAAAAAAGAATAAATGGGAAATACATAAAGGAAAAATGCATAAAATAACTAGCTAGAAGAAGTTAAACCTTCACCTTGACCTTCTCTTACTCATTGGTCTTTTCCTTATCAACAGCATGCATGTTAGCATGATAAGCAGGCATAATAGAAGATTCCCCAAACCCCTCCTTGTCATAAAAGTCTTCATCCAAGTTGGGAGGTGTTCCCGGGTTATCTCTCTGAGAAATCTCAGAGTCTGTTTGAATGTCGACCTCCTTCAAAGCTTCAGACCAACCCTCTTCGAAGGATTGCTTCCTGGCATATTCTATCTGGATGGTTGCAGTAAAAAAATCTTTTTCCCATCCCTTGTTTGTATCCTCTTCCTTATATTTCTTTCACTTGTCCTTGAGAGTAGAGTTATCAGCAGTCAGGCTGACAATATTCTCTTCATCAGCCTTTGCCCGGCACTCAGCTTCAGTAATTATCAACTAGCTTAAGTCAACTCAACAACAACAATTTTCGTGCCTCCTCTGCTGCTCTGTCCTGGTCTTCGACAGTCTTAATTTTGTCCTGCCATGCTTATTTCTCTCTCTATACGGCTTCATTATATTCTTATAAGGATTTTTACAAACCTTCAAGAGCTTACTCAACATTAGTCGAGGAAGCGGATCTTATTTGGTCATCCTTCTCCATCATCTTATTGAAGTCTACCAAGAACTGCAACAAAATGAATGTGTTATTATAAGAAACGCATGTAAAATTATTGTGTACTAATAGAAAGATTAAGAATTTACCAAGGCCAAAGTGTGAGCATCCTCTCAGTTAATAGGGCTCTAGTCAGGGGGGCTATAGTAGACTTATCTTTCAATAAAGTTCTAACTTTTATCAATTCGCTAGCCATCCCGGGGTTGATTTCCACCGAAGCATTCTCAATTTTGCCTTGCATGACAGTGAACTTCTTAGCTAACTCATCATATTTGGACAACTCAGTGGAATTTTTGGCCTGATCTTGATGTCCACATAAACCTTTCTTTAAACTCTTAAAATTAGGTTCTTCAATGTGGGACTCCTCAATATTAAGAACCAAAGGTCTCTTCTCAATAACTCGAGACTTCTTATCGACATAAATAGTTTTCTTGGCAGCAGGAGGAGGGGACTTGGTCAATAAGTTTGGAATTTGTCTTTTCACCATCTTGGTAGAAGGATATGTGGGGATGGTGGTGATATCAAGGTACTCAAATGAGTAGGAGGTGCCCCTTGAATAAACTCAACTCCAGCTGATTATACATCCAAAGAAGTGGATACGGATTCCTCTTCTAGGTTGACACTAACGTGAGGCAATGCAAGTAGTGATCGAGAAACAAAAGAAGTAATTGAGCTCTGTTACTCTAACAGTACAGTAGCAGCTCTGGGATGTTCCTCTCTTACCATTTTATTAAGACCCCACAAATATTTTAGGTCTACAAGATTAACTTCTGCCTCCTTAGGACACTTATTCTTACTCTCCTCTGCAATAAAAAAAATAAGAACGTTGGAAAATCTATGAACATATGACAAATAGGAGAAAGTTAAGAATAAAGTTATAACCTATACCATTCCCTTCTTGGGGGAACTTGGGACCAGTGTAGGATACCCTCTAAGGAAGGGAGGCATATTGTCAATTCTTAAAAGTAACACCATAATCCTAATAGTCTTTATTGGAATGTAAAAGATTAATTACTGAAGCCCTATTGGGTTGGCTAGTCTTCAAATAGTAAGTACCATCTCTAATGGATCCCCACTTGTAGCAGAACATCAACTTAGGGATCCCAATATGAGTCCCATAAATCTCATTCAACTTACTTACTCTATTCACCACCCTCCATGTGTTTGGAGATATTCTAGCTGGAACAACATTGAAATATTGATAAAATTGAAGAAAAAGTGGATTTGGAGGAAAGTTAATACCACACTCAGTAATAAAAAGAGTGGGAGTCTAATGACCCTCTGCTAAAGAATACACGTTTATAGGACCATGAGTAATTTCTAAACCTACCCAATCAGGAATTTTCCTTCTCTCTGAATTCCTCTAAGGAATTATCATCAACGATTTAAACCATGACTGAAACAAAGGAAAAATAGATAAAAGATGGAAAAGATAACTTACAGAGATCTAAATGTAACAACAAGAATAAAGAAACAATAGTGGATAGCAAGAAGAAAAATATTGGAGAAGAAAATCTTGAAAATGAAGAAAAGCTTGGAAACAAAACACAGAATATTTTAAGTAAAAAGAAATGGAAAGAAATTTTGGTTTATTATAGGTTTCCTCGATCATAGGGACAAAATGATTAACTACACGAATGATTGAACTACCGCTGACTCCATGCTTCCCAAAGTGCAAAAACACCAATGTACCCTTTGGCGATTTGAAAAAGTTTGAATTATTTGTAAAAATGCCATTACTAACAGTGCTAGTAAAAAAATTTGCAAGTCCGGGAGGTCGGTTGTCGACCATCACTCAGACATTTCGTTGAGCAACATTTTGAACAAACACTTCATACTTTCAATCAATCATCAAGCACGGTACATTGGGGGCTTTTATTGTATGTAAAAACTAATCTCCTATGGGGATCAATGAACAATAGACACATGTCATCCTATGTGGCCATTCAACTATCTTAATCGGTGTCAGAGGTAACTAGTCGGCTAGAATGCCAACCAACTTCCAGAATGTGAACAATCAGGAATATAAAAAGTTACTCGAATGGAAGTGAGACCAACACTGAATGTCAAGTGTCTTATTTATTGTCTACAGATGTAAATATCTGTAGATATAAAGGCATTCCATCTCTAGGGTTTCAGACTGCTATTAATATATAATATCCCTTAGTTCAGGGGGGGGGGGGGGGGGGGAGGATGGAACCAATATCAAGCACATCATACTCATCTATTGTAAACTCCAATAATAATACCAAAAGTTGACGTAGGCTTTTAACAAATGAACCACTTTTAAAAACTCTGCCTCTTATGTGTTTGGTTAGATTACTATTGTTAATTATAAAATTGGACCCCCTCCATTCTTAGACATCAACAGTCATAATTGGTTCAACCAAGACGTGCGGTATTATAATCCACCCCTCTTAAGAAATTCATCCTCAAAATTTCATGTAGTATAACATTGAGGTAGTTCTTACATTCTTACTTGCTCAACTTCTTCCTCGATTATGAAGGGTATAAGTTGTCACATATGTTATTACGTGTCTTCTAGGAGATTATAATGATTAATCAAATAAAGTTACTGGCAGTAACATACTTTATTGAAAAATTAGGGAAGTACATGCGATGGTAATTATTATTCTTAGTCTTAGAGATAGTGCCAATATTATATAACTTGTAATATATTTACCTTACAGTTATTCTTTTAGATTGAATTACAATCGTACAAAAGAAATTTTTTCTTTGTTTATTTTATAATATGGGAAATGTAATTGCATTTAGTTTTAATAAGGTTACTTGGGTTGAAAACCACCAAGATGTAACTTGACAATAAATTGTTAGCTTCAAAAGCTCTCTGAATTCGTCTGGTATTGCAGTAAACTGTTTAGAATGAGAATTTTTGTTGTAATCAAGGTCATAACGATGTAGGATACAAACATGGTGACATAGTTTGGTTATATATGAGTTGGGGTTTGGATTTTGTATGAGACCATCATGTGTTTATCAATTGGGTTCTATTAATGTACATAAGTATCTATACGATTTGATTATATCACTTCATTCATAATGGGTTAGTTGTGATATCTCACTATACTTTTCACAGTTATTAGATTATTTAGTAATTGACGAAAACTGTATATGTAACGGTATTTAGATATTAGAAGAGATTATTTATATTTTGTTATATGTTTAAATTCTTCATACTACTTAGTACCGACTCAAGGATTATTTGAACTGGATATCGACTTTATAATTGTCTTGATTGAGTGATGTTTATCAACATATTTAGTGGAAGTCCTATATAATAACTCTTGTATAATTTTATCTATCGTGAAAATTTGAAATCATTAAATTCAATACTATAGTTGCTACTTCTTGATACTATGGCTAGTACTAGGTAGTTTTATCGACCTTAAGGTCAAATTTTTAGTTTAGTTTTACTTTAACTAATTATAGTTTCGAAGTGGTAACTAATGGTAGTTTTCAAGAAAAGATTCGTAGAGTTGTAGGTCTTGTTGATCATGAGGATAGTAAATATGGGATGAAAGAATTATTTCTTCTAAATGAATGAAAAATAGGTTTGGGAACCAAAAGTATGAATGGTTGACTACTCTTAGGGATACTTCTATGAACATTGATAACTCAAATGTGCGAGTACAAATATTCAAAATTATATACACTTAGAAAGAAAATGCAATAAAAATAATAAAGTAAATTACCACAACACAAGAATTTACACGATTCGGTAACTGCCTACGTCCACGGGGAGGGTTATTAGTTCTTTATTAATTTATGAGAATTTCGAAATCACATTTACCCTTACTCTGGGGTGAGGGTTGTATTTATAATAGTGAAAAGTTGTTGAGTTGTATAAGAAACTCTCTTTGCTCTTTATTGGCCTATTGATGATTCCTATTTATCTCATCTAAGAATATAGGTAACCAGTTAAGCCAGTAATTATCCATGCGATGAACATTTTTAATTATCCATGTGGCACTAAAATTGATTGGGGTAGCATGTTGGGACTGCTCAAGCCACTTTAAATTGGGCCTTTATAGTTGATGCCCCGCAATTGCCCTTATCATTTTGTGCCAAAATTGGTCTAGAGTTGGGCAAAAGAATTTTGAATCCTTTATAGTCCCAACATTGAACCAAATAGTCTTGAGTTTTCATGCTTGGAAATATTTGTAATTAATTAAAACAAACAGGGTTACGTTGGTCATTGGTGAAAGTGTGAACTGCTAAAAATCCTTCTTGAGCTTTGGTCCTTATAATTATTCTGCACATAGTTCAAATGTCACTCATCTTCAGGCTTTGTACCCATCATTTCCCTTTATTTGTGCTAAAAAAGAATTCTAAAGCTCTTGTTTCCTTTGCTTGCTCTATAAGTTCCCTTTCCCTCTTCTTATGTTTCGTACCTTCATAGTTCTTTTCTATTGTATATTCTTCTTTTATATTTTGTCCTATAAATATGGGTTTTCCCCCAGAAAAGAACTTGTATTACTTTAGGAATAATTATTCCATACCTTCCTGGGTCACAATTTATTGCGTCCCCCTTCCCAGAAACTCTATTGCAGTTAAGGTTGTCCATCTCAATGTGCCCCCAATAACTAGCGCATTATTAATAGCGTCCATAGAATCAATGAATTGCATGGTACTAACCATCCAAAAAATCAAATACTTTTACTCCTCATCCCACACCATAAATGGTGTTTTTGTCCTAAAGGAAAGGAAGGGCGACACGGTTCTTATGGTAAACCTTCCTAATTCCAACAAGGGACATTAGAATTAGGGTTTTATTGTTCGCAATTGGAAACATCCTCATCTCACAGAGGGCTAGCAATGCACTAGGTTTCTATGTCCATAATAGGGGGAGCGATATATGTTAACACTTTTATTTTTAGTCCATTTTCTGAGTTTCCTTTTGAATTGTATTTATTGATGAATTTTCTTTTCACTGCTTGAACAACTCGATCAAAGAAGAAGGTGCCTAATTTCCCACATCAATAAATTAAAACTATTGAAGGCTTGGAAGTTAAGGGAGCCCTTAGATGGTGACAATCATTCTCGCCCAACCTCTTTTTGCTGGATTACAAATTTCTAATGGCAGCTCCACTGCTCATCCAGTAGACAGCATCCCCGATATCCCTTTTCCTAATGAGGAAGATTCAATCTCTTCCTCTTTTAAATTCCAAGATGTTGGGTCCATTTTTGTTAAAGAAAAGGACTCAATGGCTCCTAATAAGAAGGTTTTATTAATAGATGATGATGACGTTGAGGCTAGTTCCTACTCCACCAAGACCAAGTTCTTGAAGAGGACTAAACAAAAAGGCCCTAAGGCCACTAACTCAGAATTTGTCATTCGAGAGAAGAATAAGAAGGATAGAAGGTATCATCCTTCAAGTAAGTAATTATTGGATCCATCTAGCTAGTACCCTTTTTTAGGGAGAGAACATTTTCAGATGCCACCATTATTGTAATGCTAGGCTTATCGAGGAATTTCATTTTAATTATTCTCGTAAGGTTAGATACCACTGTTGAACTTAGGGCTTTTAAAGCATAGGCATGACTGTTGTGCCCACATGTAACTATTGAACATGTATTTCCTCAGACTTTGATATCAACACATGAACCACTTGTACGTATGATCCCCTATTTTTGTCTAATAAACTCACGAACCACTTATAGGTATGGAACCATCCTTTCATCTTTTGCGCTGAAGTCTTCACTAACCTATTTGGAAACCTGCATTGAATCTTAATATATTGTAAGTTGGCTTTATCCTAGCAAGTGAGCCTTATGCAATCTAACTTTGAGTGCTTTGTACTCGACTTCATTATTAGTGAATTTAAAGCCCAACCTAATTCCTTAGTTGATCATGGTATTCTCTTGTGTTACGAGAATAATTTCTAATCCTGTTCCTTTGGAGTTGGAGTCTCCATCCATATACAATATCCACTTCCTGAATTGATCAAGACTATAATCTTTCAAATCGTCGGTGACCTATTGATCAGTAGGGGCCTCTTTTCCAAAAAATGCAATTATAAATCTTCCAGAACCAACCCCTTGATTGTTATTCTTGGCTAATACTATATATAAAATCTCCCAAGTTTGATTTAACACTTGGAAATACATCCAGATAGGTTGGCCTTACGAAGAACAACTTCAATAGGGAAGGATGTGATGACTCTGAAGATGTGAGCCTCAAAGTAATGCTTTAATTTTTGATACGTTCTGACCTGTGAGTAAGCAACCTTATCTAGTGGCAAGTATATCTGCTTGACATCTAAGAGAATCTTGTTGACATAGTAAATGGGGAACTGTCTTCCCTTTTTCTCGCATACTAAGGTCGATCTCACTACATGTCTTAAAACTATTAGGTATAGAAAGAAAGGATCTCGTGGGTCTAGAATTGCTAATAGTGGATATTTTCTTAGATATAACTTGATTTCATTAAGTGATTTTGAGAGTTCATCACTCTAGTTGAGGACCTTTTCCTTGTTGAGAAGCTGAAAAAATGGTTTGCAACTCTCAAATGACTCAACGATGAAGCAGTTTAAGGCTTTGAGCATCCAAGTTAGCTTTTGAATCTCTCGGAATGTCTTCAGTGGCTGAATGATATTGATCTCTACTATACGATTAGGGCTTGCTTCGACACTTATCTAATTGACCAGGTAGTTGAGTAACTTTCATGACTGGACCTTAAATGAGCATTTTCTCTCATTGAGCTTCATCCGATAATGCCTGAGGATTTTTGCCAAGTCTTTAAGGTGGTCATACTTGCGCTTGCTTTTGATGAGCATATTGTCACTGTACTCTTCCATCATCTCTCCCATTTATTTTTTCAACATCTTGGTGACCAATCTTTGGTAAGTGGCTTCAACTTTCTTAAGTTTAAAGGGAATGACCTTATAATAATATAGGCCTACCGGGGTGATGAATAAGGTTTTGTCTTGGCTGGGGTTGAATAGGGGAATTTGGTGATACCCTGAGTAAACATCTAAAAATTAATTAATTCATTAGCTACTATTATATCGAATAGTTGGTCTATCTTTATTAGAAGGAAGCTATCCAATGCATAAGATCTATTAAGATCAGTAAATTCCACATAGACTCTTCAATTATCTTTGCTCTTTCAGACTACTATGAGATTTAAGAGCCACTTTGGGAATTAAAATTATTTAATGGACCTTGCCTTCAGAAGTTTCCCTACCTTATTTTACACCACTGCGGCCTTCTCTGAGGTGGTGCGTCGAGCCATCTATATGATCAGTTGAAATGCTGGGTCCACACAGAGGCGATTATAAGTGAAATGCTGGCCTTCTCCATTTTATTTCATGTTCACCTTTTAGGGATGTATCTTTAATATTGACGTTGTTTGCCTTATCATTATGAATTTATTTTTGGATATTATTGAACATATCTTCCACCTTAGCATATTTCTCAATGCATGACATGACATCATCAATGATGTTTGCATCTCTCTTAGAGAGGGACTATTGCAACATAGAGGTATGGATAAGACGATCTTGAATGCCTCTATGGAAACCTACTCCGAGCAATCTTCCACCTCGTTAAAAGTTTCCTTGTAACACTTAGCATGTTCCCGTAATATTTCCTATGGATTTTTCCTCATCGTGAGTAGAGAATCTATCCAATTTGGACGTGAGATGCTGGTTATGAAGTGATTTGTTAAGGCCTCAGCGAGGGACTTGAATCTCTTAAGTGACCTATAGGTAGCCTCCTAAACCACTTATAAGCGACATCTCCAAAGGTGGAGGGGAATATGGAACACATAAGAGTGTTTTTATGATTCCACAGAGTCATCGCTTGCATATATTGGTGAACATGATATATGGGGTCTAACTTTCCATTATATATTTTGAATCTAGGGGATGTGAATTTGTTAAGGGGTTCCTCCTGTTCCTCCTCCTCCTCCTCCTAGATTGAACTTAAGAAAGGGGATTTCATTTGTGTGATGAGGTCCCTTCTTGTCAGCTATTTTGTGGATATGGCTCCTCGGTGTGCTGGATGTTGGTCCATATCATTTCAGACTAAACTCCTAAGATTATGCATATGGCATTATTTATCCCGATTTTATTTCACCAGGTGGTTTCTCCGCTTTAAATGGTCCTATTCGTATTCAGTACTCTTTCCTCAGTTGAGCGTTCTGCATGACTGAGGGGTAGGAGTCCGATCACGCTATTTTTGGTTATTTTGATTTAGTTATTTTTCCATATTTTTCGATCGTTGTGGGAGGCATGCGTTCCCCTCTATTTAGATGCGATTACTTCCTCTAGCTATCAGAATCGTGCTTCTTAACCGTTGAACAACTATGAATCTATGTTGATTTAGGCTTCTCATTACTTTTCTTGACGATCTTCTCCTCCTGGTGAAATCTGGGATTCCTTTATTGGCGAACCTCAGATTTGATCCTGAGTGGGGCTAGGTCAGCTCTCACATCACCATTATAGGGGTGCACTATTTGGGTTATAAGACATATTATATACTCTATTGTTTTTGGTTTCTTTCATTAAAAATAAAATCCATTCCCATGTACGACCCCTATTATGATTACAATAATTCATAATTAAAAAATTTCTCGAAAGCAATGACAATAAAAGAATAAAGTAATTGATCAGACCACAAGAATTTACGTGGTTCGACAAAGGCCCACATCCACGAAGAGGGTTTTTAAATCTTTATTATTTCTCAGAAGTTCAAACTTAAACGTCCCTTGTCCCCGGGTGAGGATTGCATTTATAACAGTGAAAAGTAATTGAATTTTATAAGAAACTCTCCTAGCTCTTTATTAGCTAGTTGGTGATTTTTGTTTATCTCGTTCGAGAATATAGGTAACCAGTTAAGCTCGTAATTATTCACATGATGAGCATTTATAATTATCCACGCGTCACTAATATTGGCAGAGGTGGTGTGTTGGGCCTGCTTGGGTTGCCAAAAATCAGGCCTTTATGGTTTGGGCCCCACAATATATGATGATATTTATGGGGTAGTAAAATCTTCTGTACAAATAAAATATCATCAAGTCCACTTAGGGTATTTGGAAAATATGTTTTGAGTATTCTTAACAACTTTAAAATAAGTATCCACACTCATAAGTAATAATAAGGAATATTTCTGCTTAATTAATTTCAAAAGAGAGTGACATATTTCGAGATAGACTTCAATGTGTGTGCGCGCCTATTTTTATCCCGAGCTATTAATTACATAACTATATTGAGTTGAAAGTAATTCTTTTAAAAAATTTAGATTCTTACATAGTTTAATAGAAGTTGCTAACGATTTTTTTTTAAGTTTTCGTAATATATTTTATAGGAAAGGAATGTGTCTACGATTCTAATTACACAGGTAACTTTACTGTGAAGTTATGTTGAATAAGAAATATAATATATTTATATTATATTAATTTACTTGATCCAGGATAGGAAACATTTAACTAATATGTTTATCGTAAAACATAGTTGTTTTTCTTATTTTGGATTGGTTATAATATATAGTATGTAAATAGAGTCTGGTGATAATAAGGTGAGAATTTACAAACACATTACTTTAATTTAGGCTAGTTATTTTTGTTTCTACTGACGATGTCACTTGCCATGAGATTTCTGGTTATGTAGGACAAAATGCAATCTAATGAATTGGATGATGTTATCATTCTCTTCTTAAATTTTTTTTCTCTTTAAATTTTGAACCAAACTTGGTGTCCTCTCATTAACGATTCTAAATTTATGGGCTTTTTTTTTGGTGGGAGGGGGGGGGGGGGGGGGAGAACCTTATATATCGAAGGGATAATTCTCATTACCTCCGTTAGTGTAATGAATCTTCAATGTTTTTTATTTAGTTAGTATAAGATTATCACTTCACTTAATTGAAGGATGAAACCAAGATTTAATAATAAGGGGGACCAAAAAAATTAAAGACAATTTATTTACTCGTCATCAAAATACGTATTTGTCATCAATTTTATTTATTTTGCCCATAATTTTATCATATGAAATAAAAAAACTAATTGATTAATAAAAAATAATTCAATTGTAAATTCTCATTTTTATAATTGTAAATTAAATACTGAATGTCATTGCTAATATGTATATGGAAAATCATTTGAATATTGTGATGTGGATTTTGTGGTAGAAACATGATCATTTGATATAGGGCTTGTGTACTAACGAGAAGATGCATCATATGTGTATGGGTATTGTGGGGGCAATATATATGCCTAAGGAATAGCAGGACGAGTGGGGAGCACCCCGGTGAAGATGGCGACGTGCCAACAATATAGGGACGACTAAAGTCCTTAGTAAACGAGAAGACCGAGGAGCAGTATCGGATTGGAATAAAACTCCACGAAGATAGGGCTCATCCATATTTGTTACTCATCCATATTTGTAACCCTAATGTAACCCCTAACTCTATATAAAGGGGACACCCCCCATTGTGAAAGGGGGTTTAGAAGTTAGAGAAACACTCTCATGTAAAACTCTCTGATCATTCTAATGAAACACACCAGCAGCCCCGTGGACGTAGGCCATTCATGGTCGAACCACGTAAATCTTTGTCTCTCTCATATTTATTTTTATACTTGTATCGTGATGAATTGACACCCTCCGACGGGTGAGATTTTTTGCACCTACAATTGTCGCCGTCTGTGGGAATCGGCACGAAAGGCCTTCCCCTTCTTGCTAGAAGAGATCTAGATTTACGTTCAAGAACAATGGTCCTTACACCACACACATAATCAAAAGATAAATTTTTCTTTTTAATATGTGTACGAGCAGTTATTTGTTTCATATATAATTATTTGTTTTGAACAAATATCGTTTCATTGATACATGATTTTGCGTACAGTTATATTTACAAATTCTGTATTCAATCTTTATCTGTAAATCTGCTTTGATGGTAGATAACTTTCAGTGTTTATCTTATATGAAATTCACTATCGGAGATGTCTACGAGGAGTCTCCAAATATTTGGACTGTTTTGGGATTTTCCTGGGTTACATCATATCTTCATTCCCAGATCCGAGACTTTCGCCGGAAATAAAGGTAAAAAAACGGCCCTGCTCTCTCTTGGGCATTGACCATATCCATGCGTGTGTATATGAAGATATCCCCAAATTTTCTGGCGAAGAACAGACGTCTATTGGCGACGTCTATACCCGTGATCTTGGACACAGTAATCCCACAACAAACTACTAGTACAGATGAGTCAAGAAGTAAATTTCTCACAATTATTGTTATGAACGACCAAAGAGAAATCATGAGGAGAGGAACGATTTCCAGTTCCGATCATCTCCCATCTACGACCTGGGTACACACCATCTAACACCAATCGAGCATCAGCGAGCTCATCTCCGACCTACAAACTTCCCGGTTGAGCATCAGCGTACATCAGCGACCACTGTACCAGTGCTACGAGCTGGGTATGGCATCACAGCAAAAGCAGCATCACCGGAACTCTTTATTGGTCGGCACCTCTCCTCCGGCTGGTCGACGACCACGATGAGGATGACCAGAGAATAACATTGCTCCGAGCACAGATCTCAGGCGGGGAACCCGCGAACAGGCAACAACTGTTTCCCCTGTTTTTATTTTTATTTTTCTGAGCGTCGAGATGATTATGGAGATGAGACCCAATGTCACCACCTGTGCTAAACCACACTTAGCGAGCATTAGCGAGCATCAACGAATTCACCACCTGTGCTTGAGCTCACCTCTTGTGCTTGAGCATCAGCAATCTCACCTTCCTGTGGACGATCTCACCTCCGACCTGCTCGGGAAACCCCCGCTGTCGGTGACGGACCAGTAACGGAACCCCTAGCAACCTGTTATCATGGTTTTTGACCATCAAGCATCATCGGCTCCGCCCCAACTGGTCAGCGAGCAAAGGCGAGCAGCGACGAGTGCAATCTCAGCTCAACACATTCAGTGCGTGTTGGTAAACAGGGGCACAGTAACTCTGGAATTGGGTCCCCAGATCTATTTAAAGCCCAACTTACACTTTATAAGATTTTAGTATACCTCCCTATACTTTCATGCTTCACAACTTTGTGTGAGAATACATTTTTGAAACCAAACTTTATTCACTATTGAGCTTCAAATAATTTGCAAAAATTCCAAATTAATCCTTGTCTTACACTTGGAATATATTTGACTAATCTTTGCATTGCTCGGTTCTCTCTAAAAATAAAATCATTTTAAGGGACCGTGTAATTTTTTACAATGATTTTAGTTGGCACTTTTTTATGCGACCTTATTACAAATTATTTTGCTCACATAAATAAGTGGGGGGCACTTTTATAGCACTCATGTCATTTATTCGAACATTTTAATTTTCAATATTGTCATCCAGCTACAACAATTTAATCTCACCAGAGCGAGATTGTTGGTTATTTAGCTCAGCCCTGACGGATGCTCGGGCACAGTTATCTCAGTGAGATTTTTATGATAAAAATCATTGGGTCTTTATTACATTCATACGCGACTATGAATTTTTTCCTCGACAAATGGCCGAGCGAATGCATATCTTATATACTTTGTTGAATATATCATTTTCATGATAACTTCTATTTTGATTTAGTCTCAACAGATGGTCGGGGAATTTACTAACTTCCACAGGTACAAGATTCAGTCCCGACGGATGCTCGGCAATAATCTTAAGTCCTTGGAAATCTCATCGATGTTTCGACGGATGCTCGAGCACGAATTGCTAGCTATATCGAGGAATTTACTAACTTCCACAGGTACAAGATTCAGTCCCGACGGATGCTCGGCAATAATCTTAAGTCCTTGGAAATCTCATCGATGTTTCGACGGATGCTCGAGCACGAATTGCTAGCTATATCTACTTGGTATTCTACAACTTTTCCCCGGCGGACTATCCAGGCACCATTCATTTTATTTATGCTCCGACAGATAGTCGAGCACACTATGGCACCTTATACCCAAAGAAACGCTTGGGCAAAATTATTATTACTCCAACTGAAGCTCGGATTCTATGATTCGGTAACCTGAAGGACGGTCAGGCACATTTGAGATTCATCTTGGCAGATAATCGGCAAAATATTTCTATATATTTAGTCCCGAAGATATTTGCCTCGCATGTCGCATTTTATCCCCAGTGGATAGCTGGTCAGGATAATTCTTGTATTTAGCACAACCCCACTTGATGGATACACACATTTATTTGTACATTGTTCGTTTCCATCTCATAATACTTCATTTGCTCACAAATTATGCTCACGATTTTTATCATCATAAATTTGTTAGCAGGGGGCTATCTATACTCTATACTTCACATGAGAAAAACATTTGATTGCCACTACACAAATTTTCTGTGAAAACAATTTTTTGGAACCAAACTTGTATTTTAAGTATTTGCTTAAATCTATTTGCACAAATTCCATATTAACTCCTGTGCCATACATCTGGGTATATGTGATAAACTTTGCATCTTTCATTCGACTTTATTACAATTATTTTGTCCACATAAATATTGGGGCGCACTTAGAAGAGCACTCATGTCATTTATTCGGTCATTTAATTTTCAATATTATCGTCTAGCTATTATTGGTTATACCAATGAATGGTCGGTGTAATATCTTTACTTATACTTAGCGTAGCCCTGACGAATGCTAGGGAGCGGCCATCCTCGTGAGACTTTATCACAAAAATTATGGGATAATTCATGTCATTCATTCAATACTATGAATATTTTCCTCGACAAATGGTCGAGCGGATGCACATCATATTGCATGATGAATTCTATTTGAATTAGCCTCGACAAATGGTCGAGCAACTTATTAACTTCTACAGGTATAAGATCCAGTCCCGACGGATGCTCGACGATAATCTTCAGCTCTTGAAAATCTTATTAACACACCGATAGATGCTCGAGCGCGGATCGCTCTCTATATCTACTCGGACCTGTACAACTTTGCCCCGGCAAACCAGTCTGGCACCACTTATTTTGTTAATGCTCCGACAGATGGTTGAACACTTTACACCACTTTGGACCCAACACATGCTTGGGCAATATTATTTATAACAGACAGATGCTCGGATGTTGATATTTCTTGAATTTCAGAATGGGTTATCTGGCTCTATGATTCTTGACCTGCAGGATGATCAGGCATATTCAAGGCTCATCTCGGCAAATGCTCGGCAAAATATTTCTATATATTTAGTCCCGAGGATATTTGCCACACATTTCGCATTTTATCCCCAACAAATGGTTGGTAAGGATAACTCTTGTATTCAGTCCCAACAGATGGTTGGCAGAGTCGATTAATAATCAACATTGCATTTATTAGAAGGTTAGTTTTCACTAACAATACAGGATCATTCGTAATACTTGCTCGGTCCTCTTTGCCTCGACGGATGCTCGAGCATGGATCACCTGTAATATCTACCAGATCCTCTATAGTTTTTGCCTCGACAGGCATTCAGGCATCATTTATCTCATCAATACTCCGACAGATGCTCAGGCATGGATCGTTCGCAACATCTACTAGGTCCTTTACAATTTTGCCTCAACGGACTCCCAACTTCGATCGATAGTTGACATTGTGTGATCACGTCTCAAGCTCCAACAAACAGTTGGGCAATACAGTTCTTATTTAATTCAACCTCGTCGAATGAAAAGTTGAGCGATCTGTACCACAAAGATCCAATAACACATAAAGCAACATGAAGAGCGACGATCAACTATATTTATCAACAAGGACGAATCCAACTTGTAAGAAGTCACACGTCCAGCAAAATCGCAGTCAACGAGCAAGACATGTTGATAACAACACTAGACCATCCTGAATGTATCGAGCGAACATCGTCAGACAACCCATGGTGATCGACGATCACCAAGCAACAAATTAACGCGTCGTCAACATCACGATATCCACTCCAGAGGAACAACGTTTCTTGAACGCCATATCAGATCAACGCATTTCTGCAGAGGGACGCTTTGAATTCATATCAATTTCTTTAGTTTCACGAGCTATATGGAGTCTTCCACAGCCTCCCGGAACCACCATGCATGGTCGACGAATAAGTGCGCCCCGAGGAATGATACATTACATGGAACTATATGAGCAAGATAATCCTTAATTATATCCAGCTCGACGAACGATCAACGTGACACTCCTCGACACAACAAAGCCCGAGGAACGATCGGGCACACTTATCATCTCGATTATACAGATCTAGTGACCCAATGGACGGTCAGCCAGCCTTCTCTTCACAGCCCGATTGGGGGCTCCATAACAGCGATGACACATGAATAGATTCACTACAACATTTAAAGAAAAATAGAAGAGGTCAAATCCCAACATGGCTAACACCAGAATTAGTCTTTCAAATGACGATCATGATTAAGCTTGATTTAGTTACGACGGCCTTCTTGCTCGTTCCCACTAAATTAAGTACGTCTACAGGCCTTTGTTATCTCCAAACACAAATGGCCTCACGAGTTGCCCAGGAAACAATAAAAGCCCTACGGGGGATCCCTAGGCAAAAAGCCAACCCAGGTTGGTCGCCAACTATGTTGGTCAGTTAAAATCCTGAACGGGTGGATGACCCTCAAACCAGGTGCATTTTTACCATCGCCTTTTAGGCCTAAGGAAGTGTGACGGCACAACCTAAAAGGTAAAATAGGCGGATATTTACATGCGAGGCATTAGAAAATGGAAAAATGTAAACGTAATTGGTATTGCATTAAATTTTATGAAAAACCTAAGGCAGGGTCTTACCCCTACTAGGTACATGCTCGAGCAAGGCTCGACGCATAGGCCTGTGGTCGGCCTCTCCAATTGGACCATATGAGAAACCTAAGGCAGGGTCTTACCCCTACTAGGTACATGCTCGAGCAAGGCTCGACGGATAGGCCTGTGGCCGGCCTCTCTAATTGGACCATATGAGAAACCTAAGGCAGGGTCTTACCCCTACTAGGTATATGCTCGAGCAAGGCTCAACGCATAGGCTTCTAGTCGGCCTCTCCAATTGGACCATATGAAAAACCTAAGGCAGGGTCTTATCCCTACTAGGTACATGCTCGAGCAAGGCTCGACGTATAGGCCTGTGGTTGGCCTCTCCAATTGGACCATATGAAAAACCTAAGGCAGGGTCTTACCCCTACTAGGTACATGTTCGAGCAAGGCTCGACGCATAGGCCTGTGGTCGGCCTCTCCAATTGGACCATATGAAAAACCTAAGGCAGGGTCTTACCCCTACTAGGTACATGTTCGAGCAAGGCTCGACGCATAGGCTTCTGGTCGGCCTCTCCAATTGGACCATATGAAAAACCTAAGGCAGGGTCTTACCCCTACTAGGTACATGTTCGAGCAAGGCTCGACGCATAGGCTTCTGGTCGGCCTCTCCAATTGGGCCATATGAAAAACCTAAGGCAGGGTCTTATCCCTACTAGGTACATGCTCGAGCAAAGCTCGACGTATAGGCCTGTGGTCGGCCTCTCCAATTGGACCATATGAAAAACCTAAGGCAGGGTCTTACCCCTACTAGGTACATGCTCGAGCAAGGCTCGACTCATAGGCTTCTGGTCGGCCTCTCTAATTGGACCATATGAAAAACCTAAGGCAGGGTCTTACCCCTACTAGGTACATGCTCGAGAAAGACTCGACGCATAGGCCTGTGGTCGGCCTCAACAAATGGACCATACGAGGCCAAAATATAGGAAGACGCCCTGAACTTGATACACGCTCGATAAAGCCTCAGCAAACAAATTCTGAACAGGCCTGTGGTCAGCCTCACAAATTGGGCCATACAATAAAGTAGACAATGAACTACGTTCGACCTGATCCCAAGAGGGTACGTAGGCAACTCGACACTCTCGAGTCCGGTCCCCATATCGATTGAACGCCTCTCAACTCAAGCCAAGCATTTATCTAAAAACCTATGAAGGCGAGAAGATCAACCAAAGAAGGTTTAAAATTTAAACGACAGCTCAAAGAATGCCAGTCGAGTTCACACCACCAACTGCATATGTTTAAAGAGATTGTGGACCAGCTCCCAGCTCATCTCAGAATCAACTCAGCTGAACTGCGACCTGTGGGGCTATTGTGGAGGCAATATATATGCCTAAGGAATAGCAGGACGTGTGGGGAGCACCCCGGTGAAGATGGCGACGTGCCAACAATATAGGGACGACTAAAGTCCTTAGTAAACGAGAAGACCGAGGAGCAGTATCGTATTGGAATCAAACTCCACGAAGATAGGGCTCATCCATATTTGTTACTCATCCATATTTGTAACCCTAATGTAACCCCTAACTCTATATAAAGGGGACACCCCCCATTGTGAAAGGGGGCTTAGAAGTTAGAGAAACACTCTCATGTAAAACTCTCTGATCATTCTAATGAAACACACCAGCAGCCCCGTGGACGTAGGCCATTCATGGTCGAACCACGTAAATCTTTGTCTCTCTCATATTTATTTTTATACTTGTATCGTGATGAATTGACACCCTCCGACGGGTGAGATTTTTTGCACCTACAGGTATGTTGATTGGTACTATGCGGGTGATTTCGACAAATTTCGGTATACTACGATATAAGTTTTATAGTAGCTTGTGGTCTCATGAGTTTAGGTACATGTTGCAAATAATAGTTTCGTTGTATACTATGGATCCGAGTATATGGCTGGAACATAAACCATTATAGATGATGCGTGGCTTTAGGCTCTTATTGGTTATTTAAGGATTACATGAGATTATGTCACTACACCAAATTGGGCGATTGGTCACAGACTTTATCCCTGAGCAGGAGATGTGGGTCGCGTGACCAATTTCTGTAGTCACGATCCAAACCCCTGACCCGCAGCCTGGTCACGGACTTATCATAGTCACGGATGTTGTCACGACCCACAACCCTGACCAGCTTCACAAGCCTGGTCACGGCCTAAACCCGTGACCATCACTGGATTAAGAAAGCATGTGGTCACGGCCTATAACTGTGACTATGTTCTGTGTACAATCAAACTTGGTCACGGATTAAAGATGTGACTATTATTATTATGACTATATATTCGTCAAGGCTATGGATCGTGACGAATCCATGGCTTTTTACAATTATAGCAAGTGTTCCCATTATTGATTTTAGATGGTGGAGTTCAATTTTGTTGAGTAGAGTGAGCGGTAATGCTTGTAAGGGATTAATTTCAGGGTGCAGGGAACTCAACATTACAAGGTGGCCGCACAGGAAGATTAATAGCTTGAAAACCCTCAATGAGGGTTCTCAAGCTCTTAATCTTTATGTGAGGCCACCTCTTTTATTCATAACAGTGGGGACTGGCTGCTAGTATAAATTGTTTGAAACTTTGGGCTATTATTGAGCCAGCTCAGCAGAAACTGCATACCCATCCTTCATCTCCTGAGCATAAGTTGAGTTCCCTATGAGGCCACCTTTGAGTTCCCTAGATTGTACTATATTGGTGGTTCTTGATGAAGGCCACACTCCCCGTAATGAGAGGAGTCGCATTTGGAATACTCTATCAAACTCCAAACGGTAAAACGCATCATATTATTCGGGACTCCTTTCCAGAATAATTTCAATGAGCTCTACAACACGCTACATTTGGCAAGGCCACAAAAGGCAGATTTTCTTGTCAAACATGCCTTTTGAGGGAGAAAATAAAAAACACCTCCCTGGTATGAGAGAATGACTATAATTTGAGAAAATGCACACTTGGCCTTGAAAACGTGCCGTTAGAGGGTGAGACCCCTTAGCCCCCCCCCCCCATAAGCGACCCCTTTAGGGGAGCGATAATTGCGCGCGGGACCAATGTAACTCGTAGGAACTGATCGCGTTGTCACGGGACCCCCGGTTTGAGAATACGACGCTAATTTGAGAAAATCCACACTTAGGCTTGAAAACATGCCGTTAGAGGGGAAGCCCCTTAGCGCCCACCCTATAAACCCTAAAGAAGTTTGAACACCTCGCACGGGACCTACGTATCTTGTGAGAACTGATCGAGTGGTCAAGGGACCCTCGATTTGAGAATATGATGATAATTTGAAAATATCTAAAATTAAGTTTAAAAACATGCTGTTAGAGGGCGAAAACTCAAAGCATTACCCGTACTCCTTCTAACATACTATCCAACAACATATAATTATCCAACAAACAAACGAAACCAATAATTATCCTGTAATCCTTCCAACATACTATCCAACAACAAGACAATAACCAATAATTATCCAACAGCCAAACCAACCAAAACCAATAATTATCTCGTACTCCTTCTAACATATTATCCAACAACAAGGCAACAACCAATAATTATCCAACATTCATACATCAAAGTAAAGCATTAAATACAATGAACATTACAACCGCACAAGGTCCCATAAGCAGGAAGATCGTGGATCGCCGACATCACTATTGCTTTAAATATGAACTCTTCACCCTTGTAAGAGTCGAACGTCGTCACGCCTTTGTCCCACAACTCTTTAAGTTCTTCGATTAATGGGGCTAAGAATATAATTAATAAAGATAATAATGTGAACTCCTTTCTCATGTCCAGTGTTGGAGGGACACTTAAAGGCGCCATGAGAACTGGCCAATAACTTTGACTAGTACTTAAATTACCAAAAAGGTTAAACCCATCAGTTGAGATTGCAAGACGAATGTTGCGTGGTTATTTTGAAAATTCATGGTGTCGTGCATTTAAAATTTGCCAGACGAGTGAATAAACCGGATGACACATCAAATTCCCACCCACCTCGCATCGAGCGTGCCATGTCATGACCTCCGCTATCCATGGTACACTAAAAAATCATTTTAATCATGTACCAAGTGGAAAATACTTCAAAACCTTTTGTGGTACTTGCGAGCTCTTTTCATATTTTGCAGGATTGTCATTTACCTTCTCACCAACGACATATATAGGCTCACCGCATACTGGACATTCATCATTCTTTCCTTGTTCATTGCGATACAATATGCAATCATACTTGCATGCATGAATAAGTTTGTATTTCAATCCCAAACCCTTCAAGCTCTTCTTCATGGTAGTATAATTGTCTGGTAACGTGTTCTCTTTTGGGAGAATTTCTTTAACCCACTTAAGAATTCCGGTTAGGCTGTTCCCAGATAAGACAAATTGACTCTTCAAATTATGCAAATCAATCATTGGATATAATACCGAATGATCTTCATCGCAATTTTTATAAAACGGTCTAGCCACATTGGCTTTTAATCGTATTATCTGGTTGTGCGTGCATTATCTGGTTGGTGGTTTTGGTCGCGGTGAACTCCATAAGCATCATCAATTAGGTCGGTCAATGGACGATGTGTTGGCGAATCATTTACCACTTCCATTCATTGGTGTTTTATTACGTGGTTGGTTACCAGTAATTTTTGGGGAACATAAGGTACATGTTTTTCACCATGGTATGTTCACTTGTTATAATCTTGATAAATTCCCCACATTATTAAATGTAACTCAACATCTTCTAAATATTTATATTTTCCGTTTATATGATGGGTGCACGGAAGCATAATCTTCTCACTTTTAAGGTTCTTAAAAGCGTTTCTAATAAATTCTTGAACGCCTTTAACATAACTATTAGTTATTCGGTCAGTCTCCTCCATCCACTCTTTGTATTGTGAAAAATCCATTTAATAATCTTCAAGTTGCAGTCCTGTGTTAACATGATAGAATAAATATCATGTTGCATAGTAAAGCACTGATATAGTATCAAAGAAAAGCACTAATATAGTCAACAACGCACCAATCAATCAAACTAGGCAATAAATTAAATACAAGAACACGCCAATCAATGATACTACATAACCACTTAAACTAACATTAAATAAATTTCTCTACTATATTATTACAACATAAGAAAAATATTATTACATCTTCATCAAGCGATAAACTAGCCAAGTGGTAACAGAGTCTACATAATTTTTCAAAAAATTCCTTTCTTCACTAGTGACGTGTGCTGGAACAGTTTCATAACCCTCATATACTGTATCAAAAATGATCTAACACTTGCCCTACTCCAAAGGTCGATTATGTACTAAAGTTCCTACGATAATGGACATGAGCGTGCAGATCCCAATAATAAATTTATCGTTCAGGTCCTGTATATAGTATTTCTCGCCATAGTCACTATGGGTTGTTGACAATGATCCAAGACTTGTGCCATACTGAGGCACTGGGAAATGGAATGTTAAAGGAGGAATCGGAATCTATGGGGGGGGGATGGAGAACGAGGAAAATTTTGAGGAATCCCTGGCATCTGTGGAGGGAAACTGAGATGCATGGGGAGTTGTAGGGTCATACGACTGGTTAAAAGGGACAAAATCTGTGCAAGTTTATCATTCAAACCTCCCAATTCATTTCGAAGCCCCATTATGTCCTCTTTAGTCCTAGATTGGCGTTCATCGTTGGATTCAAACTGCTTATTAATTGAAGAAAGCTCGTCCACGAGAGGTGTGTTATGTTTGAATCTATTTTTGACATATACAACCCCAAACCTCTCGTCCTCCCTCTGTGGTCCTTCCCAAAGGTTTGTACGATGGCATCATTCTCAATGTCGTTGAACGAAAGTGAATCTGACTGACTACTGATAGACTCTATTGATTCTAGAGTCTTGATCAAGTGAGGAGGGAATTTATTATCTTTGTCTCGTCTAGCATGCACGTACAAGTTGCCCTATTCCGTGTCTTTCCTTCATCGGGGCTGTCTTTCGTAACGATCGTCCACTCGTTCTTCAAATCTTCTTAAGATTTCGAGCCAAGCCGATAGACATTAATTTTTTAGCCCTGTTCTGCTTATTTTTCTCCCTTTCCATCATTTTGGAGTCCTTCGCCCCATTCTCCAGAAAATCATTCCTTTGAGAGACTAGCATCTCAACGTTCGAAGGGACTTTGTCTTTGAGCGCTAAAATGTCGGAGCTCGATGCTCCCTTAGGGAAATACTTCTGCCCAAGGTTTCTTCGATATGTTCGGAGTTGTTCAGCAACCCGAGAAAGCACCTTATCTTTTGAGTTGGGGGAAATTGAAAACTGTTTGCTGAGGTGCTCGTAGATGTCATCTTTAATAGCTTTATCTACGAGGTTCCAATTGTCAGCTCCTCCCACTCCAACATTCATTTTTGCCAAGGACAAACATTGGACTTTAAACTGTTAAATGTGATTATTATTCCTTGTGGGGTTATTTCCCAATAAAGAGAACCCAATCGACTTCTTCTCAACTGACCCGATAGTTTCAGGAGCGTTGGGCATATCTATTGGATTAGTGGGAGTACCTTGCCTCCCGCAACTCGAAGTACGGGAGTGAAGAATTTGTGGAGTAGGGAAGTGAATAGAATTTGGAGTAGGGGAGTGAACAGTTTGTGGAGTTGAGTATTTCTCACCAATTGGTGATGAGAATTCTCCTTGTGGTTATTTCACGTTATTGGTTGGAACATTGATTCCATTATCCCCCATCATTATCTACAAAAATAATAAAAGTTCAATGTGTATCTATAATAATAGATGCATAATTTAAAAGTTCAATATGAAAATATAACGAACAAAATAATTTTTTTCCATATATTATAATCTACTTGTTCATGGTAATAATTTAATAAAAGTTCAATGTGTCTGATCTCCATCCATTTTGTATTTGTTTTTAACAGCTTATGGATTTTTGCGCATGATCAATTAGGAGGAAGCGTATCTATAATGGATGCATAGATGTCAGCAAAATGAACTCAAAATAGCCTATTGGAAAGATTGAGTTTGACGTGCATATGTCGTGAGACATCACAGTCTGTATGTAATTCTATCCATAATAGGTGAATTTTTTTCTGCCTTCTCTAATATCGTAAGCAAGGTCAGTGGTCTATCGGGATTAATATATATATTACGGCTTCATCCATATATTGTGGCAGGGAAAATAGAATATGATCGAACAAGTACTTTTGCTGGAGATGAACTCCACGGTTTACAAGGTAGTTAAATTGTTCGATCTTCCTATTCCCATACCAATAAACTAGAGTACCCACTTTATGAGTCTCATTAATGAAAGATGTACACGTGCGGTCCAATTACAACCTTTTCCACTCTTGTTTCCATTCATTAGCATCGTGACTCATTTTTCCTGAGAAAAAATGAATGAGGGCGTGATTATAATTCCTATAAATAATGGCTCTAATGAATCATTAACGAGTTATTATGTACGAGGATGTGAATATGATTCCTATAAAATATGGCTCTTATGAATTATCAATCATTAATTTATTAGGTTTTGAATACATACATTTGTCATTTAAGCCAACAATCCCTAAAATCAAGACTAAAATTTACCCTTACAAACACTACCCCTACAATGAATAGATTATGCATTTTGGGGACTTAATTTTAATGAAGATGTATATTTTTATATTTCAGCCCTAAAATTAACCCTAAAATTAATCCCGAATTTAGCATCAATATTAATGGAGATGTATAATTTTGTATTTCAGCCGCAAACTTAAACGAACAATATCCACTAAATTAAAATTTTCCCTAGTTTGAAACTTAAACCAACAATATCCATTAAATTAAAATTTTCCCTAGTTTGAAACTTAAACCAACAATATCCATTGAATTAAAATTTGTTATAGTTTGAAACTTAAACCAACAATATCCATAAAATTAAAATTTGCCCTAGTTTGAAAATTAAATCAATAATATCCATTAAATTAAAATTTACCCTAGTTTGAAACTTAATCCAACGTTAGTCATATTTTTTTTCTATAATACACACACACACACACATACACACATACATATCCCCAATACACATAATGACCATGTATACACAACTACGTACATATACACAATACACAAATGTATTACACACACACACACACACACACACACACACACATATATATATATATATATATATATATATATATATATATATATATATATATATATATATATTTATATATATATATTTATATATATACCAAGGTTCTAAAAAATGCGAGGCGTGATCGAGGCGTGGAGATCAAGCCTTAAGCCTTAAAAGCCTAGGCGGGCCTTAGGCGTAAAAAGGCGTGAAAAGGCGTTTAGGTCTTTTTCGTATATTTTAATATTTTTTAACCATAACAAGATTATTAAAATACTAAAATTGTACATATCATAAAAAAATGTCTAAATATATGCAAATTAAAATACTATTTTTGATTACTTTGGATGAGATAATGTTCCGGTTTGTAAAAAAATCTTTAAAAGACGATATCGTTTCACTAAGGCATTGTTTTTTTTAAAAAAAGAGCGCCTTAAGGGTTTTACCAAGAATAAGGCGTAAAAATCTTAAGGCGGGGCGTTTCTCCCAAGTCTCAAGCCTAGGCGTGCCTAGACGGAGCCTAGGCGAGTTTTTTAGAACAGTGATATATATTCACACACACACACACACACACACGTATTTACAATATACACACACAAATATATACACACATGTATTTACAGTATGCACACATACACACACATGTATTTACAATATACAATATTTACCTTTGAGATTGAGATTGAGAGAGAGCTTGAGATTGAGAGAAGGTATACCACCGAAATCGCCGGAGAGAGTGAGGGAAAAATAAGGGTTTAAAAGTTTTCGAGGAAAATGAAAAACTTTTCTACGTTTTTTAAGTATAAAGACCATGGTCACGGCTTAGGGTCGTGACCATATGACGTGACCCCTTTATTTTTTACATGTCAGCGTGAAAATAAGGACATGGTCACGACCCAAAGTCATGACCAAAAAACTCATATTGTCACGGACTTAATACGTGACCATATCCATGTGTAATGAGTTTTTTGGTTATGGCTAACGATCGTGACTCCTTCCCTGACCAAAATTGGAGGGAAACTTGGTGCCATAATGGTCACGGCTAAGTCAGGGTCTAAAGTCATGACCCAAAGGCATTAGGGTCTAGAGCCATGACCACACACAAGACGACCCAGGACCCCACAGATTCATGGATTTGGCTATGCCCATTTTGACTGTGGTCACGATTTTAGTCCGTGACATGCTGGTCACGACTTCTAGCCATGACCCCTTCTACGTGACCATTACTGGTATTTGGTGTAGTATGTGAAGGTGCATTTTGATAACCAAAGCGATAACCATTTGGATAAGAACCAAATTCATCATTGGAGGACCAAGCTGATCAATATATGATTTAACTTCATATGAGTGGTTATCGATGGGGGTGGGTGTTGATGTTTTGAAGAAAATTGTCACAAAAGATAATCCATCTAACATGATGACGAAGGTGGTACGGATGGTTAACTTTGAGAAATTTTCCGACTTGATCAATGTTCTACTATTTTTAGGCCCTTTGGGCTTGATTAGTAGTGATGTTCCTAGATAACTAAGTTGACGTATGGGGTTATCTAATTCTTCTACCAATGTGGAGATTTATGGATATTGGCTCAAGTTTCTTTTTCATATTTCATTTTTTACCCATATGCCCGACCAATGAAAGCATAGATTCATTGCAGAGGAAGGAATGATAAAAAAGAATTAAAGGGTTCACGAGTGAACCAGTGGCTAGAGTAAGGAACTCATGACCCCCTAGGGGTTATTTTTGGTGACGTGAACAAACCCATATTTTTTTTATTTCGTTTTCAAGTGAGGGTATGTTTGGGATTTTCTCACATTAGTTCTCCCTTGTATAAATAGATCATTATAGTTACTTTAAACCCTAAGTTAGTGCAACCGTTAAACATCAATTTTTCCTCATGTTATTATATACAATTGAGAGGATTGTGAGGCTTAAAAGAATTATAACGTTGTTGATTAAATTAAAGAAAGGAAGCCATTATCATCCCTAGAGATAGCCAAATTGGTGAACCATTTACATCTTATTTTTTTCTTGTTAGTAATGGTCCATTTCTCTTTACTTTCTCATTACATTAAATTTAACTTATATTTCTCTCGTTATCTCTATCGCTTGTTGTTTATCTCTAATTTTGGGCATTCATGAATCATATTATTGAGTTAGTACCCACACAATAGGTTTATGCCGCTGAGATCCTTTAACATACTTACTTCATGATTGGGATGCCATACTTCCAACTCCTCCCACTTTAGTGACAACGTAAATGCCCTTTATATGACCATTAATCTTTTCCTCCATGATATAACCAAGCATGTCATTGTGTTATCTTACAAAAAGTTGCTCAAACATATTAAACTTAAGGCCTCATGCTCAATTGAATAATGCTATCATTTTCTTCTTCAAATTATTTTTACTTTTGTTCAAATTTTGAACCACTCTTTGTGTCTTCTCAACAACGACTCTAAGCTTGTGGGGGTAGGGGGAGAGAACCTTATCTATCGAAGGGATGATTCTCATTACCTCTGTCAATGTTATGAATCTTCAATGTTTTTCTTATTGAGTCAGTCTACGCATATAATACCATTTAATTCAGGGACGAAACCAAGATTTAATCATAAGGTGGCCTAAAAAATTAAAGAAAATTTATTTTCCAGACAATAAAATATGTATTCATCATTAATTTTATTTGCTTGCCTAGTAATTCAATCATATAAATGAAAAACTTATTAATTAATAAAAAAAATTATTTTTTAAATTGTCATTTTTACAATTATAAACTAATTATTGAACATCATTGCGAATATGTATATGAAAAATTCGGGATAAGATCATTTGAATGTTGTGATATAGATTTTGCGGTATCAACATGATCACTTGGTGTAGGCCTTGTGTACCAATGAGTGGAGAAGTCAGATGCATATGAGTATATTGATTTGGACTGTGTGAGTGATTTCAACAAATATGAGTATATTACGGTGTATGTTTTTATATTACCTTGTTGTCTCATGAGCTAGAGGTTCATATTAAACACCCTAGTTGCTTTGTATACTATGGATCAGAGTATATGGCGAGAACATAGACCATTATAGATGATTTATGGCTTTTAGGTCTTATTAGTGATTTTTGGGATTACACGAGATTATGTCCAGGTGCATTATGATAACCAAAGTGATAACCACTTGGCTAAGAACCAAATTCAATACGGGAGAACCAAGCATATTAATATACATTTTGTTTTCATACAAATGGTTATCGATAAAGGTGTTGTTGTTTTGAAGAAAATTATCACCAAATATAATCCATTGAACATGTTAATGAATGGTACTAGTGGTCACGTTTGAGAAATATCCAGACTTAATCATTGTTATCCTATTTTGAGGCCCTTTAGGTTTGATTGGTAGTGGTGCTTCTAGATGATTGAGTTGATGTATGGGGGGTTACGTAATTCTTCCTCCAGTGTGGAGATTAGCTTAGGTTTCTTTTTTATATTGCATCTTTCACCTATATGTGCAACCAATGAAAGCATATCTTCGTTGTAGAGTAAGGCTTCGTGGAAGAGAATGAAAGGATTAATGAGTGCATTAGTGGGTCGATATTTTGGCATATTAGAGTAGGGAACTCGTGACCCGCTAAGGGATGAGTTTGCTGACGCGAACAAACCTATAATCTTGTGATTTCAATCTTTAAGTGAGAGTATGCTTGAGATTTTCTCACATTAGTTCTCCCTTGTATGAATAGATCATTATAGGGACTTTAAACCATATCTTAGAGCAACCATTAAACATCATTTATTTCTCATGTTCTTGTATACACATTGAGAGGATTATGAGGTTTAAAAGAATTGTGATATTGATGATTTAATCGTAGGAAGGAAGTCATCAACATCTATGATGTAATTAAATTGGTGAACCTTATACATCTTGCCTTGTTTTTTCAGTATGATCTATTTCTCTTTACTTTCTCATTAAGTTGCATTTAGCTATTATTTCTAGTGTTATCTCTCTCTGTTGTCAATCATTTTGGATCTTGGGCATTTATGAATCACTCTATTGAGTTATTACACACAAGAAGTTGGTACAATTGAGCTCCTTTGGGTCAAATACTTACTTCATGATTTGGATGTTACGCTTCCAACTCCTCCCACTATAGCGACAACGTAAATGCTCTTTAGATGACTACTAATCTTATCCTCCATGCAAGGAATAATCATATTAAACTTGGTCACTATGTTACTTACAGATAGTGGCTCAATCATGTTAAACTTGAGGCTTGATGCTCAATTGGATAATGTTATAATATTCTTCTTCAAATTATTTTTAGTTTTGTTTGAATTTCAAACCAAGCATAGTGTCTTCTCAATAACGACTCTATGCTTGTGGGGTGGGTTGGGGGTGTGGGGAGAGGGAAGGGGAGAACCTTATCTTTCCTAGGGATAATTCTAATTACCTCCATTAGTCATATGCTAATTACCTCCATTAGTATTATGAATCTTCAATATTTGTTATATAGTTAGTCTAACCATATCACATCACTTAATTCAGGTATGACACCAGGATCTAATCATAAGGGTGGTGGGGTGGTGGTGGGGGGGGGGGGGGGGGGGTGCAAAAAACATTAAATCGAATTTATTTTTTCGGCAACATAATATATATTCATCATCAATTTTAATTGTTTCGACCATAATACTATCATATAAAATAAAAAAGTAATTAACCACTAGACAAAAATAATTTAATTCTAAATTATCATTTTTAGATATATAACTTTATTATTTATTGTGTTTTGATTCTCCGCCTAAATATAACAATAGAAATAGTTAGACAATAGTGAAATAGTATGATAAGATCATTATTTGAAATTCAAAATAATCAAATGTTTATTTTCACAATTTTGTAAAAACTAGAAAAGTAAATAATTAAGGAGTCCCACTTTGCTATAAATTTTCAGATCTAGCCCTCGCTTTTGTTTAAAATTATAAATGTTGAAATTAGGGTGTAGTGATCATTTGAATTTGACATGTTTTAGTTATGAACTTGGGTTGAATTACCACTTATGTTTAACTTTAACACAATGAGGTTTTATAATATTAATAATAATAATAATAATAATAATAATAATTATTATTATTATTATTTATTATTTATTTATTTATTATTTTTATTTTTTTGGGGGTGGGTAGGGGTGGGGGTGGGGGGGTCTCCTTCGATGTTTGGTCTCTGGATTAATTTTACTTTTTCTCCGCAGTAACAAATCTCTCCAATGTTTAGATAAACTAACTGACATACTCAACAATAATTTGAGCTTAGAAATAACAATCATTGTGCTCATACCATTTCCCAAATTCATAAATTTTCCCTGATAGACTAAAGACGAGGAATTACATTGAGCTACAGCAATTGGCCTGTGTATTAGATGATAGACAATGGAGTCCACATATGGATTAATGTAATAACATCATGTCTAGAGTTCCAATTTTTGAGTCTCAGTCCCATGATTAAACTAATATCTGTAAGGGCGGCAATCATGTTTTTAGACACATTCAGTGAATTTTTCACTTCACGAAAGACAATAATACACAAAAACGTGATTAAAAACAAGATTCAATTCTATAGAGCAACTAAAGCAAGTCATAATTTTGACACATTTACACCATGACACAATCTCATATCAGAAAAATCGGACATGAACGTGACATATCTTGCCATTTTTTTTTTCATATTATCCCATGGTAATTAATCAGGTCCTTTATTTCTTAAAAAAGAAAAGAAAAGAAAAAATCATACATAATATCACCCGTACTTGCAGATACATGTCATTTTGGAGTCCTCATGCACTAAAATATAAGAGAAGTTGGTTTCTACTAACCGCAAAAGGGTAAAAACACATGTGATTGATTACATAATAAGTTTTGACAGTGTTATGTTCATCAGTATTATAGTTGACACAATGGTATAGTCTAACGAAGAAACCACTCAAAAACAGCTCCCTAAACGACCTTATCTATATAGGATGGGGAGAGAAAGAGGGGAACGATAGTATTCTCATGGGGACTGCATGCATGATTTAATAGCAATTTTAAAAGTAGAGGAGAGTATCACGGACGAAGCACCTATTTATTACAAAATCTGTCGTCTAGCTTAGGCTGACTTGTACTCTCAAGAATCAAGACCCATCCATATATATATATATATATATATATATATATATATCAGTAGTGTTCTTGTGCGGATTCGTTCGCATTTTAAGAGTGCGGATCGAACATGTGTCACTTGACGGTGAACTCAGAAAAGAGAGAGAGTGTGCCTATAATTTAGCAGACAATTTCTAGACTCACTGCGAGGTGACACATGTCCGATTCGCACTCTTAAAATGTAGGTTGATCCGCACAAGAACATTATTCATATATAATTATATAGAGTAGTGACACTCATACCTGGTGATAGTACCGGTACCACTTTATTTGATTGTACATTGGTGCGACCTACACTACAGCATTCCCTGACGGGACCCACACCATAGTACAAACAAATAAAGCGGTACCGGTACTATCACCCTCCCCCTCTCTCTCTGTATATATATATATATATATATATATATATATATATATATATATATATAATAGTGCTCCCATACGGTCATCCCGTATAGGAGTTATACGAGGATTGCACCACTCCCTCACATATTTGCAGCAAATATGACTTTAACAACAACTAGACATTGTAACTACATTTTAGGGATCTCTTTGCATGCATTTGCTGGGTGGATCATTATAATCTTTACTTATAAATTTAACATAACATTCTCTCTCGTCATCCATAAATCATGGATTATCCAACCAATGTTAATTGAAAACATCAGTCCCGTATTTGTTCTTGTGCAAAAAGATCCTACAAGAGCAATTATATCTATCTATCTATCTATCTAGGAAAGGTTTAGAAGTAAACATAAAATATGAACATTTTAATGAACCTTAAAAAAAAAAACACTTAACACTCAATTAATTTTAATTCCTATGTTGTAATTAGTCCGCGCCAGTAGCAACGAACACCCGTGTGACACGCGCCAGCAGCAACGGACACACGAGTATTTAAAAAGACGCTTGCCATACACTTGTCCGTTGCCGCGGACCAATTACAACATAGGAATTAAAATTGAATGAGTATTATGTATTTTTTTGTTAAGGTTCATTGAAATGTTCATTTTTTATGTTCCCTTTTGAACTTCTCCCCATATATATATATATATATATATATATATATATATATATATATATATATATATAGAGAGAGAGAGAGAGAGAGAGAGAGAGACCTCATGAATCACTCCTCTCAGCTAATTTTGATGTAATTGTGTCTTGCATCAATGTTGGCATGAGAGAGAGAGAGAGAGAGAGAGAGAGAGGACTCGTGAATCACTCCTCTCAGCTAATTTTGATGTAATTGTGTCTTGCATCAAATTCAGCATATATGTTGGCATGACTGTGCTAGTTGGCAAAATGTTATACAACCCAAACATTGAAATGTACATATAAACTGATTCCCTTTGTTTCGTTTCGTTACTTTCATTTCATTCTACTGTTTTATTGCCCTTTTATGTTTAGATATTGTTATTTTAAAAGTGGTTCCCATCATTATGTTGTATTGAGTGTATTCTTTCACACTTCTATATAAAGTGGTTTAGGGACTGAAGTACTAATAATGTAATAAAATGGATATAATAATTTATTACGTACCCCTTTTTGTCACATTAGATAAAGTCCAATGCGTATGACACATTAATAATTGTGTTAGTTCATGGAATACAACTCATAGGTTTCGTCCATACCAGCGTACCGTTTTGAATTCGCTGCATAGGTAACATTGAAATGACACTAAATCAATATATTATTATTAGTTATTTTTTTATTTTAATACATTATTAATTCTCAATTTAAGACCTAAATGTAATATTAATTGAAAAATAAACTTTGCCCAAAGTCATTACAAATTTCGTCAATCTTAACAGACTCGTGGCATTTTAATTAAAGAATAGTTTTTAAATCATAAAAAGAAAACAAAAGAATAGAAAATACATTTAAATGTGAAAAGAATATCTAAAATAAATGAAAGTGAGATCAAAACAGAAGTAATGGAAATTACCTAATAAATCCCTTAAAAGTCAAGTTATATATGATTAGTCGAATAAAAAATCGTGTTGGTATCTTGAACCCATAAACATCTTAATTAAGTAATGATAAGTTATTTTTATAAGTAAAATTTCATAGGAAATGACCGCTAAGGGCGTGGAACCCGTATACAGGATGACTACACAATCAGACAAATAGAAGGCGAAGATAAACTCCCCCTCAAAACACCTTTCTAAATTACATAACTCGGTGCACCCTTTCCAAAAACTTTAAAAAAATTAATGATAAGTTCAAAAAATACAGTTACGCTTATTAATGTAGATACAATATCAATTCTAACTCGACTACATTAACCAGTGTAATTGTATTTACATTAGTAAATGTAATTATATCTGATACGTATAAATTTAGCACTAGACTTAGTCAAGGTCGCGTCCAACGAGAATGGAAGTCCATGGACATACAACTCAGAGATCATAATAGAGTCCAAGGACTCATTCAAAATAAAATCCAAGGAACTTTTCCTCTTCCAATAGCATCCAAAGTCCACTGTAAAAGGCCTCCCAGCATCAACAAGTGGATATGCCAAATGGACCCTAGACTCAAACATTTACCCACTTCCCAAGTGAATTTATAGCAACAACCATTACCTGTGACTCAAATCTTTATCAATCCATGCAGTGAATTCAAAACATTCAATGCAAGTGCAAAAGAGAATGTTTGACAATAACACTGTGGCAGAGTCCCAGAGTCATAGGTCAAATAATTAATGCATAAGAAGTCCTCGAAAAAGGTGAGCATTTATAGCTCTGATAGCCCCTCGAAGAAGATGATCATAAATGGCTCCCATTCACCATAATTAATACACCCTTCCTGCCTAAAGCCAGTGGCGGCTCCAGGATTTTTGGTTAGGAGGGCCGAAAGTCTCGAGTGGTGTCGGGGGTTCGGGGGCGGGAGCCCCCGAGGCAAAATTTTTTTGGGTTAATACAAGTTTTATACAAATTTTTGATTAAAAAACAGTTTAGGCAAGATCTCAGGAGGGATCTCCCTTAAAAATTGCACCCCTAAAAAAAAAATTACACATATTACATACCTAATTTTTTTTTTTTTTTTTATCTCAGGGGGGCCTCCGCCCCTCCTGGCACCCCCCATATCCGCCCCTGCCTAAAGCTCAAACAATTTAACTTCAAAGCTATAAATATTGAACACTTCACTAATCCAAACGAATTGCAAAGTGGAGCATCATTTACTACACATTTATATTCTCTCTTTCACTACTTGTAACACAGCCTTCGGGCTTTTTTAATTTGGCCACCGAGCTTTTTGTAACTCAATATTTCAACACATCCTCTAGACGCATGTAATTTGGCCTTCCGACTGCATATTAATACAAAGAGATAAAGAGAGCATTCTAATCATGGATGTAGGCCCAACCCCTTAGGCTGAAATGCGTTAAACACTCGTGTCGAATTCATTTATTTCCTTTATTTTCTAAGTCCAGCTAACACATGTTTCATACCAGGTGACGTCAAAGTCATTCAAATTTTAGCATCGTCAGCTGACGTCTTCTATGGAAAAGACTAAGCCATTACTTATATCTCGATTTGAGTAATGAGTTGGACTACCCTAATCCATTGATCTTGCATTAATAATGATTTTTAAGAGCATGCAAAAAAAATCAACGATCGAGCTTCACTTTAAGTCAAGTTGGAGAAGCTCTTGGCTCGCCTTGGTGCACAAGTAGATCTCCATAAAAAATAAAATCCAGTAAAGATCATGGTGACCCTCACAAAATCAAGGTACACTCAAAGCTATCCTATAAGTTTAGCAGACCACGTCCTTACAAAGTTGAAGCTATCCAACCTTAAAATTTATGATGGGACCAACGATCCCAAAGACCATGTCCAACAAAGCTCCACTTGGAGCCCAATTGGAAGATATATTGGATCTCCTTAGTGCCCATGTAGCTCTCCATAAAAAAAATTAAATCAAGTAAAGATCATGTTGACCCTCACAAAATCATGGTACACCATTCCACTCAAAGCACTCCTATAGTTTTCGCCAACCACATCCTTACAAAGTAAAAGATCACCAACCTTGAAATCTATGATGGGACCAAGGATCCCATATACCATGTCTAATAATATAATCTGGTCATGAGCGTGTAGAACTCATATTTTGTCATAAGAAATAAGAGTATCTCAAGGACTATATAAAATGTTTTAATGAAAAATACCTAAAGGTTTGCAGACTAACAAATCCATCCAGTCCACCACGTGCATTGTGCTTTTTCAACAAATCCTCCTACCTCCGTGGCTTGATTAACACAAAAGGAAGAAAATAAATATGGAGGACGCCTTGAGAATTATAAATGCTACAACCCACGATCCGAGTGGCCAACCTAATGTTATAGCCTACGGTCCTCATGGACAAACAAAGGCTATGGGCTATGGCCCTTATGACCAAACAAAGGCTACGACCCACGGTACTCGTGACCAAACAAAGGGGTGACCTATGGTCTGAGTGACCAACATGAGGATACAACCTATAGTCCACGAGACTGAAAGTAAGACTGCAGTCGATGATTGAATTGATCAAACCAATGCTACGAACCACATTCCAAGAGCCTAAAGCTAAGTTCAGAGATCATAGTTCATGAGACCAACTTAATACTATGGCCCATGGTCCGAGGGACCAATATAAGGCTATGGTCGACCGTCCTAGTGACCAAGCGTAGGCTACAATCGCATATTTACGGTGACCAACCCAAGACTACCGTCCTCTAAATATGAAATATCTCAACTTTTCCAGAGACATTTTTTTATATAATCATTACTTTCCACATGTTTTGTGTTGTCTACAACTCTATGGACTTACTTTTAAAGGCTCCATGGGCAAATAATTTTCTAACCTATCCAACTTATTATACTCCTAGTGCAATCCAACAATATGATTTTTTTTCTTCGAGAAATAAATTACCCCAGTTACATGGTTTTTTCTCCACTGGGATCCCTTGCTACCATTTTCTCAAACATCCATCAACTTCATCCCTACACATCTAACAAATCATCAAGTAATCATGATATGAATATCAAAGAGGAAATAATTTTTTCTATTATAAATTCTTGAGTCCATGACATTGATAAAACCCAACAAACCATTCCTATCTTTCATAAGTATGGACCAAGAAAAAAATATATATGGATTGATGCATGTGTGAACAAAAAGTGGAGAGGAGTAATTGGTGCCAAAATCTCAAACACAATTTATTTGCTAAACCAGATAGCTCCGTGCCAAAATTAAACAACTCCAATAACAGCTACATCTAAATCAACAACCCATGTATCAAGATACATGAATATGAACATATTTATACATATATGCCATGGATTCAAAAACTGCACTATGGGCTGAAAAAAGTTGTAACATGCGTGTACATTTCGCAAACAACAAGAAGACATAGGGCATGAAGATATACACTTTGAAAACAACAAGAAGACATAGGACATGAAGGTATACACATACATATGACATCGATGTCTAGTGTTATGCAACATCATGGAATTCCAAGACATGGGGATAAAAGAAAATAAATAAAAAATGGAGGTTCTTCATAACACATACATGCTCGACAATGATCAAATTGTAGGTGTACACCACCTCCATAAAAAATTCACACACCATGAACAAAATCAAGGAGACAAAAAATGCACAAAATATAATGTGTTCCAAATACATGTTCAGTGAGAGTTGACGTGCCCTAGGAGAAGGGGGTCCAACGCACTACAAGAAAACACACCTTTTGCGACACCTTTTAGCAACATCAATATATTTTTATCGCTGAAAGTGTACTTTTTGCGCCATAAATTTGATTTTCCCACTGAAGGTATATATTCCACCTTCCATTTAACAAGATGGGTTTTCACGATGCCACCAACAAGCCGCAAAAGATCGGAAATATTTTTGTGACATAGGAACATGTCGTGAAAAAATAGGTTTACATTTAGTAATATGCTTTATGTCGCGGTACACATTTTATAAAATAAGGAGCCATAAATATAAGAAAAAAAATTGGCGGTAGTATTATTATTCCCTTCCCGTTTATTTTCTTTTCATCATTCCCACGTTTTTCATTTTCTCAAAACCCTCTTAGACAAAGAAAGCCTCTAACTCTCTCACTCTCCAAAACATAAAACCCTAAAAAATCTTGGAATCCTTTACACGCTTGATACCCTATTCTTTGGTGTATGTTCCTTTTTCTCTTTTTGGAAATCTCTACATGTAAAAGCCTTAAGTTTCTTTATTTTCAAATTACTAGAATCCACCATTTGATTTGCATGCCCTAATCCTTTTGCTGTAAGAATTGTGTGTGAGCATAAATTTGGACTTCAAAATTTACTTTGTTAAACTTGTTAGGTTAGTTTTTAGCTTTTACGAACATGTAGAATAGTACTTTTATGTATACTTGTATTTATTCGATTGTGAGTATGTTTTGAGTTCAATTTTAAGGGTGATTAGTCACAACTGCAATTTTGTATTGTATTGGATTGAAATTATTACTTATTATACTAATTTTATTAAGGCTCGTGTTGTTATGATAATAGACACTAGTATTTTTTGTGTTTATGTTTAATTTTTTAGGCTGATTAGTTAATAGTCAGAGTTTTATTGTAATGAGACGAATTTTTTTTTTAATTATACTCATTTTCTCACATTTGAGTTAATTTTTTTTGACTTTGAGAGTATTGGTTACAATTTAAAATTTGTGTCAAAATGATCTATATAGTCAATGATGGATTGAAAATTTTGTTTATTATACTTAATGAGACAACATTGCATTTGAGGTAATTTTTGGACGTAAAACTTACTGTTTAGAACTTCCTAGAATAAATTTCATCTGTTATGAGCATATAAAAAAATTGTCTGCATGATATGTTTTATTTGAATGAAAGTATTGTGACACCCCGCCTAATTAAATATCGATTGATCAAGCCTTTATTCAATTAAACAGGTTTCTCATCTAGTTCATTCTTAGCATCACTGTCGAAAACTGTTTAATTACTAACCACCTAAGTTAAATTAGACCGGTGCCAAATTTCATCTTTCTTTAAAACAGATAAAGGAACAACACGAAAAGCTAAATTAAACATTCACAATATACTAAAGTCCAACCATCACAATATATAAATGAAATAAGTTTTGCCGAATAAACCATCGGTAAAAATCCAAAGAAAAACCAAATACTCCATAATAACAAAATAAGAGAATGATTGAAAACTGCCAACAGACAACATGTACATACATGGAATATAAATTGAGATCCTACACTAGATCTGAAAGGAAGAGTTGGCTATGAAAATTCTGTCAGTATCCACAGTACTACAACTCCGAGTCCTTGGAATGAAGTCACACCTGGCGTCCTTGTGGCTAGACATCTAAAAGGGTTTGAAAATATTTTTATAGCAAGAGTTAGTACTCAAAACGGTTTGAAAATATTTATCAACCATTCATTATATTAAAATTCGGTTATTGATTACACATGTTCACGTACAATCTCTCTTGAACTTTCCTCACCTCTTATCTATAGTGCACGCCTAACATTCTATAATTAGACCACTTAGCTATACTACCCAAGCTAACTAGATTAAACTATCCAACTGAACTTATCTACACGCCTAAATTCCCGTACCACCCATAGAAGACCTTAATTTATTAACATCTTTAATATGTTAATTATCAACCTAAGTGACATCCTCACATGCTATCTTTTAAATCACTACACTAAGTCTCTCTACTTATTTTATCATTACGACATACAACAATCGTGATTAACACTCACATATATTATTAGCTGAAACATATAATTAAGCTTCTCGACTTATTTCATCCTTATTAGATATACACCATCTAATTGTCTATTGTCACACATGAGTAGATTAATCGTACTGTATATATTTCACGCACAATATATACAAATAAATATATATATCACTATAATATCTTCGTATCACTCATAAAGGATTCATTGGTTCGGATGTTCCTTCGACCCCAATTTATCATGTCATTCATATTGGTCGGGATAGCCCTCAACCCCAATATAAATGTTATATATATACTGGTCCGAATGATCCATCAATCGTAATATTATTTATGTTCGATATTGGTCTGGATGGCCCTCGATCCCAAATCGAACTCTCATGTATTGGTCTGGACGTTCCCTCAACCCCAATACATTTAGTATATTTTAGGCATTCACACCGCCTAAGTATTAATACAATAGGTACTCACATAACCTAATTATTCATACAAGTTAGTACGTAGTATATTTCTCTCGCATACTCGTCGTACTATTTACTTAACGATTTATCTCACTATCGTATTAATGAATATTCACATAACTCTAAGGGTCCTAGTTACCCCTTTTATAAATTTCAGTAGTTAAGTCTAACTTACCCTACTGGTCTATACATTAGCCCATTTATCCGTCTCTCCATTTAATTATGATTACATTTAACTCAATTTCGTTCTCGTCTTAATCCTCTCAATAAGACTAAACCACACCCCCATCATATGCCTACTGTAATATTTTAATCTATCAATATTACTTTACCAAATTCCTCAAAAATCTCACAACAACGATTTAGGGGTTTAAGGCAAAAAGGGAAAAAATTTCAATGAGGCCGAATCATTTCGATTCTGTACAGATTTTGCACTTCGTCTTCTTCATACGTGTTTACACATTAACACACCTCTAAGCCTCATGAAACTTCACCAAACTTTAAAATAATCATTCCAAACCATTTATACATGTATTAGGATCAATTCCAACGTGATTTTTACACCAAATCTTCCCAATAACAATTCAAGAATGGATTAAATCATAAATTCTTCAAAACCCTAGATTTCCATGTTTTTCCTCAACTTTTAACATAAAACCCAGGTTTCATTCATATTGATGATTACTCACCTGATGATTATCAATCCTCTACATATATAAATCATGCTACATGAAATCTCAGCCCATAACATGCATAAAAATATCATTTTCTTCCCACAATGTGTATTATAACATCAAGTCATGAAACCCTTTCTACATGGGTATTATAACTTCAAAATAATTGCAATAAACACTTGACTCTAGGTTTGTAGGGCCTAAATTCGTGGTGTTGTTGATGGATTTATGGTTCTCTCTTCAAATTCGTATTCCTTAGATGATTAGGATGCAAGATTTAGGTTCAATTCTTCAAGAACACCTCCTAAGCCTGAAAATTATTTTCTCTCTTCTCTCTAATGACCTCCTTTGGATTTATGTATTTCTAACCCTAGCCCCAATATCTAATCATCAGATATAACAATTATAATTTCGTAGGTCCCTTAACCTCTATTTGTCAAATGACCACAATGCCCTCAATAGGTGTCGGTTTGGTCTAAAATTGATTCGGGACCCAAACAATATCCCCGGGCACACTATTCCGACTATTTCGACCCATTCGAAATCACCCGTGATCTCTAAATTATTATTCTAGTCCCTTAAAATATATTTCCTATCTTGACCTCAAATTCGTCTATACGCGACCCCCGGTTGAGATAAAATAAAATACGCACATATCACTCACTATGTCGTATAACACTAATCATCAATTATTTACCATTTACCCTTAGTAAATATTATATCATAATATTAATCAGTATATATCTCTTGATTAATATTTAATAATCACATTAAATTACTCACTTGAGTAATTTAAAGAAAGACATTTTCTCAATTAACTCTCGAATTAAATTAATTTTAAATACACAGAAATACGGGGTATTACAAGTATGTTTTTAGTTTAATTTTTAGGCTAATTAGTTACCATTTATAATTTTATCGTATAATGGTCAGTGATTTGTATCAAATTTAAGTTAATGAGCTAGCAGGGCAAATTCTAGGTTGGATTTTATTTGATATTGGCATATTAACACGTATTTCTGTTTATGTATAGTGTATGATTTGATTGGAAGCATGTATTAAGTTAGATTTTGTGGATCATAATTTATCAATGAAATTTTGTGTTGGTTTGAAATTCTATTTATTAAACTTAAGCAACCCAATTTTTTTATATATATCGCTCATTTTTTTGTTTACAACGGAACAAGTGCAGTACTCTTCCTATAATTTATTTCGATGGAACAAGTGCATTATGCTTCCTATAATTTATTTCGTGCTATAGAGATGGGAATATGCCTTTTTTATTTAGCCGATTTATTTGATTGTTGTATATATTATGATTTGATTTCGATAGTTATACTTATCTTGATTTGGTATATGTTGCCATGATTCTTGTGGTTTGAACAAACTATCCTCTATTAAATTTTATTTTTCTTATGACTTGAATCATTTCCATTCTTTGAATCAACTCTTGATAGTAATTATATTTTTTTGGTTGCACAAATTGAATCTTGATCCAAAATTATTTTATGATATGTATAAAATTTTATTTCAATTTGATGTGGCATAAGTGAAGAAAATGGCCCCAACGAAAAAATGTTAGGTCAAACCTGGGTATACGACGGAATTGCTATCGTATGAGAAGAAAATAATGAAAAATATTGCTGATAACCAACTAGAAATGAATGCTTTGGGGTTGCATTTGTAGGAACGATGACCACTAAGGTGAAATATTTTATACATATACCATTATTTATTCATTTTTCAATATTTATAACTTGTAATTTTTGAAACTAATCCGTGATATCTCACATTGTGGACTTCTCTAAGGAATCTCATTGATTAAGAAAAAAAATGATTGGATGAATTATAAGTGTAAGGAGAAACATATAAGTGTATTATATGCATTGGTGTTCAATGGTTATAGTTAATTTTTCAATTGATCTAATTATTTAAGTTTCTTACAAATTACAGGAGGAGTTTAAAAATTTGAGAATATATGTTCACAACCAAACGCACCTCCAATGTCAGAGGAGGAGATGTCAATAGAAGTGATCAGTAAGAAGTTGGGATATATAAGAGGTTTTGGGGTGGGCCGAAAGCCCTCTTCTTCTGGTACCACCACTACATTGTCACATTCACAAAAACAACTAATTGAGGCACAATAATGACAAATTAAGGTACAACGACAATAAATTGAAGCTTAAAACAAAAGAATTGAATACTTCCAGACTTACACGATGCAGTTACTATTAGAACATGGGATAGGTCCAAGACATGGTGGTGGGGAGACCTCAAGACATACAAGTACACCAGACCTGTACTCATTGACCTATTTTTGGTTCTATTTTCTTTCTTTATTCTTGTTCTTTTATTTTAAAAAAAAAAATATTTTTTGATACAAGGGAGGGGGCTGATAGGATATAAATATATAAAAGGGGAGGGTGTGGGATACCATAACCATATAAAATTGGAAGGAAGGGGTTGCCATAAACATATAAAAGGGGAGGGAGACTTCCTAGATATTAAAAATGGGAGGCGACTATAGGGATATAAGAAAAGGGAGGGGTCTATCATAAATATAAAAAAGTAGGGGAAAATGGGGGAGGGGATGCCTCCGGGGGGAGGGGCACTGCCATAAATATAAAAAGGCGAAGTAGTCCAACACATGTACAAAATGATTTTTACGTACGAAAAATTAATCATTAATCACTTTAGTTTTGAGCGGCGATTAATGTCGATTACATTTTATTTTTCTATTTTATTGTAGATGTGTTGAAACTACCCACGTGTATATCTAATATGTCACTTGTTTATTGTTATTTGTTGAATTTGTTTTATTCTTTTATATAATGTAACACTTGAGATTTATTTTTGTAGGTAACCAATAAAGGTTGGTCTTATGGAAAATGTAGAAGACTATATATATGCTCATGCATTGGTGAAAATCTTTACTTTTTGTTGAAGTGTTCTACTATCCAAATAATATTTTAATTTAGTTGCTATTTTAGTTTCGTACATAACACTGGTTGATTTAAGCTTTGCGTTTTTCCATTGTAAGTAAAAAGGGTTTTTTGGAGGATGAAGAATGGTTTCAAGAACGAAGATATTGTCTCGTTTACTATGTTAACCACAAACACTTGTTTATTTTATGTCGAAAAGGTGTAGACTTTTATTTTTGAAATTATGATGTGTAGGCGTCCTTATTTATTTGTCGTTGACGAAACATTTGGTTAAGTAAGATATTTGTAAGTGTGTTTTTGGTTTGTTCTTTTCATGTAAATGGATTAATTGTAATACAAATTTCAAAATCAATGGCAAGTCTTTTTATTTCATATAATTTTGTTATTCATTGTTTTCGGTTGCAAATTTCTAATGTGTTGTGGAAAATAATTAAAATCAAATAAATTTATCTTTACAAAATACTAACTATTATATTGGAATTCTTTATAATATTTATCGTTAGTATGTTCATGTCGCAAAAATTTATATTAAACAACAATAATATATTCTGAAGCACATTTAATATGCCTAGCAAAATGGATCCGCGTCATAGCATCAGTGCCATGGAAGCTATAATAAAATAATTAGTAAAATAAAAGAATATGTGCAGAAAGTATAACCATTTTGTGTCATATCTGATTTATGTCGTGGAAGATTTTCCCAGACAAGACAACTGTTGCATCTTCATTACATACTAATATATGTCGTTGAAACCATATTACGACATAAAATAAACTTTTTGCAACATGTGTTTGATGTCGCTAAACTTTGTTTTTCTTATAGTGATGGTTATTGTGTTAAAATAGGTAAGAAGACATTCGCGGGTGGAGAATAGAAATAAGAAGCGAGGATTTATTGTTTCGTTCTGCTTTTTCACGACTCTGTACATATTTGGGGTATCTATTTTCTTTTAACTAAATGTTAGGGAAGCTAGCTGTATGCAGGGTAAGAATCGATGAACAATGCAGAAGACTCATTGGTTTATAATGGGCGGTGACAAGAAAAATATTTATGTAATGAAAACAAATATCCATAGATGAGTTCACGAACAAGTTCTAAGAAAAATAATTCGTCCAAGGACATAGAAAAGTGGAGTATGAGTCCATGGAGAGGATGAATATATGAATGGGACAAGTGAAGTCAAAATTGTAAAAGGTGTCTTAAACTTAAAAATGGCCAAGCTATCGAAGTTCGTGTCCCTAGACATAGTCCTTCGATAAATTATCCTATGACATCTCCTGAGTCCAATATAAAAAAATTTAAGTCAGTGTCCGCGGTTATATTCCTTCGACATAGTCAACTTAGTATAAATTATCCTCTGACACAATTCGTATCAATGGGCTTAGCCCCCCGACATATAAAATTACCCTCTAACATCTCCTGAGCTAATGTAAAAATTTCCAGCTCCATTTTTGTGGACTTAGTCCTCCGATATATAAAATTGTCCTTCGACATAGTCCTTATCCATCTCCTGAGGACAATAAAAGTTGTCCAAAACTTATCCTTAGACATTTCCTCTTAGACTATTTTTACTCAGTCCTCAACATCGTCCTCGAACTATTTTTTACTTAGTCTTCAGACATCGTCCTCAGACTATTTTTAACTCAGCCTAAAGACATTATCCCCGAACTATTTATTACTCAGTACTCAAGCGTTATCCTAAAACTAAACTTTTTCAGTCCTCAGACATTGTCCTCGGACTAATTTTTTACTAAAACATTGTCCTCAGACTAATATATTGTCTTAACTCTATTTATAATATTTTGGCAAAACATATAGGTTGTTCCTTCATTTGAAAATGTTCAAATGAAGACTAACATAATTTGTAATATTTTCGGGCAAAGTCTAGTTTTCAATTAAAATTGTATTTTAGTAAAAAATTGGGAATTAGTAATATATTAAAGTAAAAACAAAAATCCTTGTTCTAATTTGGAAAAAACCTTTGAATTCTGGATAAACCATAAAATAAATATCAATTTGATATGTAGTTTTTTAATATTCCATTTACTTGCTTGACACTAGATATGAGTTGAATGTTTTAGGGTTTATTCGCTGTATTAAACAACTGGAGTACATTAAGCCACTACACTCACTCATGAAAATTTCTTTTAACAAAATAGTATATTTCTTCGGCACTAAAAATTCACATAATGCAACAAGAAAATACATTGTATGAAGAAGAATTTTTTAAAAAAACCCTCCAAAAATAGGTGTCATGTGTTCTTTATATGTCACATTTTGACAATATATGTCCGTGACAATAAATTTTTTCAAATTTGAGGCTCGACTAATAATCCCATTTTATTTCAAGTACAACAAGATATTTTATCATCTTTGATATTTTTCTTTTCATTTTTAGAGTCACCACTATATTTGTTACAAAGAAAAGAACTTTATATATATATATATATATATATATATATATATATATATATATATATATCTGTGTGTGTGTGTGTGTGTGTGTGTGAGTGAAAATCTTCAAATTTGATTGGAATATTTATTTTTTTTGTCAAAACGGGAAACAATGTATTTCATCTGTCACAAATATATGATTCTCATGCAAAAGCTTATATTTGTAAAACATCAACTAATGGAAAAAACTAAAAATTCCTTGAATAATATAAAATGTGGTATGCTGATTCTTTTAATAACCGTGGGTATTTGGGCTTCGCCAAACTATATTTTATGTGGCCCTAAAATTAACGACTGATTAAACCCTCCAATGGTCATTGCAGTGACTCAAACTGTGATCTCTTGGGAGCATACCTAAAGCTTGACCAGTTGAACTACTTCTCAAGTTATAAGATGATTTTGAAAGTGAATTTTTATTTTAGCTACTTAAAAGATGTGATACTTATGTAAGTTTTCCTCATTAGTATTAGATATAACTAGCATAATACAACATGAGACAACATGACATGACGTAACATGATAACGAGATACGATAAGACAACTTGAAATTATTACATAATGGGTTGAGTGTTAATGAGTTCGGGTCCTTATTGAGCATGAAATGAGTTTGGTCCCTAACGATTTACATTGTGAACACTCTATAAGAATCTGAATCCATTAGTAATCAACTCATTAATTAGTAATTTCGTATCATGTTATCATGTCGTGTCACATTTTATATATTTAACATAAAGTTAGGACATGACAAGTTAAATTATCATAATTATGATATTTGAAACAAATGATTACATATTATTGTTGTTTTTGTTCTTAATAGTGCTACTTAAAACAGTTATTGATCTTTAATTTAGCAAAATATAATTATTAGATTTATGATTTATGATTTATGATTATTTTTCATCTATTGTACATTTTGATTTAACTCATTTCTTTTATAAAATATAAAAAATAAATTCTTTTAAAAAAGAGTTTTTATTTTGTTTCATTTAAGATTTGTTTTTGTTCAGTGTATAAGCCAATCTCATAATCTAATACCTATGTGTCGTCACATCACCTAATCATCCAAACACATGGGATCATCTATATAATAAAGTAGAAAACTTACGTATATCATAAGATGAAAAGATGATATCATATAGATATGTTTTTCTTACACTACCTATTTTGCCCCTCAAATTTTGTATTTTCACCTCTTTTTTTACTTACCAAATTCACACTTGAATTCAAAATTGGGGCTATTTTGGTCTGAACCACCTCATTCTCAACTTCGCTCCCACTCGGACCCTCTCTCATTTCTTACACAAAGAAAACATTTCTCTCATTCTAAACGTATCTCCCGTTCTATCATCAGCAACCCTTAATAAAACCCTACCTAAAACATCTCCGCTTCAACCGCCACCCCTTATGTCTACCTGTCGTCGCTCATCTCTCCACGCCGCTGATTCTCTCTAAACGCCACTCCTCTTATGCAAGTTTCATTTCTGATTTTAGCTTTCGTTTGTTTAGTATTGCGCGTATTTGTATATTATTGGTTTAGATTTTAACTTTCTATTTCGTTTCATTTTAGCTTAGGTTTAGTTGCTTCAAGAAATTAGGGTTTGATTGGTTTCATTTTTAGCTTTAGTTTTTTATTTTAGCTTTCATTTAAGTATTGATGCATTTATTTAGTTGTTGAAAGAAATTAAGCGTATTCATGGGTTTCCTTATTGGTGCGATTTTAGCTTTTGTTTAGATTGGCTTCGATTTTAGATTTCGATTTTAGGCGTATTGGTTTCGTTTACAAAATAGGTTCAGTTTTAGTGCGTTTGTTTTTCAATCTCTGCTGATTTGTTCTATGTTGTTTACATTTTGTGTACAACAGAGATTTGTATTCTTCAATAAATTTTCATTATATTGGGTACAACTGAAATTTTTATTATTTACATTTTGTGTACAACATTTGTTCTCTGTTGCCTAAAAATCACGTTTCTCTATTTTTAGAACTGTGTTTTCTGTTGCAGATTTTTATTGTTTAATGGGTTTTAATTATATTTTATTTTTAGGCACTTCTTTTGAATTTAAAGTGTTGTTGATTTTAAATTGTAGTCTCATTTTGAGGGCATATATGTTGAAATCTACAAGAAAATGAGGTTTTTAATATAATACTCAAGATACCATGTGGTGTAGAGATGGTTTTATGAAGTCCAACACTTCTCTTTGACACTTCTCTTTACTATACATGCCCTATTTTGTTTAAGATACTAAGGTTCTTCAAAGACTTGGAATCCATAAGCAAGTGGAGATCTAAGGTCAGTAATGTCTTATGTTATTTGTTTGAAAAAAATGTTGAAGAGAGAGTTTCACTTTATTTTGAGATTCTTTATTAATATTTTAAGGTTTAAATGTATGATCCCAGTGAAAACAAAATATATGGTCTTTTGGTATAATGACAAATAATTTTTATTCTTTTGGTATTTTCAAGACAAAATTTTCATTATAAATTTTGATCTTTTAGTATTTTCAAGTATAATTGTGTTTAGAGCCTGATATACTTTTATGCTTCTTTCCTTGGGTTGGGACTTTATGTTGTCATTATAGTGTCAATAATAAGCTATATAATTAGTACTCATTTTTTTGATATCTTTTAGTTGGTATTGGTTGGTATGATACATGTGAACTAGTCCAATCTGTTTTTAATACTAAAAAAATCCAGTTTAAAGTTGTATATGTGAGATGAATCATTTGGCCAACAAGACAAATATGTCAAGCTCATTTGTATGAGTAGGTTTCAATGTCAAGTTGATTGTTTGGATTTAATTATGAGTAGGTTGATATTTCAAGCTTATCGGTCAAGTTAGACTTTACATTCATCATTTTAATATATTTATGTTTTCTTTGATTGCTAACTTTTGTTGATATATTTATGTTTTATTTATTTTATAGAAAATAAGGGATATGATTTTCAATCCGTGGTTTTTCCAAGGTCCACACCTGAGGTTTGTCCAGAGATAACTCGATACTAATGATATATTTTATTTGTGACGTAGGGAAGCTAAGTCGATGGCATCAAGAACGCTCCGCAGTAATGCAGAAAAAGTTTGAGTTCCAGGCGGAGGTTCCCTGGCTTATGGAGATCATCATCTACTTCCTTTAGAGAAATAAATATATTTTCTTGAGGGAGTTGATTTCTAATGCTTCTGATGTAACTTTCCCCTGTTTCATAATATTTTTTCAAACATAATTAGTTGGGGAAGTGTTGTAACATGCTTTATATCGTTTTTAGGCACTTGATAAGATTTGGTTCCTATCACTCACTGATAATCAGATATTGGCTGAAGGTTGTTATGATGCTAATCTCGAATTAAATCTATCAGGTCCCTCCGTTGATTGCAAAAAGATAACCATAATCATGATCCATTTTCCTTTTTCTTCCCTCACCGTCGGTTTAATCATATTCACAAATATCATATTGTTTACCTGTAGCATACATATCATATTTCATTTCAATTAATTGAAGAGAAGGCCTCCTTAAAGTAGTAAAGAATTATGTTAGATTCATTTCCACATATAGGCCATACATGTAATAGTCCTTTACGTTTTTAATTAAAATATTTTTTGCAGATAAGGCTGATACTTCCAACTCTTCAGTCTCTTATTCATTCAAATGATGAAGAAAGCCAAAAGTAGTATCATAGGATTTATCTGTGTTGATTAAATTGCAATTTGTTGAGTGAAACTATGCGAAGCAAGCTATATGAGATGGATTTTCTTAAGGTATGATATGTTTTAAAACAAGCATAACTTTATCTTCATTATGAGTTAGTCATGAATTAAAATCAACACTAAATATTGTTCTCAATCCTAATTATCAATGATATATAGTTTCCATTTGTGGTTTTACAGGTTATGATGATAACTCCAATTTGGACACCTTCTTGATGCGAGTATATTTTGGTTTGAGCCCATATCTTTGTTATTTAGGCTCTTAACTTTTTATTGGTGTTTGACACAATTCCTAAATGGATATTTTACTTTATTTCCATAATTTGTTATTTGTTTTATGTATTGGATTGTTATAATCAATACATGTCTAAATTGCCTTATTTTTATTTGTTAGTATTAAACAATGGTTGGGAATCTTATTTTTTTTCTTGGAATGCAGTTTCGAGAGATGTTCGGGCGTTGATTTCTTCAGCGTGATTTCTTATAATCAATCTCAAAATGAATTTTCTTAGGGAGTTGATTTCTTCAATAATGAGAATGCATACGAAGATCTTCGGCTTCTGAAGTACACTGCCTTCTTTTTTGTTAAATGTGTTCATGAATTGGTGTAATTTATAAGATCCTATATAGTGCCGGAAGGTTTTCCTGGTAGTGTTAGTCCTTCTTATGAGCCATACGTGACATGGCTAGCGAAGAATGTATTTTATATGAATTGTAGTTCAAAGGTTGTGTCTTAGTATGATAAGTTCAAGTGTGCTCTTAGTTATTACTGTTAAAGTTCAATGATTATGATGTAATGGTCATTGTAGCATTTTTTGTACACCAACTCCTGCACACATATTTGGACACTAAAATTTTTGTACACTAACGATTATGAATCATATTATTTATGCTTAAATTGGTCGTGTTTGTATGCGGTATGAAACATGATATTGAGGTTAGGCATATTTGTGTCTTTTCAGAATCATTGTTGCTAAGCGAGAAAAAGCTCACGCAAACCACAATACTGCACGTAAGTTCACACCTGTTGAATGCCATGAGAAGAAAGAGAGAAATTTGTTTGATGACTCGAGGTTGACGTTAAGACTGAGGAGGACAGGTTGACAGGATATGCTGAAGGTGAAGATCGTAGCAGTGTATATGCTGAAGGTGTATTCGATTTTTAACTGCTATGCTTATTTAATCTCCAGGTATATGTCTCTTTCTATCATGTGTTTGCTTATATAAATGTGATATCTTAGTTTTTTTTGCTTTCTTTGTTCGCATGGAATTTCTTCAATATTATTAAAGTTTTATAGATTATTATATGTTTTAACTTTATTTGTTCCAAGAGTTCATTTTTAATAGATGATTAGACATTTTTGGTTCCAAAAGTAAATTTTCTCACTGACATCCCATAAGTCAAACATGACACTCTTTTGAGAATCATTTCATTATCTCAATCACTCAAACCACATGTATTTACTCCATGTCTCTCCCCTTTTATGTTTTATATTATTTTCAATGATCACCTCAAAGATATTGAAGTTGCGACTATATTTTATTTTGTGTTCAATGATCACCTCGACCTAAGGAAGTTTGGACTACAATAGAAGGGCACTATAGTTCTCCTATAACACTCGATTGTTCTATTCCCATCCAGATTACTAAAATTGTTTTATTCTTTACAGTGAGTGACAAAAATAATTAAAGAAATTGAAGCCATCAGAGTGAAGACTAATGTGAAAACCTATAACACTTCAATACACAGGTGGGCACATGTGTCTCTTTCGGAGAAGGCCTTAAGATGCTTTGAAGAGATAAAGCAGTCCGGGATGAAGCCCAAAAATGATGTGTGCCATTTTTTTATAACATCATTATTTTCGAGAGCTTTTGTAGCTGAAGAATACATTTACTCATAGTTGACTATTGATGTGGTAACTGCAATTCGATGATACAAATTTTTACATAAGATTGAGAGGATAGTTGGACAAATTGCACGAGTTTTTGCAAAAGACATTCCCACCTGATTAAAACTTGCAGGATACTCTTAATGCGATTGCCAATAATATGGACAATGATACTGATGGCAACGATGATGGTATCTATTACGATACTAAATAAAATTATATAGCTCTCCTTACCGCTGACCCGCTCTCTATGTTTATTTATTTTATCATTCTTTAAAAGAAGTTGTTCAGGTTACTAATTTAGTTTATATTTTATTTTTTGAGTTCAAGATATCTGAGGGCCAGCCCCTCGACCAAGTCCAGCATTAATATGCCCCTAAAGTAGCTAGCATGAAGATGTGGTGGAATTTAAAAACTCAAAACAGTTTATGGTTCAAATTCTTTTGGAATAAGTATAAAAAATGCTCTAAAACTTCAACTTCTTCCATTTACAAGAGATTACTGAAGGTTAAAGGAGAAACATATCAATTCATAAGTGAAATAGATGGTTCAAGCTACTGGAATCTTTCTTATGATGGTGGCTTCTCATCCAAAATTTCCTGGCATCTATAAGGTTATCTCACTCTACTTCTTCCTTGTACAAATCCATTTGGAACAAGTCTATTCCTCCTAAAATCTCCACATTTCTATGGAAATGTGTTCATAATATAGGCATAAAATCTCCATATTTCTTGGCAGATGTCTTCATATAGAATGTCATAAACTAATATATTTGTTTTTTACTTAAAATAGATAGGTCTGGTTCGTTCTTCTCTAATGTGTTTTGCAGATTCAATCCCTCACCAGGTATTTTTCTCTAAATTTGATATATATGTTTTTTCTAAATGCTCTTTGCGCCTGTGTTTTTAGTGTTTCTTTGTTTTAACACTCCCAAGTTCTTGTTACTCCCACGCTTAGTCACACCAAGCCCTCAGATCCCTGTAATAACCTTGTTTAATCCCAAAATCTCCACCTCCAAACAAATCCTCTCCTTCATGACATGATCCTAATCGTGCTTATCAAAATATCATACAATACACTTAGTCAAGACTAAGAAATCTATGTTATTTTGATATCAAAATAATATATAGTACACTAAGAAATACAATACACTAAGCTTTGTGTTATCAAAATAACATAGTACACTAAGAAATGCAACAACTTTATTTTGTCTTATCAAAATAACATATATGGTATATCCTCTGATTGTTCAAGACATTTCTTATTTTGTCTGCTTTATTTTGCATATGGGTTTGTTGCCCAGGGTTTGCCTTTATCGCCTTTGGCAGGGGCATACCCTTTTGGCAAAGATCGACAACTCACTTTTGTGAAACACTCACAACCACTAAAGGCCCCCTACCCCTGGCATTCTTTGACATGTGTTTATATTGAGCTATTTTATTTTACATTCTTTTTCATATTAACTTTGTTTCTCTCCTTTTTATTTATTATGATTGAACTTCCACAGTTCAAGGATCACGATGCGTATGAAAGAACTTTTCATAATTAAATGATTAAATTATTTTATCCCTAACATGGACTACCTAACAACTCGACAATGAAGGTGGCTTTCTCTTAATGTTTATATTTTTATGTTTTAACGGCCTGTAATGGGGTAGGGTTTGAAAATTGAGGATCTTTGAATTTCCCTTTTTCTGGAGGTTTTGTTTTTATGTTTTACGGTCCTGGTTCGGGACAACACATCACATTGGGCCATGTTGTATGTGTATCAAAGCACATGTCTGGGCCATATCATTTGCATGTCAAAGTGTTCGGAGTATCTGACATCAGTATAGCACCTGTGGAGAAAAAGTGTCGGTGTTTCCGATACACAATTAATCCATATCAATCCATCTAAAGAAACAACAGATTATAAACCTTCAGCTCCTATAATTATTTTTCCATCTTATATGCCATTGAAGAATAAACCTATCTACCAAAACTGGTAGCTTTTTATCTACTTATTTACTGACTCAATTTGATGCATTTTGGCTTAACATGGGAAAATGTAAACTTACAATAGGGCATGCACAACTATCCACTAATCTGCCCTATATGTAAACTGACTATAGGGCATCCTATGTTATATATTGCTCGCGTTTATAACATAACCTATCCACTAATCACTATTAGCAGGGACATACCCTTATGGAAAAGATCGACAACTCACTTTTGTGAAACATGCACGACCACTTTATGTCCCCCACCCATGGCATTCTTTGACATGTGTTTGTATTGAGCTATTTTCTTTTGTGTCCTCTTTCATTTGAACTTTGTTTCTCTCTTTTTTATTTCGTATGATTGAACTTCCACACATCAATGATCGCGGTACATATGAAATAACTTTTCATAATCTAATAATTAAATTATTTTATCTGTAACGCTACATCCCTAACAACTCCGCAATAGATATTAACTATAATATCTAATATGCTTTTTGAAGGTGTTCTTAAATTTGAGGTTGTCTTTGTTGATACGTGGTTTCTAGACATATTGTTTTAATTGTTAAAGTTTTGTTTACATTTTATGCTTTTAATTCCTTTCTATTGGATGGAAATTTCAACATTCCTTCCTCGGTTGATGACCTTTCTAATTCGCTACAAGGGAAGGATTTATTGGATGTCAAACCCGCAGCAAAACTTTTCGAGAATTCTGCCTTCTAATTTTTTCACGAATGAAATGAAGGAATGTTGAGGATGATTTCCTCATGTTACCCATTAGATACATTTATTCAACATAGACAAGTTCAACCATGTAAATCCCATCTTTTTTCTCAGTTCTTTATATGTTTCACACAAAGCGTGTTTTTGAACATTATCAGTAAGTGTTGTTGTAAAGTGATATTTTTATTCGGTAAGTTCAAAATTGCATTAGCCTATTCTATTTTTTAGGATATTTCCCAGTTTGAGTTCCATTTTCCACTTATTGAAATGTTTGAGAGTAGTATAATTATTTTTACATACTGTTTCCCAATTTGATATATTATTTCCAGTTCTCTCATCTTAATCATGTATTATTGTTATACTGTATTCATTAAATATTCCAGTCATTCCCAATTCGATATGTTTTTACTTTTTTTATGTGATGACATCACATCCGTCCTATTTTGAGGGTAAACTTTATGTTTGCTTGATAATAATTGGTTTGTTATATAGCTAGGCGTAGACGTAGGCGTGATAAGGGTTGTGTTATATATGAAAATGATAATTATGTTAAGTTTATTCATGGTGATTGATATGCCCCAAGTGTGACCTCGGCTCGGAGACACCAACCTCGGCCGAGATCGTGGCCGACATTGGAGAAGCCTTGGGAATGCTTCATCAGCACTCGACCATAGCAAGGTCGGCCCAGGCCGACACTACCACCAACCTCTCGAAGGGACATCGCATGCATCACAAGGATCAGCAGCATTCTCGTATACCTTGGAATGGCAACCTCGGCCAGACATAGGCTGAACTCGCAAGAAGCCACCAGCAACCTCATCAAGACATTAGTCGATGCTCTAAACACACCAGCTCAACCTCGGCTCTGGCCGACCTTGTCCATTGTCTCGGCTAGGATTAAGACGAGACCTTCATGGTCACCTCGGACTGAACGAGCATCTAGACTTACCAACCTCGGCCTCTCCCAGGCCGAGGTCATACACCGAGCACAATAGTCGAGCATCTGCTGACATTTGGATAAGGGCACGTGGACACATATCAGTTATAACAAGATTATTCCCCACACGCGGGGAGAATATTTCATCATCATTCTCTACTTGTGACAGTGGCAGATGGCTTTCCCATATTGGTGAGGCAAACACACACATGCACATTACATGCATGGGGAGTACATTACACCCCCTAGGTACTATATATAGAGGTCATCCTCTACCTTGAAAAGGATCCAAAATTGGTAACCCTAGCTGAAATTCTATCTTATACACACAGTAGAGAGAGAAAGTGAGCTTATGTGTATTGTATCCATGGCCATCAGTGCCTTATTACAGTGAGGTTATTCACACACAGTGGACGTAGGCCAATTTAGGCTGAACCAATTATATTCTGGTGCTCTCTCCTCTTCTCATCATCTCATTCTCCTACCTTTTACGTGACTATGCTGCCATTGTTGTTCTTAGATTGAGCTTGAAAACACCTTACCTGGTGGTGGTAATTCTAGTATCATCATTTTGGCGCCGTCTGTGGGAAGAGAGAGAAGCTATCTCTTCCTCTTCTTCAGCTTAACCTCACCGGAGACTCTGGTGGTGAACCAGGCACCACCCCTTGCGTGGAGCTGCTTCACCATTGAAAGAGGTCCTTTAAGGTACTAAGCTCATCTTCTACTCAAGCTCTATAGTGTTAACATATGGCACCAGAATTACCACCGCCTCTTCCGCCACCCGGGGGTGGAGGGCCTTGTTCCAGTCAGGCGCCGCCCCAGTCCGAAATGGCGGAGGTAGCTGCAGCCTTGAGGTCTTTAGTTGCAACACAACAAGCTATGTATGAGAAATTTGCATAGCTCAGCCAAACTATGATGAGGACACCTGGAGTCTCACCGGATATGATCACTCCGGCGGCTGTTCAGCCTCATCCTGACGCCAGGGGACCACCCCAGGCACCAATGAAGGACCAGCCTGCACCCCAGCGGAGAGGGGACGTTGCTGACCCTAGGCGCTCCTAGGAGGCAAGGAAACCATTGCCCAGAGGATAGGTATGACGATCTAGAGGCGGAAGAAGCCCTGGAAGACCGCTGGGAGCCGTATAAGGTGTTAAATAACACTGTACGACCTCTTCGGCAAAGTCAAGGTTGTGTCGGCCGAAGAGGTGAAGAGGCCCAACAAAGAGGGTCAGCCTTTGATAGGTTGAGCAGAGGGTCAGCCTTTGAGAGATTGGGTCCGGTGAATGACCTAAGACAGAGATTGTCGAGATCAAGGAGCGCGGCAGGCTCTCAGAGAGGGAACAGGCAGGGTCGACTAGATCAAGGCCGACACTGTGAAAGAAGAGGCAGGGAACAGGAAGAGGTCAACAACCGACGTGCCGCAACATGGGAACCCTCGATCCATCCCATGGAGGTGGCTGGGGATAACCTCGGCCAGGTTGATGGCAGAAGACCGTGGAATGACTCTATCCAGTGCCTTAAGGAGAAGATATGAGACCTTATTAAAATCAGGGACCCATTACAAAGAGGTTACTCAGAGGGATCTCCATTTTTGGCTAGGATAGTGGGCTTCCCAACCCCAGCTAAGTTCAAGCCTCCTACAGTATCTCCCAAGTATGATGGAAGCAATAACCTTGTACATCACATCGAGATGTACCAGTCAGAAGCATACATCTACTCGATACCCGATGAGATGAAGTGTAGGGCCTTCTCTGGGACCTTAACAGGGGCAGCACACAGTTGGTTCACCTCCCTTCCGAAGAACTCAATTGAGAACTTCAAAGGCTTGGCTGAACGATTCATCCACAACTTCTGCTTTGGGGTGAGACCTCAAAAGAAGACTACTCACATGCTGTATGTCAAGCAGGCCAAGGATGAGAGCCTAAGAGACTACATAGCGAGATTCAACAAAGAGAAGTTGGAGTTCGAAGATTATGAAGAGAACATAGCCATGACCGCCCTCATAGGGGGTGTACAGAAAGGGAAACTGTTGTGGAAACTTGCGGAAGACCCCCTAGGTCTATGGCGGAGCTCCTGGAAACCGCAGGGAAAGTAATGAATACGGAAGAGGCAATGGCTGCCAAGTATGAGGATGAGAACCGCGGTGGCAGTGGAAAGTCCCAAAACAAGAAATATGGGAAGAAGAGGTCGGGTGATGACAAGTTCGCTCACTATACTCCTCTGACTGTAAGCTGCGAGCACATCCTCAATGAGATTAAGAATGACAGGACTCTCAGATGGCCAGAGAAACTGAAAGCCCCACCACATAAGAGGAACAAAAACCTATGGTGCGAGTTCCACCAGGATCATGGCCATGTCACGGACAGATGCTTCGCCCTGAAGGATGAGATTGAAAAGATGCTAAAATTTGGAAAGTTGAGGAAGTATGTGGACGGTAAAGCTCCTAAGGGTGGAAGAGATGACCCTAAGAAAAGGAGAAATGACAGATGCCGTGATAATGTCCCGGCTAGAAGAGACGATGATTCAGAAGGTGATGATGAAGATGATCCGGATCTTATGCCAAAAGATGACAACACCCCGGTGAAGATGGTTGGTATGATCTCGTTTGGTGTTGACACCATATGCGAAGGATTTGCAGGAGGTGGATCTGAAGTAGCTGATAGGAAGGCTCACGTAGCAGAGGCCAGGTCAGTGGCCAAGCTTGAAGTTAACGTCTTCCGATACAGTGCAGAAGAGGAAGAAAGTAGACATGGACACCCTCGTAGTTGGGTTCTCCAGACTCGACTTCAAGGGCATCTTACCCCCCCATGATGACCCTCTGGTCATAACAACAAGGGTGCATGGGTGCGAGGTGCAGAGGATCTTCATAGACGGGGGGAGCTCGGCGAACGTGATGTTTTGGCCTTGATTCAAGAGCCTAGGTCTTAGCAGAGCAAGACTGGTACCCTATCACCACCCATTGATAGGCTTCAGTGGCGAAAAGGTCCACCCCTTGGGCATGTATGAGATGGACGTACGAATGGGTGATGAGTGGCCTAAGAGGCTGACCAAGAAGATAAATTTTTTCGTCATGGACGAGAACGTGTTTTCGGCCTACAACCTCATCATAGGAAGGGTGGCCCTTAAAGAGTTTGAAGCTGTGCCGTCGACGGTCCATCAGATGCTAAAATTCCTGACTCCCTATGGGGTAGGGGAAGTACAAGGTGACCAGACCACAGCGCGAGAATGTTACTTCAACTCGGCCGAAGAGAGAGAGGCCCATAAGAGGGCAACCACCACTTATAGCATTGATACGCTTGACCCAAGAGATGAGACAAAGTTGAAGAAGGGAGAGGCTGCAGAAGAGGTAGAATCCATCGTCCTCAATGAGGACGAGCCGGAAAAAACCATCCAGGTTGGTAAACCCCTCAAGGTAGAAATCAAGGAAGAGCCGATAAACTTCCTCAGGAGGCGACAGAGTGTCTTCGCATGGAGTCACACCGATATGCCCGACATCGACCCTGAAGTTATGAGTCACAAGCTCAACGTGACCAAAGATGCCAGGCCAATCAAACAGAGACGAAGAGTATATTCCAGGGAGAAGTACGACGTCATCCGAGAAGAGGTCAAAAAATTAGAAGAGGCTGAGTTTATAAAAGAAGTCACATATCCGGAATGGTTATCAAATGCAGTCATCGTGCCCAAGGCCAATGGGAAGTGGAGAATATGTGTTGATTTCACTGACCTGAACAGATATTGTCCAAAAGACAACTATCCCTTACCTCGGATAGATCAGATGGTGGTTGCTACGACGAGACATGAGCTCATGAGCTTCATGGACGCGTATTCAGGCTACAACCAGTTCTTCATGGATGCAGAACACTCGAATAAGACGGCCTTTATTACTGACAAAGGGACGTACTGCTATAAAGTGATGCCCTTCGGCCTGAAAAATGTAGGGGAAACATACCAACGTCTTGTTAATAAGATGTTCGAAGATCAAATAGGTAAGACTATGGAGGTGTATGTAGATGATATGCTAACAAAGAGCTTGAAGGCTTACACTCATGTAATGGATCTCGAGAAGACCTTCGACATTATGGACTCATACATAATGAAACTCAACCCCGCGAAGTGTGTCTTCGGAGTAGGAGCTGGGAAGTTCCTAGGATTTATCGTCAACCAGAAAGGGATCGAAGTGAACCCTAAAAAAATCAAGGCTTTACTTGACATGAAGACACCAAGGAGTATCAAAGATGTTCAAAGACTTATGGGGAGAGTGGCTGCCCTTAACAGGTTTGTTTCTAGGGCAACAGACAAGTGCCTTCCATTCTTTAAGGTGCTGAGAAAGGCCTTCCAATGGGACGAAGAGTGCGAAAAAGCCTTCAATTAGCTCAAGTCTTATTTAGGGTCTCCCTTATTGCTGTCTCGGCTTGTAGCAGAGGAGAAACTGTACGTGTATCTGGCAGTCTCCGAATCAGCCATCAGCGCAGCCATAATACGGGAAGACGCTGGAATCCAAAGGCCTGTATATTTTAACAGTAAGGCCATTCAAGGGGCCGAACCAAATTACGCTCGCATGGAAAATCTAGCTTACGCCTTGATACATGCCTCGAGAAAGATGAAGCCTTACTTCCAGGCCCACTCTATGGTTGTCCTCACTGACTCCCCACTAAGACAGGTCCTACATAAACTGGAGAAGTCCGGGCGATTGATGACATGGGCCATTGAGTGTGGGTAGTACGATCTTACCTACCAACCTAGGACGACTATCAAGGGGAAAGCCCTCGCAGACTTTGTCGCTGAGTTTATATGGGAAGAGGCTGAGGCAGAGAATGGCCTAGAGGGTGTTGAAAACCGTGGTGTCTTCTGAAATTCAGAAGAGACGACACCAAATATCTTCCAAGATCAGGAAGAGATCGCATCCAACGGGGCCTCGAACCAAGTTGAGAAGAATGAGGAAGATCGGTACCTCTTCAAAAAAGGAGTCATGACAGAAGGGGTCTTCTCATCAGGTACAGATATTTGGAGCCTCTTCATTGATGGCTCTTCTTGCGACAATAGAAGCGGTGCGGGGTTGATACCCTCAACTCCAGATGGTGCCAACATTGAATACGCTTTGAGATTCAACTTTCGAGCTTCTAACAATGAGTCTAAGTATGAGGCCATGATATCAGGTCTCTCATTGGCAAAGACTCTTCGCGTAAAGCGACTCCTACTCCACAGTGACTCAAGGTTAGTTGTCAATCAAGTATTGGGAATCTATGAGGCCAAAGATGAAAGGATGGCCAAATATCTGAAAAGGGTGAGAACAATGTTAGAACATTTTGAAGAGGCAAGACTGAAGAGAGTGCCTCGATAAAGTAACAGCCACGCAGATGCATTGGCGAGATTGGCCTCGGCAACGAAGATAGATGTTAGAAGGACTATTCCTATCGAGGTCTTGGGAAAGGCAACCATTGAGCAAGAAGAGGTATATAACCCTTATCACAATTTGAACTTAGGAGACTCATGGATGGACCCCCTCTTCAGATATATCAAAAAGGGAGAGCTACCTGGATCCAAGCTAGAAAGGCAAAAATTGAGATATAAGGCTGGCAAGTTCTCGGTAGTAGGAGACGTCCTGTACAAGAAAGGATTCCTGCTACCTCTCCTCAGATGTGTGCACCCCATAGAAGTTTCCCGGGTCTTACAGGAGGTCCATGAGGGTTCTTACTCTAGCCACATAGGGGGAAGACCCTTGGCCAAAAGAATCATCATCCAGGGGTACTGGTGGCCAACCTTGTTCAAGGATGCCGCAACCTACGTGAGGAAATGTGATAAATGCCAGAGGTTCGCCGCCATCCCTCATCAACCTCATCAGCCTATGACGTCAATCACTTCTCCATGGCCATTTGTAGTATGGGGAATTGACTTAGTAGGGCCCCTGCCAAGAGCTGCCAACAATTATAGATTCTTGATAGTTGCCATCGACTATTTTTCAAAGTGGGTGGAGGCAGAGCTGATGATAACGATCACATAGCAGAAGACCTTCCAATTTATTTGGAGGAATGTCATATGCAGATATGGCCTCCCAAACACTCTCATCTCGGACAATTGGACCCAGTTCAAGAACTCCTCTTTAGAAAAGTATTGCCTAAGAGTAGGAATAAAGAAATTCTTCTCATCTCCTGGCCGACCTCAGGCAAATGGTCAGACCGAGGTCACAAATAGAACAATTCTCGATGGAATCAAGAAGAGGTTAGAAGATGCGAACGAAAGATGGACTGAAGAGGTCTACGCTGTGTTATGGGCCTACAGAACCACGGTAAGGACACTGACAGGAGAAACCCCATTTATGTTGGCACATGGCTCAGAGGCCGTCATACCAACGGAAGTAGGGCTCCCAACTCATAGGATTCAGACCTATGACCCTAATAATAATGGGGAAGAGAGGAGGATAGACCTAGATCTTATCAAAGAAAGAAGAGAGGACGCAGAGGTCAGACAAGGAGCCCACCAACAGAGGGCAACGAAATTCTACAACCAGAGGGTGAAGTCAAGACCAATTGCAGTGGGAGACCTAGTGCTAAAGAAGACTTTATAGAAAGCAAACAAACTCCACCCAAATTGGCACGGTCCCTACAAAGTGATAGAAGAGGTTGTGCCTGGCACTTACAGGCTAGAAAATCTAGAAGGAGAACCTTTCGCTAATCCATGGAATGCTGATCACCTAAAGAAGTATTACATATGATGTTGCATGAAGTTGTGTAAATGTACCATCTTGTCATGAAGAGGTTATTAATAAAAGATCAGTTCCCATGGTGTCCCTTGCTTCATTATGCACTTGTCAGAAATTAATGGGGCTAACATCTTAGGTGATGACCTCAGACCTTCATAACACCATTCAGTGGTGATGAGGTCTGAGATCAGACACCATAATGGGATGACCTCAGACCCTTAACATCATTAATTTGGTGATATTCATTAACGGGGCTATCATCTTAGGTGATGAACTCAGACCTTCATAACACCATTCAGTGGTGACGAGGTCTGAGCTCAGACACCGTAATGGGATGACCTCAGACCCTTAACATCATTAATTTGGTGAGATTCATTAATGGGGCTAACATCTTAGGTGATGACCTCAAACCTTCATAACACCATTCAGTGGCGATGAGGTCTGAGATCAGACACCATAATGGGATGACCTCAAACCCTTAACATCATTAATTTGGTGAGATTCATTAATGGGGCTAACATCTTAGGTGATGACCTCAGACCTTCATAACACCATTCAGTGGTGACGAGGTCTGAGATCAGACACCATAATGGCATGACCTCAGACCCTTAACATCATTAATTTGGTGAGATTCATTAATGGGGATAACATCTTAGGTGATGACCTCAGACCTTCATAACACCATTCAGTGGTGATGAGGTCTGAGCTCAGACTACTAATTTGGTTTAAGCAAACACCATTGCATAATCTTTAGAGAAAAAACATCACGACATACATACAATAAAAGAAGATGGTCCTCTTCAGAGAATAACACATTCAGAGAATAACACATTCTGAGAATAACACATTCAGAGATTATAAATATTCAGAGGTTACAAAGAATGGAAAAGTAAGATCCATGTTCATTCAGAAATTATAGATGTGCAGGGATTATAATTTCAGGGGCTATAAAAATATTCAGATATTCTCTTTCAGGGTTGAGGGAGGAATGGTGGTGCCTTCAGTTTGGTTAAGCTGGATGACGTTGGTCACCTCGGCAACGTCATCATGGTGGTCAGCCCCTCCAACCTCTGTGCCGTCCAACGTGATAGTCTCGGCAGGCGCGGCAGCCTCCTCCTCAACCTCCTGAAGGGCCTGAACAAGCTGAGGATTAGCAAAGCCAAGGCCTATAAAGTCAGAGGCTTTCAAAGTGCTAGCCTCCTTCTCCTTGACAGCCGCCCACTTAGTAGTAGCCTTGATACCTCTCTCGAGGTATTCAAAGCCAAAGCCCATAAACTCATCAGAGCTTTTGTACTCGGCTATTATCCCCTCTGAGGCATCCTCAAGGGCTGCCTTCACGACCGAGCCGACCTTCTACTGCAGAACATCGTCCTTGGCCTTCAGAGCCACAACATGGTCCTTGTTAAGCCAAGAGACCTCCTTCTCCAGCCCCTTCACCTTCTTGTCAGACTCACCCAACTCAAACTTCAGCCGATCGATTTTTGCGTTCAAAGAACTATGGACCTTCTTAGCCTCTTGACCCTTCTGGATGAGGGGCAACTTCCTCAGAGTCCAATTAGAGAGGTGGTGCATCACTGCCAGGCCCTGCATATTTTGCGATCAGGAATGTCAAAGACAAATAAAAGGTTACACTTAGAAATTATAAAGAAATATGAGGTCATACCTGGATGGATCTGTGGATTCCGAACTTAACCAGTAAGGGAGTATCAAGTGACCGAAAGAAGCGCTTATCGGCCTCGGTTATTGTAGAGCCAAAGGAATCTAGGGCCTGCAGACTATGGCCGACTATGCTGTCAGTAATCTTCAACTGCTCTAGACGAGCCGACAAGGCGTCTGCTGAAGATATGGGGATGGCAGTATCAGCACTCTTTTTCTTCTGCCTCTAATCCTTAGGGGCATGTTCAGTTGCAACCCGCTTCTTTGTGGCTTGGGGCTTTGAGGCAGAGGGAGCCGAGGGAGGAGCATTAAGGCCTGCTTTCTTTGCAAGTCTCGTCAAGCTAGGAGCAGCCATTTCCCAGAGTTCGTTTGAAATATCCTTTGGACGCTCTGTAAAATTAATAGATCTGAGTTAGAAGATCAGACAAAAATAAATTCAGAGGTTCAACTTCAAATAGAAAGAGCTTACCAAGCTCGAAAAGAGGACTTCCACCCAGACCTGTCTCAGAGAGGTAGTGGGGGGTCATCAAGTGTTCGAACCTAACGAACAGACCATGTACTCCCTGATCTTGAAGGGCTTTCACCTTCTAAAGGTTTTGTGGGCTCAGGCCAGGGTCAGCCCTTGCAGACATTGTGACCTTACCCCACCTAAGGGGCATCCTCGGCTCCAGAATGGACGAGGGAGCACATGGGCCAAATTCCCATGGTCCAGAAGCAAAAAAGTATCATGTCTTCCAGTTGTGGTTGGAAGTATGAGTTATTTGAAGCATCTTTTTTTCAGGCTTCCGAGCTACAAAATGATAGTAGCTCGGATGATTTTTGGCTGAGGAAGGGACATAGCAACCTACAAAGACCTGAACTGGGAGGTTTGAGTGGTGGACATCCTTCCATAAGACTATGGCCCCTATTATGACCCTCCATACATTAGGGGATACTTGAGAGGGGGCCAAATTGATATAGGAGAGGATAGATTTGATAATGGGATGGATGGGCAGACGAAACCCCAACTTAAACATCTGCTCGTACAAGTAGATTTCGCCGTCTCGGTCGTGAGAAGCCATGTCTTCCTTCAGAGGTCTTCTTAGCTTTATGGAGGGACTAATGGAATACATATATCTGAAGCAAAGGAGGTCTTCCTCAGTTACAGTACTCTCGATCTCGGCCACCTCAGAGATGTTGACATCACTTTCAATGTCATCATCTAGCTCAACGTCGGCCGGAGTGGATCTTGATGGGTTACCCGGGAACCTCTGAGCGAATTTGGCATCGGTGAAGGGCGACAGAGGAATGGCGTCAAGTGGTGGTGGAATGGCCACACTCGGCTCGAAGATCTCAACCTCTGAGGAAGAGGCTGAGGTGCTTGAGTTGTTATGAGATGAGGCCCGGCTGGAGACCTCGGCCTGATCAGGGGCCTGATCTTCCCGAATTGAGAAGTCCATGGCCTCCTGGAAGGAATCCACGGACATGGGGTCTGAGGTGGAAGACTCAGACTCAGATATTGGTATAGGATCGACAGGAACCTCTGCGTGATTGAAAGACTCCGAGGGATCAGGATATATCACCTTCAGGGGTGGTGGAAAGATGGGTCTAATAGGGAATTCTTGTGACCTACGAGCCTCCTCCTGTGCTCTTTCTATTTGTCTGATTTTTTCTAAAGTCTTCTCCCTAAGGGAGGGGAACTCCTCAAGAAGTTGGTATAGGGGTCTGATCATACGACGCAGACTGTACACTTGCCCAACTCTCCTAAGTAACAAACAACGCTGGTGATTTGGCTAAAGATCAAAGCTAGGTTTTTGAGCAAGAACAGTGTATGAACAATCAACCGGAAAACTCATAAGCTAACCAAAAAATGCATGAGATCACCGAAAAATGCATGAACCAGCCAGAAAAGGCAAAGAGCAAGACAGACAAAAAAATAGAGAGGAATAGATAACGAGGGGTACCTGAAGAAAGGTGAGGAAAAGCGAGGAAGGAATCCCAGTAAATAAGCCCCCGAATGTACTTCCAATCACGAGTTTTTCTAGAGAGAGAGAGTTGCAGAAATGGCCAAGTTCGTAGAAGGAGAGAAATGAAGAAGAAAGAAGAGAAAATAGGACTTTTACCCTTAAATATGAATGCACACTCCCCAAGGCCCATCATTGCCTTGGGAGACTAACAGACAACCAGCTTAATTACCCTTGTCAGACACGCGTGCCACTTCAATAATTGACAAGTGTCAGAAAAATAATATTGGTACAGAGCAATAGGACCTCGGAGTTGTAGACCCCATAGTCACCTGCTTTCACATGTAACTAAGGGTTGAGGGGTGATTGATATGACCCAAGTGTGAACTCGGCTCGGAGACACCAACTTCGGCCGAGATCATGGCCGACATTGGAGAAGCCTTGGGAATTCTTCATCCGAACTCGGACATAGCAAGGTCGGCCCAAGCTGACACTACCACCAGCCTCTCGAAGGGACATCGTATACATCACAAGGATCAGCAGCATTCTCGTATACCTTGGAATGGTAACCTCAGCCAGACATAGGCTGAGCTCGCAAGAAGCCACCAGCAACCTCATCAAGACATTAGTCGATGCTCCAAACACACCAGCTCAACCTCGGCTCAGGCTGACCTTGTCCATTGTCTCGGCTAGGACTAAGCCGAGACCTTCATGGTCACCTCGGACTGAACGAGCATCTAGACTTACCAACCTCGGCCTCTCCCAGGCCGAGGTCATACACCGAGCATAATAGCCGAGCATCTGCTGACATTTGGATAAGGGCACGTGGACACATATCAGTTATAACAAGATTATTCCCCACACACGGGGTGAATATTTCATCATCATTATCTACTTGTGACAGTGACAGATGGCTTTCCCATATTGGTGAGGCAAACACACACATGCACATTACATGCATGGGGAATACATTACACCCCCTAGGTACTATATATAGAGGTCATCCTCTACCTTGCAAAGGATCCAAAATTGGTAGCCCTAGCTAAAATTCTATCTTATACACACAGTAGAGAGAGAAAGTGAGCTTATGTGTATTGTATCCATGGCCATCAGTGCCTTATTACAGTGAGGTTATTCACACACAGTGGACGTAGGCCAATTTAGGATGATCACTTATATTCTGGTTCTCTCTCCTCTTCTCCTCATCTCATTCTCCTACCTTTTACGTGAATATGTTGCCATTGTTGTTCTTAGATTGAGCTTGAAAACACCTTACCTGGTGGTGCTAATTCTAGTATCATCAGTGATGATATTGAGTTGGTAGCTAGGGTATAACAATTGAATCTCTGAAAATATGTATATAAAATATTTCAAGGTGCCACCCTCACATGCCTAAATACTTTGGTATTCATTTATGTTTTGTTTTTGTTAATTTGTTTAACAACAAAAGAGGAAGGAAACAAGGTTTCTTTAAGGTAAAACTGAAACGAATACTAAATTACGAGCAATATAATTTATTAGTGCATAGGTTGTTTCAAACATTATAGGCGTGTTTTTTTTATTAGTTTTTTCATTCTATGTGTAATATACCTGAAAATAAATTTTGGGAATCCATATTAGATATATACTCGACATATAGTTATTTCATTTAGCTTGAACCATAGTTAAAATTCAATATAGATTGCATTTTATACCAATGTGAAATCATTTACATATGGTTTTCATGATTTACTCTTTAGTTAAAGAAACTTTTATGACTTGACCACACGATTCATACTTGAGAGAACTGTCGTCATGCCTCGGGCATGGGCATATCCTAGTTCATCTATATTCTACACTAAATGAATTATGAAATAAAATGAATAATAAGGACCCTTTTGGCAACCCAATTCTAAGGCTTGGAATTGGAATTGGAAGGCCAATTTCAATTTCGTGAAATTAAAATTGGCCTTCCATTTCAATGGCTTGGAATTAGGTTGCTAAACTGACTCTAAGTGACAACGAATTCCCCCTTACATAACACACTGAAACTTCTTTTTAATCCATTATGATCCACCAACATATACTCCAAACTCATGGAATCCATTCCCTACACAGACCTCCAATATTTTTCTTTTTTTCCAACTCCCATATTTCTCTCTCCCCATTCTTCTCCATCACCTCCACCATGGAAGCAAAATTATCTCCACCTATATCCCGAAATCTATAAACCTATAAATTAACAACATCTTCAATACAATATTCAAAATCCACCACCATAATTTTTTTCAAACCATTCACTATAACACCACCCATTTACATCCTCCGTCATGTATCTCTCATAGCGTACCCCTCCCATATCTTAGCCATGGTCGGACCAAACAGTGCCAACAAATTAACCCTACTCGATATTTTAGCTGCTTGAACCTAGCTAACAAACCACACTTTCCTCCTCAACTCCTCCCCACTCAACCCATCCTCTAACCGAAAAATCTCATCGTACGTACCCCAACACGATCTATGCCTACCTATCCTTACAGTATTGGAAACCTTAGCTTTTTCTGCATCTCTTCTAAATCCACCCAAATCTCTTCAGTAGTTTCCTATCTCCTCACTGAACAAAGCTGAACTCACTTAACACACTCTAGGCTCACTCATGGATTATAAGGAGGTGAACGAAGTTTTGTATCGATAAGCCTATTACATGATCAGAGGGTGTTACTCCTCGATGAACAAACTTTGGGTTTCGATAATAATTTGCTTATAATGTCACACAGAACCTTCAGTCAATCATGGAATCTCCTAATGGAACAGTTATTTTATCAACCCACTAGCCCAGTTTAAAGATCCTCTCCACAATTGAAAGAATCCTTTTCATAGCAAAGGGATCCATTGTTCACTAAGGTGCACTATCTTCCCTTGAATCATTTTTAATATCTCATAATGTCGCTCCCTAAACATCTCAATGCTCTAGAATACGCAATGGAAATTTTAAACCAGCTCCACACACTGAAATTACAAATACCTATAATACGACATCACCCATTAACATAACAAACTCTTCTTTAAGAGAGATCAGGTATAAAAGCTCAAGATTCCATAAAATTGTGACACTCTATGAAAGATTTTGGAAGATCATTTTCAGAACAAAACAACTTCTCTTGGTAAACACATTATGATCCCTTGGGGTAGGTCTTGTTTTAGGAACAATTTTCATTAAGATTGGATATGACAAAGCTAGGATTAAAAAGAGATTTTGGATTTTTTCTTTCACTTAACCTTCCTTCTTTCCTCCACAACAGAAACTGTTTCGATCTTTATCAACGAGAGGCCAATTTTACTAAGAGAAACCTCAAGTGGGGTTTATTGGTTATCATCATATCCATAGCGAACACACTAGTTTTTTACCGTACTTTCCAGCCATTTCCATTATTTACTCAGTTGCGGTTTACTTATTAGTTGGTCTTTGTGTAACCTAACAAGCTTTTGCTCACTTTGTGCTAGTCATACAAGTAATAGTATTAATGGCAAATTCATTTGTTCTCTTGTTCAGCACTGTTGGACCAAATTATATAGCATAAACATCTCTCATGATAATTCTTCTAGGTTGATTCTTTCTTTCCTCCCGGTACTTTATTTCAAAGAAAAATGCTACATGTAGTGACTCCTAGTACCAACTCAGTACTGATTGTGATTTAAATGGTTATACTGAACTGTGGGCTCCACTAAAGTACAATGTAATTAAAGCATAATCCGTACTAAGTCGGTACTGGGAGCAGGTGTTCATAACATTACTCTATTTCAAAAGAGAGTATGCCAAAGTATTGGGTTTTTTTGCATTATTTTTCCATGTACAATTATGCTGTTGATGCGCATCTCATCAATGAATACTCTTGCCTTGTGTCGAGGTGTTTGATATGGTATGACCGTATGAGGGAAAAACGTGCATGATCATAGGGGGTGGTGTGTTACAACAAAGAGGTCTCCATGAGGGCCAAAGATGGATAAAAGTATATATATTACTTGAGTTTTGTGTGTTCTATCATGTGTTGTGTTTGATGGTGCTTAGTAGAAGGATTTCCAGATTAAAGAAGTGAAATCATTCTTATGCTGACTTGGTGAGCGTCATTTTTTTATTTCATATGATTTTCAATAACCAAGGTTCATGCCATGTTTATCCCTTATAGACACAGTGCACAAAACATTATTTCATAAATATACGAGTGGTTACATGATTGTATAAATGAACAAAGGAATTTAGTGGTTTTAGGTGACACTTATATTCTTTTTAATTAAATAGCAGTTACATTAAATCTATGAAGTGACTTTTACGTAAATTTTTTTATCTTTTACTATTATTAACACTTGATTATCACAACTGGTAAATAATCATATTAATATATTAATAGTAATATATACAATGTGCGTGTGGGTAATCATAATAAAAGGATATTAGGATCTGTTCTATTGACATGAAATTATTTTTCATGAAAAATTGTAATTTTATGGTGTGTTTGATTGATGTGAATTTTTTTTTATGAAAAATAATTGTTTTGCCTTTGTATTAACTCGATTGCGAATACTTTATACATAAAAAAGGTTGTACCCGGTGCACAAGACTCGCGCTTCATTGCAGGGTCTGAGAGAGGTAGATGTCGGCTGGCCTTACCCCCATATTATTTTATAAAATGAAGAGACCGCTTCTAAGTTTCGAACCCGAGACCAACTGTAACTTGAGCGAGGGCACTTGCCATCGATCCAAGGTATGACCTCTAAGAACAAAACTAATTCAAATATCTTATTTTTGGTTTGTAGGCGCGTAACGCAAAAGTAGAAATGCCATTTAAGGATAAATTGACATAAAACTATAATATTGCGTCGGGTTTTACTAATTGTATACTGTGGAAATACCTATTTTAATTTTCAACTGTATTCGTTCTTATATATGCTCCTTCTTGTGTTGCTGGGTACCCAAGTAGTGTTAAGTAATGGGAGTTTCTAAGGGCACCTCATTTTGTGCTCCAAAATACCACAACTTTATTTTTACTACAAAATACCACTTAATTCTAAAAGTTACTTCATAAGACAACATTAGGGCCACCATATATTTAAAGTTGTAAAAATCATTTACACACTTTTCCTCCATCTCTCTACACATTCAAATCCCCAAACCTTTCATCTTCAAATCCATTCTCCTTCAACTAAAGATTAACCGTTCATCTTCAACCTTTCATCTTGAATACACTACCCATTTGAATAACCAAATATATATATATACCCGCTGAATATCATTACAATCACCCACGATCTCAAACCATCGAGCTAACGGTTCGGTCACCCACGAATTACACCCAGCATCTCTCTCACATTGCGAAGGATCGAATTACATCATTCTGCCAAATCAAATGCATCGTACATTGGTCTATCACCCACGATCATATTCATTACCTATGATTTCTTCATTAACTTCCAATCCCTGTTAATTTCTTTCGTTTGGACTATTAAAACGATCTAGGGTTTGGACTATTTTACGAACTTGCAATCCCTATTCATTTAATGACTGCTAGAAAACGAACTAGGGTTTGGAATGTTAAACATCGTTTGGACTGTTAAAAATGTTGAAGCCATTGAACTAGGGCCATTCGTTATGAACATATCGAATGAATTCCATTTATTCGATATGTTAATGATGAATGATTTTTTTTACTAATAAGGGTTTCATTCCTTATATTCATATTGAATTAAGTGTAAGGTTTCGACATAAACACAGTGAATCGATGGATTTGAAATTAAGCGATCCATTCGTTACATTCATATCGAAATGAGGTTCCCTAATTCGCTATGTTTATGTCGAATACCACTCAGTGTATTTATGTTTGATTTGTGATGTTTATGCCAAATTAACCTACACTTTTCGTGATGTGTATGCCGAATTAACCGCCATAATTCGGCACCTTTACCACGAATGGAATCAATTATTTTCTTGTATTTGTTTCTTATGTTTTTGTTGAATACCTATCAAATGATACATGATTAACTATTATTATTTGTGTTGAATACCTATTAAATGAATACCTATCAAATGATACATGATTAACGATTATTATCTGTGTTCAATACCTATCATATAATACATGATTAACTATTATTATGCCGAATTATCTTTGTTTCTTATGTTTATGTTTATAATCATTACATGATTCGCTATGAATCAAAACACTATTATCTGTGATTACCTATGATTTGTTACGAATTGACTTATATTTATAATCAATACATGATTACCTATGATTTATTACGAATTGACTTATGTTTATAATCAATACATGATTACCTACGATTTGTTATGAATTGACTTATGTTTATAATCAATACATTATGAACAAACTTCTACATATTTTGTTACGAATTGACTTATGTTTATAATGAATGCAGGTCAAACAGGGATAACCTAGTATCTTACTCTCGCAAGAACCGTAAGCCGTTGACTGCCTCAGAGAGGAAGCATCGAGAAGATATCCATGCTCTGTCTACTGCTACTATTCTGGATGTGATCGATGTGGATTCTCGAGTGGTGGAGACGCATGAGGATGTTATAGTCGAGGTCGAGGATGAGGTTGCGGTTGAGGTTGAGGAAGCCAAGGTTGAGGAGGAGGACGATAAGGGTCATAAGGCGACGAACGGGGGTTTCGAGTCGTAGTATGTTGCTCCTCAGCGGCCTGAAAACCCGTTTAACATTTTACACAAAACCGCACTAGCTTATAGCCAGAAGAAGGTCCCTGAAGAAGGCACATCTACTTCGGCATACGTGGGCCCACCGATCTTAGCCTATTAAAACACTTTAAGAATCATGTGGCATACGATATTTGGACTGGATCAGTGGTAATTTCATTTCCCTTAAATGTTATAGCATTAATGTTTTCCATTTTTCGTTTCTTTCATAAACCTTAATAAATATTTTTCTTATATTGTAGGTGGAGCGGGTGCTGTTATTATGCATCAATCACCGGACTAAGATCAAGGAGTGGAAATTCAGTGATCTTTCTGCAAGTATTCAAAAGAGGGTTTAGAGGGCCAAGCTGGGGGGCTTATCTCATCTAGCCACCGTTATTTAGATTACGCCCTCATTTTTGCGTTTGTCGAGAGGTGGCATCCGGAGACAAACACATTCTATATGCGATTTGGGGAAATGGCAATCACCCTCGACGACGTATCAGCGATCTTGGGAGTTCCTCTCATTGGATCACCTTTGTATAACCCTTAGTCCGCAATTGAGGAGGAGGAGGACGTAGTGGTCCCGTCACTTGTGGACTTGGTGGTAGAGTTGTTAGGAGTGAGTAAGGAAGTTGCATTGGATGAATGTGGGGAGAATGCGACAGTCCATTTTAATTGGCTCACTGCGAATTTCAAGGAGAGGTCATGTGACGCCAACGCATCGAGTGAAGACAAAGACTATTGTGCCAGAGCCTACTTACTATATATTATCAGGAGCATAATTTTCCCCGACAAGACAAAGAACAAGATTTTTGTGGTATACCTTCATGTTCTTAGAGATTTGAATAAGGTGGGGAAACTATCATGGGGTATGGGCATCTTAGCGCATGTCTATAGGCTATTGGGACTTGCCTCACATTCAGGTGTCCGATAAATGAGCGATTGCGTCTCTCTCATACAGGTAACCAATAACACACATCATATTTTGTCTATGTATGTTTATCAATGCCCTGCTTTTTTCTAATAAATTCGTAATGTGTGTTTTCTTTGCAGTCATGGATATATGAGCATTTACAGGGGTTAGCGGATGCATTGATATGGAGTTTGATGAAATGAAGCCAAGGATCACACGTAGGTCATTGAAGTCTGCCTTTCAGAAAAATGCATTTACAAACTTAATCAATTTTCGAGAGCAATAGGATGATATGACCGTTGGTGATGTGAATTAATTCAAATAATTTTTGTAACGTTTTATATTTTCTGAGATCAAATTATATTTTGATATGACTGTTAGTAACGTTTTATTTGTAGGTCATTTAGGAACCCTATCAAGATGCTAGGACTGCTTATCCCTTCCATGAAGCTTCGTGGTATAGCGGAATTATGATTTATTTTGAGGTGGGGGAGCTCTATTACCCTGAAAGATACCTTAGACAAATGGTACAACTACAAATCATATCGCGTGACATAATGATACCTCTGAAGGACGATAGGGGAAACAAGGTGGCTCAGTACAAAGATAAATTTGATATGCAGAAATGGTACCAAGAAAACTAGCAAGACCACCTCTTATCCGAGAAATCTAGGTTTGTGTCGGTATCTAGCCCCTGGGATTGAAGCAATGATTATATGGCTTGTTTCATTTCCAAATCCCACCCTAGAGTCCAAAATTTGAAGTTCCGCAGTGTGAAACAACAACATACATCGTTGGTAAGTTTTTTTATCTAAACTTCATCCGCTACTATATGTGATTATAATACCCTTTTTTGGCTAATCTAATCCCACAGTGTTATTAATTGTTTCATTGGCGGACGAGGTGCGTAAGGATATGGACCTGATGAAGAACAATATTGATGATGGAATTGCAACTGATCCGGCCATATTAATTGCACGCGATGTGCAAGCCTACGATATCCTAGCTGCGGCCATTGGGGTATGCAGGTCGGTTGTCATTGAGGAGCGGGTGGCGAAGAAAAGAAAGACCAAAGCTAAGGGAAATGATAAAGTAGCTGAGGGGTCGTATAGAGATAGAAAAAAGAAATAGGCCGGATATCTTTTAATTTTTGGTTAAATGATAATATTTTTGGGTTGTATGAACGCTTGGTTTAATGATAATATTTTTTAGTGAATTTGAAATTAATTTGTTTGTTGTGCCTTATTTTGTATAAACATCCCTTATCGTTGGTTGTGTATTACTTTGAAACTCGCATCCTTAATTGTTTGTTGTGTATTATATCAATAATGAAAAAAATACAGGACCAATTGTTTGTTGGGTTCAAGTGCAAAATAAAAAAATATTATTTTTTATTAAAATTTTGAAACTAATAAAATTTTACAAAATGGTGTAATAATATACTAAAATTTATAGAAAATACCAAAAAGTTGTCAGCTGGTGAGACTAAGATCCATTCGAGATCATTATAGCGAAAGAAGCACCATATTTCAGGATGTATATAGCGAACCTGTTATGGTTTAAGTTGGTTCGTTATATACATCCCTAACAGAATCCGAGATATAATGGAACATGAGGTCCATTTGTCATGTATATATCGAAAGAAACACCATATTTCGGGATGTATATAACCAACCCGTTTTGGTTAAAGTTGGTTCTCTATATACATCCCTAATAGAATCCTATTTGGATTGACTAATGAGGTCCATTTGGCATGTATATAGCGAATTAACCACCATATTAGTTCGGGATGTATATAGGGAACTAGTTCAAATAGGATTCATACATCTTTGTTTCAATATCAACAAATTATACAACTAAACTATGGTTCATTAATTATCAATTTCTGATTAATTAATCTCAACAAATTATACAACAAATTATACAATAAATCAAAAAATACAACTTAATTAATTAATCTCAACAAATTATACAACTAAATTCAAATATCATATAACTTTGTTTCAATATCATATTATACAAGTTCATTTCACACCATACAAAAACGTTTCATACACTAAACTAGTCGCTATGGATAGGCTCATGATTGGTTGCTACATCGTTTGGGAAGATTTTTCGGAACTCCGATACTTGTTGCGCATATTTATCAATCCACGATTTTGCTTCTGGCAATGAGCAACTATGACAGTGACTTGATACCAAGGGAATTGGACAACCGCACTTCAACTTCAAAGCTACAAAGTGATTCTTGCATACATGAGCAATCTCTAGAACAAGGGATACATGGTTTGTTCATGTCTCATTGGTAGAAATGTGAGACACTGTCTCTTCGAAATAAGGACGCACATGACTTGTTAGTTTCTGCCAAAAGATAGCAGCACTCAGGCATGATCATCCAAGACTTGGGCATACATGGGCTAGAATAATCGTCCAACATATGTAGAATAGTGTTTAAAAACCATTCATCGAAATAATGTGCATAGAATTCAGTATTTATCGTGACTTCTTCAATCAAGTTCGATATCATCTGTCTCTATCCATCGGGGCCGAATCTGAGGCATTTAGAAATGCATCTAAACCCACAATTTCCGTCAGCTTTAACCTCAATGATATCTTCTACGCAATCTTTATAAAAAATTGGTATCTCATCGATATATTGTTTATATGTAGGGGAGTAGTTCGGGCACCATGGGGCTAGGCGGGTGAACTCCGTAAAATCAATTTTCTTCTTAGGCCTTTGAACCGCGGGGTGTTCATTTACTATTGACGGCCCAACAAGTTCGAAGCCCGAGGGATCCCTTTTAGTTGACTTATCATGCTTTTTCTCTTTAACATTTGTTTTTTACCTCTCGGGCGACCCTTGCAATGCTTTAGCACAGATGGCTCAAATAACCTAGTGGTTGTGGGACACCCGATGTCCTTCCGTTTTTGTAACATGGAACTTTGCTCATAAAATAGTTGATCGTTCCCACCGTTATTTAAAAAGCATCATCTCCGACTCGTAGTCAACCATATGGTACTTCACTAATTCGGGAACCATTGTTAATTTGTGCCAATGTGCATCAACATCCCCCCATAGTATTGCCCTTCCCTCTATCCGGTAGATGACCAATTCATGAGCGCACGGTAGATCATAGATGTTGCGTGCCAAGTGTAGGAATGATTTAACATCTATGCCAACGGTATCATAAGTCTTAATCTCCTCAAGAATTAGGTCAATGGCATAATGAGCATCCCGAACTATGAGCTCTCGCAAAGCCAGAATATTGTGCGAGTGCTTTAATTTTTGCAAAGAATACTCAAACTCCCTCATGATCTCCGTCACTTGCAACTCAATGTAGTTGTTTATGCCGGCAAAAACCTTGTCAAAAGGAAGTTGAGAACTCTCCAAGTGCCTCTTCAACTTACCATGTGCTCCTTCACAACGGTTAGTTATTCGGTTGCCTCGGTGACTAACCATAGTTGTCCACGCATGAACGAAGCTCTCCCTTAGATTGTACCATGTACAATCTATGTAATGAAGCTTGTTCGAGAACGCAAACCATTCATAGTGAAAAAATGTCCACTCTTCGTTAAATCACTCTCGGTGGGTGATTCAACCAAATGCATCCAGTCCCTCATGAACTTCTTCAATGTATCTTCACCGTTGATCTCTTTTCTAGCATGGATCTCCACAGTGCGATGAATGTGGAGGGTGCAAACTATAGTTCTCGCCTCGGGGAACACTTTCGCAATGCGTTCATGCACGCATACTCCCGATCTGTGATGAAAACTGTGGGACATGCAAATGGGTTGAATAGGGATTTCAAACGTCCCAACGCCCACCGATAGTTCTCCACCTTATCCGTTACTAAAATGGCAAACGCAATATTGAAAATCCTACCACACGCTGTTATTCCAACCATCTGGAATAAATGAATCTTGCATCGATTGATCTTATATGTGCAGTTAGCAATGACAACAGACGGAAAACACTTGGCTAGTTGGATTGAGTTTGGATGCGCCCAAAAAATGTCTTCCACCTCCATAGTAGAATCATTCGTTTTATACCAATACACGTAATGTTTATCCCCAAGCAACTTCATTAACTGTTGCATCACCGTTCTACCCTCTCGTTCCGATATCCTCAACTTACCTTTCGCATTGTAAATTGTTTTCATGGTCAAAACTTTACTAACATTACGACTTTTAATCGTCGTTAGAATGGAGGTCATCTTTACACCGCTCAAAGACATCTCTTCAATAATTTTTTTTCCACCAAACTAAGTCGACCCCCATATTCATGTCCAACTAAGGTTTCCGACAATGGGTGATTGTGAACGCCGCTAACAACAGACAACATCCACTGTCCATTGTCCATCGAAATGCCCTTCAACAAAAATGGACAATTGCACTTCCGAGTGGCTGTGTCCCTCTTCCTACTTTTTTTCTCTTTGCCACTACCTTTGTTCCCAACATTATTCCCGTGATGATCGCGGTACTCACCTCCCCTCTCACAACCAATATGTAGATGACCCTTACGCGTTGAAGAAGATGCATCGAACTTTGTTATGACTATCACTGTTTTTACAGACCGAGCTTGCTCTTGAGCCCAATCAACTAACTCTTGTCAGGTGGGAAATACCTGAGAATTAAGAATGTAATGAATCAGTACAACCTAATTACAATATATAAAAATATTACAACAATAATAGACAGTATAATACCTGCTCCTTAAAGAACGTTGCACTAACATCTACTAACACCGCACCACCTTCCGCGTTTTGGGGCATATCGATGTTCGCTAAAGCCTGATCAAATAACAACTCATTGAAATCCATGAAGGCATCCTACATAAGTAAAAATATTATTAGTACTCACAATCAATGAACTTGAATAACAATATTGAGAACAAGTTTGCAACGTACTTCATAACATAATCACAACGTATGTTTGAATTACATTAATAACATACTTCATAACATAATTATTAACAGTTTGAAACACAACATGATACGATTTAATAACAAGCTAGCAATGTAGCTAAATTACATGTTAAGTTTGAATTACATTATGTCTTTGAATTACATTGGAACCAAACTTGGTACCAAACTTGAATTACATTATGTCTTTGAATTACATTGTGTTTGAATTCTATTCGGCATGAATATACCGATTATGTTTCATTATTTTGGGGTGATCCTAACGAATAATGTTAAAGTGGTTCAGGATGTATATAGCGAAAATTGGACAACCATTCGGGGTAATTATGTCTAATATGTATATCAGGTTCGACATGATCATAACGAATGAACCTACTTCGATAAAAAAAATATGTAGTTGGTTCGGGAGGTTTATCCCAAATTTCTGCCATGAAATCGAGGCGCCAATACCGAACCAACTATACGTTTGCTGTGTTTTTTCTAATATCCAACCCTTATGAAAAAACAAATATATAAGTAATGGGACCCAAATCACTACACCAAAATGGGCAAATTGTCACCTTTCAGCCGGCCAGCCTTGTCAAGGTCATTGACCGTGACAAAAAAACACGCGTTTTATGTCACGGTCATTGACCTTGACACGACCGTGACAATGACTTGTCACGGTCATTGACCGTGACAAGCCCGTGACAATTCAATTTGTCACGGTCGTGTCACGGTCAATGACCATGACAAGTCGTGTCACGGTCAAAGACCTTGACACGACCGTGACAACTTTTCCAGCAAAAACCCTACCCCCCTTCTTTTTTCCCTCCCGCGCCCTTCCCTCCCTCTCTCTCTCTCTCTCTCTCTCAGGTCCAATTTCTCTCTCTCTCTCTCTCTTCCATTTATATATATCTATTTGTCTGTATATTTATGTGTGTATGTGTATATATATATGTGTGTGCGTGTGCGTGTGTGGGGGGTGGGGCGGGATGGGGGTAGGGGGTGGTGGAGGGGGGCAGGGGGTGGGGCGGGGTGGGGCAGTGTGGGGGAGGGGGTGGGGGGTATGTGTATATATATATGTGTGTATGTGTGTGCGTGTGTGGGGGGTGGGGCAGGGTGGGGGTAGGGGGTGGGGCGGGGTGGGGGAGGGGGTGGGGCATGGTGGGGGAGGGGGTGGGGGTGGGGCAGGGTGCGGGTGGGGGTGGGGGTGGGGAGGGGTGGGGCAGGGTGGAGGAGGGGGTGGTGGAGGGGGGCAGGGGGTGGGGCAGGGTGGGGTGGTGTGTGTGTGTGTGTGGGCAGGGGTTATTTTTTTATATTAACTTTGAAATCCTTAGAGAATAAGAAGGCCTAAGAAATGATTACAAAAATCAAATTGTATACTCATTATAATGTGTATGATTACAATAAATTAATGTGTTATGCTACAATTGAAATCTTGGAAATTTGGCTAATACACGAGAAACTGATAATCGTAAATATTATGAATAAAATGGTACTTTCTTGGAGACTATAAATTATTATGTACAAACTTTGGTTCTAGACCTATGTTGTTGGATTTGGATGTTGGGTGTTGATTAGTTGGTATTATTGGGAAGATTGGGTTAAGTTGAAGCATATGTTGTTGGAGTTGAAAATTATATGTTAATTCATTATTACTATTGGGGGATACAGTGTTGAAAAATATTGGTATTTATCGTAGATAGTAGAATTGTTTAGTAATTGGTATCGTTGAATGTTAAAAGATTACGGGTTGTGATATGTGCAAAAATTATGGGACTTAATTTGTTGAATGATAATATTTGTATTAGATACTTGCGTGGTTTTACCTAACTTGAATGAATTAATAAATGTTTCAGTAAAGGTTGAAGTGGACAAAAAACGTGTGAATTGATTAATATCCATAATGTAAATAAAAGGTAAAGTAAGTGTGTAAATGGGTGGTTGAGCAAGCTAAGAGGTCTAACCCATATTTAATACATAGGTGTGTTATGAAAGGTTTTCAAAGGGTAATTAAGTATTTTCAAATAATGACCCCGAAACATAGAAATTCAATCTCAAGCAATTTAATTTCAATCTCTACAAATTTATGGATGTATTCACGGGATTTATGAAGGATTAATATTAAAATTCAATTCCTATACATAATCTAAAAATTATAACTCAGATTCAACTAGAAATAAACCAAACCAAAGTTAGTTATATAAACCAAAGGATTAATATTAAAATTCAACTCTATTAGTTAAATTATAAATGTAATAGAATTAATCCATATAAATCAGATTTTAATCACAATTAGGTTTTAGAGTTACATAGATAGGCATAATCTAAATCAATTTCAGTCCTACAAATATTCTAATTAACTTGCCGGGTGGGTAGGGGTGGGGTGTGTGTGTGTGTGGGGTGGGTAGGGGTGGGGTGTGTGTGTGTGTGTGTGCGTAGGTGTGCGCGTGTGTGTGGCGGGGGGAGGGGGCAGGGGTGGGGCACCCATTTATTAACTCTTTAAATATTTGGAAAAAACATAATATTACAAAATTTTTATCTGTACTAATAACATTTTTTTTATCTGTACTAATAACATTTTTTTTACAGCAAAAATGTCTCCTTCAGATGTTAGGGCGAAGATGATGATGCTGTTTATGATGATGTCGTCGTCTGGGTTCGGTGGTAGCGGAGGCGACGAGGGCTCCTCCGCCCCTAGGCTCCCCAAATATGAAAAATTTGGGATTACCGTCGAAAACAAGTCGGAGCTTTTAGCGAGATCCCTCGAGCTAAATACGGTCATCGGCCCGGGGTTTATGAGTTGGAAGGAGGTGCCGTATGAGCTCAAGTTAGGTGTTTGGGCGGCACTACAGGTAATATTTATATGAATATTTCAATTTCAATTTATATTTATATTTATATTTATATTTATATTTATATTTATATTTATATTTATATTTATTCGCAACTAACATTGTATTTGTTGGACAGGAACAATTCAACTTGGATCCAAAGCTACGCGATTCCGTCTTGGAGCAGTTGAGGGAGAAACACAAGACGTGGAAAAAAAAATATGCGGACACGGTACTTTGGAAAAACACGAGAGTCCATTTTACAATGGCGCGGATCCGTCCCGCCCAAAGAGCCGATCTCATTGGCACAATGGCAAAAGTTCATTGACAATGAGATCGAGGATCGACAATTGGCATCTCGCCAATCGGGGAGGGAAAATCGGGCTAAAAAGACGGACGTGCACTACTCCGGCCGGACCTCTTACGCTGAGGTGGAGCATAGGATGAAGGTAATATTTAATTTATCTATAACTACAGAAATATATTATTGGATATTATTTTACTTTGCGGGGCCGATACTAATTTTACTTTATTTTATTTTATTTCAGGGGGTAGGGAGTGGGCCAGGGGGTAAGCCACATAGGCTCGATACTTATGTGGCTCTTCGGACGAAGAAGGGGAAGGACAAGGAGGTGTCCCCGAGCGTCGCGGCCATGATTGTAAGTAATCCAACAGTTTAATTATTGTTAATTACGTTATAATTTTTTAGTTTACTTATTTTACTAATCATGTGCTTTTTGTCGTTTCAGGCAAAGCTTAAGGAAGTGCATGAGTCGCAGTCTGATGCCGACAAGGCATCTTTGTCCACAGACGCACTCAGCCAAGTGCTTGGCTCTGATCGCAAGGGGAGGACAAGGGGAGTGAGCTCACGGGTGGCCAAATCTAGGATCATCGGATTGGAGACGAGCGACATCGGGTTGGCTCGAACGGTGGATTCACACGACGCGAAGCTGTCCCGTTTGGAGGCGACGGTCCAAGATATGTACGTATTCATGAAGCGTACGTTGGGTGGAGACCGTAAAGAGAAAGGGAAAGGGAAAGGGAAGGAGAAGGCGGTGGAGGAGGAGGTGCGGGAGGACGAGGCGCAGGATGACGAAGATGTGGACCTCGCTGCTTCATCACCGACACGTTCGTACTTCGACGATCCACTTCCCTATTTGACGCCCTCCAACAGACCATTATCGACAATTGGTTGGCCGAGCGTGTTCATATTGGACATATTTGATGGCCAGCGGATAGGGCGGGGGTTTAGGGACCCGAATATCGTCGAGGGTGGAATAGTCCATGGACGTGTGCTTCAAAAGATAGAGTCCAGGGTGCTCGTCACGCATGTCATACCCGGGAAGGAGAACCCCCTATTGTGGTTGCGTGAACAATGCGGCACGACGTATATTAGTGGGTGCGTCAATTCGTATGTCGTGTGGCCTACTCACCTCCTCACATTTACCCAAGACATGTAGTAACATTATTTTTAAGTTTGTCCATTTTAATTATATTTGGATTATATCGTCATGTATATTATTTTTACTTTGAAGATTTGGATTATACTGTCATGAATATATATTTGCATTATCTTTAGTTTGTGTTGAATATATGATGTTTGGAACAGGTACAACGTTGCTATAACAGGTACAAATATACTGCTGGGCAGTGGCAGTGGCCATACTGCCCAGCAGATTTTTTTTAAATTCTGCCCAGAATTGTCACGGTCAATGACCGTGAAAAGTCCGTGACAACATTTGTCACGGGCTTGTCACGGTCAAAATGACCATGACAATTTTTTTTAAAAAGGGTCACGGCTTTGTCACGGTTTATAACCGTGATAAACGTGTCACGGTCATTGACCTTGACACGACCGTGACACAAAACGCGAGTTTTTTGTCAAGGTCAATGACCGTGACAAAAAAAGTTGTCTCGCCTCGAAATGTCACGGTCATTGACCTTGACAAGGTGAATTTGTCAAGGTCAATGACCTTGACAAATGGGCAGATTTGGTGTAGTGAATATTACCATAGCAATGGGATTTATAGAGTTGTCATTTGTTTTTTAGCTGTTGTCGTTGTATAATTGTAAGGCCCTAAAACATGATTAGGAAGGTTAATTGCATGATTAATTATAACGTAGGAGTTATAAGTTATAGATTGGTTATGTGTGTTAAACATGTTAATTATCATGTTTAGGGGATGCATGCTCATGTGATATATGTGTTGTTTACATTAGGTGTTAATTGAGCTTATGATCGAGGATACCATGTTTAGAATATATTATTAGTTATGCGATTAATGCATCATAAAAAATGTTTTTTATAATTCATGATTATGTTTATAAAAGTAAATAAGGGTGTTGATACGAAATTGGCAATGTTTGGTTGCCAAATGTGAAAGTTTTGAGATTTTTGGTAAATTGCTACTTTCCTGTTCGAAGCCAAAATTAGGCGTATTAGTTTATGATTTTGGGAAAACATAAATTATGAAAGTTGTAGATATATGAATTAATATTATAACACAACAAACGGTGGGTTAAACGGAGGCTCGTACAAGAAGTTATAGCGAAAGTACGAAATAAGGGCAAATATGTCCATTCCTTAAGTGACAATTGTCTTATTAGCACACCATGTGCTATTTTTGGATTGGTTAGAGGGTGGGTGATGGTTTGGCCGACTTAAAATTCATAAAACATCCCCTTTGTTCAGCAAATGCATCCATGAACAAGAGTTTTGCCTAAAGAGAGAGAAAGAGAAGAAAGTTAAGGAAGAAATCTTTGAAAATTTTTCTATAAATCAAGGAATCCTCGTAAGGTAATTACATCTTTATCAAAGTTGGTCACATGGATGAGTTCTATACTTATCATGTTTTTATTTTTGATTTGGATATATATTTTAATGATACCCATATTGCTGAATTGTGTTGGAACAAGGATGGGTTAAGAACATAAGTTAGAACTGGAGCTAGGATCGTAAATGCACACTTTAAAGTCCTAAATTTACATCATCTTTTCGTAAAGAATTTTGATTTAGAAAATTCATGATTATGATGTATATTTCTGCTAAAACATGTTCATTATATGTTTCCATGAATTATACTCAAGGTCAAGGTTATGTATGCTTAAAAATGTTAAGTTATGCCTTAATGTTGTATTTTGACCTAGTTATGCTAAAAATAGTATAAATCATGGAATACTTATTGAAATTGAGTGATTCAAGTTGTAGAGTAAAATATACTCATACATGTATAACATATCCGAAAATTATATAAAAATACCAAGGAATGAACCCTTGGTGATAGTTTGAAATCTTGGTTTAAAATTTGCCCTAAAGGAGCAAGAATGCATACAAGGTGTTTGACGTTTTGCTCGACATAGAAAATGAGCCCTAAAAATTATGAAACATTAAATTTTTATTATTCAATGTGTTTAATCATATTGGGTGGAATATCATGGAAAGTTATGTTGTACAAAAATTATGAGAATTCCATGAAGTTGAAGTTGTGTTGTTGTTTTTCTTGAGAAATGATTTGGAAAAGGCTGTAATAAAATGGGCATAACTTTGTCTAGCAAATTCGTAATTAAATTCTGTAAATTGTGTTAGAACCCTAATTAATTGGATGTTATAGAAGTTTTAAGTGTCATATTTAATTCCTCCTTAGTTATTTCTTATTGACCAAATGATGTGATGTATTACTGGGTTTGATGTTAATCGGTGTATTCAAATACTAACGACATTGACTTGTTAATTGGGGAAGCAGCTAATACTACCATACCAAGGAAGTAGTTGGTATTAATCTTAGCACTAAATACAAGGTGAGTGACCTTCCTTATGAAGTATAAATGCTTATAATTTCATATGGAAATGTGTAGTTAAACACATGTGTTAAAATGTTTATAGGAGTGATGTTGTATTTATGAAACATATGTATATGATTAAAAATGTTAAGAGATGTTATATATTGATATGGACTAGTGAGTCCTTTATCTAATGCTAAGGGCTGTGGTGGGTCCTACGGGATGTGGTGGTCCTGTTAATCCAATTTAAAGGTTTGTGTACTCGGGCCTAATAAAGGGATGTGGTGGTCCCTAATAACTGTGGTGGGTTAATTGGACTGTGACTGGTCCAGGCTTGCGAGAGTTTCACAATTCCTGTTGGGTTATAGCATTAGAACAAAATAAAAATGGTTATTCAATTGGTTATATGTGTGGTATGTGGTCATTGACTAAGCCTTTATAGCTTACACTCCTGTAATGTTTTGTTTCAGGTATGCTTATAATTTGGAGTTCACTGCCAAGTTAGGACCTTAAAACGGGGGAGTGACGGATATTTAGTATGGTTTGAATATCAGGATTTCTTTTGTGTAATTATTAAACTAAGGATCTTGGTTATGTCAAGTTATGTAGTACTTATTAGTTATAAGTAAAGGCAGTTATGTTTTCATCTACACATACCTTTGGAAAAAAAATTCTTATGCTATTTTTCCTTAGAGATTTAAATTAAAGCATTGTTTAAGCCAGTTTATCTCTAATTAAAAGGATGAGTTTAACAAAATTAAGTCGGGGTGTGACAACTTGGTATCAGAGCGTGGTTATTTGGTTCTAGAATGGGTGTGAGGGTCTAGATTGGCAGTGGACACTAGAAAGTGAGTTTGTTATGCACCTGGATTTTGACTAACAATGTTAATATTAAACTGCTGCTATTATATTTTGTTTAAGTTAATTATATTGCAGTGAGTGATGGATCCACACGAGCCGCATGATAGAGCAGAGGGTGAGGCATCCTATGTACCTAATAGTCAGGAAGGACATAGACCTATTGAAGTGAATGAACCAGAGGTGCAACAACAACCTGTTGATGACGTGGGAAGAATATTACGTGTTGTGGCACAACTTATGGAACAAGCAAGAGGTGGAGAACATGTTGGGGATAGGGACAAATTACATGAGAGGTTCATGAAGTTAAATCCGCCAGCATTTACTGGGACTACGGATCCATTAATGGCAGAGGGGTGGATTCGAAAAATAGTGACAATATTCAAGGTGATGGAAGTGCGAGATGAACAAAAGATTTTGTTAGCAACCTTTAGATTGGAGAATGATGCAAACTTATGGTGGGATGCTACAGAGAGGTTACTTACTATGATTGGGGGAGTAGTGCCAGCAAATCCTCCACCAATTACATGGGAGAGGTTTGTGAAGGTGTTCTTTGAAAAATATTTCCCAAGGCTTTATAGGAAAGAGAAAGAGGAAGAATTTATCACGTTGAAATAAGGGAACCGAACTGTGGTAGAGTATGAAGCTTTATTTATATCCTTATCTAGATTTGCACCTGACTTGGTGAGGACGGAATAAAGTAAATGTAATCGGTTTCAAACCGGGCTGAGTGTAGAGATAAAAAGCATGGTTGCTAATATGAAGATCATAGATTATGTGGACTTGGTTGATAGGGCCATGGTGTCAGAAAATTCAATGAAAGAAATGCAAGATGAACACTCGAAGAAAGCTAGATATGATGTTATAAGATCATATGGATGGGAGCCGGGAACCTCAACTCAGAGTGTAGCACGAGGAGTACCTAAGGGACAAGAATTTAAAAATAATAGAAGTGCACGTGGAAGATTTCAAGCTCGAGGTGGAAGGACTGGGATGAATCGGTCAGAAAATGCATCTGTTTTGGTGCCGAGGGCCATATTTTGTTATAGATGTGGTGGTCAAATTCACATGTCTCGAGAGTGTACAATAGCTGAGACGACACCTTTATGTTTCCATTGTCATTAACCGGGGCATTTACGTAAGAATTGTCCAGCGATGGGAGTTACAACGTCAGTTGGGAGTGTGGTAGTAGGAGGTAGGAGTTCTTCACAGAATGTACCCAGGGGAGGTAGAGGAGGTATATCACAAAGTCAAGGCTAAGGCAGAGTGTTTTCACTGACGCAACAAGATGCACAAGCTGTGCCTAACGTAGTGACAGGTACACTTCCTATTGGTGATAAAGATGCTTATGTGTTGATAGATCCTAGTTCTACACATTCTTTTGTGTATTTGCTTTATCTGTTGCATCTTAATAAACCATTATCATCATTAGATTCTGGTTTAGCTATTGTTACTCCAGTGGGGGGGTTGGTTTTTATTGAGAGGGTATATAGGGAGTGTGTGGTGCGAGTGGGTGAAAAAGAATTACTAGTTGACTTATTACCTTTCGATATGCGCAATTTTGATGTAATACTGGGTATGGATTGGTTAGCCTCATATCATGTATGTTTGGATTGCTTTAAAAAGGAGGTAGTGTTTCGATTATCGGGTGAACCTGAATTTAAATTTATTGGGGAACGAAATGTCACTCCAACATGTTTGATCACTGCTATAAAATGTTATGAACTGCTAAGGAAAGGATGTGAGGGTTATCTTGCTCATGTGGTGGACACACGATAAGAGGCTGGAAAACTATCAGATATACCAGTAGTTAATGAGTTTGCAGATATCTTCCCAGAAGAACTCCCAGGGTTAGCACCATATCGTGAGGTGGAATTTTCGATTGAGTTGGTACCAGGAACTGCACCAATATCTATTGCACCATATCGTATGACACCTGCAGAATTAAAAGAGCTAAAGATACAATTGCAAGATTTGTTAGATCGTCGTTTTATAAGGCCTAGTGTATCACCGTGGGGAGCCCCAGTATTGTTTGTGAAGAAGAAAGATGGAACCATGAGGCTGTGCATCGATTATCGTCAATTGAATAAGGCGACTATCCGTAACAAATACCCACTACCCCGCATTGATGACTTGTTCGATTAGTTGCAAGGAGCCAAAGTGTTTTCCAAGATCGATCTCAGATCCGGATATCATCAATTGAAAGTAAGAGATTGTGACATTTCTAAAACTGCTTTTCGTTCCAGGTATGGACATTATGAATTTCTTATCATGCCATTTGGGTTAACAAATGCACCGGCCGTATTTATGGATTTGATGAACCGTATATTTCACCCATACGTGGATTCTTTTGTCATTATCTTCATTGATGATATTTTGATATATTCTCGTAGTAGGTATGAGCACGAACACCACCTGCATATTGTTTTACAGACCTTGCGAGAGAAGCAGTTGTATGCTAAATTTTCTAAATGTGAATTTTAGCTAGACAGGGTAGTATTTTTGGGGCATGTTATTTCTGCTGATGGTATTTGTGTTGATCCCAAGAAGGCTGAAGCAGCAATGAATTGGGAAAGACCAACTAGTGTGACAGAGGTGCGTAGCTTTTTGGGATTGGCGGGCTATTACAAGAGGTTTATACCGGGGTTTTCTTCTATTGCATTGCCATTAAATAAGCTTACCAGAAAGGAGAACAAGTTTGTGTGGAGTGGAGATTGTGATAAAAGCTTTGAAAATTTAAAGGGTAAGTTGACATCAGCTCCAGTATTGACTATCCCAACGGGTACAGAAGGTTTAGTTATTTATAGTGATGCCTCGTATCAAGGACTCGGTTGTGTGTTAATGCACCATGGAAAGGTAATTGTTTTTTCTTCTCGATAGTTACAGATACATGAACGCAACTACCCTACACACGATCTTGAGTTGGCTGCAGTAGTTTTTGCATTAAAAATCTGGAGACACTACTTATATGGTGTTAGTTGTGAAATTTTTACTGACCATCAAAGCTTAAAATACTTGTTTACACAAAAAGACTTGAACTTGAGGCAAAGAAGGTGGATGGAACTTATTAAAGATTATGATTGCACGATACATCATCATCCAGGTAAAGCTAATGTTGTTGCTGATGCTTTGAGTAGAAAATCTCTAGGCATAGTATCTTGTATTTATTGTATTCGAGTTGACCTGCTGAGAGAGTTAGCTTTAATAGGGGTGGAATTAACTTTGAATGAGTCTTATGGAATAGTGGCACATTTAAATGTTAGAACCACGTTGATAGACTGGATAAAACAAGCACAAGCAGGAGATACAGAATTGGAGAAAGTTAGAGATAATATGAAAAAGGGTAAAGCAAATGAATTTTCTATTCGGGATGATGACATTGTTATGTACGGAAACCGTTTGTGTGTACCTAATGTGCCTGATTTAAGAAGAACAATTTTAGAGGAAGCCCACTGTTCTTTATATGCTATGCATCCAGGGAGCACGAAACTGTATAGAGATTTGAAACAATGTTACTGGTGGCCGGGAATGAAACACAACATTGCAGATTTTGTTGCTAGATGTCTAGTTTGCCAACAGGTGAAGGTGGAGCATCAGAAGCCAAGTGGTTTACTACAGCCCTTACATATTCCTGAGTGGAAATGGGAGCATGTTACTACAGATTTTGTTATAGGTTTACCAAAATCATCACGAGGGTTTGATTCTATTTGGGTTGTCGTTGATAGGTTGACTAAGTCTGCACATTTTCTTCCTGTTAAAACAACTTACTCCATGGATAGATATGCCAAATTATATGTGGATGAGATTATCAGATTGCATGGTGCACCTGTTTCTATTATTTCTGATCGAGATCCTAAGTTTACTTCTCACTTTTGGCCTAGTTTACAACAAGCTTTGGGGAATAAATTGAAATTTAGTACAACTTGTCATCCTTAAACTGATGGGCAGTCAGAAAGAACGATCTAAACACTTGAAGACATGTTACGAATCTGTGTGTTGGAGTTCAAGGGGAGTTGGGATGAACACTTGCCACTAATAGAGTTTGCTTATAATAATAGCTATCATTCGAGTATTAATATGGCTCCTTATGAAGCTTTGTATGGGAGAAAATGCAGAACTCCAGTGTGTTGGACTGAAGTAGGAGAATGAAAACTTCTTGGGCCAGAAATTTTACAACAGACTACTGAAAAGATCAATGTTATCCATACTCACTTAAAGGTGGCGCAAAGTAGACAGAAAAGTTATGCATACAACCGAAGGAAAGAATTGAAATTTGAGGAAGGTGACCGAGTATTCCTATGTGTTTTTCCTTGGAGAGGGGTTATGAGATTCGGGAAGAAGGGAAAGTTAAGTCCCAGGTACATTGGCCCTTATGAGATAGTGAAACGGGTTGGAGCTGTAGCTTATAAATTGGCGTTACCACCAGAATTGTCCTAGATACATGATGTTTTTCATATATCCATGTTACGTAAGTATGTGCCTGATCCTTCACATGAGTTTATCTCATAACCGATAGAGATTCAAGATGACTTAACCTATGTGGAGGAACCAATTGCTATTGTAGATTGAAAGGAGCAAGTGTTACGTAGTAAAACCATTTCACTAGTTAAAGTGATGTGGAGTATGGCACTTGGGAAGGGGAGGATAACATGAAGAAGCAATATCCACATCTATTTGGTAAGTTTTTTATGCGTTAAATTTCGAGGATGAAATTTTTATAAGAGGGGTAGAATTGTAAGGCCCTAAAACATGATTAGGAAGGTTAATTTCATGATTAATTATAACTTAGGAGTTATAAGTTATAGATTGGTTATGTGTGTTAAACATGTTAATTATCATGTTTAGGGGATGCATGCTCATGTGATATATGTGTTGTTTACATTAGGTGTTAATTGAGCTTATGATCGAGGATACCATGTTTAGAATATATGATTAGTTATGCCATTAATGCATCATAAATTATGTTTTGAATTCATGATTATGTTTATAAAAGTTAAATAAGGGTGTTGATACGAAATTGACAATGTTTGGTTGCCAAATGTGAAAGTTTTGAGATTTTCGGTAAATTGCTACTTTCCTGTTCGAAGCCCAAATTAGGCGTATTAGTTTATGATTTTGGGAAAACATAAATTATGAAAGTTGTAGATATATGAATTAATATTATAACACCACAAATGGTGGGTTAAACGGAGGCTCGTACAAGAAGTTATAGAGAAAGTACGAAACAAGGGCAAATATGTCCATTCCTTAAGTGACAATTGTCTTATTAGCACACCATGTGCTATTTTTTGATTGGTTAGAGGGTGGGTGATGGTTTGGCCGACTTAAAATTCATATAACATACCCTTTGTTCAGCAAATGCATCCATGAAAAAGAGTTTTGCCTAAAGAGAGAGAAAGAGAAGAAAGTTAAGGAAGAAATCTTTGAAAATTTTTCTATAAATCAAGGAATCCTCGTAAGGTAATTACATCTTTATCAAAGTTGGTCACATGGATGAGTTCTATAATTATCATGTTTTTATTTTTTATTTGGATATATATTTTAATGATACCCATATTGCTGAATTGTGTTGGAATAAGGATGGGTTAAGAACATAAGTTAGAACTAGAGCTAGGATCGTAAATGCATACTTTAAAGTCCTAAATTTACATCATCTTTTCGTAAAGCATTTTGATTTAGAAAATTCATGATTATGATGTATATTTCTGCTAAAACATGTTTATTATATGTTTCCATGAATTATACTAAAGGTCAAGGTTATGTATGCTTAAAAATGTTAAGTTATGCCTTAATGTTGTATTTTGACCTAGTTATGCTAAGAATGGTATAAATCATGGAATACTTATTGGAATTGAGTGATTCAAGTTGGAGAGTAAAATATACTCATACATGTATAACATATCCGAAAATTATATAAAAATACCAAGGAATGAACCCTTGGTGATAGTTTGAAGGCTTGGTTTAAAATCTTCCCTAAAAGAGCAAGAATGCATACCAGGTGTTTGACGTTTTGCTCGACATAGAAAATGAGCCCTAAAAATTAAGAAACGTTAAATTTGTATTATTCAATGTGTTTACTGATATTGGGTGGAATATCATGGAAAGTTATGTTGTACAAAAATTATGAGAATTCCATGAAGTTGAAGTTGTGTTGTTGTTTTTCTTGAGAAATGATTTGGAAAAAGGCTGTAATAAAATGAGCATAACTTTGTCTAGCAAATTCGTAATTAAATTCTGTAAATTGTGTTAGAACCCTAATTAATTGGGTGTTATAGAAATTTTAAGTGTCATATTTAATTCCTCCTTAGTTATTTCTGATTGACCAAATGATGTGATGTATTACTGGGTTTGATGTTAATCGGTGTATTCAAATACTAACGACATTGACTTGTTAATTGGGGAAGCAGCTAATACTACCATACCAAGGAAGTAGTTGGTATTAATCTTAGCATTAAATCCAAGGTGAGTGACCTTCTTTATGAAATATAAATGCTTATAATTTCATATGGAAATGTGTAGTTAAACACATGTGTTAAAATGTTTATGGGAGTGATGTTGTATTTATGAAACATATGCATATGATTAAAAATGTTAAGAGATGTTATATAATGATATGGACTAGTGAGTTCTTTATCTAATGTTAAGGACTGTGGTGGGTCCTACGAGATGTGGTGGTCCTGTTAATCCAACTTAAAGATTTGTGTACTCGGGCCTAATAAAGGGATGTGGTGGTCTCTAATAACTGTGGTGGGTTAATTGGACTGTGGCGGGTCCAGGCTTGCGAGAGTTTCACAATTCCTGTTGGGTTATAGCATTAGAACAAAATAAAAATGGTTATTCAATTGGTTATATGTGTGGTATGTGGTCATTCACTAAGCCTTTATAGCTTACACTCCTGTAATGTTTTGTTTCAGGTATGCTTATAATTTGGAGTTCAGTGCCAAGTTAGGACCTTAAAACGGGGGAGTGACGGATATTTAGTATGGTTTGAATATCAGGATTTCTTTTGTGTAATTGTTAAACTAAGGATCTTGGTTATGTAAAGTTATGTAGTACTTATTAGTTATAAGTAAAGGCAGTTATGTTTTCATCTACACATACCTTTGGAAAAAAAAATTCTTATGCTATTTTTCCTTAGAGATTTAAATTAAAGCATTGTTTAAGCGAGTTTATTTCTAATTAAAAGGATGAGTTTAACAAAATTAAGTCGGGGTGCGACAATAACGGTGGGATATCCATTAGTATATGAATATTTAAAAAACAAACCCTAGATATATAATAATGTTGTTGAAGATGGTTAGTGGGGGACAAAACTTTAATAATGTTGTTGAAGATGATAAGTTATATTAATGGAGACAAATTTGTTGGGTGAAGAGAAGATGAGAAAGAGAGAGTTTGGAGTATAGTGAATAGAAAGAAAAAGTAAGAATTTGGAGTGTAGTGGTATTATGTGTTTTAGTTGTGTTAAAAAATATATATATTGAGTAGTAGTCCTTAGCAAAAATCAGATTTTAAAACCTTGTGGTATTTTAAAGCAATTTTTGTTGTGCCCTTAGAAACTCCCTAATTAATCAAGCGTCTTAGTTCAGTGGTATAAGGTTGTCATTGAGATAGTCTTGAACGGGTTTGGGTTTTGGTCCCGAGTTCAATCCCTAATACTGTCAAAATAATATTTGGTCAGTGAAAGTCATGAATCGCGAATGAAAATTAGTTGAGGTGCGCATAAGCTGCCGCGTACATCGCATGGTATGCTAAAAAAATAGTGTTAATCTAGTGTATACCAATTATTCTTTTAATGAAATCATGAATAAGTCAAAAGATGTTTTGGATATCTTATTTGAGAGTACAGTGAAGCATCCCTATCCATTACCGATACGTCACGTTCTTAAACTTATCCAAGTTTCATTTATGGGTTTATGGTATCAAAAATGCTATTAGAACCGATTTTTTTACCGAAAGTGTATTGACCGAAACAGTTGGAGGGTTTCTATAGGTTAGTTTATGGGGTCCACGCCAGTTGGATCACAAAATCCACCAATACCATGCTGCCATATCATTTTTCAGTCAAAATTTCGATAGAAATTTCGGTTCCTGTAGAAGGACTCTTATGGTATTAGAAGAGATGGATAATAATGTGATATTGCAATATAGGTTTGTATATTCCGAAAATATTACATAATTTTTAGGTAACCTCTGAGTATTGTGACTATCATTGCCAAGCTATATACAACCGGCGGCTAGCTATTCGAAAAATAGTTTCTAAAAAACTTTGGCAAGCTTGCTCAATACTCAAAACTTTGAATTTAATAATGTTAACTATCCAATACAAAGCGACAGACAAGAATGAAGTGTAAAATACATAAAGCTGACGTAACAATGTAAATGATCCATTACAAAAATGATTCAGTGACAACTAATTGATTCTGGAATTTTATTACAAACTCAGCAACAGAAATTAACTCTAGGAAAGAAATTGACTCTGGTATTTTATTCACGTATGATATTTGAATTTCAATGTGTTATATTGTAAAAGGTGAAAATATAAAAAATAAAAAAATAAAAAATGAGACAGCCAAAATATAGAACTTCTATTACTTACCAACAACCAGAATCAAGAGAGAATTAAGGGAATCCGTTTTGACTTTTACAATCTTGAAAATTACCTAAAATGATGCATTAAAATAAGAAACGGAAAAGCTGTGTTTTTATATTATTCTACTTTAAAGAAAATAAATGTTTATTCCATTTTGAGCAATTCCTCTTTTAATTATTGAACTTGTGACAGTTGAAAAGTTTCATGTAATCTTGTTCTACTTGTCCTAATCCAATACATAACATGAAGCCGAATTAATTGGTAGACTGCCATATTCAGGTCGCAAAACTTTGTGTTTTATCAGTTAAAGTTAGTTTCTGTCTAAATGATGGAATCCGGGTAGTTCTTGAAGTTAATGTGAATTTAAAAATACAAACTCACTAGTGATCCAATTTCACATTTGGACTCGACATGTCACGGGCTCAAGGGTCCCATCAATAAAACCAGCAAGATGTCACCTTCATTCTAATAATAAATGCGAAAGCATTTTTGTCGTTATCGAAAGCCTTGTTTGCAGTTTAGTAAGTGTTGGCTCACGGGTGTTAAATCTTTTTTCTGTTTGCAGCTCTCACGTGAACCCTTGTGGGCCTTTCTGTCACCAACCCGTTTACAGAATTTTTATTCAGAGCTTACAAGTGGCAAGCCAAAAAGCTTTAACAATCGGGTTATGGTAATTTGGGTTAACCGTTCGTGTTTCGAGTCGAATCGAAACGATACGATACGACAAGATTTTTTTGGGTACGAATATAATACGATATGAATTCGTATTTTTTTTAGTTGACACGAATACGATTTCAATAAAAAATAATATGGCACGACATGATACGAATACTAAAATTTCTTAAATTTAATGCCTAACAAACACGATAACATGACATGATACGACTCATAATTCCGACACGAACACGACACGACTTCGTGTAAAAAAAACACGATATATCGTATTAATTTCATATCGTTCCATGTCATTTTTCGTGTAATTTCTAAAATTACCATCCATAATTATCATCCACCAACATATACTCCGAACTCATGGAGTCCATTCCCTGCACATACCTCCAATATTTGGTTTGTTTTCCAACTCCCATATTTCTTTCTCCCCATTCTTCTCCACCACTGCCACCATGGAAGTAGAATCACCTCCACCTCTATCCCCAAATCTAAAAACCTATAAATTAACAGCTTCTTCAATCTACTATTCGAAATCTGCCACCACAATTTTTTTCAAACCATGCACTACAACACCACCCATTCACATCCTCCGCGACGTATCTCTCACCGCGTACCCCTCCCAAATCTTAGCCATTGTCGGACCAAGTGGTGCCGGAAAATCAACCCTACTCGATATTTTAGCGGCTCGAACCTCGCCAACAAGCGGCACTCTCCTCCTTAACTCCTCCCCACTCAACCCATCCTCTTATCGCAAACTCTCATCGTATGTACCCCAACACGATCTATGCCTACCACTCCTCACCGTATCAGAGACCTTCGCTTTTTCTGCATCTCTCCTAAACCCCAAATCCACCCAAATCTCTTCGGTAGTATCCTCTCTCCTCACCGAGCTAAGCTTAACTCACTTAACACACTCTAGGCTCGCTCATGGTTTATCAGGAGGTGAACGAAGGCGTGTATCGATAGGCCTAAGCCTATTACATGACCCGGGGGTGTTACTCCTCGACGAACCAACTTCAGGTCTCGATAGTAATTCGGCTTATAATGTCATGCAGACGCTTCGGTCAATCGCGGACTCTCGTAACCGAACGGTTATTTTATCAATCCACCAGCCTAGTTTCAAGATCCTCTCCACAATTGATAGAATCCTTTTGATTGCTAAGGGATCCGTTATTCATCAAGGTACACTATCTTCCCTCGAAGCATTTTTACTATCTCATAATTTCACTGTCCCTGAACAGCTCAACGCTCTAGAGTATGCAATGGAAATACTAAACCATCTGGACGTCACTGAAGCTACAAATACCCCTAATACCATATCACCCATTAACACAACAAACTCTTCTTTAAGAGAGATCAGGTACAAAAGCTCGAGATTCCATGAAATTGTGACCCTTTATGAAAGATTTTGGAAGATCATTTTCAGAACAAAACAGCTGCTCATGGCAAACACATTACAAGCCCTTGGGGTAGGTCTTGTTTTAGGAACAATTTACATTAACATTGGATATGACAAAGCTGGGATTGAAAAGAGATTTGGCCTTTTTGCTTTCACTCTAACCTTCCTTCTTTCCTCCACAACTGAAACTCTCCCGATCTTCATCAACGAGAGGCCAATTTTACTAAGAGAAACCTCAAGTGGGGTTTATCGGTTATCATCATATCTCATTGCGAACACACTAGTTTTTTTACCGTACTTGCTAGCCATTGCCATTATTTACTCGGTTGCGGTTTACTTCTTAGTAGGTCTTTGTGCAACCTGGCAAGCTTTTGCTTACTTTGTGCTAGTCATATGGGTTATAGTATTAATGGCAAATTCATTTGTTCTCTTCTTGAGCACCGTTGCACCAAATTACATAGCCGGAACATCTCTCGTGACTATCCTTCTAGCTGGATTCTTTCTTTTCTCCGGGTACTTTATTTCAAAAGAGAGTATGCCAAAGTATTGGGTTTTTATGAATTATTTTTCCATGTACAAATATGCCCTTGATGCGCTTCTCATCAATGAATATTCTTGCCTTGTGTCGAGGTGTTTGATATGGTACGAGGACAAAACGTGCATGATCACAGGGGGTGATGTATTACAACAGAGAGGGCTCCATGAGGGCCAAAGATGGATAAACGTCTATATCTTACTCGGTTTTTTTGCATTCTATCGTGTGCTTTGTTTCATGGTGCTGAGTAGAAGGGTTTCGAGATCAAAGAAGTGAAATTATTCTGATTCTGACTTGGTGAGTGTGGGGGTTTGTGTGTTTCATATGATTTTCAATAACCAAGGTTCATGTCATGCTTATCCGTATAGAAACCGTGCACAAAAATATCATTTCATAAATTTATAAGTTCTTACATGGTTGTGTAAATGAACAAAGGAATTTAACTACTTCAGGTGACACTTATTTTCTTTTCAATGAAATAACAGTTACATTAAATCTATGAAGTTACTTTTGCGTAGTTTTTTTCGAATCTTTTACTATCATTAACACGAGTATCACTACTCGCCAATGATTACATTAATATTAATATATACAATGTGCATGTGGGTAATCATAATAAAAGGATATTAGTGTTTGTATGGTATAGCTATATTAACACTAATTTGTGTTAGCTGTCAAACAACAACCACAACATAACAAACCTTTATATTAAATTTTTCACGCAATTTAAAATTAAGAAAAAATGAGTTACACCCTCATTCTTTGTATTACATCAAGAAAAAAAATAATTGACTTGCACCCCATCTTGGGGATGTATCCGGCTTTTGGTTTGTAGGCGTGTAACTCAAAAGTAGAAGTACCATTTAAGGATAAATTCACATAAAACTATAATATTGTGTCGGTTTCTACTAATAGTATAAGCTAGAAATACCTATTTTAATTTTCATAGAATAATATGACCAAGACAAATTAATTTGATCATTTATCCCGATAATAAATAGATATTAAAGAATTAAAAAAAAAATTAAACCCAAAATATATAGTTTATATGTTTCTACGGATAAGATTTCACTAATAATATGAAATAACAAATAATCCAAATTTAAGTGGAGTAAACTTTATTGTCTGAAACTACTTCTAATAATAAATTTTTAAATCCAGGGCGTTGTCCTCTCATTGCTCTTATTTATTCCAATTCATCGAACTCCTGCAAAAAAATGGTTTGAATTTTGTATTCATATTTCTTTGCATTGTAATTTTGTACGATATTTGAGATAACTATATATTGTATGAATACTTGTTCAAATGTTATCATCATTTTGATCGGTGGATCATCACTGTTATCATCAATCTTATCGAGGTTGTATGACCTGATTTCAATTTGGAAAATGAAGATTTTTCCTTCCACATCTTGCTTGAACTTCTCCATTTTTTCAGTATTTGTCTGCATTTACATGTTTATTTTAAATTAATTATCGATTGTATAAATACAAAGGCATGTAAATATATATCTAACTCGGACCTTGGATTCTACTATTTCTTGTTGTGTTACTTGTAGACAATTGAGTGTTGTAAATCCAAACATGAAGGAAGAAAAATCAGTTTCATCCTCAACTTCTAATTGCATTTTTATCAATGTTTTTGGTTTTATATTTTTCTTGCATTTGATACAATAATACGATCCATCTTCCCCTTGTTCCATTGATATACGACACGATCGGCATGAAAAGTAGTGCAACCTATAATCATCTATGATTCTGGCTATTGTAGCCTTACATGTGAAAACTTACGGATGTTGTATTTTTATTGTGAAGGGGAGCTTTCAATTCTTTTATAGTTTTTATATCTTTGTCCTTGGCATCTTCATCTCTTATGTGAACTCCTTGGATACTATTGAAGACATGATCGGCTTTATGTGGGGTGACCTGCAATGTAAAAGTTATTAAAATATTTCACTAAAATGAATAAATATTTAAAATTCTATGTTTTTACCTCTCTCTAATTTCTATGACTTCTTTGATGTTAAGGTTGTAATATATTGGAGTGGATGCATGACCTGAGAACTTGCTATCCCCTGTCATCATATAAACAATATTCTGTTAGTTAGTTTTTTCCTTGCTATGAATAAGTATATGCATATTAATTTATTAAAGAACTTACCATTAAATGTTATTGGCTTCGTCGTGGTTGCAATGGTGATGCATTTTTTGTTGTTCACTTTTAAAACTTTCTCGCTGAAGGATTTTTCTTGATCTCCCCCACAAAGAAAGCTTGACTTTGTTGTCACTGCATAACCAAGAAACGCATAATCAAAAATAGTTAAGTGGGAAATTTTGTTTACAATATTTTTCATAATGTTTCTCGCTACGTTTAATACCATTTGTCCGCCAATATAATTTATGTCATTTGTGTAGTCTTCCTATAAAGTGTTTTGTCATTTAGTGGGGAATATCAGCTCTTTTTTCAGCTTCACCGTATTCAAGAAACTTGAATTTTTCGAGTTTGATGGATCCATCATCCTTTGCAATTTTTATTCGTGTACCTTGCTTAAACCATATGCAGTATTTATGAGCGCTTGCTTTGAAATTTCTTGTTGCCATATCCAATGCACTTTTCCTTTCTCCGCATCATCTCCAAATTGCTCTATTAGTGTTGATAGAATTTTTTCTTGCATATCTGTATTCTAATACATTCAAGGTAAATGTTATAGTATATATATTATAGAATTCATTAAATAAAAGATAGAGTTCAAAATCAAAAAAATCATGAAAACCAAAGTTAAAAGTTAAAAAGATATATGAAACCCGCCAATGCAAGTGTTTATAATGAATGTAAATCATATGTATTGAAATCTTTTTGGATCAGCAATAGAAAGCAAAAAAAAAAAAAAAAAATAATGAGGATAATCTCAATGCCCAATTTTTCTATTAGAAACAACTTTTCTTTGACATAGATTTTTTATCTCACAACTTTAGATATTAAGTTGACAAATTAGTGAAGATGATTAACAACACTACTGTTTAAAAGAGGGGAAAAAGGTACAGTTGACTGGAAAAAATGAAAAGTATGCAAAGTTCAAAGAAGGCTAGATTTTGGGGTAGAATACAGAAGGGAAACAACTTAGTACTGCATTAAAACGTGTCCTTTTATACTTAACAAAGAAAATGTTTCCTATGAAGTCAGTAGAGGGCCACAACTTTCATAATCGATCAATGAAACTTTCATAAACATGTGTCATTCAATGCCTTAGCCTATTTGTTAGGGATAATTAAGTCATATCACTCACTTCAAGCTTGAATCATTAGAAAGTAAGAGCGGATGAGGAACACCATAAACAAAACCACATACGGTATAAAACATCATGGGAAGAAGAAGAGTCATATTTCGTTCTTTCATTTCTTTTTCAAGAGGTGGTGGTTGAACAATGACATGCATAGTCGTTACACCATAACAAAATATAAGTTGACAAATTAATGGAGATGATTAACAACAATACTGCCAAAAAGAGGGGGGAAGGTACAATTGACTGGAAAAAACGCAAAGTGTAGACACCACATTTTAGGACCCCCTAAGTCTCTCCTTAGACTCCTAGCACTTCGTCCTTCCATCGCAAACCTAGGTCACACTCCGAGTACCGATCTAGAGACCATCGGGTGCTACCGAACGACCCCAAATTGACCCCAATCAGATCCACCGTCAGAGGGAAAGCTCTTTGAATCTTTGAAGGTCATTAAAACCCCTTTCTAACAGCCCGTCCCATGCACAAAACAACATAACCGTTCGGACAAATGATCAGTTTTCCCCCGAAAATCGATCCGGAGGCCACCGGGCGCTCCCGGACTCCGTTTGACCAAAGTCAACTCTTTAGCTCGAATGATACTGAATAAATATCCGAAGGGCACTGAATACCCATTCTAACAATCCACCCCTTATGCGATTCTGACCTACGATACTGACAAACGATCCGTTTTACTCCGAGAGGTCATCGGGCGCTTCCGGGCCCTGGTTGACCAAGTTCAACTTTTCAAACCAAGAGAACTCGTTGGAATATCGAATTACATATCCTAAAATTTCTAATGGTCCACCCCGTGCACAATTCTGACTTACCATGCGGACGAACGATCCGTTTGCGTCCGACGATCTCCCGTCCAAATGACCGACATACGCTTTCGAGCCATATTTGACCCAAAGTCAACTCTCGAACCCGGGAGAGGTCCAAAGGACTCTCGAAGGACTCTGAAATACCTTTCTAACAGTATGCCCCATCCGCTATTCAGATCAACGGTTTATGCTCTACACTCATTTTTGCAAAAGAGTTCACACGAGACTGATAATTGGCAGGTCTTGAACCTTGCCTATCGGCACAGTGTCATGGGTGACCTGCTGATAAGCACCCCCTGGGGTACATCGATTGGCAACCCCCTGAACCTATAAATAAGGTCCATGACCTCATTGCTAAAGGAGGAGCGAAAAACCCATCAGCATTAGTGATCTCAGCAACATTCTCTCGAAGTCAGCGAGGTGCCATATGAGAAATCTCATTCAAGCCTAAATTCCCATCCTTTCCCACCCAATTTGGAAAATATCCTTATCTCTCATCAACATCCATCAACATTCAAAGGAGTTCGTCCAAGATACCGAATCACCTTATACCCTTGACTCACTTGAGTCTACATTGTATAAGTGCTCGTCTAGTTTGAAAATAGTGACAAAATTGAGTCCCTCCCCTAGATACCAAAGAGCCTCAGACCTACTATACAATTCATTCCTCTTATTTGATTGATCAAAGGTATATTCACAAATACTCACACACATTAGGACTGCATACATGGGTCATATATTGGATAAATTATTTGTGTGTGTGTTGTGTATGTTAATTTCCCTTAAAAAAATTATAACTTTTTGGGAATTTTTAATGTTTTTTTAAATTATTTTTTCTTAATTAAAATTGGGATTAAAAAGTTTTGGGGTCAATCTATAAATTCTGGTTGTAGGTTTTATTCCTATAAAGTTCACTTGGGTAGAAACTGAAAGTGCTTGAGACATTGAGGGTGTTTGTGTAATTTGTATGAGACGCGCGTGTGAGGTTCGATATTAGTCCTACACCTGTCGCCCTTCTACTTGTTGGATTTGTGTTTCTTTTAAGAGACAAAATCGTTATTCATTATCATCCCTTGGATTGATCTTACGAACGCTCTATATGCGTCCAATCCCAATCCATGTGAACCTCTCTTAGCCAATCAGAAAGCGTTTAACTCACCGCGTCTCTTAAACCATTGGATGGAAGTCAGAGGCCAAGAATAAATCTTAGTCCTTAGATTCATCTCAGCCTTCTCGATCCTTCTCAGCCCACTATAAAAGGAGGCTAACCCTCAGCCATTAAGAGACTTTTGCCACTTCGTTTAATTCAAGTGAGAAGAGAGAAGAGAGAGAAACTAGAGAGAGAATAGAAACCCTAATTCATTCAAACACCTTTTCAAACCCTAACCCTTTTTTCAAAAACCAGTTTACACCAAACACCATCCCTAAGTGTTTGAGAGTTTTTGAGTGTTGGTTTGAAAGTTGTTTCGTGGTTTAACCTCTTCATTTTAAGGTATTGTGTCCAACTTAAATATTAGGTTAGATCTGTATTTCTGTTTCATAGAAATCATAGCTCTGGTTATTTTATGTTATATTACACTTAGATCTGCATTCTTAGTTTCTCGTCTTGAGAAATCATTTGTTGATTATTTTCTATAAATGCTTTCATCTTCAAAATCAACAAAATCATTTTCTGTTTCTAGTTCTTTGGAAACAAGACCTTTGACCTAGTTAGAATCACACTTGGTGGTTTTCAATTTCAAAAATATTTTCAAAACCCTAAAAAATTGATTAAGATCTTGAATCGTCTTCCAAACAAGATAGTTGTGTATTTCGGGATCATTTTAAAGGTCAAATAAGATTTTACTTTCCTAAGAAGAGAGAAATTGAAAACCACAGCATATAGATATGATTTGTAATTTGCTAGGACTATTTGTATAAATAAGCGTGAGTGTGAGCATGCATGTGTTAGAGCACCATCACAAACACTCACATACTACAACACTGAAAGTGTTGGTAATAAGATCTTGAAATAAGAGTCGATGTAAAGACTAGAATAAAGTGTAAGTTAGAAAACTGGGAGAGCCACATCAACAATCAGAACTGCAGAGAAGTTAGAAGGAAACTAGTGGGTACATTCCTAAACTTGTATATGACTGATTTTTGTGCATGTGTGTTATATAGTTTGTAACTAATATATTTCATTTTAGTGGATTTTTGGTTTGTGACTTAAAAGTCACCGTGGATGTTTCCTCAGTTGGGTAAACATATAAGGGTGAGGTCAAGGTCAATATGGGTGATATAATAAAGAGGGCCTATGATTATTTCCAAAAGTTTAGGCAATTCTCGAGTCAAAACAATACATAAAAATCATGATTAAGTAACACATTTCAAGTATGAACCCAATTAATCAACGATCAAATGAAAGAATAGTGAGATGACCAACTAATTCAACATTTTCAATGAGAAAAGAATAGTGTATACACTAACAAACGACGAAAGGTACAAATCTTACCCGGTGTAAGTATATACAATGCAACAAAAGATTACCGAGTTAAAAAAAACTTAAACCAAATCAATAGAACGATAAAAGTGCATGTGCTCATGGGATTAAAGTTTAATTCATGAAGTTATTCATAATATCAATAATTGAGACTAAAGTCTAATAACTTCTAAAATCGAGAACATGCATCATTGGGTTGTCAATTGGATCGGGCAATTATTGAAATTTATCATCGAAAACAAAGGCAAAATGCCCAAAAAAGGAGAAAAAAGAAAGAAAAACTTTTTAAAAATTTTCAATTTTTCTAAGAAAAGCATACTAAGTAAGTAACAAGTGAGCAAAAACATGGACTAAACATGTGAAATGGATAGAATATCCCACACCCCCTAACTTAAAACTTGACATTGTCCTCAATGTGAATTAAGAAGCAAGTTAAGAGAGGAAAAGAGCGATATTACCCAAAATTGGAGAGATCCCCATAAGAACAAGTCCAAAGAATCTACAAAACAAGTTAGTACCGAGCGTAGCAAAAACAAATAAAGAAAATTTAACTAATTACACTAGACTAAAATAAAAAGGAAAGGAAAAAATAAAAAGAAAGAGTAAAAAACTAACTATATACGACCTACTATTTAGACTTCACACTAACTATACACTAGAAGTCTAAATAACTGAGGGTCCACCGCAAAAACGATTTGACTTTGGAGGATAACCGGTGTACCCTCACATACAAGCATGCCTTCCGAAAAATATGAATTCCATTTGAAAAACGGAAGGCAAGTGTAACGCGGAAGAAATGAACCATCGTCAATTAAAATATTTAGAGGGACGATGGGGGATTTGGATTGAACGGGTGAAAAAAACATGTGGGGACCGAGAAAAGTAGAATATCCTCCCAAAGATTTAGCAAGTGTAATGGGAGGTGGTACACACGAAGGCAAATATGCGATCATGGAGGGCGACTCGAGCAAGTACTCCTCATCGGCAAAAAGGTTTAAAACATTAAAGTTTGAAACCGAATCATCGGGTACTTATGACGGTGTGATAATAGAGAATGAAAATGGGGATGAAAGAAATTCAAGCTCATGAGATGAATCATCATCGCATCAAGTTTGAGTTTCGAAGGAAATAATATCATTTCCAATGAAATGTTCTTCTTTGGGGGCCAAAGAGGAAATCATTTCATTGCAAATAGATATTACGTCGTTATCATCCTAACTTTCAATATCTATTACGTGATGGGAAAAGTCAAGAATGGTTTGTTCCAAAGTAGGCACAAGTACCTCATTTGGTTCAAAACATTCCTCGACCTCGAAAGTATCGAAAGAAAAATCATCGTCGAACTCAAAATATAAATCCAATTCATGTTCCCACGAACGATTTTCTTCCCGATAACGAGTCTCAATTTTCTCATTCTCATATATACGCAAGCCCTCACCGAATGTCATAGGTCGAGGTGCGGATCCATGAAAATGGAGCTTTGAAAGTTGCGATCGGACTTAAACGAAACCTCATTATGATAGGAATTTTGAAAACTATTCGAATTCGCTTCAAAATTCCTATTATAAGGAGGTAAAAACCCAAAATCATTGTCATCATCATCAAAATTCCAAAAACCTAAATTTAGACTTTCGTTATACTCGCCCAAAGTCATATTTGAATTTGTAAATTTTTGGGATTCTATGTATTCACCGAAAGTCATAGGTTTGTGAGAATTTTGAGAATTATAACAATGATTATCGAAAGAATTGGAATAAGACATGCTTACGCCAAAAATGGCTCGAAGTGGCGGATTCCACAAAGTAAGTGCGTGCGGAAAAAAATCGAGCGTTTCTAAGTGCTCAAATGTGGAAGTCCTGCAAAATATTAGCAAATAATACAAATAGAAAGAAAATACTATGAAATACTAAATAAAATAAAGTTTAAAACAAACTAGTCCCCGACAACGGCGCCATTTTGATAGCGCTCAAGAAGTGTGCGCGTGTAAAGTGCACAGTCGGTTTTTTCTGTCTCGACGCGACTATACAAACAAACCTAAATTATGACTACAATTGCGGGGCAAGTCTAGCGGTAAGTTGGGTATTAAAAATCCATAGGGACGAGTTGCTAGAATTTATATAATTTAATACTCCGAAATAAAAGTGTAAAAAGTGAATTACAAACAAAAAAGGAAAAGATACATAAAAGGTAAATGTTTATCTAGGAGAGGGAAATGAAACTAGATTAAGAAAGCGAGTAAAACTATAGGTTGCGTCGAGTATCCTTCACCCGAGTTAATTTGTATAAAATGGTTACAGGGGTCGACGAGTTATTTAGAATGCGTCTCGTTTTGACAGTTAATTGAACCAAGGGTTGTCACGCCCCTAAATCGGCATAAAAGCCTAATATGATTTTGGCATCAACAAATATCCCAAAAATTACGTGCGCAAGGTCGTAAGCACGGGACATACATGATATGCCCCGTCAAATCTCCTAGACACAATAACTAGGACAACGCACCCGAAATAGACCAGTAAACACTATCACCAAGCCAAGCAACGCGTTAACCCGAGTGGGTTCCATTCAAACACAACCTAATTTAAATTGCCTAAAAAGCATGTTAAAAATGTGGTAAAGAAACGCAATAAATAAACGCGGTAAATTTACACTAGAAAGCACGGGAAGAAAGCACGTAAACTAATTATAAAAGCATGTAAACCTAATTATCAAAGCAAGAATTAATGGAAAATAACTATATTAATGGAAGGGAAGATGAATAGTACAAATTTCAAACCCAATTGTTGTCACACCAAATGAGGAAGAAAGATGAACTCTCTAACAACCCAAACCCTAATCTACAACTCTCTAAAACCTATTCTAACTAAGTCTCTCTGATTATTACAATAAGAAATCTATTTATAGTAAGTGGGAAAAAGTAAAAAGAAAAAGGAAAGAAAGAGGAAAGAGCCCAAAATATCTGGCATAACCGGTCGACCGATCGCAGGGGCACGGTCGATCGGTCCTTCTTGTATAAGTGCACTGTCTCCTTCCCACGACAAACTATCAAACTGCGGTCGACCGGTCCCAGGGACACGATCGACTGGTACTCTATTTCCAGAAATCCTTTGGTCATCATAAGGAAGAAAAGGTTGATTACGAAAATGGCTATAACTTCACCGTCCGGACGCGGAATCGTGCACCGTTTGCGGCCACGCGAAGCTTGCTCGACGAACTACACATTTGTAGAAATTTCATGATCCAAAGATGAAATGTAAATTGACTAAAATGACCTTGAAATAGCGTCCGGTGATGGAACTTATCCGAAATGCAACGGATCCTCACTTTTAATGTTCCAATACCTACAAAAGAACAATTAACCCCTGCAAAACATGTATCTATCCAAATCCAAGGTTATCTGGTTAATGAGCATAAATATAGGCATTTAGGACAATAAAACCGCTAGAATGCATAAAGAAATAGGGGAGAAATATGCAATAATTAATACGAATCAATATTCTTTGGCCTGTTTTGAGCAAAATAGGTTGGAGACTCTATCTTTTTACATTCACCCCACACCGACGACGACTGAAGCCCCCTTTTCGAAGAGAATGGTGAGATCCCGTAATGCAGTTTCTTCCCCGTGGAATCCTCCTTCCTTTTTTTCCCTAGAACGAATGTCGCGCCGACCGGGATGGTCACAGTGGCGACTGTACTGGGGATGTATTTTTAAAAGGGCTAGACTCTATTCACATGGGTGTTTTATTTTCTTACATATTCTCCTACTTGCATATTCCCCCTTTATTATTCATGTGTACCTCATGCTTATGTTAGTATTCACACAGTTGTAGAAGATTTTCCATGCTCACTTATCACACACTCACTTATACATAGTTACACATCACTTATCCATGCTTAGTATACTTTTGGTACTTGTACTTTGCTCCCCGTTTGGTATGATAAAAAAATATACTCTCGCCATAAGATATTAATAAGAGAATCATGCATGATTCACACGACATCACCAAAGAGCATTGTTATTTACTATATTTTGTCCCGTAACTGGAGAGTCACTTCGTGATGGGCACTGGTCCGGTAGGGCGCAGTTAGCCTAAGTGATATGACTCTCACCTTCCATTAGATAAGTACCTTCGGCGTATATCAAACGGTTCCCCCGCATCGTACCTCTTGACCGAAGTCATGACGGGAGGTATATCGTAACGAACTTATTCGCGTACATCGAGTATATCGAATTCGCTCTCATACGTATCGTCCCCATGAGGTATATAGTGAGGCAATTGACGTACACTCAGGTCTATAAATTAGATTGTCCACACGTACCAATTGCCCTCAAAAGCAAGACGTATATCGTGGAAGTCACGCCAAAGGGGGGAACCCTTTCCAATTCACCCAACCAACTTCATACCCGCATATAGGTATCAAGCCTAGGACACACATGTTATATTGTCGGTTTCGACCTGAAACTCTGTCGAAATTCTGGGTCGGCCTACCGCCCAAATTTTTGTGCATTTTTTAGAACGGGATCCTGCCCGTGAGCCTGGTTACAAGTCCAACCCTAGCTTTACATATGTTGCAAACCCAACTTTTCCAAGCTCGGGTCCCGTCCGACATTTCATCTTGCATTTAGGAGAATTTTATACGAGTGGGAACCTAATAAACATAATAATCATGCTGAGACCCGTCTCTAGTCTCGTTCCCTTTCTTTTTCCCAAAAAACATTCAAAAAAACTTTTCCTCTTTTATTAAAAACACCAAAAACATTTTCATTATCATCTTTTCCAAAAAAAAATCATAAAAATATTTTCCTCCTTTTTTTACAAATAAAAATTTCCTTTTTTTTTCTCGTCCAAAAAAAATAAATTCTATTTTTTCTCGGGTCGATCACATACCCTTGGCCTGGCTCCCTATTGGTTTCGATCTTCAGTCGAACCACCCCGAAGTTCTATCAGTCCCTTTACTTCCTCTGAGTTCGAGACTCACCCGCCTTCCATGGAGAATACGGATCAAGTGCTGAATGTACAATCGAATTTGTTGACGATTCTGGCTTAGCTCACTGCCAAAATTGACAACCTTCAAACCGAAGTTCATGAGATGCAAAGAAACCAAGTCCCTATCCCCGAGGATCCTAAGGTAATTTTCTTCCACGCCATGGGTCTACCTGCACCCGTGCCTATTTGTGTTCCTAAAGAATACCATTATGCTCCACATGCTCCTCCTGCTAATGGGCTGCCTCCAGCCCAGCTTCCCATGCCAAACCTTGCTCAGACTAGGGGATAATTTACCCATAACTATTGATCTAAAAGAGGAAGAACTGAATAAGGTCAAGCAAGACCTCAAGATGCTTACTAAGAAATTCGACCAGGTTCGAATCTCTGGGAACTACATGGACTACACCCACATGTCTCCCTGTCCGAAAGCTAGGTTACCAGAAAAATTCAAGATGCCCAATATTGAGAAGTTTAGAGGCAGTGGACCCTCGATCGTTCATCTCCATATCTATTACCGAGCCATGACTCTCCTAGGAGCTTGCAAAGAAATAATGGCTCAAATGTTTCAGCAGACTTTGAAGGATAGCACCCTCTATTGGTTCCTATCCTTTAAAGAATCTAGAATTTGTAGAATCATGGGGAATCGGTCAGTAATTTCATAGCAAGATGGAGAGAAAAAGCAACTACTATGAACAATCAGCCTTCCGAAGAAGTATAAGTCAACATTGTGAAGAAGAACTTTCTACCCCATGTCTGAGAAACTATAGGAGGATATTATTACCCTCACTTTCGAGCCCTCCAAGAAGCAGGAGTAGAAATCGAAGAAGGTCTTTCCAAGATAGAAGTTGAACCCAAGAAAATCTGTGGACAGTTTGCTCCTAGAAATTTTGAAAAGCGTGCTAGTACCGCAGTCTCTACTATTAACAATATCTCTCATCCTGCCTCTTTATGGGCACTAGAAAGTCGCCCAAACCTAATTCGAAGAGAATATACCGAGATTCACACTCCTCTCTTCAAAGTCTACCAGCCTCTCTTGAACCGAAACCTGATCAAACCCCTGGACCCTCGTCCATTACCAAACCCGCTTCCAAAGAATTTCAAACCTGATGTCCATTGTGACTATCATTAAACTGCTGGCCATACCACTGACCAATGTTTCCATCTTTGAAATACAATCCAAAGCCTGGTTGATTGGGGTATTATCACCCCACTAGCTAATCCTAAACAAAACACTACCCATAATCCACTCCCAAGACATACAAATGCCATTTTCCAAGAAGAAGACTCAAAACTCGACCCATCTACCCAAATCATACCAAGTAAATCACCAGTCATACCCATATACTCTCCTAAACCTCTCCAAACATTCCCATATTTCCTCTTACACCCTACCAACCTTGTCGATCAAACCTTATCACTCCTCACCAGAGCCTGCATTGTTATCCATACCCATTCTAGAGGTAAAGATATGGAATTATTAGAAGTGCTGAACCAACTCCTAGAGTTCGGGATGAAATTGCCCTCCCAAATGACCATTGACTATCAGAGATTTAGTGGGTTATTCTTAGAAGGTCAAAAATGGGCCCGAGAGTTAGATAACTAGGTAGTTCCAGTCGACGAAGTCAGTCTAGATGCCCTGGTCTAGATCATGACAGGTTTTTTTCAACAGACTGGTGAAATTTATAGCATATTCGAGTTGCTCGACACTTTGAAATTACAAGGGCATCTGTTCCCCTTAGTTTTGCATTTCCCTACCAAATGGGAGGAAATATACGAAGAGGCCATAGAAGTTTTAGAGTGTATTGACTTTGTACGGAAAGACAATATCATCGCCACCTGATGGGGGGATGATTTCAAGACTCAGATGAAGAGCCAGATTCTAGAAAGACTAGTCTGATAGCCAACCTATGCAGAATAATATCATTCGAGGAGCTGCTGAGCAACCCGATATCGATAAAGAAATAGGGTTTTTATTTTCCCCCTCTTCTGTGAACCACATGACCAGGTCAGGGAGACATTACCAAAAACCGAGCTAACAACCATTATCAATCAACAAAGGGAAAGGTGTTGAGAATCTCCCTATACCAGAAATGACCCTTAATGAAAGCAAGGTCCTTAATCAACTGAAGAAAACTCAAGACAACATCACTCTATAGGGACTTTTCATGTCTTTCCAACTCCACTGAAATGCCCTAATCAAGCTACTCATAGGACCCACAGTTCCTCCCTCAACCACATCAGAAGAAGCATTGAACCTAGTTGGATCCTTGACCTCTACTCGAATGCTCTCCTTTTCTGAAGAGGAAATCCCTAAGAATGGTCCTAACTATAATCATGATCTCAATATCTCAGTTGAAGTCATGGGGAAAACTATTCCCCTCTCACTCATCGATAGCGGATCAGCTCTGAATGTTTGCCCATTAAGAACCCTCAACTCTTTGGTATTGAAAGTGAGCTACCATGCTCCAATTACTGTGGTCGTGCGTGCCTATGATAACACTCACCGAGAAGTAATGGGATCTATCAAGCTTGTAATAGGGGCTGGCCCTATAAATCCTATTATTGAATTCCAAGTCATCGATATCCCAACCTATTTCAATATGCTACTCGAACGACCGTGGCACCATAGCATTACAGGGGTGTCTTCTTCCCTTCATCACAAATTGAATTTCTTTGCCAATGGAGAAGTTATCACCATCTTAGTAAATAATGGAAACACCGAGAATGCAAGCACTAGTAATCCGGTACTCGAGATATAATACAGGGTGAACGATATGCTGCTATCAGGCTTTCAGGTCAAACCACTCCTACTCCCAGCAGGGGACGACTTCAAAGATAAGGTTTTTCCAGAATATGATCCTCATAAAAACGTTAATGTAATACGAATATTCAAGAATATGCACTTTATGATTGGACTGGGTCTAGGGCAAAGACAACAAGGGATAACTGAGCCCATTGTGTTAAAAGAGGGCTTTCCTCACTGTGGCTTGGGCTATCGACCATCAGAAGAATAACTCAGATTGATCCGTCAGCTTGACTGAAGAGAAAGTTAGAATTCCCTTGAAATATCACGAGAGATTCCCTAAATGTAAGATTCATCAAAGAGGGTGAATATTTCCTCTTCTGTGGCTTCCCTAAACCTTGGTATGACCCTATGGACAAAAGGATGAAACTAGGAATGGAGATTTTTTTTAAGACCGCTACCTGGGTACTGAGAGTTCCTAACACTAAATGAAACCACTCACTGAGGAGACAATAACTGATGTCAGGAATTCTGAGGACAGCAATTCTGAGGACTCTTTCAACTTGCAGATACTGGCACTGACACTCTGCATGATCCACGTAAGGACGACATCATCTGATCCATCCTACCTCATCAAAGATGCTGATACACCTCTTCTCAATTGGTATGTTTCACCTGTGCCACCTGCTGATATTCAACCTAACCCTGATACTTACCCCCTTCCCCTGTAGTGATTTCCTCTCACTCTGATGTAATCGAGACCTCTTTTAATGAGGTTCCCAATGTTGTTTTTCCTATTAATGAAATAAATGAAGATTTTGAGTATCTTGTTGCGCCTTACATTAATTGTCTTATTTCTAATCAAACTCTCTCGATGATGATTTTTCAAATGAACAATTATTAACTGATCTAAACAAGGTTAATAATAAATAACATAACCACGTTCAAGTTAATGAAGATGAAATTGTTGTTATTAATCTCGGTTCTAGTAGCCAAATGCACGAGATTAGGATAGGGGCTACCCTTAATAAGCACGAGTGCGTGTAACTTGAAAAGATACTGAAGGAATTCGTGGATGTCTTTGCATGGTCCTACGATGATATGCCCGACATTGACCCTAAAATAGCTCAGTATAAGATTCTGATGCTCCCGTAATGTAAACCAGTCAAATAGAAGCTACGAATCTGCACCGAATGGTCACTCAAAGTAAAAGAAGAAGTAGTCAAGAAACTAAACGTGGGCTTCATTCGTGTAATTGAATATCCCACATGGCTGGACAATATCGTGCCTGTGCCAAAATCAGGAGGAAAGGTCTGCATCGAGACTTGAATAAAGTATCTACGAAAGATGATTACCCGCTGCCCAAAATAGATATGATTGTGGACAATACAACCAGTCATGCTCTTAAGTCATTCATTGACAGATTTTCCGGATATAACCATATCATGATGCACCCTTATCATCAAGAGAAAACCGCATTCATCACCCCTTAGGGAACCTTTTGCTATACTGTCATGCCATTTGGTTTAAAAAATGCAGGGGCTTCCTACCAAAGGGTTGCCACAACCATTTTGAATGATCTGATACATAAGGAAGTCGAGGTCTATGTAGATGACATGATTATCAAGTCCAAGAATAGAGAAGTTCATGTTCCTGCTCTATAAAAATTCTTTGAACGACTGCGAAAGTATCAAATGCGGCTTAACCCACATAAATGTGTCTTCGACGTTACCAAATGGAAACTCTTAGGATTTATGGTGAGAAAGGGATAGAAGAAGATCCTGCCAAGATGAAATCCATAGTTGAGATTCCACCTCCCCAAACGGAGAAAGAAGCCTGAGGATTCCTTAGGAAATTACAATACATTAGTCGATTCATCAGCCAATTGACTTCCATCTTTGAACCCATCTTCAAGCTCCTTCGAAAAGATTTGACCCAGGTCTAGAGAGAAACTTGCCAAGAATACTTTGACTGAATTAAGCAATACCTAACCCAACCTCTGGTGCTTATGCCACCGCAGCCTGGTCTTACGTTACTCTTATACCTAATTGAATCCGATACTACAGCCGAGGCTTTACTTTCCCAATACCTTGAAGAAACTGGCAAGGAGAAATCCATCTATTATGCCAGTCAGAAATTAGTAAGTTATAAAGTTAACTACACCACCTCGGAGAAAGCATGTGTCGCTCTTGTCTGGGTTACCCAAAACTTACGACATTATATTCTCTCCTTCCCCACCAGACTCGTATCCCGGATGGATTCCATCAAATACCTACTCGAGAAGCCTGCCCTATCCAACCGAATGGCCCATTGGTTGATGCTTCTAGCTGAGTTTGATATCACCTATGTCACACAGAAAGCCATGAAAGGAAGAGCCATATCTGACTACCTTTCTGACTACCCTATGGAAGAGGCCGATGTCTGGATTTTTGAATTCTCAAACGAGAATATCCTTTGTGCCTCCCACAAAAATCTTTAATGTCAAACGTTCTTTGACGGCGCTGTCAACAAAAAAAGGATATGGCATTGGGATTATCCTAATTGCCCAAGATGACTCCCACACTCCCATTGCCATCAAATTGAATTTCCCCTGCACTAACAACATGAACGAATACGAGGCATGCATAGTAGGACTCAAAGTTTCCCTCTAGAAAGGAATTTGATACCTCCATGTCTATTGTTATTTTGCCCTCATCATCGGTCAAGTAATCAGGAAATAGAAAGTCAAGGATGAGAAACTCTTACCCTTTCATGCCCACCTCGAAGAACTAGCTTCCCGATTCCAAGAAATCACCTTCTACTACCTGCCCCAAGCAAAAAATAACCTAGATGATGAGCTTGCCACTTTAGCCTCCATGACTGACATGCTGAAGGAATAACCATAGCTCCCTTCCTTGTCAAAAAACAAGATAAACCAACCCACTGTTACCACATCGAGCTCTGCACAGAGGAAGAATCTAAAATAACCGACTACTATTACTATGATAGTTGGCGCCTCCTCAGACACGGTTGGTATCCCCAAGGAGCTGATAAGAAAGATCGAGTAACTCTCCGTAGTCTGGCCACCCAGTACATTATTTGTGATAAAGCATTGTTTAAGAGAAACTTCAATGGAACCATTTGCACTGCATCGCAGGGGCTAATATTGAAGAGATGATGTAGAAAATCCACAACGGAGAATGCATACCCCACATGAATGGCCATATGCTCACCAAAAAGATCATCCAACAGGGATACTACTCGACTACCATAGTACAGGACTGCACAACCTGCGTGCGAAGATGTCTCAAATGCTAATAATTCTCCAACTTACAACATCTACCTCCACAAGAAATGTACAATATGACTTCTCCCTGGCCGTTTTCCACATGGGGCATCGATATCATAGGGAAATTCACACCGAAGGCATCCAATGGGCATGAGTTCATCCTAGTCGCTATTGACTACTTCACCAAATGGGTCGAAGCCGAGTCATATGTAGTTCTGAATTCTAAGAAAATGGCCAAATTCATCAAGAAAACATTATATGGCGATATGGGGTCCCACTCGAGCTGGTATAAGACAATGGGTTACATTTTGAGGTAGAGGTTACAGAAGTGGTCGAAGAGTATCGAATTCAAAGACATAAATCCTCTCCATACTGACCACAAACCAACGGAGCGGTTGAAGTAGCCAATAAAAATCTCAAAGCCATTATCAGCAAGCTTACTGAGAGTTATCGAGATTGGGCCGACAGGATCCCTTATGCCCTCTGGGGCTACCACACTTTAGTCTAAATCTCTACTGTGGCTACCCCTTACTCTCTGGTCTATGGCATGACAGTGGTCCTACCCGTGGAGCTGGAAATACCCTCATTACGCATCATGCTTGAAAGCAAGTTCGGCAAAGAAGACTGGTACCAATGTTATCTTGACGAGATGGCCCTCCTAGACGAAAGGAGAGTGAAATCTATATATCACATACAGGGGTACCATCGTCGTATAGCGCGATCATTCAATAATAGAGTTAAGCACCGTCGTGTCCGAGTAGGAGGCTTAGCCCTCAAAGAAATAGTAGAGCCCATATGGGACCCTAGGGGGAAATTTAAGCCCAATTAGAGCGGCCCCTACATTGTGAAGAAGATCCTGTCAGGCGACACCGCTGTGCTCATCAACCTCGACGAGGAAGAGATGGTGTGCCCAGTCAACGTGGACCATCTCAAGAAATTCTACCCCTAGTCCAAAATCTCGGCGCTCTACGACTCTTCTCATCTACCTTCTATTTTAAAAAAAATCTTAATTTCCCCTACCCAGAACTACGTGGTCCTGATCCTCGAAAAATATTTTCAAAAATAAATTTCAAAATCTTTCAAAACCCTCAGAGGTATGTAGGCAGCTCATTCGCTTCGCATGAGCCTGACCCCTTTCTTTTTCACAAAATGCTATTCTTTTCTTATCGCCGGGAATGACAGTTCATTTTAAACATAAACATGAACAAAAGGATTATGTATTCCTTAGCGATTGGTACAGATAATTCAAAATACAAAAAGTCATCAAAAGGCACAACTAGATGATTTAAAACTAATTTATTTCATTATTTGAAATTTCCTTACGATTACGTCGGCGTAATGAGTCAAACAACTTCCCTGGAAAAAAAACCCAAATAATAACAAGCCCCACTACTCTTGAAAATCACTCCAATTATTCCCACAAAACACAAAAACAACATCTATTACAAAAAGCATCACAAAGCCCTAGCCACAGCTGCCAGAGGAACCAGTACCATCATCACCTGCACCCTGAACTCCCTAAGCCTCCCTTGCATGAATGGAGTATCACAGACGCTCCATCGAGGGATAAGCCCGAACCAGCTTGGAGTAGACCATAATGCCTCCCTCGATGGTGTCAGATATGGCAAACCACCTTTAACCCGTCTCCACAGACATCATCATGGCCACTACCTTCTTTCATAACCACTTTATGTAGTCCCTAAATACATGTCAGACTCGCCCAGTAGACTGAGAAAGATGGGTCGACGGACGATGATTCTCCCACTGGGAACCAAGCCGCGTGCGCATATGCTCTGTCAGATCCACCACAGGAAATAAGTTTGGTGTCCGCGGTGGCATAATTTTCCCCCAACCATATTGTCACAGCAGCCACCAGGGAAAGTAGAAAGAGATATGCCTAAGGACACCAGCCTGAAGTACTAGTACTCAGTAATATCCAGAATGGGCAGCAGTGCCCCCACTAAGGCATGGATCAGCATAGGCCTCGCACCCCATGCTCTACAAACTAATGTTCCCAACTCTCAATGTCCAGACCCACATTAATAAAATAGCATAACAAGAAGTTTGGAATTACCGTTAAGGTATACTCAGGTGGGCGACCCGCTATACGAATGCTCTCTGACAACCACATAAACAACATTACAGGGCTACCCCTCAGAAAGTCTGAACGACCCTCCTGCCAGGCATCCAGTCCATTTAAGGTCTCTGCCAGTATCACCGCTGTAAGGTTATGACAATATGACATCCAAGAAATAATAACATCCAGTTGGAGGTCCACCAACGTCTCTCCGATCACCAACAGAACTTTGGAAACAATGCCTAGGATGACAGTCCCGACATATCCAGCATCACCCACATCCTGCGAATACACGGACTGCAACACCGTCGGGAGGTAAATTATTCCCCCTGTAACCAAAGGCCTGGCCGTCGAAGGATAAATATGAAGAGCCCAACCAATAACTCCCTAGGAGAACAGGAAAACTCAGGCAGAACCGCAGCAATGCTGGGATTTATCCCCAGCATGGTCGAAAATTCCTCATAGGTAGGACAAATCTCATCCAACCCGAAGCAGAAGACACGATCCTCGGAATACCAAAAATTGACAGCCACCATCAGCATGCTCCACTCAGTTGGACGGTTGTGCCACAAAGAGACTCGCCACATGTGAAAGGCGTCATAATTAATATTATAAGAACACATTGCTTCCAAGGCTTCGTGGTAGTTAGCAAACTCAATGCTACCAGGGAGATACATTTTGCAAGACTAAGAGATAGTAAGCAAGTAAGAATGTGGAAAAGAAAGAAGGTGAACATGTGAGGAGGAAAGCCACATCCACACCCCCTTTTATACTTGGAATCTCCCAAGCCAAGATAAGTATCATCGGGGTAAAACTTGACCCACCAAGTACCAAGCAATTGAAGAAAGTGCAATCAAAGCCTCGGATTGATTGGACTGGACTGACATGTCGATAGGCAGGACAGGGGTCATGCCGATCAGCAACCCCCTATTTTGGAAAACTTCCTTTTTTCCTCTTTTGTCAAAATAAAAAAACTAACCAAAAATAATTTTATCTTAAGGAAATTCCGAATTTCATTTATACTTATGCTTTACTAATCTCATTTCAAATAAAATACTTCTCAAAATCAATTTTCAAAATTCTTTTTACGGTCTCAGCAGCAAAGTAAAAAGAGCACGTGTGATAGGCTGGGTTTCGCCGCGATGCGAGAGTCACCTACGCGCCGGTCGTTTTATTATATTCGGCTCACCAACTCTATACAAAAACCTAAACTATGACTACACTCTTTTAAGGGAGTATAGCGGCCACTCCGGGTATAGAATCCACAAAGACAAGTTGCTAGAATTTAATTGGTTTAATATTTCTAAAATAAAAGTGTAAAAGATATTTTTTTCTAACTAAAAAGAAATAAAAACATAAACTAGGCATGAGTGTATTTAAACTAAAATTAACAAAGGAATAAAAACTGTAGGTTGCGTCAAATATCTCTCACCCCGAGTTAATTAGTATAAAATGGTTACATGGGTTCATGGACTATTAAGATTGCGTCTCGTTTCGTCAATTAATTAAATTAAGAGTTATCTCACCCCTAAATTCGCATAAAAGACTAATAAGATTTTGGCATCAACAAATACCCCAAAAATTACGCACGTAAGGTTGTAAATACGGCGCATACACGATATACACCGTTAAATCTCCTAGGTGTAATAACTATGACAACACACTCGAAATAAATACGTAAACTCCATCACCAAATCGAAGAAACATGTCAACCCAAAGTGAGTTCAAACCGACACAACCTAGATTAAATTAGCCCCTAAGAATATTAAATGACATTAAATAAATTAACTAATTAATTAAAGCACGACTAATTAATTTAGCAACTAAAATTATCTAGGCATGAAAATTAATTAAGCATGGAAAATAAAGCTAATACAACTTAAAGGAGACAATGAATAGTAATACTTACCTTAATGGTGGAAAACAAACACAAAATGAGGAGAGGGGTGTCTCCACAAATAAACCCCAATAATTCTCTAACCTTGGTCTAAAGAGAGAAAAGGAACAAAAAACTAAGATGAAACTAGATTCCTATAAAAATACACTAAGTGCCACTTATATACTAAGTTGAAAAAGGGAAAGAAAAGAAAAGGAAAAAGAAATAGAAAAAAGGGGATAAGTCTCAACTAATCAAAGAAAGAAAAAGGAAAAGAAAATAAAAAAACGAAATGAGGGCTATAGCAAAAATCTCGGCTAAAATAGCAGAACACCGGTCGACCGCGGAGGCTGGGCCAGTCGACCGTACGTAAAGGGCGGAGCACACTGGAATGGACTCAAGGCAATTTATCAAACTCCGATCGGTCGCGATTTGGCCGTCGGTCGACTGGTAGCCACAACTCAAGCCCCACCACCATCGCAACAATCAATTCCCAAGCTAACTCCCCATTTTTGCTGCATAAAAAATGAAGCCTCCATTGTAAACCCGAGACCTGCAAGTGCGATTTGACCCGCTGCAATAGTAGCCAACACAAAGCCCATGCCTCCAAAATCAATTTAAATGCGCTGCTGCCATGTAAGAGCCGAGACCCACATGTGCGTTTCCATGGACCCGCTACAATTGGATATACATCAAGCCACAGCTGCGAAAGTGAACACCGCCATGAACGATATTGGCCATGTGAGAACAATCGAGACCCAAAACCATGTCAAAAACTAAAACCCACCACCTCCACCAAACATGGCCAAAGCCATGGAAATACCAAAATGGGTATTCCAAAAACATGAGCCAAACGACCCACAACTAGTTCCGTATGCAACCCAAGCTTCAATTTCAGAAGAAAGGAACCACAATAGGATGAACCCAAAACCCGAGCTTGGCAAAAATCGCCCATGGAGTCTCCTGCAAATTGAAAGAGAAAAGGACATGGATGTCATTAAATTGAAAGTTAATGAATAAATAAAATAATAATATAATTAACTTATAATTCTTTTTCGATTAAAGGTCCGTGTTTACTTCGTTTGGACTCCAATTCGAGCACCGTTCATTGCCACACAAAGTTTGGCCCGGGGGCTAAAACTTTCGTGAATACTTCGGGCAAAAATCCCGAAGCGTGAAATTATGAAAATGCCCCTGAACGTGCGAATCGTGATGAAACTTTACAGGAACTCGCCCAAACTTCATACTAAGCACTTTAATACCTGTAAAAGCTCAATTATACCTCAAATAACATGTTAGCATATAAAACGGAGGTTGTATGATTAACAAGCATAATTATAGGAATTAAAGTACTCGAGGGGGCTAAAATGCATAAGTTCGAGGGTAGTTAAATGCAATATTTGATACGAATCAATGTGCATTAATCACTAAGCGAAACATATTAACAAAAAAAATATTTATTATTCATTTGCATATATTTTGTTGTGTTGCATTAACATTTTGCAGGAAAAAATAAGGAAACAACGGGACTCAACCTGAACCCAATCTCTCTCTCTAGGATCCCCCATCCCTGTGACACGCTCTCTTCACCCTGAGGCGAGACGACGCTCCCCCACTACCATAGATTGATCCTTACCCAGACGAGGCAGACGGCACCCAGCAAAAAGGAATCGGAACCACCTCATGAATGTGAGCAGTCATCGAGGATATCCAGTCCCTGATGTCCTTCAACCAAGTGGTCAAAACACTGATATGTTGCAAGGAAGAACAAAAAAGATCAAATCAGTCAAGCATGAGAAAAGAGAAAGAAATCAAGGAAATCAAAAAAGACGTACCACAGGCCGAAGGACCTCTTCAGTCAAACCCAACTCGTCCGGGTCAATCGCATGAGGGCGATGATATAGACGCACGGATCCCCCATCATCTCGCTAAAGGTTGTAACTAGGGGAATGCAATCGCACAAAAGAAGGCCCTGAAGTCAGCGTCCCTACTGCTGACATAGCCGCATCACCTGCGCTATGAGAAGACCCCACGTGCTGACTCTATCCCGCCCTAGGGAGAGGAATCACATCATAAATGCTAGAGGGCATTAGCCAAATCCATGATGAAGTCCATATAATCATACATCACCGCTATGTCGTATAGGGAGTACGATTCTCTTATCATTGGAGCCACCCGGGCTTCATCAGACATCTCTTGGATGCGCGTTATGAACATAGGGGGCCTCACCGGTGGCACCCTAACCTCATCCTACCCTCTCCCCAAGATACCAGGAGTGGTCGAACTCATGCGCTAGTAGGTTCCGCATTTGCGCATGTCCACCCGTCACCCCAGTGTGCTAAATAGCCGTACCCCAGGGATAAAACGTCACCTGCAAATCCCCAGCGAAAGTGAAGGATCAGTGTCAGTAAAATGGTATCCAAGGAAAAGAACGGTCTCAAGGACAAAATAATGCTTACCCGCTCGCTCGTCAGGCCATTCAAGACCTAACGCACTACCTCCATAGAAAGGTTCTTCTTCGATTGCCGATTAGACCTCTGCTATCGGAACATCCGATAAAAATCCCCAATGGAGTCACCCTTCTAAGAAATCAGTTGGGTGTTTAACCCAATCACCTCGTAGAACCACGTCTGCAAAAGACAAGGATCAACATTCAAGAAATCAAAAGGAAGTGCATGAATGGAAAATGCGAATGCATAAAGGAAAATGCACAAAATAAAAGAATACCTCCAGAAGATACGTGGCCCCAGTAAAAGTCGGTCAGCAGCACCGGCTAAGTGCATCCAGAGAATAGTAAAGGGTAACAGAAGTCAGGCTCCCCCAGTCATAGAGGCCGATGTTCGAAAACATCCTTAGAAATGGCAGAAACCACAATGGACGACCTCACCACTCACCGCCACCAAAAAACCTCCCAACACCAGCAAGATAAATAGACGGGTCATCTGACGCACTTGCTGCCCTTCGTTCTCGTTAATCCTCATCCTCAGCAAAAGCTCCCTCAAAGAAGACAAGCAAAGGGAATCCCCAGAAACCACCCTCTCCATGTCACATAAAACCGTTGGCACCGCCTCCGGCATCACCCGCAGCGTCCTGTCCACCTTAATATGGGAACCCTCATAGTCTAGCCTCTGCAGATACTGAACATCAATGAGAGTCACCGTCATCTCCCCGAAGCCAAAATGGAATGTGTGGGTAGTGTCCCACCACCTCTCTCCCAAAGCATATAGAACCCCAGTGGAGCGGGGCGTCTTATCCAATACCAACGCTAGCCTCCCAAAACCCATAGAGGACACAATCCAGCGAACCTATAATTTTTAAAGATAATCCAAAGATACTTTAGCGCACCATCCAGGAAGGGATAGAGCTGAATCCAAAGTTTTATAGATAATCCAAAGATTTCTGAAGCATATATCATTTTTTTATAGATTTATCTTTTATGTAAAACTTGAATATATGACACTTACTGATGCATCTAATAGGATGAGATCTTGAGTTATAATCTCATTAGTCTTCTTTCGTGATATCCACATTATTGTCAATCTCACTCGAATTTTGGCCATTTTGTGCTAAAGTTGAGTTCATTCAGCTCCATTTGCGACATAGTGACCCGTAATACAAATATTTTAGTTTTGTAAGGAATTTAAAAAGTATATCCATCTAATCAATTTTTTTATTAGTTTTATCTATTTTTAAGTTACTAAATACTTCCTTGAATACTATATTTTGTGTGTATCCAACTGGTTCATATTCGTTTCTCTCTATTAATATTTCAACTCCTTTGCATGCTGCTATTCTTGAGATGGCTACGTATAGTTGTCCATGACTAAGGACTGGTCTAGGTGGGTAAATTCTTATATTTTTTATAGTTTGCCCCCTTAACTCTTATTTATTGTCATTGCAAAACACACTTTTATCAGGAACCGCCTTCTTCTCATAACGAAAGGATATTTTGGGTCGTTTGGTGTGAGGATGACTCTTGGTATGAAACCTCTTTTCCCGATGTCTGACCCTATTATTATCTCTTCTTATATCACTTTATTAGCCAATTGTTTGATTATCAATCGTGTACCATTACATAAGCCTTTGCTTTCATTAAGATTTATAATCAACATAATTGGCACCCCCACCTTTAAATGTAATTCGTGGTTTGGGATTCCTGAAAATTGTAATGTATTCAGATATTCAATAGGGAACAACATCTCTTAACTCGTTCACATTGGGCTTAATGAGTCTGAATTGCGATATATCTGCATGTCTCCCGGTATGTGAGTTACTACCTCCTTATTTATATCGTCTACAATTTCATTTGATGGAACTAATATCCATCTTTATCTTAAATAGTTTTGATCTTCATATCTATTTTCAAAATCGGGGTAGGTAGTTCAGATAATTTGCCCAATGTCATTATCACCTTTAGGAATTAACATATCATCTAGTATTTTAAACCAAGTTGCTTTCATTTCATCTTCAAGTGATATGTCCGGTAATTTTCCATCACTTAAATCCAATACTCAATTATTGAATGTTATTATTTCTTATCTTATTCTCTAATCAATATTTTTCTACATAAGTCTCATGTTTTCGGCCAAGGTATATAATTTGCAATTGTTCCATAATTTTGAACTATTTATTGCAGCATCAACAATCTATTCTCGAGTTCTTTTTGGTATTACTAATAAAACCTGTCTGAAATCTCCCCCTAATTAAATCATTTTTCCTTTAAAGTGTTTATCGATTTATTTTGTTAAGTCTTTCATAGTGCGATCAATGGCCTCAAATACACTTCTATGATTCATCGGGGCTTCATCCCAAACTACGAGACACGCTTTCTTAATTAATTCTGCTAGATTGGAATTTATGGGTATATCACAGCAAGAATGTTCATCTATGTTGATGTTTATCTTAAATCTCGAATTTGATGTTATACCTCTAGGAAGTAATAGTGATGATATGCCCTACGAATCCACAGCCAAATAATGTTTTGTTCTGATCTTAATTTTGAGATATTCATTTTGTAAAGATGTGTTTTTCCAATTCCCCCACTGGCATATACAAAAAAATTTCCTCCATAATTTATTTCTACGACTTCAACAACATCTCTAAATGCCCTTTTTTATCTTCATTTAGTGTATCTTCCATGTTATTATAATCACACAGGTGGTTCATTTCTTCCACGATGAGTATGTTTCCAATTTGACTTTGGATTACCTTGTCGTGTAATGGCATTCCACCAAAGTCTTTTAATGATTTCCCACTCCTTTTTAAAATTTCTTCTCTCTCAAATAGCGTAATTTGTTTCAATTGGTCTTCATTCAAATACAAATTAGGATTATTCATTAACCGTCTTTCTTGATTGATTATATCATCTGAGAGGTTTTCCCAGTGTTTGTCCCATAAGTCGTTTGGTTCCGTTACTTCACAATAAATCAGTAATGTTGTAAATAATTTGAGAATTTTTTCACCATAGACAAATGGATTGATTTTTCCAAAGCCTCATGCCATTGATTATCAATGCAACTTTGAAATTTGGATAGCATATTCCATTAAATGTTCTGATCCCCCTACAATTTCTAAGTCCTTTAACGATGTTGAGCAGAAAACATAAATAAAACCGTTCTCCAGAAGTAGGGTGCGCATAATACAACCTTCCGATACAAATGATGCACATTTTATTTTTCCTTTTTTCCATTTCTTTTTGTTCCTTTACCACACCCATTGAATTGGAAAGTCCACATACGTAAGTTGTCTAGCTTTTTCGTATTCATTATTTGCCTTCATCCACTCATTAAACATTATTCATGAAACATTTTCTTTGTTGATTACTTCTTCCAAATCATCATTGTCATCAAAGTACACTACTTGTTCATCTTCAAGATGATAAGTTAATCCTTCAACAGTAGGCTTTCTATATTGTATGTCAAATCTGAATATTCTCCAAGATGCATCTGATGCAGAAAGGTATCGATAATCCAAAAATATTTTGACTTCGTCTTCTTGTGCTCCTTCTTGTCCTTGACTTGTAGTGTTGCTCATACTATTTGGTTCTATGGCTGCACTGACATGGTATTTTCCTTTCTTAATGTACTTGAATATATATTTTATTGCCCTTATCTGGTTGCAATGTTCTACATAGACATGTGCTTAGTACTTCACCAACAAATCGACATTATGGGCAACAACTCATTTGTTAGCAATTTTGAATCCATTAATTGCTTCTTTTCTTCCATTAGCTCTTCTCCTATATATGGGAAATCCACTATTGTCAATTTTCGTATGTTTACAAAAGGTTTTTGGATATTTCTTTGAGCACTTCTTCTCTTTCATACACGGTGAGTACGGGTTTGCATTTCCACATTGTCCATGTATCATAAACTCCAAGACCATTTCATAAGCTTTCGAATCTTTCTCCCTGTCTGGTAACTTTGCTGATATTATTCTATTAATGTCAGTAGTTTTTTGGCTTGTAATTAGGATGCATAAAAATTAGTATGTGTGCATGGGGTAATCCTCGTTTCTGGAGTTCGATTGTGTATATAGCTGCTCGAAAAAAATGTCTAATTAATTTAATGATACAATTTTGTATAATAATATAAAAGAAATGTAATACATATTACACATTTTTTTAGAGTATACCTTCCATTACTTTTTCAAAGTGATTTTTCTTCTCTAAATCATCCATGAGTTCGTTTAACTTGATTTTAAAAACTCTAGTGACAATATCGGGTCTGTCCTTAGGTTTCTACCCAGGAATCAAATTCAAGTATTGTGTGACTTCATTTCATTTTGGATTATATGTGAATGTGATGAAGTAATCTAGAGTTTTAATGTATATACAAATATCTATGGCGTCTTGATAAATTTGCACGATGTATCTAGGTTCTCTAGTGAATGTCGCAGGTAGTATGCCTCGTTTTTTCATCGATGATGGAGTGGTATCTCTTGCTTCTACTGCATCTTTTAATCCTATGTATAAATATGCCCTAATTTCCTCCTGGTGTCTTTTAATCCAAGTTAACATGTATTGCTCAATACATGTATATGCGTCTACCAGAAATTGTTGATACAATCGTCCCCCTTGAATTAAGGTATTTTCCTCATTTGCCCATTGTTGTATTCTATATGCATAATATTCTCTCATGCTGATGTAATTTTGCTTGTACAAACTATTTAAAAGTCCACCAATGTACTCATTTTTATCAGTATACACGTCTTCTCCGTATGGGAACAACAAAGGATATTACATTGATATAAAACTTGGGTGCAACTCATCGATCCTTTGTAAATAACCTTTATTTTCTTCAACTATTATCTCTCGATGACCATTCATTTTGTATTCATTTCCAATAATCAATGCAACAACTTCTGAAGATGTAGGCAGATTATATTAGCAGGCATCTCTTGAATGTTGTGCCACTCGTAGTCGAACAGGGGCATAATTTTCTTCTCTGAATCTATCCCTAACCATTCGAAAAACCTTTGGAATGACATTGTGTTAATCGATCATTTCTTTAATTCCTTCGACAGTGTTTGCATTTAAATTGTTGTCACTGAAATCATCCAATCTATTGTCGATTTCATGTTTTGTATCAAATATGTATAATTGTGCAAACCTCGTTGTTATAGTAATAGGCAGTAGTGAACATATTAAATGATGGTTTTGTCCATTTATTCGGTATACATATGGTGCCCCACCTCCACTATTAACTGTATGGTCCACCTTTCCACCTGCTGATGTGAAGGAAAACATCGAATTATAGGTTCTCATGTTGTCTCTGAATTTTCGAGATCGGGTACCTCCATTGTAATCCAAAAGCATTTTCAGAAATTCTGGTCACTCTTTGAGTTTTGGTAACTGAAACTTTACTTGTATGAAACATATGGAATATTTGAACCCAGACCTTAGGTTCTTTATTTGCAGAATGGGAATGGTTAGTGTGATGATAGAGAGAGAGAGAGTTTAACCTTGTTCAAATTAAAATAAAAATGGTGTTTTTTTGTAGGTAGTATATAAAAAATAAGCATGAGATCTCAGCACTGAATTTTTTCTTAGAAGACATTAGACGTCATTGTGCCTTTACATTTTCCAAATTCAAAAACCATGCTACTTTATGTGTATATATATATATATATATATATATATATATATATATATATATATATATATATATATATATAGAGAGAGAGAGAGAGAGAGAGAGAGGATGATTGGCTCTAGTGCTTACACAATGGTGGGCATTAGATGCGGACATTAAGAAGGAAATAAATCACGCGCTCAGTTTTGTTTGTTTTTGCTTTTTAAAAAAAAAACACTCTCACCTTTTCCCCACATACCCACTCTCCCAAAAATGAATCTTCCCCCAAAAAAACCCACCTACCAACTCTCCCAAATCTCAGCCCTAGTCTTCTTGCCTAAAAATGAGCCAGCTATGGTTGAAAACGTGCATTGAAATGTTTAAATACCATATAAAAAATTCAACTCAAAAATATTTTTATAATATTTTTAAAAAATAGGTTTTCGCCATCAAATACGTATACTTGGTATGTATGAGAGTCTCTCTCTCTCTCTCTCTCTCTATATATATATATATATATATATATATTTGAATCAACACTGTATTCAATAAATATGTGATTACTTCCAATTAAATGTTCCACATAATCAAATAAATGTAAAATATTATAAAACAATAAAACCTGGTCACACCGACTTATAATCTAGCCGAAAAATAAACTTTTATTCATTTGAAAAATTAAATTTAAGGTACAACTTCTTAACATTTAAATCGATGTTAATTTAATAAGTATAGAAGTTTTAGAGTTTTCATGAAGTATTTATAAGAAAAGGGTTTTCATAAAGTGATAAGGGTATAAAATGTAATTGAAAATATAATTACTTAAATGTAAATTGATTAAACGAACAAACCTCATGTGACAAAAAGTCTCGAGCGTTAGAAAAATATTGATATTATATTATAATTGTAGTAAATAAAATAAAATGATAATTGTTATGTATTTCATCATTTTGTTGTTAAATGTAAACAACAACCTTGTAGCATTGAGAAAAGTAAACGTGTAAAAGAGAAAGGTGAAAAATCGTATGGAAAGACTCCCATCTCCCCCCCCCCTCTCTCTCTCTCTCTCTCTCTCTCTCTCTCTCTATCTCTCTCTCTCTCTCTCTCTCTCTCTATCTCTATCTATCTATCTATCTATCTATCTATCTATCTATCTATCTATCTATCTATCTCTACGGACAATATATAGGTAGGCCATTATTGTCTATATCAAATATTGCAGCAATAAATCCCAAACCAATTGGCACAAATTTGTTGGCCCACTTTAAAACTTCATGGTGATCCTTCCACTATATATATATATATATATATTTGAGTAATAAATCCCAAACCACTTTTTAGACCCACTTTAAACTAGGTTATAGTGATCCTTTCACACAATTGATTTGAACATTAAAATAATAAATAAGTAGTTGCAGTGGATCTTAATATTTTTAATGTTTCCACAAATCACTTGGTAGGGTCACATGATTAAGATTTCATGTATGATTGGTTATGCCAGAGAATACTCAGTTAGGAAAGACAGTTTTGGTTGATGCACACTACTCACAGTTCATGGTGCATTCCGATGGGGATAAAATGTATTAGTACATGCGTAAGTCATACTAATGGGTGGAGATAAAGAAAGACTTTGCAGAATTTATGTCTAAGTGTGCCACCTGTCAATTAGGGTGGATCACTAGAGACCGGTTGGAGAATCACAACCTTTGGATATTACCAAGTGTAAGTGGTAGATCATCTCCATGAGTTTCCTAGTGGTATTATTGAGGTCCCAGAGAGGGCATGATTCTAATTTAGTCATCATCAATAGATTGGCGAAAGTGGATCATTTTCTTCCACTACGGATAGATTATACCGCCAATCAGTACGCAAAATTTGTTCGTGTCAGAGATTATAGGCTACATAAAGTACCACACAACATTGTATCTGACCAATATGGTATATTTACAACCCAATTTTGGAAGGGTTTAGAGAGGCCATGGGGGTACAGATGAATTTGAGTACTGCATTTCACCCTCCGTTAAATGGTCAGACTGAGCAAGTGAACCAAATTTAGAAGGATATATTTTGGGCATGTGTTTTGGATCTTAAAGGGAGTTAGGATCAGCACTTACCACTCATAAAGTTTTCATACAACATAGTTATTAATACACTATCAGTATGGAACCCTACAAGTCATTATACAAGTGACAGTGTTGTTCGCGAAGATATTAGTTAGAGGTAGAAGAACACAAGATGTTCAGATCAGACATTATTCGGGACACCTCAGAGAAGGTGACACTTATCTGAGTATAGATAAGTACATCATAGGACCGGAAGAAGAGTTATACCGATAACATAAAGTGGAGGCTAGGGTTTCAGGTGGGGGACCAAGTGCTTTTGAGGGCCTCCACAAATAAGGGAGTAGTTAAATTTGGATCCAAGGCTAAATTATCTCCCTACTATGTAGGTCCTTTCATGATATTGGATAGGGTGGGCTGATGGCCTTATCGATTGGCCCTACTTGACCATATGTAGTGAGTACACGAAGTATTCCACGTGTTGTAAGGAGATTTTGTCCATTATTTCTGTGTATGTCATAAGCCGTTACATCGTTAAAGAAATTCAAGATCACATCATCTTCAATGGATCCGAATATCAAAGAATTCAAGAAATCAGTTTTCTGGTCAGCTGGACCGGTCCGCCTATTTTAAAAAGGAACCGGTCCTCACTGGACCAATCCGCCAGTTTGGAAAAAGAATCGATCCGCCTCAAGCCAAACCGATCCACGTATGCTTCAATCTAGTAGACCCCGAACCGATTGAGAACCGAAGAAGCCCTATTAAAAAAAGAATCGATTCGACCTCGGACCGGTCCGGATCAGAAGCGGACCGATCCGCCTGGGTGAAAATCGTGCAGATCGTGTTCAGATTTTTTAGGGCCAAGTTTTTTTTTATAAACCAACTTCGGGGATTTGTTTAGTAAGACTTTCATAAACGATTTTCAGAGTCCTAAATACTCTAAGTCTTCACCTTTGTGAGTCCCAAGACTCATGTTTTGATTCACACAACTTTTCAAACCCTTGTGAATCCGTTTGCAACTCAAGAACACAATCGTGTGTCTATTCATACCCTTGTGGAGAAGACCGTCCTTCTTCTTCATTGCTTCCCTCCTGGAAAGGGAAAGTTGCAGCCATCGACTGTAGATCCGATGCCTGCGGGTAATTCCGTGTCACTGTATTTTCATTGTAATCCGAGAAATTGTATGTTACAATATTATAATGAAAATAAATGGTTTTGCCCCTTTAGGGGATTTTTTCTCATTTCTGTGTGTTGATTGTTCTTACTTGATTTTATTATCATCAATCACACCTAGATTCATGTGTAGGCCTTTATTAACAAAAACTGAATTTAATTAAATAACTTCCTTATTTGAACGCAAGCGCAACTCCTTTCAAATTGGTATCAGAGCGGGTTATGCTAATCTATCGCGTATTCCTAATTTTCCTCAAAATTTTTCTATTGAAAAATTGATTTTTGAAAACGAGTGTGTTCATAATGGAGAAGTTATATAATAAAATGCCAGTTTTTTACGGGAAAAACTATGCATATTGGAAAGCCCGCATGAGATTTACACTAAAAGCCATTGATGAACGTGTATGGATTTTGGTTGAAAGAGGGTGGATACCTCCTTCCATCACTGTTGAAAATGTGACCAATTTAAAACCTGTAACCTCTTGGACTGAAGAATAATTTAAATGGTCATCTTTTAATTCTAAGGGGCTAAGTGCTATTTCTGGGTCTGTCACACCTGATGAGTTCAAACGCATAATGACGTGCACCACGTCAAAAGAAGCATGGGATGTTTTACCACTCACCCATGAAGGAACTAATGCTGTGAAAGAGTCTAAATTGAAAAATTTAACAACTCAATTTGAAACCATCTCCATGCATGAAACTAAATGTTTTGATGATTTTTATGCTAGGCTATCTGACATTGTTAATACTAGCTTTAATCTTGGTGAACATATTCCTAATGCTAGAGTTGTTAAAAAGATTCTCCGTTCCCTTCCTAAGCGTTTTATCCCTAAAGTCACTGTGTTAGATTCTATGGGTAATTTAAATACGCTAAAATTAGAGGAACTTGTAGGAGATTTGAAAACTTATGAGATTGATATGTTTCCTAAATCTGTCAAGTCTAAAGATAAAGGAATTACACTTAATGCCCAGGAGAGAAAGAGTGAGGGGTCGGCAAGAAAGAGGGAGTCATCTAGAAAAATAGAGATTGATACGTCAGATTCTGAGTGTGATTTTGATCTAGATGATTTAGCCCTGTTTGCTACAAATTTCAAAAGAAATCTCAAATTCAAGAAAAATGGTAATTTTAAAGATAAAAAGAAGTTTGAGAAAAATAAGTTTGAAAAGAAAAGTGAAAAGGTTTTTAAAGATCTTTCTAAGAAGGAAAGTGAGAGATGCTTTGAGTGTGACGGTAGGGGTCATAGAGATTTTGAGTGTTAGACCAGGCTGAACAGAGAAAAGAGCAAAGGTGTCCTTAATGCTACCCTTAGTGACGACAGTGAGGTCGAGTCGGTGGATACTAAAGATGAGTCACCGCATGAGTGTAACTTCACCTCATTCATGGCTAGTCATGTGAGTACTTCTAGTGCTCCTCACGATGATGAGGATGCTGCTTCATAGGGACACCTCGATAGTGAGATCGATGTGAGTGAGGGGGAGGATGACACAAGTGAGACCGAGAGTGATCTTCAACGCGCCTATGCCGAGTTTTATTATGAGTCTTTTAAAACTAAAAAGAGTAACAAAGCGTTAGTTCTTAGGATAACCTCTTTAGAGGAAGACTTAAGAAAAACGCGAGAGGGAGAGTCCTCCACCTGCACTACCTTAAGAGAGAGAGAGTCTTCCTGTGTTGAGAAAGAGAGTTTGTTTCGAGAGAGAGAGAGAGAGAGTTGCTTTGAGAAAGAGAGAGGGGACTTGACTAAACAAGTGGCTAGTCTTACGAGTGAGCTCCATTCCTCCATAGAGACTCGAAAGAAACTTGAAGCCCTTGTAGCCCAGCTTAATCATAATCTTGAGAGAGCATGGGAAGTCAAGGTTCAAATCGAGGACAAATCTGGAAAGATGCTCCTCCGTCCCGCTTTAGGTTTTGGTGATAGGCAGGGAATAGGTTTTGATGGTGCCTCCACGTCCCAAATTGCACCTGGACCAGTTCCTGAGTTTACTATGACTCCTTATGGCCATCATTAAAAACCTCGAAAGAGAGTTCGACCAAGAAAAGCAAACCAAGGTCCACCTTTGACTATGTTCTTTTGTACATATTGCAAAAGGAAAGGCCACCTCTGGGAGTTTTGCTATAGTATGGGTCGGGCACGACGTACTACCACTCCACCTCAGCAAATTGATGATTTTACCAGTCTGAGAGAGCGAGTTGAGTTTTTAGCTTCCACTTCTCAGAGTTTGATGGAGGAATTTCGACGGATGTCTTTATCGTCAGTGAATGCTTCTCACATTCCAGCTAAAACCAACAACAACAAAGGTAAACAAAAGGTTACCACTTCTTGGGTACCTAAGAAAGATAAAAAGGCCTTTGCTATTCATGTTGCTCTCAAAGCACATAATACCTCACAGTGGTATTTTGATAGTGGGTGCTCCAGACATATGATAGGTGATGCCACATTTTTTACATCTCTTGAGGATTATCAGGATAGAAGAGTCACCTTTGGAGATGGGAGCAAGTCTAGCATTGTAGGACGTGGTACTGTAGAGTTACCAGGATTTCCTAAGCTATAGAATGTTTTGTACGTTAAAGGTTTGAAAGAAAACCTTCTTAGCATTAGCCAGTTGTGCGACGCTGACTTTGCCGTAAAATTTGACAGGGATGCTTGTAAGGTCTATAATCAAGCCGATAAACTTTTAGTGCGAGGGGTGGGGATAAAGGATAATTTCTATGGGACTGAGCCCACATCATCACTTTTCTGCAACAGTGCCACGATCACTCCTATGGATCTGTGGCACCAATGTCTAGGTCACGTGAACGTTAAAGATCTAACTCATTTAGCTAAAAAGGACCTAGTACATGGCTTACCATCACTTGGAAGGCCAACTTCGACGGTTTGTGGACCCTGTCAGTTGGGAAAACAAATTCGTAGCCCCCATAGGAAGATGCATTCCATTACCACCTCTCGTGTACTTGAGCTTATTCACATGGATCTTATGGGTCCTACTCGTACTGAGAGTCTAGGTGGTAAGTGGTATATCCTTGTGATGGTGGATGATTTCTCCAGATACTCTATTGTAGGTTTCCTGAGAGAGAAATCCGATGATGTATAGTTTTTAATGACCAAGTGCCGTGTCCTACAAAATCAACACGGAGTCACTATTAATAGGATCCGTAGTGACAATGACACAGAATTTAAGGAAGCAAAGGTAGATCTTTACTGTGATAGCCTTGGGATTAAACTTGAGTTTTCTCCTGTGAAGACTCCTCAGCAAAACGGTATTGTTGAGAGAAAGAATAGGACGATCTAGGAAATGTCTAGATCTATGCTTCTAGGTCATAAGGTTTCTAGGAGATTTTGGGCAGAAGCAGTGTCTACTGCATGCCACACGGTGAATAGGGTTTACTTGTGTCCACTCACTCTTAAGACGCCTTATGAATTGTTGACTGGTAAGAAACCCAACCTTGCATATTTCCGTGTTTTGGGGAGTAAATTCTTCATCCTATGGGATAGAGAGCAATTAGGAAAGTTTGACTCCCGAAGCGATGAGGGAATATTGCTAGGCTATTCATCGAATAGTAGAGCGTACCGGGTTTTTAACCTGAAGAGCTCCAAGGGTATGGAGTCGATAAACGTCACCATGCAAGATGACGAACCCTGACTTTTATTGATTCTAGCCTTTAGTGTGAGGATGAGGATGTTTCTGACAATAATTTTCTTATTCCTCAACCACACTCTATGGACCCTACTCCTGTGCTAGGGGACACACCTACTTGGGTTCGCAAGAGTCATGACCCTTCTGCCATCTTTGGTGATCCCACTCTAGGGGTCAAGACTCGTGCTCAACTAGAAAACGTTGCTAGCCACTTTTGCTACACGTCCAAAGTCGAGCCCAAGAATCACAAAGAATCACTCAAGGATGAACACTAGATATCTGCTATGCAAGATGAGTTGCTTCAGTTTAAAAAGAACAATGACTGGGAACTTGTCCCCCGACCTAGTGAGACTAATATGATAGGTACCAGGTGGATTTTTAAGAATAAAATGGATGAAAATGGTACCATAATCATAAATAAAGCTAGGTTGGTCGCTCAAGGCTACACTCAGATAGAGGGTGTAGACTTTGGGGAGACATTTGCTCCTGTTGTGAGGATTAAGTCCATCCGCTTGCTACTCGCCATTGCATGTCATCTGCACTTCAAGTTATATCAGATGGATGTCAAGAGTGCCTTTCTAAATGGAATTCTACATGAGGAGGTTTACGTGGAACAACAGAAAGGGTTTGAAGACCCTAAGCACCCAGAGTACGTCTACTATATAAGGAAAGCCTTGTATGGTTTGAAGCAAGCACCCCGTGCTTGGTATGAGAGGCTTACTTCCTATATCTTAGCCCGTGGCTTCAAGCGAGGAGGGGTTGATATGACGTTGTTCGTCAGGAGAAATGACGGTGCTATTTTGGTTGCCCAGGTCTGTGTGGACGACATAGTCTTTGGGTCCACGTGCTCCTAACATGCTCATCACTTTGAGGAGGAGATGAAAAGTGATTTTGGGATGAGCATGGTTGGTGAGCTTACTTTCTTCCTTGGTCTCCAGGTTCATCAGCTAGAGGATGGGAGGTTCATCTCCCAATCTAAGTATGTTGAAGACCTAGTGAAGAAATTTTTGTTAGACTCCGCTAAGCATGCATATACGCCTATGAGTACCTCTACCAAGATTAGTAAGGACACTTCAGGCAAGGACGTAGAGCAAACCTTGTATCAGAGTATGATAGGTAGTCTTCTCTACTTGACTACCAGTCGTCCCGACATAGCCTTTAGTGTTAGAGTCTGTGCGCGATTTCAGGCGTCCCTGAAAGAGTCACATTTACTTTCTCTAAAAAGTATTATTAAATACGTGAGTGGGACTCTCTCATACGGTATTTGGTATTCCTTTGATAACGATGATTGTTTGTCCGCCTATTCGAATGCCGATTGGGTCGGGGATGTAGATGGGTGTAGGATCACTTCTGGTGGGTGTTTTTATTTTCGTTCTGCTCTTATCTCCTGGTTGAGCAAGAAGAAAAATTCCATCTCTTTGTCGACCGCGGAGGCTGAGTACATCTACGTCGGGAGTTGTTGCACGCAACTCTTGTGGATGAAGCAAATGTTGGAGGATTATGGGATTTCACAGGACACCATGACTATTTCCTGTGACAACACGAGTGCGATACATATATCCCAAAATCCAGTTCAACATTAGCGCACAAAACATCAGGATACGCGAGCACTTTATACGCCAGTTAGTTGAGGAGAAAGTCGTATCCTTGAGTTTCTTACCCACCGACCGTCAGTTAGCTGATATTTTCACGAAACCTTTAGATTCCCTTAGATTTGATTGTCTTAGGAAGTCTTTGGGGTTTTTCACAGTTGACTGAGGGGTTGGTTTTTGACTAGGATAAGATGTTTTTTTTATGTTCATATCATATGCTACCTATTTCTAGTGTGTTTTATATGTATTATTGCTTTATTGTACAGTTTTTTCTTCATTCTTTTAAAAAAAATAAAAAAGATTTTCGTTTTTATAAATATTTTAAAAAAACACAATGGATGAGCATTTAAGATAGCCGAGTCCCAACTTCATTCCATTTATCCATGTGACTGTTTGATAGAGATTTGAGACACTACATCATTTCATCCATGTGCTTTACATTGTTTGGAGTCCTTGAGATGTGATTAGTGATATCTTCCTACATAGGTGCCTCCTATCTCCTTTATTGCACACATGCACGACTATATTTGATTATTGTACTTGTCTATCACATATTGGCTTGAGTGTTTCCATCTCAATTATGTCTATATAACAAACAATATGCAATAAAACTTGACAAGTTTGGAATGCATGTAAAAACCGTTTTGGTAAGACTGTGTGATTATTTGAAAACGGGGAAGGGCTGTGAAAGGTTCATTTAGCCTTTGAGATTCTAAGACACCGTTAAAAAAGGACATAAAAAATGGAGGAATTTTATTATCCGGGGTCCAAAGAAGTTAAAAGAGCCCGAAAAAAAATTAAAGGCAATAAAAAGCAATACATGCCAAATATGGGGCATTAAGTTTCACCATCAATTATCCAAAGTTTGAGAATTTAGATCACCTCTATTCAAAATATAATTCTGAGGGAGTTTGGTTGGAGAATATAAACGGATTTGCACTTCCTTGAAAGTCCTGAAAAAGCATAAAATAGTTTTGGACGTTATTGGTGTGGAAATCACTTTGCGCTTTGATTTGTTGATTTGATTGAGTCAATGTCTCATATTACCACCTTTTACACCAAAGGAATAATTTGAGTTCATTCGTTAGGAGTATCCGATATTTATCGTGCACATATGTCATGAATGTACGCATTGATTTTCCTATCGAATTTGATCGCACCCCTACATTTACGCTATCATCGACTTGGTTGTTTTTGTGTTCTTTCATGGTGTGATTCTTTGTTTGTATATTGTTTGAAATTTTTTGACAAAAATAGAAGTTTCTTTCCTTGTGACACCCCAGCCTTGCTTGTTTGAGTTCCTCTTCTCATTTGTCTATTTGGGAACATCATAAAAAGGGGGAGAAAGAATTATCATTTTATGGGGGATTTCTGAGTTTTTGAGATTTGATAAAGTATGCTTTCATCATAAATTGGTATCTTTGTTCTTTCTCATTTCAAACTCGATACGTCACTTGGTATTTTCTTTGTCTCATGTGTGTAGGTACTTCTTTAATGATCTCTAAATTACACACCCTGATGAGAAAAGCGTTGAGACTCCTGAAGAGTTGTAGACTAAACGATGAAGTCTTATTCATTTGTATCTTTCCAGTTTTGGGTTCATGGAAGGGTAGATTTGTATAGGAAATTTGTTATTTGATAATTCGAATGTTTTATGTTTGTACCGGCATAGACATATTGGGGGATTTGTAAGGACATTTTTTCCATTATTTCTGTGTATGTCATAAGCCGTTACATCGTTGAAGAAATTCAAGATCACATCATCGTTAATGGATCCGAATATCAAAGAATTCAAGGAATCAGTTTTCTGGTCAGCCGGAACGGTCCGCCTGTTTTAAAAAGGAATCGGTTCGCACCAGACTGATTCGCCAGTTTGGAAAAAGAATCGATCCGCCAACGGACCGATCCGCGTATGCTTCAATCCAGTAGACCACGGGCCGATTGTGAACCGAAGAAGCCCTATTAAAAAAAGAACCGATCTGAACTCAGACCGGTCCGGATCAGAAGAGGACCGATCCGCCTGGGATAAAATCATGCAGATCGTGTTCAGATTTTTTAGGGCCAGGTTTTGTTTTATAAAATAACTTCGAGGATTTGTTTAGTAAGACTTTCATAGACGATTTTTAGAGTCCTAAATACTCTAAGTCTTCACCTTTGTGAGTCCCAAGACTCATGTTTTGATTCACACAACTTTTCAAACCCTTGTGAATCCGTTTGCATCTCAAGAACACAACCATGTGTCTGTTCATACCCTTGTGGAGAAGACCATCCTTCTTCTTCATTGCTTCCCTCCTGGAAAGGGAAAGTTCCAGCCGCCGACTACAGATCCGACGCCTGTGGGTAATTTTGTGTCACTGTATTTTCATTGTAATCCGAGAAATTATATGTTATAATATTATAATAAAAATAAATGGTTTTGCCCCTTTGGGGGATTTTTCCTCATTTATGTGCGTTGATTGTTCTTACATGATTTTATTATCATAAATCACACCTAGATGCATGTGTAGGCCTTTATTGACAAAAACTGAGTTTAATTAAATAACTTCCTTATTTGAACGCAAGCGCTACTCCTTTCACGTGTCGATGATGAAAACATTTTTGAGGGTCAAGGATGCTTATTAGGATATCGACCTTAAGGGGATTGAGAAATAATCGATACGAGCTATGAGAAGCGACCATGAGTATTCTTGAGTAAAGAGAGCCGACTCTACGATTGAAGATCATATCATCAGTCAGAATCGAGTGGAAACACCATAAAAAGGCAGAGTCTACATGGGAGAGAGGTGAAGACATGTGAAAGAGAAATCCATAGTTATTCTAGTCAGATATAAAATTTGAATTTCTAGGATTAAATTTCTTATTTTAGAAGAGGAGAATGTAAAATTTTGTAACTTAAATGCATTAAATTATATAAATGATGAAATTAGTATTTATCTTAAGCGACTCGTAATGTCACCAATTATAATATGTATGTATTATGTGTGTGGATGATTAAAAATTTAAATTGGACTTTGGACTTAAGGCATAGTAATGAATTACTAATTATGTAATAAATAAGTTAATAATTATTAATCTTATACTCATATTGGTTAAAAGATTGTGATATTAGTTTTGTACTCTAGGCTGACATTTGCGGCATGTGGAATGCCCGAATAGGGCTTAAAATAATGGATTTTGAGCCATATGGTTAATATATGACTTGGGCTATGTTTTGGACTATTTGGATGTACTTTTGGGCTAGTTTGGTTGAGACCCATATGGAGCCTAAACCCAATTTCGAAATTAGTCTAATAAAAGGGTCATTATGATTAACCTATCTCATACCAAAACAATTAGAGAGAAACCCCGAAGCCAGAGTAAGGAGTTAACTTGGACAAAAAGAAAAATGGGGCAATTGGATTGGATTTCATCCCTTTCAATTAAGGAAAGCTTACCTAGTGTACGATTTTAATTGGTTTTGTGTTATAATATAATTATTCATTGGAGTCAAAATAAAATTTGATTTAAATATAATTTGGAGATTAGTCCACTAGTTTAGTAGTTAAATTAATATGTCCATTTAGGTTACCATTCATGTTCTTGGCATTGATTAAATTTAGTTCAATTTTTTATAAATTTGAGATAGAATTGATATGTAATTAAAAGAAGATTGTTAGGTATTGATAAACAATCAAAATTCCCTATGGATTTCTCAAATTGATATGAATTTGCATTCAATTTGGGAAAATTGATAAAGTAGGGTTCCTGAGATTACTTTGGTATCTAAACCTCTAAACTTCGGTAGGGTTGACTAGAATCATTGGGGATTCATAAAAATTAGTGTTCAACAATCTATAACTAAAAGAAATGCGGTTCAACAATCTATGACATGTCCGTTGACTAAATTCTCTTATTCACGATGATCTATGTTTTTTATCTAGTAGATAATGATGAGTTTCTTTTGTTCTTTCAATCGATTAGAGTGTAATATCACTCCCTGGATTCAATTTGGTTCCCTTAAACTACCTCAGCCCCATAATGTTTGGGGAACTTCAGATAATGGTGCACGATATAAGACACAACTTCAAGATCCTTTAATCCAACTCGGCCAAGGATAATATTATATGCTCTGTTGACATGCTTGCTAAGGATGAAGAAATGGATCTTCTTAGTTCGAAAGTTTTGTCAGGTTCTAATTATGAATTTTAGGTTGACAGTTCCTAGTGGATATACCTTCGCTCCTGATAACAAGGGTCATGTAATAGGTCTCAAGTATGATGTCTTGCAACCCCAACCCTTTGAATCTGTTGTAGAATAGGACGTTGATTGAACTAACCTTGTCGATCAACATTCTAACTACCCTACCTTCATGAAACAACATCGTGGTAACCAGAGGGTCAACATAAGAATAGAGCACTCCTGACCGTTCCTCCTTGTAGAATCCTATCACTAATACATATTTGTTTAGTTTCCCCGGGTGATTATCTATATCACTGAATAGGTTGACCTGTCGAATATGAGAGCACACTTTGGCTTCATTGAGGTAGCCTTTCCTCTCAACTATTTCATCGTTGTTGCTGGATTCACCATCTGTAATAAAATTACAGCAAAAAAAGATTGTTTTCACCTCAGGTATAGGTTTTTTCGGTCTTCTCGGCATCCCTGGATTATCCTCAACATCATTATTTATGACTCTTTTCTTATCGTCTCCTCTTTTACAAGGGGATTTTGATCATCTCTCGATATCTCATTAATTTAAGGTACTTGCTCAACCTTCTTTGCCTACAAACTTTGACATTTTTCCCTCTTCAGATCAGGCTTTCTATCTCATTCTTCAAGGCTATACAACTACTCATGTTATGGACATGATAATTGTGGAATTCATAGTAGTTCTTTTATATCTTTGGTTTGGGCGAGATTTTAGCTTCCTTGGCTATTTCAGATCTTTGTTTCTTTAGATTACTATAAGAATGTGGTGCATGCTAATGGTAATAGAAGTGTATTCGTCATACCTCTCTGGTTTCTCTATCTTCTTATATTTGTGCTCTTTCTTCTCGGAGCCCTTGTTATCATCCTTGGAGTTGTGAGACTATTTCATAGCCATGGCCTCCTTGATGTTCATAATTTTACCAGATTTTGTAAGTAATTCATTCACAGTATTAGAAAGCACTTTTCCTAGAGCATAGTATAGATTCTTAGGGAGTAAGACATCGATCAATGCAGTGATCTTCATCTTCACGTCGTAATCAATGACCAGTAATTTTTTATTATTGAATCTGGTGATGTAGTCGCACGTGGTCTCTCCAGATCGCTGGCGAACACTTAGTAAATGAGCTACTTTTTTGGCTGATTTAGCTTAAAAGAAGAAGTTATTGACGAATAAATTAACCAACTATTAAAAGTGGATATTTTTCCTCACGGAAAACTATTGTACCAGATCTATGTTGACCCAGTAATAGTGCTAGAAAATGCTCAGTAATGCATCTCGTTGGGGATCAAATTGATGTTGGCGGCAACCCGATATTTTTTCACGTGAAGCATTGTATGTATTTTACCATCGTATTTTGGGGTTACCACGGGTGGATTAAACTTGGAAGGTGTAGGATAATCCCCAATCACAACCGTGAGGGGTGATCCCTTTATGAAACTTCTGTGTAAGGTATTTTTCAATTTTGCTATTTCTCCAAAACTATCTTGCAATCTTTGATTTGAGACTTTCCATGGGTGATCGTATGGGTCGATTTTAATGGAGATAATTTTAGATCATCGATCATTATGTTTTACTAATCTCTCTTCTTGCGAAGTATTCTAGGCACACACTGACCCTTGTAAGCTAGTCGTGAACCTGACGGATCCTTCTCGGCGATCTTGTGTCCCTTAGGCTTTCTGTGATGATTTCCTCTTGTCGTTCAAGGGCTTAGGCGATCAAATGCTGAACCTTTACTCAACCTTTACAGAACGTTCGGCCCTTGCTCAAAGAATGATTTCCCATCATAATAATTAGTGGACCTTAGGGATGAGGTGGTTCTGAGATGGTAAGTTTCATCGTTAGTTAATCTAGAATACCTAGATTTACTCCTTTCAATATTCATTCCTATTGGGTTTTGGAGAAGTGTTTTCCTATTAGGGAAGGAGGCAACATTCCTCCTCTCTTGTTAGGGTGTTCTCGTCCAAACAACATGATGGGGCCTATCGGGGGCCTATTCTGATTGGATTAGAGCATATAAGTCAATTGTTTGACTATTTTATTTCATAGCCTCTTGACCTTTGCCTATGCTTATGAAATCTCCTTGGAGATCTCCTAATCCTGTAAGGACAGATGGTAAGATGGTTCCAGCTGCACGACTACTTTATGTATTATCTGCCATTTTCTAGTACTTACAAGAATATGATAGGAAAAGTATTTTGGGATTGAAAATAAGTAGAAAATAATAACGAATTGTTGATTACCGCCAATTTGTTTGTTTCTAAAATTGGTATAGTTATAATTATGTGTCTTGGCTGAGTAATACCAATTACATACCACATCTATATAGAATAAGATGTAAGGAACTAGAGAGAGGGATGAGAGACAAAGAAGGATATAGTTTTTTATGTGGTTCAGCCCAATGAGTTGCCTACATCCATGTGCTCTAAGTCACTAAGTATTAGGGTTGAGTGAAATCTCTAACAAAACTCTCTAGGGTTGATTTTATGTCATTTCTCATAAGTCCCCCGTTTGAGGAGTGTAGTAGGCTATTTATACGAGTGGGTAAAAGAATATGAGGAATGCCTTTATATATCATGCATTTACACCTTTTACATTATAAATAAAAAAACTAAGCATAAGCTAGTGCGGCCTCACGTGCACGTGCATAGGTGACTATAAATATTCCCACATGTGCATATTTCATTTTATTGATGGTTGGCCTTCACTACACCAAAACATTTTATTAGTAATGGTATTTTAGTGTTACAAAAATAATTACTAAAACTAAATCAATGCGAGAAAAAAGGCGTGGGAAAGCAAATTACTAAGACTTTTTTACCGTTACTAAATTATGTGTTACTAACACATCCATACATTTACTAAAGAGTTCTAAAATAGTTAAAATCCTAACGGACTTTTACCATTACCAACATTTCATTAACGTTTCTAACACAATTTTTTTTAACATATATCAACATTTAGAAACGGTATAGGTCCATTACTAATGTTAATGAATTTTTCAAAAAATATATATGTATAATTTATTATAACCACAATAATGATTAAAATGGAAAATTAATAAACCGTCTTCTCCAAATCTCTTCTATGTAAAAGAACTTTATGTGATCTTTGTATTGTACATCAATTTATGTCATTGCCAATCATCGCCAAAAGAAAGAAATACTCTACAAAATCAACATGTGGATTTTACATTATTTCAAATTTTCCATAATCAAGTGGAAAATTTTGGTAATATAAAATAAAGAGATACAACTATGGTCCTAACAATGGAAGGATGGGATAGAAGGCAAAACCTTTGAGCACCAAAACCCAATTCACTATAATTAAATTATATTTAACATTTTTATCAAGCACATCAAAAGAGGCCTTGGTTTAATTTTATAATCATCAAACTTGGAGAAATATGGAATACCTTACCTAATCCAACAAACTTCTAATGTATCCACTCAAATATTCCACCCTTGTTGTATCATTCAATGTTCCATTACACTTTGTCATTTGTCCTGTAAAAAAATATGTGCCAAGAATCAACACTTTAAATTGTAAAATGACTAATCCTAGCATCTTTGTCAATTGGACCACTTTGATAAATAAACCTTCATCATGCTCTTATATATAACAAAACATGATAAGCACCCAAAAGCGTTTAAATAAAACCCCAAATATAAGGTTTTTAATTGTGAATTCTCGATAAAATTGGTCTTTTGCACGTTCATGTCTATCTTGTAGGTCAAATGCCATTTGCGGTTTCAATTGCTTTAATTCAAGGAAAATCCACGTTAAAAGAGCCAAAATTCAATTTCACATACCAATTACCATGTCCCCTAACCTAAATCCAAACCATCCCAAACCCTGTGTGTGTGTGTGTTGTTGTTTTATTTTTATTATTTTTAAGTCATTTTTATTATTTTATATTTTTGAGTGCTTTACCATTTTATGTAAATATATATTCATGAGTATCGTTGTGTCATTTTATTTCTTTTTGTTTTGTTTTATTTTTTATTTTATTTTATTTTAGAGTCTTTATTTTTAGTATTTTTATCTTATGTAAATATTATATACTACGCGTATCTCGTTATACCTGTCTTTGTATATATAATAGGTGTACGTTTAATTATATTTCATTTAGTTATTTTTTGTATTTTTATTTTTATTTTATTTTGAATCTTTTATTAATAGGTCAGGATTTTAATTTTTAATTGATTTAATTTTTTATTTTTTTGTAAATAATTAAATAATTTTAATATTTTTGTACAATTAACACACACACTACTTATCATACATCAACAACACACCAAATCATCTCCCTAACCTACACCAACACCCCATACACCTCACCTACACCTAATAAACTCACATGTAAAAATAACCCCCAATCAGATTCTCGCACAGTCTCTCTTCTCTCTCCTCAGTATTCATCATCTTTTACCCATTTCAACTTCTTCTCTCTCCTACCTCCATACCCAACACCCAACACCAACTTCCTTTAAAACTCCCAACAAATCCCAAACACCAATTAACCGGACGACCACTTGTTATCCGGTCATGAAATAACCGTTATAGCCCTCTGACGTGTCCACCCACGCTCCGACCAGAGTACCCCCACGACCCTTGACCCGCTTCCCCATCTCCATAACCCAAGTAAACCCAACCATTATTTAGTTGAAATTCCAGCGACACTGTATGGAGCAGAGTGTTGGGCATTAAAGAAAAACATGAACAAAGTCTCCATGTTAGTGAGATGAGGATGCTCCGATGGATGATAGGAATTAGTAGAAAGGACAAAATTAAAAAATAATACGCGAGAGAGAATTTAGGAGTAGCTCCCATTAGTGATGAATTAAGATAGTGTAGACTTAGGTGATACAGACATGGGTTACGTAGATCAGTAGATGCCCCTATAATATGAGGAAGATTGTCGAAAATAGAGGGTAAAGGAAAAAGATATCACCCTAAGTTATCGTGAGAGGAAATTTTTGGGAGAGACCTTGAGAAATTAAACTTGTATGATAATAATGGATATAATATATTTGAATGGAAATGGAGAATCCACATGGCTCACCCCATATGATGGGATTAAGGTAAGGATGATGATGATGATGACCAAACCCATACACCACCTCCCTTATCGCCTACCTAATCCGACCCATTTTCAATGACTTTTTCAACTCAAAAATTAGACCCCCACAACTCGATTTGCCATAGCAACCCCAAAATTACTACCTCCTAAACCATCTAGAACCCAATTCAGCATAAAACCAACTCCGGTCGTCTACCTTTCAACCTCCAGTCGAACCCCGACAAACCTCCATGCACCAGCTGCTTCCACCATTAACCCAAGCCCCACCCAACTACGATTTCAACTTGGACATGCTCAAACCAACCGGGCAACCCCAAAACACCAAAACCTGACCCAGATCCTTCATCCCTCCAACCCAACCTCCCCACACGTGTAGACCAAAACCTCCTACTATACCCATTTCAAACCCAAGACGACTAACCCATATACCCATACCCATATTTGTTAAATCCAAACAATCCCAAAGTCGCATGTTTAAAAATGCTTTTATCCCCCATTTTACAAAATACCCTAAACTAACCACATCACCATTACCATGCACACATATTCTTATTTTGAAGCAGAAAAGACTTAGAGACTACAAGACTTAGAGAGAGTATAGAATAGAGAGAGAATTTTTTATATTTTTTTATTTTGTAGTTTTATTTTAGAAATTTGTTTTAGTGAGTCACTGTAATTAAAAATTGAGAGGATTGTGGATTGAAGAAGTTCATTTCTATTTAAGGAAAAAATTGGGTTTTATTTATTCTTCTCTAATTACTCATTTCATGCTTTTAATTGTTTATATTTATTCTTGGATGATGATTATGGAGGGATAATCTCCCATTCAAGTAATGAATTGAAGCGTCCATGAATCCAATTGATTTAGTTTGCTAATTTTAATTTTGTTTGATTTTATTTGATTAATAACTTTAATTCCACACTTATTTTTACATTGAGAATTGGAAAATCATCCTTGAGAAAGGATTGAAAATTTTGGTATAATTTTATCATTTGATTAAAACTAGAGATGAGCTTGTCAAATTGATTAAAATTATTATATAGTTTTCTTCTACTCTTGTTTTATTTTGTTTAATTAAAATTAGTTTGGTGAATTTTTCCTACCAGGTGATTAATTTGATTAAATTTAATTCATTTTGAGTAGAGTTGTAGGAATTAAAATTAGTTTTCTAAAAGAATGTTTAATTAATTCATAGTATAATGAGAATTAACTTCTGAATTAAATGAATATTTTGAAAATCAAACCAAATTAAAATGGTGAAAAATAGATTTATTTATGTGCAAATTAGATTTCATTCCTTGTTTCCTTCTCGTATTAATTACATCACTTGTGTTATTTATCATCATCTTACTACTTAGATTTCTTTTGATTTTTAGTCACATAGTTAATTAAAGTGAATTGCAAGTGAATTGCATTTATCTTCTCATTTTAGCATGTGTCACTCTTGAAGGTTGGATTCATACCCGTACTTACCACAATACATGTTGTTTAACCTTTTTGTAGGTAATTCATGTGATTTTGATTATCTTGGCTAATTCAACAATCGCAACATCACACACAAAAACCAAGTTATCAAATGACGACATTGCCAGGTTTTGGATATTTAAGCACTCAAGAAGATTTTTGGATTGTAATTCATTAGTTATTTCTTTTTTCATTTTTAGCACAATTTTTTTATTTAATTAGAAGTGTTATATTAGGATTTTATCAATTAGCTTGTATTGCGGTTCTTGGAGACATCATTTACTTTTCCATTTATATTTGTTATAATTCATAAAAAGAAGAAAATTCTGATAGGAAAACCGAACAAGGAAGAGAGAGGCCATCCAAAAGCGAGGAAAAGAAGCCTCTCTACTTTGGGCCAGTAGGACTCCGGGGCCAACTGAGATAAGCGATCTCCCCCGGTCGAATCAAATCAATCTTCACCTCACACGTGTCAAAACTGTGGGAAGTATATTTCTAAACACTCGCGAATCTCCTGCAAGCGAGTCAATATTGTGTGCGTCTGCGTGCTCTTATGTGCTTTTTATTATCGCATTTATTTTGAATAGTGTGATAAATTAATCAATTAAGACCTACACCCAGTCATTCACAAGAAGAGATTTCATCACCCGACTCACTCTCTTATCCGTTGTGTGTTACCCTAGCTATCATTAAATTTAAAATCAATCTACTAGCTAGTCAAGTAGGAACACAATTTTTGCAAAGACGATCACAAAGATAAATTGTGTGATTTTTGTCGCCTGCGGATTTAATTAAAATTTGACTACCCTTTCACTAATTTTGAAGATATAAATTGGCTGCATTCCAGTTAGGATGTATGTCTAATTCAATCTTTAGGTAGTCGGTTTTAGTGAATTCGTCCAAATCAAGAGTCTAATTATTTTTCTCCCATCTCTTCTTCTAAAAAATCACAAAAACATTTTCTTCCCTTCTTCTTCTAAAATTCCAAAAACATTATTTTTTTCCTCATTCTCAAAAAAATCACAAAAATATTTTATTTCCTTTTGAAAAACATTTAAGAATAAAAAAATATTACTCTCGTCATGGCCAACGAACGTCCTTTAAGAGACTACTTCGGTCACTTCCCATTATATCTAACCATGTTTGAAGTTGAGCCCGAGTCCAAGATTCATACTTTACTTAATAGCTTTAACTCTCTCACACATATCATTGATACTCTTCCATCGTAAAGGCACGCATCTCATATTCCATCGCCTTCGATAATGAGTGTCAACACGTCCAATGCTTCATCGTGAACCTATTGCATTCAGGCCGATCACTTACCTCATGAGTGTCCATACCTTCCATATCCATCCGAACTAACTGTGACACCCCGCCTAATTAAATACAGGGTGATCAGTCATTTATTAAATTAAATTAGGATTTTCAAATTGGTTCATTCTTTGCATCACTATTGGAAACCAAATTAATTACTAATCACCTATTAGTTAATTAAACAGGTGTCAATTTTATCTTTCATAAAACAGATAACAACATGTAGAAAATCAAAATAAACCATACACCAATAGAGTCTAAACCATCACAAGATATAGATAAATAAAGTTTTTCCGTAAAAACCATCGGCTAAAACCAAATTAAGTAAATCCAACATAATATTGACTGAATCCAACATAAATCTGAACTGAATAAAATCTAAATGGGTAAACATGCCCAAATTAAAAAAATGTAATATTGCCATAAGATCATACACTATAAAATGAGGAAATGAGGCATCAATACAAAACTCCCGCAAGAATCCACCCGTGCTACAACTGCGTGTCCCTGGAAGAGAATGTTAAGCCTGGCGTCCCTGTGGTTGGACACCTAAAAGGTTTTGAAAATATTTTTATAGCAAGAGTTTGTAGTCAAAACATTTAAAAAAAATATTTAGATCGAGTATATAGCAGTTCACAATCGGTCATTGATTACACGTGTTAGGTTCACGTGCACTTTCTTGAGCTTCCTCACCCCTCAATTACTGTGCACACCTAACGTTCTCTACTTAGTCCACCTAGCTGTGTTACCCAAGATAACTAGACATAAGTAACTATATGGACTATTCACATCTCTAAGTGTCCCCGTACTGCCTATACAATACACTATTCGAGTTAACATTTCTCGCATGTTCAGAGTTGAAATTAACCTTTCATTCATCTTTGCATTTATTTTATTAATTAAGTTTCACTACTTAATTCGTTCTTTAGATATACACTATCTATCAGTCTACTGGCACACATAAGTAGAATAATCACAATCATGTGTGTGTGTGTGTGTGTGTATATATATACGATGTCTCTCAATAGGACCACCGTGAAACAATAGGCATACTCTGCTATCAGTCCAAGTACCTCTCGTACTAAATGGGGACTATTGGTTCAACATGTCTCCTCGAACACAAAATCAAAGAACAACGGTGGAGGCAAATATTTTTCTAAGCCTTTGGGTTATGCACATAACTAACGTACCCAAATGACATGTCTGTCTCACTAATACACATCATATAGCGAGCTGCCCAAAATTCTATGCTCTGAGGTACCAATTCAGACATTACTAGAATTGGCAAGGTGGGATTGCCCACTATACGAGAACCTCCGGTGATAGCAAGCAGCGTAGGTATTCTAACTCATAATATAAATAATATAGGTACACACACAACCTATATATATATATATATATATATATATATATATACATATTAAGCAGGTATTCACACAACCTAATTATCATCGTTTGTACGTAGAATAATTCACTCACATACTCCCCGTACTTGTTACTTTACGATTTAACTCACTATCGTATTATCCGAGTATTAATCTCTACTGCAAGGGCCCTAGTTACCCCTTTCTTTATTTTAGTAGCTAAGTTCTCCTTACTCTACTGGTCTATGAAATTAAGATCTCTCATGCTTTTTCATAATTGTATTCTCATCTTCTCGAATTAAATTACATCAGAATTAATCCTATTTAAACATCACTTTAATCCCCTAAATAAGTCAAAGCTCATTACCCTATCATAGGCCTACTGTAATATAAACAATCCCACATTATATTTCATCAAAGTCAGAAACGTTTCCCCGATAACAATTTAGGCATTCTAGGCTTAAAAGGAAAAATCTCATCTTTTATGGGCAGTCGAATCGATTCACCAGGAGGCCGAATCGATTTGGTTTTGTCCGAATCGATTCGATTTATGACAGTTCGTCTTCTTCGTTGTTTTTCATCCGTTTTCACAATTTTTACACTTGTGTCTTACATGATACTTCACCAAAATAGAAATCAACTATACCAAACCTTTTCTACATGTCTTAGGATGATTTCAAACATAAATTCCGCATCAAAACATTATGATTCATGATCAAGAATAGATTAAATCATCAAATCATTAAAAGCCCTATGTTTTCATGTTCTTCCTCTATATTTCAACATAAACCCAAATTTATTTCATAGAGATAATCATATATCTACTGATTTCAAATTCTCTACAACATCAAATTAAACTACATGGAAATATTAACCTTAACATGAGTTTAATCCATTATTTCCTTTCAAGATCACCAATTTATTGACAAATAAATAAAACCCTAGGCACAAGGGTATTATGACATTAAGAAATCTATATATAAAAACTTACCTTGATTTAAATGTTCAGATTTCATGAATGAGATGTTGAATGGTGTGTCTTCTCTTCTAAGCTTCACTTCCAACTTGTTAATGGTGCAACATCACACTCCAAATTCCTAAAAATCTCTTTCTTAGGCTTCACAATTGTTCTCTCTCCTTCTCAAATGGCTTATTTGAGTTTTCTAACATCTAAACCCTAGCCTCTAACCCTTATAAGTTGATATAAAGTTTGTAAATTCGTAGGTCTCTCAATACCCTAATATAAAATGACCAAAATACCCTCATATGGTCCCGTTATAGTCTAAAATTGTCCCGTGACTCAATCGACATCCTCGGGTATACTATTTTGACTAATTCGACTCTTTTGGACTCATCCGCGCCCTCGAAATCATCATTTGAGTCACTATAACTATGTATTCCATCTCGACCCCAAGTTAGTCTACACGCGACTCTTGGTTGAGATAAATTCCTATCACGCCCATATCACTCGCTATGGCGTAATTTCTAATCATCAATTATTTAATATTTGCTCAGTAAATATAATTCATAATATTATTTATTATTTCACTCTCGATTAATATCTAATAATCATATTATTATCCAACTTAATTAAATTACTTCTCACTCTCTCGCAATTTAAAATAAACAATTTAATTACCGAATTAATTAAATCTCAAATATGCATAAATACAGGGTATTACATACTTCCCCCTTACTAGGGTATTTTGTCCTAGAAATTAGGCCATACCTATGATAAAAAAACTCTGGATACTGCTCTCTGATCTCATCCTCCTGCTCCTAAGTAGACTCATCAACACTGTGGTGCCCCTACTGAACTCTTACTAGAGGTACCACCTTAGATCGTAACTTTCACTCAGTGAAATCCAGAATAACCGTGGGTCTCTCCATATGAGATGCATGGCTGCAAATCAATCTCATCGTGTGGAATGTGCCAGAAAGTTCTCTCGATCCTCCTGTACTTCTTCAGTGATGCCACATGGAACACATCTTGTATCTACTAAATATGCTCCGGTAAGCCCAATATATATGCTACTGGTCCCACTCTCTCAATATAGGGAAAGGTCCCACATATCTCGACGCTGACTTCCCCTTCTTGTCGAATCTTATGATCCCTTTCATGGGAGACACCCGTACCAATACCTGGTCTCCAACCTCTAAAGCAACGTGTCTCTGATCGGCATCAGCATAACCTTTTTGCCTATTTTGAGCTATTTATATACGTCCCCGAATAATTTCAATCTTAGCAGTCATCTCCTGTATTATCTCCGGCCCCAATAACTTGTTGTCCTCCACTTCTAACCAGCAAGAGGATGGATGACAAGGCCTCCCATAAAGTGCCTCGAATAGTGCCATACCGATGGTAAATTGATAAGAGTTATTATACGCAAACTCTGTCAACGAAATCTATCGCTCGCAAGCTCCCCTAAAATCTAGGATGAACATTTTCAACATGTCCTCCAACATCTGATTAACACTCTCAGTCTTCCCATCTATCTGTGGATGATAAGCGGTACTCAACCGTAGGTTTGTGTCCATAGCCTCCTAAAAACTTTGCCACAAGTGAGAAACAAAGATCTTGTCCCTATTAGAGACAATGTTAATCGACACCCCATACAGTCTCACTATCTCAGCGATGAACAACTATGCATACTGACTCATCTCGTAATAGGTGAAAATCGAAAAGAAAAGGGCCACCTTGGTCAACAAATCCACTATCACCCAAATGGAATCGTGACCCCTCTGCGATGTCGGTAGTCCAGTAATAAAGTCCATCGAAATGCTTTTCCACTTCCACATGAAAATCTCAAGTGTTTGTAGCATCCCTGAAGGTCACTGATGGTCAACTTTCACAAGCTTACAAGTAACACACTTCGAGACAAACTCTCATATGTCTCGCTTCATACCCGACCACCAGTACTCTCTCCTCATATCATACTACATCTTATCCCCGTCAGGATGTAACGTAAACCTCAAACCATGAGACTATGGCATAGCTTCATGTCTCAATTACTCATCATATGGCACTAAAAGTCTCCCATTAAATCATAAGCCTCCCTCTGAGGTGATCGAGTAAGACTCTGCACCCTTACCTAACAACTATCGTACCCTGTCCTGACAGAACTGTTCCTTTGCCAGTGCTTTCACTACCCGCATCACAATCTTGAAAGTGATTGATAGAACTACCATACACGCTCTGATGATCTCATTATTATACCAAATCTCACTCCACTTCACCTTCCAGACCTTTACTACCTCCCTTGTAGGCCACCGGCTCAACGCACCTGCTACAACATTAGCCTTACCAGCGTGATATTGTATATCAAGCTAGTAATCCTTCACGAATTCTAGCCACCGCCTCTGCCTCATGTTCAAATCCTTCTGCGTGAAGAGATACTAAAGTGACTTGTGATTTTTGAACAAAGTAAACTAATCCCCCAGAAGATAGTGTCTCCATATCCTCAAAGAAAAAATGATCGCTGCCAACTTAAGGTCGTGGGTGGGGTAATTCTTCTCATAAGGCTTAAGCTTTCAGGATGCATAAGCTATAGCCCTCTCCTCCTACTATAATACACCCCCAAGTGTCTGCAAGGATGCACTGGTATGGACCCAGTACTCCAATCCTCCCCTAGGCAAAGCAAGTACGGGTGTTGATCTCAACTATTCCTTTAGCTCATCAAATGTTAGCTGACAATGATCGCTCCACACAAACAGTACACCTTTAAGGGTTAGGTTCATCAACGGACCCATAATCTTTGAGAATAATTTGGTAAAGAAACGATAATTCCCAGCCAACCCCAAAAAGTTATGAATCTCAGTCAGTGTCGTGGGCTGTCCCAACTCCCTCACCGTCGATACCTTACTCGGGTCAATAGCAATGCCCCTTTCAGACATAATGTGGCCTAGAAACTTCACTTCTCGAAGCCAAAATCCACACTTTTCGAATTTGGCATACAACTGATGGTCCCGTAGCATCTGCAGAACCATACGCAGATGCTCTACGTGCTCATCTTTGGTACGACAATAGACTAGAATATCGTCTATAAACACAATCATGAATCGGTCTAAGAACTCCCTGAATTCCTTGTTCATGAGATCTATGAACACTGCTGGTACATTGGTGATCCCAAACGGAATCCCTCTAAACTCGTACGATCCATACCATGACAAAAAAACGATCTTAGGAATGTCCTCCTCTCGAATGCGCAACTGATGATACCTAAATCTCAAATGAATTTTGAAGAAGTATGTTGCTCCATGCAACTGGTCAAATAGTTCATCTAACCTCGGCAACGGATACTTATTTCGTATTGTGACCTTGTTCAGCTCCCTATAGTCAACACACAAGCGAAGTGAACCATCCATCTTCTTTACAAATAATGGTGCACCCCCCGGTGATGCGCTCCGCTGAATAAAACCTTAACCCAAGAGTTGTTAAATCTTCTCTCTCAACACACGCATCTTTGAAGGCGCCATATGGTAAGGTGCTAAGGCAACCGGTCTCGAACCCAGTGCTAGTTTTATAACAAACTCAATATCGTAACTAGGTGGTAGCCATGGTATGTCCTGAAATACGTCCTCAAATTCCCTCACAACTGAAATCGATTCTAACGGTATAACTATCTCCTTTGAGGTCTCCTCATCAATATAATATAAGTGTGTACACGACCCTCCCTCGAGAAGAGGCATTTCCACGGAACATCTCCTATTCCAGAATGGAAAACAAAATGCTCCTCTCATAGCAATCTACCATCGCTCTATAGCCCCTCAACCAATCCATACCTAAAATCACATCGTAACCCTACATATCTAACACAAGAAGGTCTGTCACTAAGATAAGTCTCCCTATAACGATATCGAATCCTCTATAAATCGAGTGTATGAGCGAACCACTACCCATTGGTAACTCTATAGACATAAGGATACTATTGGTTATCTCTAATAAACCAACAGCTCTAGGAAAATTGGTCTTAATAAAAGAGTATGTTGCCCCAAGATCAAATAGAATCCCACCCTCAAGACCATGAATAATAAATGTACCCTAAACTGCCAACGATGCCTGAGGTACTGGTGGCATGGCTTCGTCCCGGAAGTTATACACATGCCTGTAGTGCATCTGCCCCTGCTGCTATTATAGGGTGAGTGGTGCTGGTGTTGCAGGAGGTACAAGTGCTTGTTGTCCTTGCTGAGCCCCCTGTTGTTGTGCTCCACCCTATTGTGGGAAATTCCCCCTCTTATGACCCTGCTAGCCACATATGAAGCACTGCTATGAGGACATCCTCTGTCTCTGGCCCTACTGTACTCGACCCTATTAGCCTCCTCCCTAGTTCCCTTGGCACAATCGACCCTGCAAAAACTATTGCTATTGGGCACCCTACTGGCCCTGTCTACATCCCCCATCGGGCCGATATTGCCCCAGTCCTGAACCTCTTGGCCTGATCCCCCTACTGGGAATCCTGCCTCTACTAGTGACCTGCATATTGCTGATGCAGTGCTCCACTAGAACCACCCCCATTTGCCTTGCCCTAATGGCTCCGCTCTACACCTCTCTTGATCCCCTTCACATGGAAGCGATGATCCTGATAGTGTACAAGTGCAGCATTGATGACATTAGTGTATCTCACCAATGCAGGATTACCAATCAAGTGCTGCTTGATCTTCCAGGCCAAATTATCCATGAACTTAGATTTCTTCCTCTCCTCATTTCTCACCTCATCTAGCATAAATTTAGCCAGGCAGGTGAGATACTCCTCATAATCAGCTATCGAGTGGTCACCCTATGTCACTTCCTTAAATTTCTTTCGCATCTGTGACTCCACAACATGCAAAAAGTACTTGCGGTTGAACCGCAACCAGAACTCAATAATGGTCATCAAATCTCTATGTAATGCTGCTCTGGCTAGTCTAAACGTAACTAACATTTGTTTTTGTGCCTCAGTACACTACATAATGCGCAGATGGAGCTGTATATTTTTCTTCCATTAACATGTCGCAATCACATCAGTACTGCCCTGAAACTAGGGTGGGTGTCCCTTCTAGAATGTCTCCCTAACTCTCTTCCAAGTAGATGGCTCTGTCTAGGACTGGATCACGGGTGCCACTAGTGGCGGTGCCTGGGGCTGAGGGAAATGAGCTTCCATAGCTTTCATGGCTGTGTCGACCACTTATGCCACTATCACCGCCACCTGTGCAGTCAAAATAATCTCTGGTGGTGGTTGTGCCTGAGGCACCTTATGTGTCTCCTGATGTGCCTCACTTGCCTCATCCCTAGCCATTGCCCTCTCAGCTCGTTGTTTCCTTGGTGGCATCTGAAAACAGATCTCATTGTATGAGTTCACAGTCTATACAAATAAAATGGAAGAAGTACGTAAATCTCAAATACATAAGATAAATGCAACAGTCCTATTAATAAGGCTCTATATCAAATGAACGCTACGCTGAAATCATAGTAAGCCTTACAGATCCTATGGGAAATAGAACCTGATTCTCTGATACCATCTGTGACACCCCACCTAATTAAATATCGGGTGATCAGTCCTTTATTAAATTAAATCAGGATTTCCAAATTGGTTCATTCTTAATATCACTATCGGAAACCAAATTAATTACTAATCATCTATTAGTTAATTAAACCGACGCCAATTTTATCTTTTATTAAATAGATAACAACACACAGAAAATAAAAATAAACCATACACTAATATAGTCTAAACCATTACAAGACATAGATAAATAAAGTCTTCCCATAAAACCCATCGGCTAAAACCAAACTAAATATATCCAACATAATACTAACTGCATATGACATAAGTCTGAATTGAATAAAATCTCAATGGGGCAACATGCCCAAATGAAAAACTGTAATACTGCCATAAGATCCTACACTATGAAATAAGGAAATGAGGCGTCTAAACAAAACACCTGCAAGTATCCACCTATGCTACAACTGTGTGTCCCTGGAACCGAATGTCAAGTCTGGCATCCCTGTGGCTGGACACCTAAAAGGTTTTGAAAATATTTTTATATCAAGAGTCAGTACTCAAAACATTTTAAAAAATATTGAGAAAGAGTTTATAATAGTTCACAATCGGTTATTGATTACACCTGTTAGGTTCACGTACACCCTCTTGAGTTTCCTCACACCTCAACTATTGTGTACGCCTAACGTTCTCTACTTAACCCACCTAGTTGTGCTACCCAAGCTAATTAGACTCAAGTAACTATCTGGACTATTCACATCTCTAAGTCCCCGTACCGCCCATACAGTACGCTATCCGAATTAACACTTCTCGTATATTAAGAGTTGAAATTAACCTTTCATTTATCTTCTCATTGATTCAATTAATTAAGTTTCACTACTTAATTCGTTCTTTATATATACATTATTTATGAGTCTACTAGCACACATACATTGAATAATCACAATCGTGTGTGTGTATATATATATATATATATATATATATATATATATATATATATATATATATATACATATATATACAGTGTCTCTCAATAAGACCACCGTGAAACAATAGGCATACTCTGCTATCAGTCCAAGTACCTCTCGTACTAAATGGGGACTATTGGTTTGGCATGTCTCCTCGAACCCAAAATCAAATAACAACGGTGGGGGTGAACATAGTTATAAGCCTTTGGGCTATGCACATACCTAATGTACCCAAATGACATGACGGTCTCACCAATACACGTCACATAGCGAGCCTCCCTAAGTTCTATGTTTTGGGGTACCAATCCAGACCTCACTGGAATTGTCAAGGTGGGATCGCCCACTACGCGAGAACCTCCGGTGATAGCAACCTATATATATATATATATATATATATATATATATATATATACATACATACATATTAAGTACGTATTCACACAACGTAATTATCATCGTTCCAGCGTAGAATAATTCACTCACATACTCCCCGTACTCGTTACCTTACGATTTAACTCACTATCGTATTATTCGAGTATTAATACCTACTTTAAGGGCCCTAGCTACCCCTATCTTTATTTCAGCAGCTAAGTCCTCTTTACTCTACTGGTCTATGCAATTAAGCTCTCTTATGCTTTTTCACAATTGTATTCTCATCTTCTCAAATTAAATTATGTCAAAATTAAAACTATTTAAACATCACTTTAATCCCCTCAATAAGTCGGAGCTCATTACCCTATCATAGGCCTATTGTAATATAAACAATCCCACATTATACTTCATTAAAGTTGCAAATGTTTACCCGATAACAATTTAGGCATTCTAGGTTTAAAAGAAAAAATCTCATCATTTTTGGGTAGCCGAATCAATTAGCCAGGAGGCCGAATAGATTTGGTTCTGGAGGAATCGATTCGATTTATGATAGTTCGTCTTCTTCGTTGGTTTTCATAAGTTTTTCACCATTTTTGCACTTGTGTCTTGCATGATACTTCACCAAAATCAAAACCAACTTTACCAAACCTTTTCTACATGTCTGAGGATGATTTCTAACTTAAATTCCACATCAAAACATTATGATTCATGATCAAGAATAGATTAAATAATCAAAATCCCTAGGTTTTCATATTCTTCCTTTATATTTTAACATAAACCCAGATTTATTTTGTATAGATAATCATATATCTACTGACTTTGAATTATCTACAACATCAAATTAAACTACATGGAAATCCAACCCTTAACATGAGTTTAATCCATTATTTCCTTTCGAGATCACCAATTTATTCATAAATAAATCAAGCCCTAGGCACTTGGGTATTATAACTTCAAGAAATATGTATATAAACACTTGCCTTGATTTAGATGTTCAGATTTCGTGAATGAGTTGTTGAATGGTGTGTCTAATCTTCCAAGCTTCACTCCCAACTTGTCAATGGTGTAAGATCACACTCCAAATTCCCAAAAATCTCTCTCTTAGGCTTCATAATTATTCTCTCTCTTTCTCTAATGGCTTCTCTAAGTTTTCTAACCTCTAAACCCCTGCCTCCAACCCTTATAATCTGATATAGAGTTTGTAAATTCGTAGGTCTCTCAACCCCCTAATATAAAATGACTAAAATACCCTCATATGGACCCGATGTAGTCTAAAATTATCCCATGACTCAATCGACATCCCCAGGCATACTATCTTGACTAATTTGACCCTTTCGGACTCATCCGTTACCTCAAAATCATCATTTGAGTCACTTTAAATAAGTATTCCATCTCGACACCAAGTTAGTCTACATGCAACTCTCAGTTGAGATAAATTCCTATTACGCCCATATCACTCGCTATGGCGTAATTTCTAATCATTAATTATTTACTATTCACCCGTAAATAAAATTCATAATATTAATCATTATTTCACTCTCGATTAATATCTAATAATCACATTATTATCCAACTTAATTAAATTACTTCTCTCATGTAATTTAAAATAAAAAATTTAATTATCAAATTAATTAAATCTCAAATATGCAGAAATACGGAGTATTACATTAACCATGGGCCAAGTGTATCCATATGACATTGTTTCAGAACCCACCCCAACCTATTATCATGACATATCTGATACTGATTGGTGTGAGTACACAAACTATTCGTGGAGGCTGGATCACCCTCCTATCTAATATAAATCCTAATTCCATGTTGTGAATCCTCACGGCTTTCGACAGTCGTCATGGAAACCTAGTGCATCTCATACAGGTCAGTCCCCTTATTATTCTCCCCGTGATTTTCAACCTTTTGTCTCTCACAAAGACTCTTCTCTTGCAGATGGCACACTTGGCGTCGTTCCCCACACTTTATATGAATATTCTTCGCATTCTAGTGTCAACAGCGAGTTGTATCCACTTCAACCACCGCTGCCACCCGCTAACACATCACCACCACCATCCACATCCGCTCTCAACAGCCTCTAACAAAATTTTATCCTCGAATAGGAGCAAGCTACACAATATCAAAATCAATCCCTTCAATGTCTTGAACAAAGGATAAATGAATTTTAGTGTGCGAGAGAGTCGGATTTCACCTCAAGTCAACCCATTATTGCACCCATGTGAAGTGATGATGAGTCATCTAGTGACGTGAATTTTGAGTGTGACCAACCTTGTCATCCCTAGAATCTTGAAGTTGAGACCATCCCATGGTCCGAGCCTCAAGTTGACTAATATGTTGACTTGTCCAAAGATTATGAGACTAATAAAACCTTGCATTGTCCTAAACAACTCACCACTGAGGTTCATATTCTCCCTCCCTCTGAATCTAAAATTATGACCAAGTCTTCACCTATTGAACCCATATTGTGTGTTCCCAAGGCACCACTTCATTATTTGTTAGCTCCGGTGACGAGTGCTCATCAATGTCCCGAGATTGAATCCGAGATGGTTCCTACCTCTCTAGACACGGATCATGCCTAAACATTCTTGGCTCCCTTTGAGTCATATATTAATGTTGATTTTTCTATCTCTAATTTGAATGCCTTGTTAGAATTTCCCACCACCTCGGATGGTTCCTTACGAGTGGATAAGTTGATCACTCTATCGTTTACTTCCACACTTCCTCCTACGAGTACCCTTGAGGCTCAGTCCGTGCCTCATGAGGAGTGTGTGTCCACTTCTATCGAGTTGGATCACCTTCTCTCACCCTTTATCCTACCCGACCCCCCCATTTTCCCTTCCACCCCACTACCTGGTTTGGACCTTTCTATTATACTTCACATGTTTCCATCCATGTATTTAGGTCCTAACCTAAACCCTTTCTCTACCCTCGAGCTTCATGATCCCGCTCGTGAGTTCTTTATCCACTCCACCATCCATGAGAGTATTTGTGACACAACTCTCAATTTAGGTGGCACAGGGCTTGTTCCTCCTTACCCGCGACTCTCATATGGTGATTTTTCTTCCCGTTAACTCATTGACGTGCCACGACGCGACCATTATCATCGTTCATTTATAGAACGGTCATGCAATTTATATAATCCCCACCACATCCGATTGCCAAACCATATTACCTTTTATCAAATTAGAGCACCATGCTTATAAGAACCTTATTCCCCTCACGTCTATGCTCAATAAGGCCTCTGACCAGTGACTTTTCACCCTCACCCTTGCCTTTCTTCCCTATACACTCCTCCCCACCCACCCTTGGTCCATTGATGCTTTGCATCGCGTGAGGCACTTTGAAGTACAAGTGCATTGACCATGTAGCCTTTATTTAATAAGATTGGCGCTTCAGTATTGTTTGGGGATGATTATCATAACCCATTTTTTTTGCCACCTCATGCCTTCATATTTCTTATCTTTAGGGTGGGAATGGTTCGGTCTGGATAAAGACGTTAAACTTAGTGCTAACGGGAGGCAGTCTGCTGTTTCTGAGTATGAGTCTTATCATGTTTGGGGCTGTTGTTTCACACAACCCAATGCTTTACCATGTTTATATAATTGTACATTTTTTATCTCCTTACTTATTCAAGTTTCATCTTGGATATGTCTGGTCCACATCATTAACGGTTGATTATGGTAATCTCTTTCCTACCCTATGCTCTTAATTTCAAAAATAATTTTATTTAACATCGAGGATGATGTTCCTTTTCATTTGGGGGTGGGGAATTTTATCAAAATCACACCTCTTTTGAAAATTTTACAATACTTTATGTTTAAAATTTTCGTGCAGTTTCTTTCATCTCACTCATTGACATGAATTTTCTATCATCCATATTTTAAGTCTAGGAATCAAGCTAAACGATATTTTTTTCTAAATAGCTTATGTAATATGTACCAAGACATTTTCACCATGAATTTCTAGACTCAACAAAATTTGCGCACTTATCACGTCACAACGGTTTAGAGGTGAAGAGTACTATAATTCTCAAGAAAACCTTAAGGATCACCAGTGGAGACTTTAGCTTGTGAGATTAGTGCCTTTTACCCTTTAAAGAGTTTTACGCAATCTCCGAGTCATAAGTTGATTCAGTTTCCGTTGGGTCCGCACTTAATCGTTGTATGATTTCATTATTCTTCACTAAATTTTTGGCTTGGTCACTGAGAATGACATCACTTTTGAGTTGTAAGAAACACGTGTCTTGAAATTTTTCCCAATCACCAGACTTTCACCCATGCACCAACAAAATTCCATTTTATCATACATTTATCCACATCAAAATCACCACTATATACCATCCTTATTTTCATACTCAATTTTCCAGTCACCATTATGAGAAAAGAAAAGACTGTTGAAAGTATAAAAGAGAAAAGTCATCATTGATAGTGTTTGCATTTTTAGCAAATACCTCTCTGAGAAATCATTTAGATGGAGGAGAACTTATATACAAATCTATGTTGGGGTTATTTGTAATTTTTAGCAGATTTATCTCAGACATGGATGAGTATTTGGAAGTTAAAAAAGAATGTGAAAAAAAGAAAAAAAAGGAAAAAGAGAAAAAAAAAGATTTAAAAAGAAAAAGAAAAAGAGAAAGTTTGCAATCAAGATATTATGAAATAAAAACATTTGTTCCTCAAGTGTAATACACTAATCTCAAACATCCATCATATTACCATCCTACCCCCTCTCATCCCATCTTTATCATTTCATTTCTGCTGACCCATAAACATCCATATTTTCCCCTAGGCTTTCGAACAAATGAAGGTCAACATGGTGAATAACTTGACGTTCTCACTATAGTGATCACCATTCGTTCATGAAATCAAATTTTTTCATGTATCCATCATTTCTTATAAGTGTGTGAGACGTTTGACCTTGCATACATTTACTCACATCCTCACAAACAAGATAGATACACTTACCCAAATCTCATGAGTTCATTTGATAGACCTATATCCGTGAGATTTTAAAGTTGAAGCATTGATTCTAAAAAGGCAATATATGAATTACTCTTACGATATTCAACCCGTTTTGTCTTATTCACACCACACACGTTGAGTTCTAGGATGGATGTGCCTTGAGTATTCTCTTAGATAAACTTTTTATACACTTTTAACTTGTTGTCATCAAAATATTTATCTCGTGATGGATTGTGCGATTTTTCTACGTCTAATAAGAGATTGACAACCAGTTGCAAATAAAGATTTTTGTGGGTATATTCTCAACAAACCCTCACAAGACAACTCGTCATGTAAGGCAACCTATAGTTTTAAAGGCCTGTTGCAAAGGCTAAGTGAAATCGCATGTGCCTGCTAAAGTGGCACACTTTTGGTTTCTTATTTTCTTTCTCTCTATTTTTGCTCAAGAACTAGAAATATTCTATTTGGGGTGGTGTGATAAGAACTCTAAAATGTTTAAATAGATGGTTTTTAATTGATAATTCTCGATAAAATTAGTCTTATCTGTATTAATGTCTATCTTTTAGGTCAAATGCCATTTGCAGTTTCAAACGCTTCAATTCAAGGCAAATCGAGGTTAAAAGAGCCAAAATCCAAATTCCCTTAACAATTACAGTGTCCCCTAACCTAAATCGAGACCATCCCAAACATTGTGTGTATGTGTGTGTGTGTGTGTGTGTGTGTGCGCGCGCTCGCGCATTGTTTTATTTTTATTATGTTTCAGTCATTTTTATTATTTTATTTTATATCATTTTATTTTATTGAGTGTTTTACCATTTTATGTAAATATACATGCGTGAGTATGATTGTGTCATTTTTATTTCTTTTTCTTTTTCTTTTATTTTTTATTTTATTTTCTCTTAGGGTCTTTATTTTTAGTATTTTTAGCTTTTGTAAATATTATATACTTGGTTTGTGTCGTTATGCCTGTGTCTGTATCCATAATAGATGTTCATTTAATTATTTTTAGTATTTTTATTTTATTAGTTTAGTTTTTATTTTATTTTGAATCTTTTATTAATAGGTTAGAATTTTAATTTTTAATTAATTTTTTTTTTAATTGTAAATAATTAAATAATTTTAATTTTTTTTATACAAATGACACACACACCCCTCTTATCAAACACCTACAACACACCAAATCATCTCCCTAACCTACATCCATTCCCCCATACACCTCACCTATACCTAAAAAACTCCCAAAACTCACATGTAATAACAACCCTAGTTAGATTTTCTCACTCTATCTCATCTCTCCTCACTATTCATCATCTTCTACTCATTTCAACTTCTTCTCTCTCCTACCTCCATACCCAACACCCAACACAAACTTTCCTTAAAACTCCTAATCAATCCCGAACACCAATTAACTGGACGACCATTTTTTTGGATATATATAGAAGGGTTCCCAATAAGTGTATTTCAAATACTCCAAAATGTCTTTCATACTCTTAGTTGTTATGGGGAACTAAATCAAACAAGATATTTAGTAAACAAATGAGGGAAAAAAATGAACAAACTAACATTGTGAAGCTATCTTTGAGCCCTCACCTGATCCGATGGTGTATCACCGTGTCTAACTACTACCAAAAATGTAATAAAAATCATGTTAAGACCCCTAAATCAAACATTTATGAAATTAAAAAATTATCATAATAAACAAATTTTTAGTGCAAAATTATCATATATATTATATTAGCTTCCATGTCTACATTGTCATCCCTGGTACTAATGTAAAGGTTTGTACTTTTGTCATGGGAATTGCAATATTAGTGTCGAAGGAGTGGTGAGAACAAGACAAAAATCAAGAAATTAAACTAAATAATAGGAAAAAGAAGAAAAAATATAGTTGTGATACCTACCTATGAAAAAAACATCTTCAATGACGTGGTGAATGTTACATCATTAGCGTAATAACTTTGTGCGTGCCATCCATATTTCAAACCACAAAATGATGAAGTTAACTCAAATTTTTTAAGAGTGACAAGAAATCAATGTACGTTATGATGCCTTATCCTCCTTCACTAATAACAAGTAGTTGTATTAATAAAAATAAAAATCAATCTCAAGCAATACCTAAATTGAAGAAATGTGACCTTAAGAACCATAAAATGTGACATTTCAACTTGGGTTCAAGCTAAAAATGTGATGCCCTCACGAACAACTTGGAATAGGTAATGAGTTGATGGAGCAATTATCGGGCCAAGTTAAACTAAACAGGAATCACATTATGGATGATCTTAAATTTACCTAAAGATGATAAATTTTCTAGTACAAGTAAAGCAGGTACCTTGTAGGACTGAATTCGAGAACTTTAAAAAGACAAGATTTTCACGTACAATTTATAGAACTAAATCATATTCCTATATCATTATCCTTATTATTTTAAGACTAAAAACATGTGTCGTATGTGACATGGTATTGATTCACATCAAATTGATTCAATTTATTGTATTTAAGAATTAAAAGAAAGCCTTATCATTAATCAGCTCCTACAACATCTATGTCATGACAACAGATAAGAAATAAACATTTTAAAGATCCAAAGATATTAGACAAAATATTAATAGGCTACCTCTTTTTTGAAGATTTTATTTTTATACCATTTCTCATGCTCTCACTAATTGTTTTACATCACTTTCACTGCCGCAACTGGGATGAAAAAGACTCCCCATATAGAAAAATGCCTCAAAAAATTCAGGAATGCTGCCAACGCTAACATTTTGAATCGTATTCCCTTTAAGATCATACCAAAAAATCTTTGTGCAACCTTGTGCTAAAATCACTTGCTCACAGATCTTTGAATATGCCAAAAACCTTGCAAGATTAAAAGAGGTGTGAGCATCTGGTATGGAGAGAGATTTGTTCTAATGCTTACCATCATGAAGCCAATCCGACACCACATAATTTGGCTTTTGCAGATAAAATTATTCGAGCTAATCCGAACCATAATGATTCTGTAAAAGGGCATGGACATAAAACTTAATCAATAAAAAGAAAACTGTGTACCTTATGAAGAAAGTATAAAATGCAAAAAATATTTAAACTATGCTTATAGTACGAAAAAAGAAACTCTGTCTTTTTTTGCAAGAAATTCCTATAATTTGTTGAAATGAACTCATTAAAATAATTCACAAGGGCGTGTTTGAAATAATATGCATCGTTCAGAGATGTTTCTGTAAAAAATTACATAGTTAAAGTATTCCTTGAACTGGTTTAGTACCATCAGCATGAACCAGTTCTCTTGAAGAAATCCTTGAACTACTCAGACCGTTAAATAATATGTTAATTGGTCTAATGATAAACAACTAGATTGCATTTGGATACTAAATCTTTGAAGGATTTGGGGAGAACACTGAGCATTAAGTAAGAATGACAAAATAAAAATATAAACGGTAGGTCTGCTGCCAAGCAAAAGAATGCATATTCAACTTTAAGCACGATCACTTTGAGCAAATCTTGTTAGAGGTCAAGTATAAATTTATTACACCTATAGAACAAATAAATGTATTGTCATGATACTTAGGAGATAATTCAAGATCGTTTGCATGATACTTTTTATATGTTTTAGCCTAGAATTGTAGCCTTTTAACGAGCCTCCACAATGTTTCTGTTGTCTTTATCTCTCCTGATTTCACCAACTGTGTTCAATGGAAATAAATCATAATTACATCAATATATGTTTTTATGTGAGGTGGTTATGTGAAAGAGGCATTAAAAATATTAGTATTTATAGAATCAACTTCTCGAATAACTAAGGAGTAAAAGAAGTTTGTTTCTCCACTTTGGCATTTCAATCCCCTTCCCTTTCGCACGAGACACGGAATTAATGATGATTCATACTCACTATAATATGTCATGTGATATACGTGTTTATTAATCAAGATATTCATTAAATTTTAATTGATAACAGAAGAAATAACTCTGACCTATAATAATCCTAAAGTCCATCAACATTAAATTCAAATCACACCCATCGAAGTATTTGTTAGAATTGTATTGGCCCCAATATTATAGTCTTGCCACCAATCAAAGGCCCTTCATCACAAAAATCTCCATCTTCCTCTAAAAATACATCACATGAGATTCTAAGATTTCCATCTAACGAATTTGGCATGTAATCCATTAAATGTCTAACAGATTTGACAATGACATAGGACTTCATAATGGAACCTTCAACATACCGCATATCACTAGGTATACCTTTGAAATCTTTCACCGTCCTATTTTTATAAGGCAATAAAAATTAATAACAACCAATATTAGCCTGAATTGTGCATATTTTATTTTATTAAAAGATAAAAAATTACCTTCGAATGGATACATCTAATGAGCGTTTATTGGTCCATAAACCAAGGCTTCATCTGCTAGACACAAGGTGAAGTGAATCCTAATATTGAAAACCTTTGGTGGAAATTATTGCTCTAACACGCAAAATGCTTCAACAACCAGGCATTTGGCTCTTAGAATATCTTTTCGAATGAAGATCTAGGAGCACATCATGTTAAAAAAAAGCTTATTTGTTGGACTGCTCTTCTCTAATCTTGATATTTTGATAATGCGTATTGAACCACCACGGGTAGAAAGTGTTCCATTATGACATGATAGTCACGAAACTTCCATGAGTGCAGAGACGGGAAATTAAGACTTTTAATATTGGTTAAGTTAAATGAAAAACATGAAGGAAGCTTTAAGTGTTGCAAAGTTCGGCAGAATTGTCTCACTCTTTATCCAAAATAAATGGTGTCATTTGTTTTATCTTTTCCTGGTTCATGCATCAACTTTAAGCCATTTACCACTACATATGCCGATGTCCTTCATATCCAATCGGCCTTTCAGTATCCTTTGTTATATTATCACCTAGAATTGTGTTTATTAAATGCTCTGCAACGTTCTTATCGCTGTGCATCACATCAAGAACATGCTGAACTTGAATCAAAAATGGATTTTTATACCATGTTGAACTCTTATCCATATCACTGTCACTATCATTCGCATTATCAAACTTACACTTCTTAGAAGGAACTTTTGAGGCTTTGTTAGGTACACCATGATTTTGCTCAACTTTTCTAGAAGTGCATCTCCATTAATTTGACTTACGGGAAATATAAGTTCTTTTGATTTAAGTCCCAAACCTTTACCACTCCTAAATGGGTGATCTCTATTAAGAAATATACGATAGTTTGTTCAAACTATCTTCACGTCATTAACTAACCAAATTGATGGTGTTTTATTACCACAAATAGGACATGATTTGGAGCAATGTATAATCAAATAAATGGTTTTATATAATTAACTCAATAGGTGACATATAACATTCCATATAAAATTCTACTCCCGTGTATTTATGTGAAACAAAGAAAACTATGATGGTTTGGATTAATAATAATACCATTTTATGAAAGGAAATCAAACCAAAGGCCAAACCAAGCTCTAATTATGAAATCAAACCCAAACCAAACCAAGCCATAATTAAGAAATGAAGGCTCAAGCACTGAGGAATTTTTAGGACAATCTATTTATGAAGGCTCAAACGTCGAGGTCTTTTTAGGAAAATATATATTAGGATTGTATATGGGACTAAACTCCATGACAAAAAAAATTCTTCAACTTTTCCATAAATTCAATGCATCCTTGAAAACCATTTTAAATATATTAATATGTCAACAATAATTAGAGGACAAGCTAATTTTTTGGACACTATGTAGTTCCATCTTATTGTGGATAATAACAAAAGGAACTACTGTAATACCCCGTATTTTTAATGATTTTAATTATGGGATTCATTGACATTAATATGGGAAATTTATTTATAATTAATCCGAATTTGAATAGATAATTACTAGCGTGACAAGAGTTAGTATTTATTGAAGTGAATTATGTTAAATATTACTTAGTGAGTGCATTAATATGTAATTATGAATTTATTCAAAATTTTGAGTGATTAATACTACAGTTATGGGAAATTTATTCGGGACACGCATGTCAATCGTGTCGGGACTAAAATTTATGGAATAAAAGTAAATTATTCATAAATCACCCATATGGTCATTTCGAGTGCGCCAAAGTGTTCGGAAGGGTCTATATAGTCATAAAAGTCTACCCGTGGATTTAGTTTGTGTCCCGGGGTATTTTTAAGCCAAACCGGCATCCGGGGAGGGTATTTTAGACATTTTAATTTTTGAAGTAATTATACCCAAGAATTTACTAAGTCTATATCGACTTCTAGGGTTAGGTATTCTAAGGTTATCAAACACAAAATCAATAGAGGCCATTGGAAGGGGAAGGAGAAGAGCTCCCGAGCCAAAACCCACCCAGAGTTGCACCTCTTTCACAATTAACACCATCGGAGTGTAGATTGGAAGACGAGGAACGTGGCCATAACCTTCATCATCAAAGGATCAGACCTACTGTTATAAGGCAAGTATTTTTCTTTCTTAAATACATCTAGATAAATTATCCATTTTAGTAGAATATGATTAAGAATTCAATTACATGCATATACAGGACAAATTTTGAATTAAATCATATTCTGGGTAGGATTCGTGATTAGGATTGAAGCACTGTTATGGAAAAAGGAAATTTAATACATTATGGGAATCATTATGTAGATAATTTAGAGTCTTGATCATGCTCTTGAAGAAAAGCCATAAACTAGGACTCTTGAGAGTTAAATTAGAATTCAATTGAAAAGTGAATGAATCTTAATGTTTAAATGATTCGTGTATGTTAGAAATTGTCCATATGTGTTAATTTAATGTTTAGCACCTTCGTTTCGGAGTTTGGGAATAAATAAAGAAGATTTTAGAGAATTTTGGTTGAAGAAACCCGTAACTTTAATTTGCAGAAAATCCACGCTGATACCTCGATCGACTCAAGAATGTCGATCGATCGACTCCCCTGAAATTTGTGACTTATTTTTCCTCTTTAGTCTTGATTCAACCCCCAACTTTTAAGAACCCTCAATGTTGATTAATTAAATATAATGGTATTTAGGGAAGATCAGTAGGGTTATAGTTAAGGCCATAAAATTATCATTACATATGGGATTGAATGGGGACATTTATGATGTTTTTCGAATGCATTACGATTGTAAATTTTATAAATTGGGGTTTAATTCAGATAAATGATGACTTAGGGTTAATACCAGTAGTAGGGGGCATTATAGTAGTGAATTAACCAAAGGAATAATTGGGTGACTTCGTAAAACTTTGGGATAGGGAAAGGTACTTGAATTTATACGACGATAGTTATGGCGTTAATTAAATTTACGTATGATACACAGGTTATAAATACAACGTGTGAGACTTGTAATATTGGATGTGTGTATACCAATATTGAATGTATAAATACTTAGGCTGTCTGAATACCTGTTGTATGGATTTTTAAGTGTATGACATACTTACCATACTTGCTATCGTCGGGAGGTTTTAAAGGGGATAGTCTTGTCTTGAGGAGGCCTTCGGGGGGGGGGGGGGGGGATTATAGATTGGGACCTCAGAGCATAGGATCTAAGGAGGAATTATCTGTGAGTGGATAAGTTTGGGTTATATGGGTGCGTAGGTATGTGCGGGAATCGATAGTCTTTCTTATGTACGTGAGGTATCGGGACTTGATATCAGACATGTACGCACCGTTAGTTTCGCCTATATGGGGTGCGATATTAGCATACATTTAGTAGTGAAAATTTATATATACATATATGTACACCATGTTTATTCTACTGTGTTGTTTAGTAGAACAGAATGATGATTCCTATATATATTAAGTGTGTAAGAACTTAATAGATTAATAAGATACTTGGAATCAATTAATAAAATATGAGGAACTACATAACGTATAATCAATTCCATGAGATCCGAGCATCACTCATAAAAGGATACAACTCTCACCCTGCCTTAAGGGTTACACCACCGCTACATGCCGATAGGGAAACCATACCTGACACGTACACTTATGACTATTAATCTGGGATCATCACCCGACCCTTAAGGAAATCATTACTAGAACCTTGTTGTCCCTTCTTACCGGACTGAATTGGTCTCTTAAGAACACCAAAGCCCCCAAATTTGATGAGATTTCATCCTCTACGTCTTTATCATCTTAGGTGCACTCTACAACCCTTTCGGTACCCACATCAACATTACTTGGTGCTCGCAAAGACACTAGTTCACAAGATTCTAACCATAGTACACCTTAATCCTCGAACACCTTAAGACATCACAAAATTCGATATTCATCCTCATTGATGACACATATAAACTTTTCCTATGGCACCTCAACGTGCCTATGAACTCTCCACACAATAGAATTTTCTCGTATTTAGCCATTACCCTGGTGGCTAAAACGAGTCCCAACACTTAGAAACTAATCTTACCTTCTCCCAAATGGATGTGACTATAAGTCACGTATAAACTATAATTATTACTACTACTAATTATGGAAAGGCACAGGATGTCGCCTGTAGCCTATAAACCTCAAGTCCTGCCTTACTTGAATCCTTGATGACTGTTCAACCATGGTAATCAAATTGCCTTGCTATATGAATATCACACTATGTGTTAATCCATGATTTAACACAACTATGCTGGTCTTGGTAGGATATGGACGTTAGGTGTTGCCTATAAACACCAAGGCCCTCACCACGAATGCCTCACGAGATCCCATTCCTTAATATCATACCTAAGGTACATCCAACCTAATTCCTCAACCAAGGGGTAATATGTTGCACCGTAAAATTAATACTTGCGTATGCTATTCAACTATCTAGTCTTCATACATGAAATACACAACTTTCATCGCTAAGTTGTAGTAAAGACTACCATTGTTACCACTAAAAGGCTTCTCTCACCTCCACAATTATCTCAAGATTCCCCTCACATAAAGATTACTGTGTTGCCACTATTAGCTCATGCAACTTCATGTGTTCACCGAAATTCCATCAATTTCGATATCAGCCCTAGTATTGAATTTGCCTAATTTCATCACTAGAGTTAAATACCCATAATCACTTTACCTAAAGGTGATACACACATCCTTCAATCACAAATCATTTGTTCCTAGTCGAAACACCCTAACCAACAACCTCAACTATTGACTACATGCAACTCGTGGCACTTGCCCAATAGGGGTCACTTCGTTCTATCGGCGTCTCAATCGATTCTATGTCAACAAATCTTAATGAAAGCACCTCACACTAACAATTACGGTGTCACCACTATAGGCTTACATGGACACCTGTAAATTACTACCATTCTAATTGGAAATGCGGAAGAGATTTATGACCATCAATCTAATTGTGTTCCACTAGGCATTAAGATAACCATATCATGCTAACCTCTTAGACTTTATCATCGAGGACACGAACTAAACCATCATCAAACTAGCATGATCGACCCGTGCAATATTGACGTCGAAAGATCCAATACTAACCTCACCACTTCACACCCGAAAGGAACCTTGAACCTAGAGCTCTGATACCATTTGAAATGCCCCGACCCAAATTTATGGGTTACTCGTGAGTCAACCCGATCCGACCCGAGCGTTGGGTGTGAAGTGCAATGGAGCAACCTATATAATGTTGCTAATTCAGTTTTATTTTAATTATGTTTCACTTGTTAGCATGCGATTCCAATTTCAAGGCATACTGCATGAGGGGCCCATGGGGAGCTCCCCGAAGTCCAAATAAACAGAGATACTACTGTAAACATAAATAAAATATACTTACCTATAAAACACCCTCAAATTACGAAACTGCTCCCAACCTGCAGTAATAAAGTGGGGATGTGAGCCTATAACCAGAGGAATTTATACGACACAGTATGGAAATGAATGACACAGAGGAATACTCACACGCTATAACCATATTCATGCGAAAATATGTATGTATCTATATACGTATACCTTTAGAAAATACACATGCCAATGCACTAACCGTTTTACTTTTGAAAAATCTTACTTATCGAGATTAATTTAAGTTAATCTAGTAAAGACGCCCTTTATTCATACTTAGCATTTTTACCTTGTTTAACGCATCCGGTTCGACACTTGAAACTATTACACTTGATTTAATTTGAGCCCATTCCTTTATCGGAATTTAATTCCTTTCATTTATTTCATTATACTTTAGTATTTTCATTGAAAATCATAATTTCAACACACACATTTGCCATGATAGAAAATACTTATTTGTCATCGAAAAACCTTTTTTCCACGCATACTTATGTACATTTCGGGTTTAACAACTTAGTTCCTTAATTACCCATTTACCCGCTTACTTTATCCTCTTTACCTTATCTCATGGACATTAATAGATTTACTCATTTAGTTGTCCATTTCACCTTTACCGAAAAATTTATTACATTCATTCAAGTTTGGTTGTATTAACACATTTTACCATACAACCTACTTCTTGATATGTTTCATATTTTCTTTATCTTTTCTCAAAATCTTCCAACACCGCATACTCACACGGGCTGCACATTGATGGCTATGCACACCATATGCTCTGGCCAATGATTTAAGGCTTTTCACTCAAGGGTTCCAGGCCCTTCTTGATTTATCCCGGTGTCATCCGAGTACCTTTAATGTGTTTTAACATTTTGTAAATGTCCACATTATTTCCTTTCCTTTTTACCTGGTTGAAGCAAAAACCCATGACTTTACCACCCCAATTTCTGTTACATTTGAAAATTTACCATTTTGTATCCTTTACACTTTAACCTTGATTTTTATTTCAAAAATTATATTCATTTAGGACCACTTTATGTAACACCCTTTCCAACATTTTTATTTCATAAAAATATTCCACTTTAAGTAAAATTACCATTTTACCCGTTTGTTTCCAAACCACACTTTTACTCCATTTTCACAAGTGTTTTTTCACCAAAACACTATTGAGTTAGTTATACCAACTTCTCAAGTGTTTTTAACCCTTTAGCACCTTTCACATTTGGAGTAATATTTTAGTTGATTGGATACGCCTTTTATACGATCATGTCCTTTTAATTCCTTAAGTGTTAATATTTCACAACATTAGTAAGTTAATTCACTAACCATTCCATGTCTGTCCATTAATACTTGATTAATAATTTTTATCAACATTCATATTTCTCTACTTCTTTGTTCAAGAAATACACCCACACTTAAGACTACTCTTATAAGAAAGTTGTCAGTTCTTTTACTTAACATGTTATCTTTTAACTTCATGCACATTATGTCTTTTAGTCCCAATTACACGTACTTTGAAGGCTAAAATTCCAACCTTTATTATTTCTTGTTTAAACCCAAAAAAATCTTCTTTAAACTTGTTTATACATACTATGTCAAAATATTCCAAGTTTATATGCATGAGAAGATGTAACACCGCGCCTAATTAAATACCGGGTGATTAGTCCTTTATTAAATTAAAAACTAGGTGAACAGTTGGTTCATTCTCAGCATTAATATCTGTAGACACCCCATTCTATTACCCCCTAACTCTCCTTAGGTCCCTAGTACCTCCACTCATCACTGCAAACCCAGGACATGTCCCGAGCACTGACCTGGAAGCCATCGGGCACTCCCCGATTCAGTTTGACCCAAAAGTAAAACTCTTCATCTCGACCGAGACTGAATGAATCTTCTAAAGGCACTGAATACCCTTTCCAATGGTCCACCCCGTGTGCGATTCCGACTTACCATGAGGACGAACGGTCCATTTGCGTCCGAAACCTGACCGAGAGGCCATCGGGTGCTCCCGGGCTCTGTTTAACCTATGTCAACTCTTCAGCTCGACCGAGGCTGAATGAATCTTATATGGGATTTGAATACCCTTTCCAACGATCCATCCTGTATGCAATTTTGACTTTCCATACGAACGAACGATCCGTTTGACTCCGGGAAGCCCCCGAGCGCTTCCCGAGCCCAGTGGACCAAAGTCAACTCTCCAAACCGGGTCAAACTCTTTGGAATGTCAAAGTAAATAACCTAACCTTTCTAACGGTCCGCCCCGTTCGCGATTCTAACTTACCATGCAGACGAATGATCCATTTGCGTCCGAACGATTCCCCGTCCAGCGGACTGACAAACGCTTCCGAGCCATATATGACCCAAAGTCAACTCCCGAATCCGGGAGGGGTCCAAAGGACATTCGAATGTCTCTGACTTAACTTTACAATAGTATGCCCCATGAACGATTCTGATCAACGGTTTGTCCTCAGTGGCTAATTTTTAGAAAAAGCCTGAAACACACTGCTAAATGGCAGGTCCCAGAACCTGCCTATCGGCACCTGCCTGCCGACAGGCAGGAAGGTCTCTATGCCGATCGACAGTCCCCTGGGCCTATAAAAGGAGGCCTTGGCCTTATTTACAAGAAGAGCCCAGATCTGATAAAAATCTCCCTGAAAGAATCCCAGAAACCTCTCTCGAAGGCAGCGTGATTTCAACTTCCAAATCCTCCTTTTACTCCCACTTTTAATCATACCTTTCATCAAACTTGGTGAATTAAACACTCTCCATCATCATCCAAAGTGCAAGGGCTTCTCTCCAGCATTCAAGATCAAGCTCAAGATCTTCAAGAAGGTCCAATTTTCTCAAACTCATTCCTAAATTCTCTTACATTCTCAATAACTTGTTTCCTAATTTAGCACTTTTATTATCTCATTTCACACATCCTAATATACTTTTTATTTAGTATTATTGCACATATCTTATTTTCATATAAATAAAACCCAAAAACAAGAAAAAGAGGGTTTGCTCATAAAATCCAAATAGGGATTTTCACACTTTTTCCACACTTCTCTCACAACTAAAAACACTTTTTCTACACACACACACTCACAAATAAGAGATCTCTCCATTTGGATTTATGGGATAAACCCCACCCCTCATTTTGTATGCAAACTACGTGGACTTTGATGCCTTTATAGGCTACGTAGGATTCTCGGGGTAAAACCCAAGACTCGAGTCCTTTTTCTCCATTTTCCTCCTTTTTCTCCTTTTTGTCCTTTTTCTCTCCTTTTTCTCTCATTTTCCATCTTCTCGAAAATCCATTTTTCTTATATTATACATATACTTATTCTTAGTGACGTGTTACTCCATATGCATTATCGTTCCCTTATAACAATCAATGCAAGGGTAATCGCGCAAATCCTATTTTCTACATTAATCTCACATTCCTAGGGATGGCTCGCTTTATCTTTTCCATGATACAAGTCGAGGATTCCTACCTCCATTCTATATATACACATGCACACATATCACGGGGGGAAACATAAGGAAAATAGAAAATATTCATGAGAGACCGAAACGGCGGAATGGGTGCCTAACACCTTCCCATTTCGTAACTAAGCCTTCGAACCCTTCTGGAATTTTTTGGTTTCGTACGCACCAGTATGTCTTTGGATGCCACCCTTCGGGGTGGCTTCCCCTTTTTTCTTTTATCTGTTTTGAGTAAAATAGACTGGAGACTCTGAATCTCTCTACATTTTTACATCACATCTCAAACGACGCCCGTCGAAGCGCTCCCGAGAGGGACGCGCGGGACCCGAAGGATCCTTCTACTCCACGGCTGGGATCGGGGATGGCCACAGTGGCGACTCTGGTGGGGACTTGTGTTTTTTTCTTGTGGTCTTGAATCTATTTACATGAATACTATATTTTTTTATGTTTCCCCCCATATCTACATGTTCCCCTTTATCACATGTGTATCCCATGCTAATGCTTATGTTCACACACTTGTAGAAAATTCTCCATGTACACTTCACACCACGTGCACCTAGGATCACATGTATATCCCCATGTTGCACGCATAACCCCTCCATACTTGGTGTAACTTTTGGGTACTTATACTTGGCTCCCTGTTTTGGCATAATCAAGAAAGGCATTCTCATCATAAGATACTAATAAGAGAATCATGCATGATTCACACGATATCACCAAAGAGCATTGCTATTGACCAAATTTTACCCAGTAACTGGAGGGTCACTTCGTGATGGGCGCTGGTCCGGCAGGTCATAGTTAGCCTAAGCGATATGACTCTCACCTTCCATTGGCCAAGTACCTTCAACGTATATCGAACGGTTCCCCCGCATCGTACCGCTTGACCGAAGTCATGACGGGAGGTATATCGCAGGGAATTCGTTCACGTATGTCGAGTATATCAAATTCTCTCTCACATGTACGTCCCCACGAGGTATATGGTGAGGCAATTCACGACACTCAGGTATATCAAATGGCTTGTCCACACGTACCGATTTCCCGCAAGAGCAAGACATATATCGTGGAAGTCATGCCAAAGGGAGGAACCCATGCCAATTCATCCAACCAACTACATACCCTCATATAGGTGTCAAACTTAGGACACGCACTTTAGATTGCCTATTTCAACTCTAAACTCTACCAAAATTTCGGGTCAATCTGTCGCCCAATTTTTGCGCATTTTTAAAACGGGACCCTGTCGGTGAGCCTGGTTACAAGTCCAAACCATAGCTTTGCATATATTAAAACCCCACTTTCCCAGGTTTGGGTCCTGTCCGTCATTGCATTTAGGAGAATTAAATACAAGTGAAAACATAATAATCATGCTGAGTTCCCTCTCCAAAAACATTTCTCCCTTTTTATCAAAAATCCAAAAACATTTCTCCCTTCTTTATCAAAAATCCAAAAACATTTCTCCCTTTTTATCAAAAATCCAAAAATAGTTTCTTCCCTTTTTCTCAAAAATAAATCTCATCCTACGCCTTCTCAGGTCGATCGCATGCCCTTGGCCTAGCTCCTTATTGGCTTCGGTCTTCAGTCAAATCACCCCAGAGTTTCATCCGCTCCTCTACTACTTCTTTCGAGTCTGGAATCCATCCATCTTCCATGGAGAATGCAGATCAAGCACCAGTCATACAACTAGATCTGCCGATAGTCCTAACTCAGCTCGTGGCCAAGATTGACAACCTTCAAGCTGAGGTCCGAGAAATGCAATGAAACCAAGTTCATATTCCTCAAGAGCCCAAGGCCCTGTTCCCTCGTGCTATGGGTCCACCCGAGCCTATTTGGGTTCCCGAAGAATATCAGCACGCTCCACGTGCCCCTCCTGCCAATGGTCCCCGCCCGCCTAGCTTCCGATGCCAAACATTGTCCAGCCTATGGCTAACCTGCCTCTGGTCATTGATCCAAAGGAGGGGGAGTTGAATAAAGTCAAAGAGGATCTCAAGATGCTCACCACGAAGTTTAACCATGTCAGGATCTCTGGAAATTACATGGACTACACCCACATGTCTCCTTATCCTAAAGCGAGGTTACCCGAGAAGTTCAAGATGCCAAACATCGAGAAATTCGGAGGGAGTGGACCCCCGATTGTCCATCTTCGCAGTTATCACCGTTCCATGATTCTCCTAGGGGATTCTGAAGAAGTAATGGCCCAACTGTTTCAACAAACTTTGAAGGATAGCGCTCTTCGATGGTTTTTATCTCTCAAAGATTCCATAATCCGTAGCTGGGAGGATGTAGCCCGAGAATTCATATCGTAGTACAAATACAACGAAGAGCTCGAGGTCACCCGTCGTGATTTAGAGCTGCTCAAACAAAACTCTGGAGAATCAGTCAGTAACTTCATAGCCCGATGGAGGGAAAAAACAGCTACCATGACCAATCGGCCATCCGAGGAAGAACAGGTCAACATAGTGAAGAAGAATTTCTTACCCCATGTCCGAGCAACCATGGGAGGACAGTACTACCCCCACTTTCGATCTCTCAGAGAAGAAGGAGTAGAAATCGAGGAAGGTCTTGCCAAAAGGGAAGTTGAACCGAAGATGGTGCCCGGACAGTTCACCCCTGAAAAATATAACAAGCCTGTTAGTGCCACAGTCTCAACCATCAATAACATCTCAACCAAACACATTATGGGCACCAAAAAGTCGCCCTGCCCCCGTCCGAAGGAATTACACTGAGCTTCATGCTCCCCTCTCTAAAGTTTACGAAGCCCTGTTAAGCCGAAACCTTATAAAGCCCCTGGATCCACATCCATTATCCAATCCACTTACTAAAAAATTCAAAACTGATGCTCATTGCGCCTTTCACCAAACAGATGACCATACCACCGACAAATGCTTCCACCTTCGAAACATAATCCAAGATCTCATAGATCTGGGTACCATCGCCCCACCATCCAATCCTAAGACAAACACTACTCATAACCCCCTCCCGAATCACACCAATGCCATCTTCTTGGAAGAAAACCTGAATTTCGATCCATCAACTCAAATCACACCCTTATACCCTCCTAAACCTCTCCAAATTTGCCCATATTTCCTCCTACACCCTACTAGCCTCGCTAATCAGGCACTGTCACTCCTTACTAGAGCATGCATCGCTGTCCGTACCCGTTCTGAAAGTGGAAGTATGGAATTGTCAGAAGTCTTAAATCAACTCCTAGAGTTCGGGCTGAAATTGCCCTCACAGATGAATATCGACTGCCAGAGGTTTAGTGCGTTGTTTTTGGAAGCGCGAAAATGAGCCCGAGAATCAGATAGTTGGGTGTTACCAACCGACGAAATCAGATTAGATAATGTTGTCCAGACTATGGCAGACTTATTCAGGCAATCCAACAACATTCGCAGTATCACCGAGTTATTTGGTGCTTTAAACGTACAAGGGCACCTGGTCCCTTAACCCTTATACATCCCCACAGAATGGGAAGACCTATATGAGGAAGCCGTTGAGGTTGTGGAATGCATCGACTTTACATGGAAAGATAAAATTGTTGCCACCGAATGGGGGAAAGAATTCGAAGACTCGAATAAAGAACAAGCTTCTGGAAGAACTGGCCTAGTAACCGATTTATGTGGGATGATCTCATTTGAAGAACTCCTCGGAGAAATAGACAGGGTGGCAGAGCAACCTGAGATTGACGAGGAAACATAATTTAAATTTTTCCCTTCTTCAGTAAATCACATGACCAGATCAGGGAGACATTACCAAGTTCCGAGCTCACTACCAACGAATGACAAAGGGAAGGGCGTTGAAAACCTTCCTATGCCAGAGATGACCATTGAGGAGAGCAAGATCCTTGATCAACCGAAGAAAACTCAAGATAACATCACTCTATGGGGGAATTTCATGTATTCCCAGCTGCTCATAAATGCTTTAATCCAGCTGCTCACTGGACCTATAGTTCCTCCCTCTACCACACCAGAAGAAGCGGTAAATTTGGTCGGATCCTTGACCTCCACCCGAATGCTGTCCTTTTCTGAAGGAGAAATCCCCAAAATTGGGCTGAATCACAATCATGCACTCAATATATCCGTCGAAGTTATGGGGAAGGTTGTACCACTCTCTCTCATTGATAATGGATCCGCCTTGAATGTTTGGCTATTGAGAACCTTCAAATGTTTAGGCCTGAAAGAAAGCGACCTCGCTCCAACCTCCGCAGCTCTGCGTGCCTACGATAATACCCGTCATGAGGTGATGGGATCCATAAAACTTGCAATAGGGGTTGACCCTATAAACCCCATCGTTGAATTCCAAGTTATAGACATCCCAACTTGTTTCAACCTGTTGCTCGGACGTCCCTGGCTCCACAATATCAAGGGTGTGTCTTCCTCACTCCATCAAAAATTGAAGTTCTTCGTCGACGGGTGAGTCATCACCATTTTGGGCGACAACAAAAATACCGAGGGTGCAGGAACCAGTAGTCCAATTCTTGAGATACAACACGGGTCAAATGATATGCTCCTATTAGGATTCCGAGTTAACCCATCCCTACTCCCGGCAGGGGATGGTTTCAAAGGAAGGGTTTGTCCAGAATATGACCCTCATGGAAATGTTAATGTGATTCAGATGTTAGAAACATGCACTTCATGCCCGGACTGGGGCTAGGAAAAAGGAAACAAGGGATACTTGAGCCCATCGAACTGAAGAAAGATTTCCCTCCTTGCGGTTGGGGTATCAACCATCAGAACAAGAGCTCAGAATGATCCGCCAGTCTCGACCAAAGAGAGGATTAAACTGTATCCGAACTATCTCAGGAGACTCCTTAAATGGACGATTCATCAAGGAGGGCGAGGATTTCCCCTTTTATGGTTTCCCAAAACCATGGTACGACCACACAGACAAGAAGATGAAGCCTGGAATGGAGATCTTTTTCCAAGATAGCTACCCATGGGCTAAAAATTTCCCACACCGCGTACAATCGCTCATCAAAGATACCGAAGAAACTGAGGAAAGTGACTCCGAAGATTCCTTCAACTTACAGACATTGGGGCTGGCACTCTGCATGGTTCATTCTGGCAGTACATCAATGGACCCCTCCCGTCTGATTAAAGTTGCTGATACACCTCTCCTCAACTGGCATGCTGCGCCAATTCTACCTTTTGAAATCTCCCCTAACCCTAATGTTTACCCTGCTTTATCTACTGTTGTCTATCCTTGCTCAAATGTAATCGAGACCTCTTTTGATGAGGTTCTCAATGCTGTTTTTCCTATCAATGAAATAAACGAAGATTTTGAGTATCTTGTTGTGCCTTACATTAACTGCTTGGATTCTAGTCAAACTTTTGATGATGATGATTTTGCAAATGAACAATTCTTAACTGATATAAATAAGGTTAATAATAAACAACATAACCGCGTTCAAGTTAATGAAGAAGAGACTGTTGTTATTAATCTCAGTTCTAGTAGCCAACTGCGCGAGATTAGGATATGGGCTACCCTTGACGATAATGAGCGCGCACAACTTGAAGAATTGCTAAAGGAGTTTGTGGATGTCTTTGCATGGTCCTATGACGATATGCCCAGTATTGATACTGAAATAGCTCAGCATGAGACCCCCACTCTCCCAGATTACAAGCCGGTTAAATAAAAATTGAGAAAACTCCGCACCGAATGGTCGCTCAAGGTCAAAGAAGAGATGGTCAAACAGTTAAATGTGGGTTTCATTCGAGTGATCGAATATCCCACATGGCTTGCCAACATTGTACATGTACCAAAATCAGGAGGGAAGGTTCGAATGTGTGTGGATTACTGAGATTTAAACAAAGCTTATCCGAAGGATGATTATCCGTTACCCGACATCAATATGATCATGGAAAACACAACCAGTCATGATCTCAAGTCATTCATCGACGGGTTTTTCAGATACAACCAAATCAAGATGCACCCCGACCACCAAGAAAAAACCGCATTCATCACCCCATGGGGAACCTTTTGCTAAACCGTTATGCCATTCGGTCTCAAGAATGCTGGGGCTACCTACCAAAGGTCCGCCACAACCATCCTGCACGATCTGATTCACAAAGAGGTCGAGGTTTATATGGATGATATGCTTATCAAGTCCAAAACTAGAAAATGTCATGTTCCCGCTCTCCGAAAGTTCTTCGAACGACTCCGACAGTATCAGATGCGACTTAATCCACAGAAGTGTGTCTTCGGCATTACAAAGGGAAAACTCTTGGGATTTATGGTTAGTGAGAAAGGGATAGAAGAAGATCCTGTAAAGATGAAGGCCATACTTGAGATGCCGATGCCCCGAGCAGAGAAAGAAGTCCGAGGTTTCCTTGGGAAATTACAATATATCAGCCGGTTCATCAGCCAGCTAACCTCCATCTGTGAACCAATCTTCAAGCTACTCCGAAAGGATTCAACTAAGGTTTGGAACGAGGCCTGCCAAGAAGCTTTTGATCGAATCAAACAATATCTAACCCAACCTCCAGTTCTCATGCCACCATAACCTGGTATCCCTTTGCTCCTATACCTAACCATAACCGACACTGCAGCTGGGGCTTTGCTAGCCCAATACCTTGAGGACTCCCGCAAAGAAAGAGCCATCTATTATGCCAGTAGCAAATTGGCAGGGTACGAGGTCAACTACACTACTTTGGAAAAAGAATGTGTCGCGCTTGTCTGGGTCACCCAAAAGTTGTGACACTACATGCTCGCCTTACCCATCAAACTTGTATCCCGAATGGATCCCATCAAATACCTGCTTGAGAAACCCGCCTTATCTAGCCGAATGGCCCAATGGTTGATGCTCCTAACCGAGTTTGATATTATATACGTCACACAAAAATCCATGAAAGGAAGAGACATCTCTGACTACCTCGCTGATTACCCTGTAGAAGAAGCAGATGTCCAGATCTCCAAATTCCCAGATGAAAATATCCTTTGCACCACTCAAGATCGCCTTCGATGGAAAATGTTCTTTGATGGCGCTGCCAACAAAAATGGATATGGCATTGGGATACTCCTGGTTGCCCCGGATGACTCTCATACTCCCTTCGCCATCAAGTTAAATTTCCCCTGCACCAATAACATAACAGAATACGAGGCATGCACAGTGGGCCTTCTAGTTGCTCTCAAGAAAGGTATTCAATACCTTGATGTATACGGGGATTCTGCCCTTATTATCGGTCAAGTGCTCACAAAGTGGAAAGTCAAAGACGAAAAGCTCCAACCCTTTCATGCTCAATTAGAAGAGTTAGCCTTCCAATTATGAGATATCACCTTCCATTACCTACCCCGAGCAAAGAATAACCTAGTTGATGCTCTCGCTACCTTGGCCTCCATGGTCGACATGCCCGAGGGAACAACAATGACCCCCTTACGAGTTCAAAAGCAAGACAAACTGACCCATTGCTGCCATATGGAGCTTGTCTCCACTAAAGATCCCGAACTAGCTGATTGCTAGTACTATGATATCTGGTGCCTTCTCAAACATGGTAGGTATCCCGAGGGTTCCAACAAGAAAGATCGAATGACCCTTCGAAGGCTGACCACCCAGTACATCATCTGTCATAAATCTCTACTCAAGAGGAACTTCGATGGAACTCATCTACACTGCATCGCAGGGGCAAAGATTGAGAAGATAATGCAAAAAATCCACAACGGGGAATGCGGGCCCCACATGAACGGTCACATGCTCGCCAAGAAGATCATTCGACAGGGCTAATACTGGACCACCATGGCCCAGGATTGCACCGCCTATGTTAGGAGGTGCCCTAAATGCCAACAGTTCTCCAATCTCCAACATCTCCCTCTGCGGGAAATATACAACATGACTTCTCCCTGACCGTTCTCCACCTGGGGTATCGACATCATAGGGAAGGTTAAGCCAAAAGCGTTAATTGGGCATGAGTTCATCCTAGTTGCCATTGATTACTTCACCAAATGGGTCGAAGATGAGTCATACGCAATATTAAATGCCAAGAAGGTGGCCAAATTCATCAAGAAAAATATCATCTGCCGATATGGGGTCCCGTATGAGCTAATGTCAGATAATGGTTTCCACTTCGAGGCAAAAGTCACAGAAGTTATCAATAAGTACGAGATTCATAGACACAAATCTTCTCCCTACCGACCTCATTCCAATGGTTCAGTTGAAGCCGCCAACAAGAACCTCAAGGCCATCATTAGCAAGATGATCGAAAGTTGTAAGGATTGGGCCGACCGAATCTCGTACGCCCTCTAGGGCTATCGAACCTCAATCCAAACCTCTACTGGGGCTACCCCTTACTCCCTGGTCTATGGCATGGAAGCATTCCTACCTATGGAGATGGAAATACCCTCGCTACGCGTCATGCTCGAAAGCAAGGTTAGTGAAGAAGACTGGTGCCAAAGCCGTCTTGATGAGCTGACCGTCCTGGACGAAAGAAGATTAAAAGCACTGTACCACATACATGGGTACCATCGCCGAATAGCACGATCATTCAATAAGAGAGTCAAGGACCGAGGTGTTCGAGAGGGAGATTTAGCCCTCAAGGAGATAATAGAACCCATCTGGGACCCCAGAGGGAAATTCAAGCCCAATTGGAGCGGCCCCTACATTGTGAAGAAAATCTTATCCGACGGTGCCGCCATGCTTACTGACCTGGATGGGGAAGAGATGTCTCGTCCAGTCAATCTGGACCGACTCAAGAAATTCTACCCCTAAGTCCAAAATCTCGGTGCTCTATGACTCTTCTCATCCCCCTTCTATTCTAAAAAAAAAAATTCTTCATTTCCCTCTACCTAGAACTACGTGGGTCTGATCCTCTACAAAAACTATTTTTAAAACTTTTCAAAAACCCCAGAGGTACGTATGCAGCTCATACTCCTCACATGAGTGCGGCCCTTTCTTTTTCACAAAATACTATTCTTTTCTTACCTCCGAGAACGGCGGTTCATTATAAAATTATTTGAACAAAAGGATTATGTATGCCTTAGCGATCAGTATATATAATTCAAAATACAAAACTCATCAAAAGTCACAGCTGGATGATCAGAAGCTTGTTTATTTCATTAATAAGAAATTACAGTACGAATTACATAAGAAAAAGGAACGGATAACTCCATTCCCCCTATTACTATAAAAAGATAAATAAAACCCCCACATACATTCCCTATTACATAAATAAACTCCCCATGAGTCCTACCTACAACTACCAGAAGAGCCTGCACCTTCATCATCTACATCCTGAGGACCCCAAGTATCCCCTGCCTGAATAGAGTGCCACAAACATTCCATGGATCCATGAGCCTTAACCATCTTCGAAAAAACCACAACACCCCCTTCCATGGAGTTAGATAAAACAAACCATCTTTGTCCAGTCTCTACTGCCAACATCTTGCTGACTACTTTCCTCCATAACCACCTCATATAATCTTTGGGGACATGGAAAACATTCCTGACAGACTGAGAGGGACGGGTCGACGGATGCCAATTTCCCCACAGAGACCCAAGCAACAGACGCAGGCGCTCAGTCAAATCTTCTACTGGAAAGAAATTTGAGGTTTGAGGGGGCACGACCTGCGCCCAACCAAATTAACGCAGAAGCCGCCAAGGAAAATAAAAAGAGGCCTGTCTGAGACCAACCAGTCGCACATATGAATACTCTCCTAGCTCCAAAATTGGCTGCAACTGTCCCCACTAAGGCACTGACCAATATAGCCCACGAGCCCCATGCTCCACATGCCAATTCTCCCAATTCTCAACATACAGGTCAACGCAGATGAAGTAGCGTGAAAAGAAGTTGGGTATAGCCGACACGGGATATTCTGGAGGAGTCGACAAGAGGAATCTTTCAGACAACCACATGAACAGCATCACAGGGCTACCCCTCAAAAAATCAGAACAAAATTCTCTCCAGGAATCCAGGCCATTCAGGGTCTTCGCGAATATCACCGCCGCCGAATTGCGATGGTACGACATCCATGAAGTAATGGCTGTAAGTTGAGGGTCCACGCACACTTCCCCAGTCACCAACAACAATTTGGAAACAAGGCCCAGAACAACGGCACCAGCATAGCCAACATCAACTACTTCCCGCAAATGCACAGACTGCAGCACAACCGGGAGGGAGATCATTCCTCCAGCAACCAATGACCTGGCCGCCGAAGGCGAGATATGAAGAAGCCCTGCCAATAAATCCCTAGGAGAACAGGAAAATTCGGGCAAAGCCACAGCAACACTGGGATTCACACCCAGTATGGCAGAAAATTCCTCGTAAGTAGGACAAACTTCTTCCAACCCAATGTGGAATACATGGTCTTCGGGGTACCAGAATTGTATCGCCGCCATCACCATATTTCACTCAATAGGCCGATTGCGCCACAAGGAGACTCGACGTATGTTGAAGGCATCATAATCAACATTATAAGAGCATATTGCTTCCAAGGGTTCGAGTTAATTGGAAAACTCAATGCTACCAGGGAGGGCCATCTTGCAGGGCTAAAAGATAGTAGCCAAGTGGATAAGAATGCAAAGGTGTGATGAGAACACTCCACCCTTCTCCTTTTTTATACTTGAAAACCCTCACAAGGGACATAATCCCTGCAGAAATCGGAGGGAATCCTACCCCACAAGGTACCAAAGGATGAAGAGGGTACCAATCAAAGCTTTCAATTGATGGGACTGGACTGAACTGCCGATAGGCAGGTCAGGGTGCTTGCCGATCGGCAACCCCCCCCCCCCCCCAATTTTGGGAAGTTTCCCCTTTTCCTCTTTTGTCAAATTAGAGAACTCAAATAAAAATTGATATTCTCAACAGAATTTCAAAATCCCTTTTCCTCCTTATGCAATTTCCCTTTTTAAAATTAAAAACTTTCCCTCATAAGTTTCCAAAAAAATTCATTTTTTTACGGTCTCAGCAGCAGATTAAAAAGCGCATGCATTCATTCATCATTAAAATAAAAGGTAGTCAAAAGACTATATTGCATTACATATATTTGTTTTCTGTGTTACATCATTTTGCAAGAAATAAAAAGAAAAGCCAAAAACAACGGGACTCTGCCCGAACCCACATTTCATTCCTTCTCTCTCTCTCAAGAGCTTCCACCCCCTCGACGTGCTCTCTTACGCCTACGACGAGATAACGCACCACCACTACCCGAGCCCGAGTCTTCTTCGGACGAGGCAGACAGCACCAGGTAAGAATGAATAGGAACCACGTCCCGAATATAGTCAGTCACCGAAGATATCCAATCTCTGATGTCCCTGAGCCAAGTGGTCGACACCCGGACTTGCTGCAAGGAAAGGCAAAATCAGTATTAAAACAGGACTGACCAAAACAGAAAAGAAAGAGAGGAACATAAAGGTATACCGCAGGTCGAAGGACCTCCTCTGTCAAGCCCAAATCCTCCGGATCCATCGCAAGAGGACGGTGCTGCATCAGAACTATCCCTCCATCGGCCCGCGCGGATGTTGCACGAAGGGGTGTGCAACCGCACAAAAGGGACCTCCGAGGTCGCCGCCGCCGCAGATGCCGATGGACCACCACCACTGTGGGAAGACCCCACGGCCCGACTCGAACCTACCGGAGGGAAAGGCAGCGCATCATATATGTTGGGCGCCATCAATCAGCTCGTCACAAAGTCCATATAGTCATACGGCTCAGCCGTATTAGTATAAAATGCATAGGACTCACCGATCATCGCCGCGATCCTCTCATCCTCCAACAGCTGTCGCTCCCGCCTCATAGACATAGGAGGCTGTGCAGGTTGCACCACCACCTCTTCCCTGACAATCTGACGAACCACCCTCTCCCCGAGATACCAGGAATGGCCGAACTCATACGCCAGCAAATACCTCATCTGTGCATTCACCCCAGTCATCACCGTATCCTAAATGGCTGTCCCCCAAGGATAAAAGGTCACCTGAAAATCTCCAAGCAAGCACAAGTCAATACAAGATCAGAAGGTGCAAAAACCAAGACTGAAAAGAAAAGGACCTTACACGACCACTGGTCAGGTCATTCAAGACCTGACGCACCGCCTCCAGGGAGAAAGATCCCTTCGACTGCCGGTTGGCCTTACGCCATCGATACAGTCGGCAGAAGTCCCCAACAGTGTCGTCCTTCAAAGCAATCAGTGTGGCGTTGCACCCGATTACCTCATAGAACCATGTCTGAATTCACAAGCAAAAAGAGACGCATAAGGAAAATGCGAATGCATGAAAGGAAAACACGAATGGATGAGATAAAAATGCGCAAAGTAAAGAATACATTAAGGAGATACGTGGCTCCAGTAAAAGTCTACCGACAGCACCGAATGAATGAATCCAAAGAAGAGTAAAGGGTCACCAAGGTCAGACTCCCCCAATCATAGAAGGGGATGTTCGAAAACATCCTCAAGTACGGCAGAAACCACAAATGGACGACGTCGCCGCTCGACGCCACCATGAAACCTCCCAGCACCAACAAGATGAACAATCGGGCCATCTGCCTCACTTGCAGCCCGTCTTCCACATCAATCACCATGCTCAGCAAAACATCCTTCAGCAAGGACAGCTGGATGGAATCTCCAGAAACTATCCTCCTCACATCACCAAGTGCCGCATACACCGCCTCCGGCCTCACCCGCAGGGAGCGATCCGCCTCTATCTGCTCCCCGTCATAATTCATCCCCAACAGTTATTGCACATCTATGGGACTCACCGTCATCTCCCCGAAGCTGAAATGGAAAGTGTGGGTAGTGTCCCACCACCTCTCCCCCAAAGCACACAAGATCGCTGTCGAACGAGGCGTCTCATCCAGCGCAGCCGCCAACCTCCCAAAACTCGCCGATGATACCATCCAGCCCACCATGGGTGGAAGATGCTCCCAGACATCCTTGAGCCCCGTCGTCCCGCGGTCACGTATGTTCTTCAAAGAAATATCAGACTGGAAAAAGGAAAAATCTCATCAAAGGTCAAGAAAAAAGGAAAAATCACCTAAAAAGAAAGGAATGCCAAGGGTCAAGGTACTTACATAACCGCCGGGAATCACTCTCGAAGAGAGATGACGCGATGGCTCCCGCAGCAAGGTCTGCTTATCCGCAACCGGCTCGAATGCATCAAAGGCATTCTCGTTCCTCAAAGCAAGGGGCACCCTGTCCCTCCAATCCACATTCGCCCAATCATCAACGATCAACCACTCCTGGTGGATAGCGGTGCTCACAAAGGCGGCCATTTCTTGAAGATCGGAACGTTAGAACAATTCGCAGAGAGAAAACGCAGAAAGAGAGAAGGCAAGAAGCTGTGAAAAATGAAGGGGATTCGCCCCCTTTATATAGGATGCCAAGCACCACGCCGATCGGCACCTCCCCCTTCCATACCAATCGGCACTGACTCCTCACCTTCCCGAGGCAACCCAAAAGTCCGTGCCACTGCCGAATGGCACCCCTTAGTCTATGCCGGTCGGCACCCCCCTTAAAATTTCGTACATAATTTCCTAGAAAATGCCAGAAAAACCCTGAAAAATCCTCAGAAATTCTTAAGGAGGGATTCGGAACGTTTTCATCAAGAAAATTTCACACTCCTTCAGGCGAAACCTCTTTTTTCCCAACGGAACCCCTCAAAATCCAAGCAAATGACCTCTCGAGCAATGCGTCTGGACCACCTAATCACCCCCTCAGCAAAGTTTACAACCTCAAACCAATTATCTCCCCAACAATCAGCTCCTCCGCTCAAATCAAGGACACAATACCTCCCCAACCATCGGCTACCCGGTGCGAAACAATATAACATGGTATTTTCCCCAGCGGTTTTAGAAAAATCACTCACCCCAGGTGATCTCTCCAAAAGGACGATCCAAAATCTTCCCCAGCTCATTCTTCGTTCCCCAGCGGAACCCCAAATCCAATTCTTATCCCTAGCGGAACCTCAAATCAAATTCTTACCTCCAGTGGAACTCTCTTCTTTTCCCAAGGAAATGCAACCACTCTCGGGTCAGAATTGACCCCGGTCTTGGATCGTCACCTGAGTTAGGTCAGAATTGACCTCGGTCCTCGGTCATCACCACTCTTGGGTCATAATTGACCCCGGTCTTGGATCGTCACCTAAGTTAGGTCAGAATTGACCTCGGTCCTCGGTTGTCACCACTCTTGGGTCAGAATTGACCCCAGTCTTGGATCATCACCTAAGTTAGGTCAGAATCGACCTTGGTCCTCGATCGTCACCACTCTTGAGTCAGAATTGACCCCGGTCTTGGATTGTCACCTGAATTAGGTCAGTATTGACCTCGGTCCTCGGTCGTCACCACTCTTGGGTCAGAATTTACCCCGATCTTGGATCGTCACCTAAATTAGGTCAGAATTGACCTCGGTCCTCGGTTGTCACCACTCTTGGGTCAGAATTGACCCCGGTCTTGGATCGTCACCTGAATAATGTCAGAATTGACCTCGGTCCTCGGTCGTCACCACTCTTGGGTCAGAATTCACCTCGATCTTGGATCGTCACCTGAATTAGGTCAAAATTGACCTCGGTCCTCGGTCGTCACCACTCTTGGGTCAGAATTGACCTCGATCTTGGATCGTCACCTAAATTAGGTCAGAATTGAGCTCGGTCCTCGGTCGTCACCACTGTTGGGTCAGAATTGACCCCGGTCTTGGATCGTCACCTAAATTAGGTCAGAATTGACCTCAGTCCTTGGTCGTCACCACTCTTGGGTCAGAATTGACCCCGGTCTTGGATCGTCACCTGAGTTATGTCAGAATTGACCTCGGTCCTCGGTCGTCACCACTCTTGGGTCAGAATTGACCCTGATCTTGGATCGTCACCTAAATTAGGTCAGAATTGACCTCGGTCCTCGGTCGTCACCACTCTTCGGTCAGAATTGACCCCGGTCTTGGATCTTCACCTAAATTAGGTCAGAATTGACCTCGGTCCTCGGTCGTCACCACTGTTGGTTCAGAATTGACCCCGTTCTTGGATCGTCACCTAAGTTAGGTCAGAATTGACCTCGGTCCTCGGTCATCACCACTCTTGGGTAAGAATTGACCCCGGTCTTAGATCGTCACCTGAATTAGGTCAAAATTGACCTCAGTCCTTGGTCGTCACCACTCTTGGGTCAGAATTGACCCCGGTCTTGGATCGTCACCTGAGTTAGGTCAGAATTGACCTCGGTCCTCGGTCGTCACCACTCTTGGGTCAGAATTGACCCCGGTCTTGGATTGTCACCTGAATTAGGTCAGAATTGACCTCGGTCCTCGGTCGTCACCACTCTTGGGTCAGAATTGACCCCGGTCTTGGATCTTCACCTAAATTAGGTCAGAATTGACCTCGGTCCTCGATCGTCACCACTCTTGGGTCAAAATTGACCCCGGTCTTGGATCGTTACCTAAATTAGGTCAGAATTGACCTCAGTCCTCGGTTGTTACCACTCTTGGGTCAGAATTGACCCCAGTCTTGGATCGTCACCTGAGTTAGGTCAGAATTGACCTCGGTCCTCGGTCGTCACCACTCTTGGGTCAAAATTGACCCCGGTCTTGGATCGTTACCTGCATTAGCTTAGAATTGACCTCGGTCCTCGGTCGTCACCACTCTTGGGTTAGAATTAAACCCGATCTTGGACCATCACCCGAATTAGGTTAGAATTGACCTCAGTCCTCAGTCGTCACCACTTTTGGGTCAGAACTAACCTCGACCCTCTGAATTGGTCATCCTCATTTCCTTCGGTTCTCACAACTGACCTCGACCCTTCGAATTGGTCATCCTCATTTCCTTAGGTCCTTAGAACTGACCTCAACCCTTTGAATTGGTCATCCTTATTTCCTTAGGTTCTCAGAACTGACCTCGACCCTCTTAATTGGTCATCCTCGTTTCCTAAGGTCCTCAGAACTGACCTCGACCCTCTGATTTGGTCACCCTCGCTTCCTGAGGTCCTCAGAATCGATCTTAACCCTCTAATTTGGTCATCCCCAGCACACTCCTTAGGTCCTCAGAATCGACCTCGACCCTCTGAATCGGTCATACACTCTCAGAAGCATCATGCGGTGTCTAATTGATGGCTATCATTTATTCCAAACTCACCCATCGAGGGGCTCTGTAGACACCCCATTTTGTAACCCCCTAACTCTCCTTAGGTCCCTAGTACCTCCACTCATCACCGCAAACCCAGGTCATGTCCCGAGCACTGGCCTGGAAGCCATCGGGCACTCCCCGGCTCAGTTTGACCCAAAAGTCAAACTCTTCATCTCGACCGAGACTGAATGAATCTTCGAAAGGCACTAAATACCCTTTCTAATGGTCTACCCAGTGCGCGATTCCGACTTACCATGCGGACGAACGGTCCATTTGCGTCTGAAACCTGACCGAGAGGCCATCGGGGGCTCCCGGGCTCTGTTTGACCTATCTCAACTCTTCAACTCGATCGAGGCTGAATGAATAATCTAAAGGAACTGAATACCCTTTCCAACGGTCCATCCCGTGCGCAATTTTGACTTTCCATGCGGACGAACGATCCGTTTTACTCCGGGAAGCCCCCGAGCGCTTCCCGGGCCCGATTGACAAAAGTCAGCTCTCCAAACCGGGTCAAACTCTTTGGAATGTCGAATTAAATCTCCTAACCTTTCTAACGGTCCGTCCCGTCTGCGATTCTGACTTACCATGCAGACGAATGATCCATTTGCGTCCGAACGATTCCCTGTCCAGCGGATTGACAAACGCTTCCGAGCCATATATGACCCAAAGTCAACTCCCGAACCCGGGAGGGGTCCAAAGGACATTCGAATGTCTCTGACTTAACTTTCCAATAGTATGCCCCATGAACGATTCTGATCAACAGTTTGCCCTCGGCCGCTAATTTTTAGAAAAAGCCTGAAACACACTGCCAAATGGCAGGTCCCAGAACCTGCCTATCGGCACCTGCCTGCCGACAGGCAGGAAGGTCTCTATGCTGATCGACAGTCCCGTGGGACTATAAAAGGAGGCCTTGGCCTCATTTTCAAGAAGAGCCCAGATCTGATAAAAATCTCCCTGAAAGAATCCCAGAAACCTCTCTCGAAGGCAGCGTGATTTCAACTTCCAAATCCTCCTTTTACTCCCACTTTTCATCATCGCTTTCATCAAACTTGGTGAATTAAACACTCTCCATCATCATCCAAAGTGCAAGGGCTTCTCTCCAGCATTCAAGATCAAGCTCAAGATCTTCAAGAAGGTCCAACTTTCTCAAACTCATTCCTAAATTCTCTTACATTCTCAATAACTTGTTTCCTAATTTAGCACTTTTATTTTCTCATTTCACACATCCTAATATACTTTTTATTTAGTATTATTGCACATATCTTATTTTCATATAAATAAAACCCAAAAACAAGAAAAAATGGGTTTTCTCATAAATTCCAAATAGGGATTTTCACACTTTTTCCACACTTCTCTCACAACTAAAAACACTTTTTCTACACACACACACACTCACAAATAAGAGATCTCTCCATTTGGATTTATGGGATAAACCCCACCCCTCATTTTGTACGCGAACTATGTGGACTTTGATGCCTTTATAGGCTACGTAGGATTCTCGGGGTAAAACCCGAGACTCGAGTCCTTTTTCTCCTTTTTATCTCCTTTTTCTCCTTTTTATCTCCTTTTTCTCTCATTTTCCATCTTCTCGAAAATCCATTTTTCTTATATTATACATATACTTATTCTTAGTGACGTGTTACTCCATATGCATTATCGTTCCCTTATAACAATCAACGCAAGGGTAATCGCGCAAATCCTATTTTCTACATTAATCTCACATTCCTACGGATGGCTCGCTTTATCTTTTCCATGATACAAGTCGAGGATTCCTACCTCCATTCTATATATACACATGCACACATATCACGGGGGGAAACATAAGGAAAATAGCAAATATTCATGAGAGACCGAAACGGTGGAATGGGTGCCTAACACCTTCCCATTTCGTAACTAAGCCTTCGAACCCTTCTGGAATTTTTTGGTTTCGTACGCACCAATATGTCTTTGTATGCCACCCTTCGGGGTGGCTTCCCCTTTTTTCTTTTGTCTGTTTTGAGTAAAATAGACCGGCGACTCTGAATCTCTCTACATTTTTACATCACATCTCAAACGACGCCGACCGAAGCTCTCCCGAGAGGAACGCGCGGGACCCGAAGGATCCTTCTCCTCCGCGGAGGGGATCGGGGATGGCCACACTATCGCTAAATAATATTTCCAATTTGAACACCCTAAATAATTAAGCTAAGTGTTAAAACCATTTAAAACCTCATTTTTCCTTTATTAAATATCAATATGAAAAACTTTTTAATGATAACAGTTTAAGAGTCACATAAATAAAAGGATCACAATTACTACACTACCATTTAAACCATCTAGATTAGACAAACCAAGTTATGAACTATAAATGAAATCATCCTGACAAGTGTTAACTCTCGAGGAGTACTGAATGCTGGAAATATCATAAATCTGTAACAAATCCAACATGAAAAGGAAATCGGGCGACACATGCCCTAACTATGAAGATCTAAAGTAGGAACTAATTCAATGACAAAGTCGTATAAAGTAAGGGCCTGCAACTCCCACATAAGCTGCAGCACCTCCAATCCAAAGAACCTAAGCATGACGCCCCTATGGCTGGGCACGTGTAATACATACATATATATACAAGAAAGAAATGACAGAAAATTTGTCAGAGACCAAGTGTAAAATAGTTTTAAAAATAGTTTAGCAAGTATTTAAAATTCTTACTAGCTAATATCACAACCATGTCAGTATGCGACTCTCTTAAGAATCCTCACCTCTCATCTAGTGTGCACACCTAACGTACCTCTAATCCATCCTAATTATAGTTCCCACGCTAACTAGATTAACCACATGTATCCATTCTTTATAGCCTAAATGATTCCCACGTATTAACCTTATAATACATATAATGATGTTATAAACATATATATCCATTTAGATTCAACATGGATAAGTCCCTTATTAGTTTAATTGAACTAAGTGTTTTCATACATAACTATCTTACATGTCTACTTTAGCCACATAGTAGATATCATCACATGTATATATATACATTCACTATATTATATATATATATACTATACTGCACCCCGAGACACAGCTTCGGTGCTCCATTACTCTACTATCTTGTCCCAATACATCACGTCACTATATAGGGGACTATAGGTTCAGTAAAGATTTCTCGAACCATAAATATCAAATCACAAATAATGGAGGCGAACATAGTCCAAAGCCTTTGGGCTACGCACATACCTACGCACCCAAATGATCGTTCTACACCATTGTTCTCACTAATGGTAATCGACCTAAGTCCTATGTTCTCGAGCGACAAGTCAAAAATCCCATGGATTCATCAGGATATGACTGCCCTCACGCGCAAACCTCCCATCGATAGTAAGTAAGCTATGTATGTCATACACAGATACATAATATATGCACAACCGCACAGTCTTACATATAAATATTCATATTTTCCAAATTAGGTTCGCCCATGACCCATAATTGTTATTATCCGTTCTCAACACAAATTTTACTCAATTATCTCTCATAACGGATTTGTCTTTTTTATTCTCATTTATTATTTACTTCATACTTACTTCTTATCTCTCGAATTATTCTCTCTTACTAAGTACAAATATCAGTAGGTATACCCTCACTAACCTTCTAGTCTAAAAATTTAACGAGTCTCAATCTTTTAGTAAATGTACCCACAATTTCCAATGTATGAATAACTCCCCGTCAACCCATAATTTCATCTCAATTTAATTTCGCTCAATGGAGTCTATCTAGACCCTACTAGTCCACTTCATAACTCATTATACTCCAAAAATAATAATCAAGGGTTCCTACGTATCTTAACCGGATTAAAAAAAAGTATAAAAATATGCACTTTTCCATGAGGGATCGATCGATCGAATAATGGGGTCGATCGATCGATCGTCGTTCGATCGATGCCCTTGGTCGATCGATCGATCAAGCAGTTCTTGCCCAATTTGCTGCAATTTTTAACCTACGGGTTCAAACATTCTAACCCCTCCAAACCTCTATAATTTCATCCCAAACTCCCATCAAAGTAATCCAAATGTATAAGTAACATACATAAACAAGTTCTAACGTAACAACAACAATAAATACTCAACGAATCAATCAAAAAGGGGTTTAATCTTTATAAAACCAAATTTTGCATGAATAATCGCAATCCTCTATTTTAATCCATATTTTCTTCCGAAATACCATAATAAATTCGTGGGTAATCCTCTACATATGATCACGATTTCAGACTATATGAATTCTCCCTACAAGAAATATAAATTCTCTTCCAAAATATATAATTCTTCGATTAAAACATATGATTTTCATTCCTAGACTAACGTGGAAGGTATATTAACATGGAAATCAGCAAGATAGATACTTTCCTGGGATTCAAGGATCTGATTTGTTCATGAAAAATATGTGGTTGCATTCCTCGTCGTGCGATCTACATTTTGGTGGTGGTGGTGATGCAATCGGGTGAGTTCTAGGCCTTGGATTGCTTGGAAACTCTTCACCTTCTTCTTTAATCTCTTCACCTTCTTATCTAATGGATGGGCTTAGGTTTTGTGTCTGTTAAACCTAAGAGACAACTCCAAATGGCTAATATATACTAAGAAAAATACCCTCCCGGGATGACAATTAGTCCTAAAAACTCCCCGAGACCCAAACTAACCCCTCGGGTACACTTTTTTGACTATCTCGGACCTTTAGAACACTTTGGCACCCTAAAAATGACCATACGGATGAATTATAATTTATTCACTTTAATAATAATAATTTAGTCCTGATACGACACAGACGCGTCCGGAATTAAATTTTCATAATTGCCATTTTATTCACTTGAAATAATTTTAATAAAATCAATCTCATATATTACTTTACTCATCCAGTAATATTCAACAAATTTCCAATAATTACTACCTCACATCATGCTAGTAAATATTAAAAAATAATTTTTGGATTAATATTAAATTAATATCTGAAATTAAATTTAATAAATCCCCAATTTTAAAAGCCATAAAAATACGGGGTATTACATACTTCCCCCCTAATAACGGGATTTCATCCCAAAATTTGGAAAAACTAAAGCGTAACTGGTAAGGACAACTCCGGGTATTAATCTCACATCTCATGTAATTTTCGTCGTACCACCCATACAGTTCATTACCGAATACCCCACTAATATTATACTCCAAGACTTACCATTTAGTTTAAATTATCTTGAATTAAACTTTACCCAATCCATCCTATACCATCCTCATGGCAAAATTATGGGAGTAACGATCCTAAGTCATCAAACAACTAAATCTGGAAGTAACAACTTCTACTTTCATTAACCTCAAGAATACTTATTGTGTCACAAATATGGAAAATACTACAATTAACCATTCAGGGCGCCCATACACCCAATGTGTGTACATTCCATCATAAGGTCTAAATGAATTTGATTCCTCTGTAAGGTTACCTTTAATTAACTGACTACCTAGTTTATAATCCGTATTTCTATGATTTCCACATTCTGATTTGGCGATTCCATCTGCCTTAAATCATGCTACAACTCATAACTCTCTGATGAATATATATATATATATATATATATAATGGTAAAGGTTATAAACTCATATTCTAAAGACCTAACTTATTTCTACTCCCAACGTTCTTTAGTTTCATGCGGGGGGTGTCTCGCAGAGCGAAATCAAAACAAGGAACCCCCCCGATACACTACTACCTAAAATAGTCGGTCATCGAAACTCCTCAGGCCCTTAGTATATAGTATATAACATCCCAACAGGTTTTATCTATTTATATAAAAGTCTACTTATTCACTCTCTTGTCAAAGACAATACGCTGGCTATAACGATCAATCTTGGTCTCATATACAACAAGTTAATCCATGCCGATAATCACATCACTAAAACGAATAATCTTAATAAGGTATATAACACAAACGATGCGCCCATTTATCCTCTGCGGATAACACTGAAGACAACCCCGCTATACCAGGGAAAACATACACATAATAATAACGCTATAGATATAAGCACTAAATTCTTCTCATATGAGAATCTAGCAATAAACAAAAATATAATGACTCGCTCGCGTCACATAAAACACGCTTCATCCTCCGAGAAAAAAACTCGTACTTCTACTTTGCCATTCGCCCTAGCTGCTCAAATGGCTTTCGAACAAAGTACGCTTGTCTGAGCTAAAACAAAACTACTTTAATCATTACCCTTCATTAGGCACCCTACTCTTGTCCCTTTACTAACTTCAGGAAACATTAACGCATGTGATTTCACCCTCTAAAAAATACCTCTACACATAATCCACATATTAACTCTCACACTGACCCTATTAGGGTTGTTCTTCGCTAGGACTTAAATAGTCTCGATCCTGATGGCTACCCCCATCGTTCCCTTACCTTTGTTAGCCCTAACGAACAGACTACTAGCTTCGACAACTCTTACTGAACTCACCATCACTTGGTAAGGATTCAGCTACCTGAATCATTTCAATGGGTCCCCTGATGGGTCTACCCCTTGTGGCGTTTCACTAACTGCATTTCATCTAGTCTGACTCTCCTGATAAATCTTTCAATTCGTTTAGCTCCTTTCACAAAGAAGCATTAAGACCTTTATTGACAACGCATGACATTGTCACCCTCTGAATCGACCGTCCAGCAGACCTTTCCTTTTTAACAGAATTCCCTTTTAACAGCAGAATTCCCTTACGATTCGATCTCCCATTTGAAATCCTATTCTCCATTTGTATCTACATCCTCCGATACAAGATTCGCTAATAGTTTAGATTCATATTCACAAATGGACCTCTGCCTGTCCTTCCTGTGATGAGTTCAGAACAATGTTAACATCTTATCCTGAACATCTGATGAAGGAACCTATGGTCAAACTGTACCTGAGATCCTTCTATAAACATAGCATTCCACTTCTAAAATGGGTGGCTGACTCCCACCACTATAACTTCGTTCCAACGAGCCAAGAAAAAATCTTACCCTAAATTTTCACTTATATTTAGCCACACTCCGCCATATACCCAAGTCTTTGAATATATTACCTTCGTTGGGTAACACACAATTCCTGCATTTTTAGAATTTCCGCTCACGGCTGTCCTTAATTTTCCATTTGACCCTCTCCCAAGCTCACCACGCTGGGTGAGTCTAATTTGGCACACTTTTGATTATAGAAGCACTTCGAATTTGTAGGCTGGGTCCTAACCATCTTTACAGTCCTAGCCTCTCGTGCCATAATAGGGGTGACCTCGACTACAGTCATCATCCTCGAATATACTTCACGACCTCACTAAGCCCTGCCTCCCGCTACTCGTCCAACGACCCTCATCTTCCATACTTCATTGTTTGAACACGCCCGAACGTAAATAAGATTCATAGATATATACATGATAGCAGGAGAACAAAGTCTCACCAAAGTAATAAACAATCCTAAACATAGGGCTCTATATCAAAGAAAGCTACGCTGGAATCATAATAAGCTGCACATATCCTAAAGGACACTAGAACTTCATTCTCTATTACCACCTGTAACACCGTGCCTAATTAAATATCAGGTGATCAGTCCTTTATTAAATTAAAAACTAGGTGAACGGTTGGTTCATTCTCAGTATCACTGTCGCAAAATAATATTTCTAATTTGAACACCCTAAATAATTAAGCTAAGTGTCAAAAACATTTTAAACCTCAATTTTCCTTTATTAAATACAAATATGAAAACCTTTTTAATAATAACAGTTTAAGAGACGCATAAATAAAAGGATAACAATTACTACACTACCATTTAAACCATATAGATGAACCAAACTAAGTTATGAACTATAAATGAAATCATCCTGACAAGAGTTAACTCCCGAGGAGTACTGAATGCTGGAAATATCATAAATCTCTGACAAATCTAACTGGAATAGGAAATCAGGCGACAAATGCCCTAACTATGAAGATCTAAAGTAGGAACTGATTCAATGATGAAGTCATCTAAAGCAAAGGCCTGCAACTCCCACATAAGCTGCAGCACGTCCAATCCAAAGAATCTAAGCATGATGCCCCCATTTTTGGGAACATGCAATACATACGTATATATACAAGAAATAAAGAAATGACAGAAAACGGGTCAGAGCCCAAGTGTAAAACAGTTTTAAAAATAGTTTTAGCAAGTATTTAAAATGCTTACCGGCTAGTATCACAACCATGTTAGTATGCAACACTCTCTTGAGAATCCTCACCTCTCATCTAGTGTGCACACGCCATTCTAATTATAGTTCCCACGCTAACTAGATTAACCACATGTATCCATTCTTTATAGCTCAAATTATTCCCACGTATTAACTTTATAATACATATAATGATGTTATAAACATATATATCCATTTAGATTCAACATGGATAAGTCCCTTATTAATTCAATTCAACTAAGTGTTTTCATACATAACTATCTTACATTTCTACTTTAGCATAGTAGATATCATCACATGTATATATATACATTCACAATATTTTATATATATATATATATATATATATATATATATATAAACTATACTGCACCCCGAGACACAGCTGTGGTGCTGCATTACTCTACTATCTTATCCCAATACATCACGTCACTGTATAGGGGTCTATAGGTTTGGTAAAGTTTTCTCAGACCACAAATATCAAATCACAAATATTGGAGGCGAACATAGTCCTAAGCCTTTGGGCTACGCTCATACCTACACACCCAAATGACCGTTCTATACCATTGTTCTCATTAATGGTAATTGATCTAAGTCCTATGTTCTCGAGCGACAAGTAAAAAATCGCGTGGATTCATCAGGATATGACTTCCCGCATAGGCAAACCTCCCGTCAATAGAAAGTAAGCTAGGTATGTCATACGCAGATACATAATATATGCACAATCACATAGTCTTACATATAAATATTTATATTTTCCAAATTAGGTTCGCCCACGACCCATAATTGTTATTATCCATTCTCAACACAAATTTTCTCAATTATCTCTCATAACGGATTCGTCTCATTTATTCTCATTTATTATTTACTTCATACTTACTTCTTATCTCTCGTAGTATTCTCTTTCACTAAGTATAAATATCAGTAGGTATACCCTCACTGACCTTCTAGTCTAAAACTTTAACGAGTCTCAATCTTTTAGTAAACATACCCATTATTTCCAATGTATGAATAACTCCCCGTTAACCCACAATTTCATCTCAATTTAATTTCGCTCAATGGAGTCTATCTAGACCCTACTGGCCCACTTCATAACTCATTATACTCCAAAAATAATAATCAAGGGTTCCTACGTATCTTAACCATATTAAACAAAAAGTAGAAAAATATGCACTTTTCCATGAGGGATCGATCGAATAATGGGGTCGATCGATTGATGCTCTTGGTCGATCGATAGATCAAGCAGTTCTTGCCAAGTTTGCTGCAATTTTCAACCTACGGGTTCAAATATTATAACCCCTCTAAACGTCTATAATTTTATCCCAAATTCCCATCAAAGTAATCCAAATGTATAAGTAACATATATAAACAAGTTCTAACGTAACAACATCAATAAATCCTCAACGAATCAATCAAAAAAGGGTGTTAATCTCAGATTTATTTATAAAACCAAAATTTTCATGAATAATCACAACCCTCTATTTTAATCCATATGTTTTTCCCAAATAACATAATTAATTTGTATGTAATCCTCTACATAAGATCATGATTTCAGACTATACGGATTCTCTCTACAACACATATAAATTCTCTTCTAAAATATATAATTCTTCGATTAAAACATATGATTTTCATTCCTAAACTAACATGGAAGGTATATTAACTTGGAAATCAGCAAGATAGATACTTGCCTGGGATTCAAGGATCTGATTTCTTGATTAAAAATATGTGGTTGCATTCCTCGTCGCGCGATCTACATTTTGGTGGTGGTGGTGATGCAATCGGGTGAGTTCTGGGCCTTGGATTGCTTGGAAACTCTTAACCTTCTTCTCTAATCTCTCTACCTTCTTCTCTAATGGATGGGCTTAGGTTTTGTGTTTGTTAAACCTAAGTGACAACTCCAAATGGCTAATATATACTAAAAAAATTCATGGGTTTAATTACCCAAAAATACAAAATGTCTAAAATACCCTCCCGGGATGACAATTAGGCCTAAACCCCCCCGAGATCCAAACTAAACCCCCGGATACACTTTTCTGACTTTCTCGACCCTTTCGAACACTTTGACGCACTCAAAATGACCATACGGATGACTTATAATTTATTCACTTTAATAATAATAATTTAGTCTTGATACGACACAAACGCGTCCCGAATTAAATTTTCATAATTGCCATTTCATTCACTCGTGATAATTTTAATAAAATCAATCTCATATATTACTTTACTCATCCAGTAATATTCAACAAATTTCCAATAATTACTAACTCACATCATGCTAGTAAATATTAAAAAATAATATTCGGATTAATATTAAATTAATATCTTAAATTAAATTTAATAAATCCCCAATTTTAAAAGCCATAAAAATACAGGGTATTACAGAAGATGGATTTTAAACCCCAAAATCCAACTACATGGTTTAAACATATCTTTCACCAAATATTTACCAAAAACAGTTTATTTTTAAACATTTTATTTCATAAAATGTTTAACACCAATATTTCTAGAAATGCCCAATTCCGCAAAATATATCATCTTTCTATATTTCCCAACCTTGAAATGTTTATTTATTCTTTATTTTCTATAAAATATAATTTTTCAACAAAATCACATTTATTTGCTAACATTTTGTTCCATAAAATGGTTTTCATTAAAATTACTAAAAAAATAAACCATTTTCTCAATACCCACTTTTGTTATTTCAAATCCTTAAAATACTTATCTATTCTTTATTTTTAACAAAACAACATTTTCCAACATTTTTATTCCCTAAAAATATTATTATTATTTTTACTAGAAAATCCATCGCAAACATCCTACTCTTAATATTCCAACAATCAAGACTAAAAACACACAACTAAAGTCTTAATCTAATAGTAGAGTTTCACCCACCTCTAAGGTCTCCAATGGTGGCAAGGGTGTTGGTGTAGGAGGAGCAACCCCCACCTCCAAAGGTGGCCTCAAAGGGGATGCCAAAATCTCCTCCAACAAGCTCCATTTGAACTCTATGTAAGACCCTCTTCATTTTATCCAAGAAAATCTCCATCTTCATTCTCCAAAAACCTCCAACAAAATCCCCCAATTTGTAGGTACTCCTTATCATGGTGAAAATGGGTGTTTCTGGGTTAGATACACTATGAAAATGGTGGGAGAGTGGTGGTTTGGTGGTGGCCTATAGTGGAGGAGTGGTGGTGTAGGGTGGTTTGTGGTGGTTAGAGGTGGGAGGTCACTCAAGGCTATAGAGAGAGAGAGAGAGAGAGAGAGAGAGAGGAAAATTTGATACAAAATGCCCAAATGGGCTAACTCCCACTTAAATATTTTCCAAACCCTCAAAGGGTTAAATTCCCTAAACACCCTCACACCTAACTTTTAAAGCCAAGGATAATATAGTCTTTTACCCCATATTTGATCTGGGCTGCTTAGAAGTCGACACATCATCGCATCCGACAGCCAACTTCACGACAGCACATCAAAAGGATAAGATTATCAAATCTGATGCCGATCGTTCGAATGACCTCTAGGTCTCGTTAGAACGACTCTACTAATGATATTTCAACACTCGAGTCGTTAGATCCCTCGTTCGAATGACCCTGATCTAGTTCGAACGACCTCGCTCAAATGACCCTTTCCAACGAGATAAAAGAGAAAGTTAAAGCACAGGCCGTTAAATGCCACGTTCGAACGATTTCGTTCGAACGTGACTACCCGTTGTTCAAACGACATCTAAATTTTCCAAAAATTATATTTTAAGATATAAAACTTCGATTCGACAAGCACAAGGCCACGAGATTACCCCGATTAGACACGGGATCCATCTAAACCGGTCTAAGTCGTCCTAAATCATCAAATTCCATGAATACAATTGAAACTCCAGGGAGGGTATTACACAAACAGTCTTTTGTCTCTTTAAATTTCTTTATTTTCACATTAGTTATATAAATTCTTAATTTACCTTTTACTTTAGATCATACACATATTAACCTCCAATCCTTTATTAGTATTATTGCACATAATATATTTTATGTAAAAAACCTCGAAATAATAAAAAGAGGGTTACACCTATAAATTCAAACGGGATTTTACACCACATCTCCTCAAAACAAAAAAAAAAACACATTTTTCTTACACACACATATAATAAAATCCCCATTAGAATTTATGGTACAAACCCCACCCACGTGTCACATATGAACTACGTGGACTTTGATGCTTTTATAGGCTACGTAGGTATCTCGACCTCAAACTCGAAACTCGAGTCCTATTTTCATCTTTTTATATTTTATACATACATTATTCATATATATCGTACTTGTGATTCACATTTGCGTCTTATCTAACACATATTATCATTTCATCATAATGATCAATATCTCAATAAGCATGCATATCATATTTTTAATTATTATTTTGGGAGCATTCCAATGGATGACCTCACTCCGTCTTTTCCATGATACGAGTCGAGCGATTCCAATCTCCACTTATATATACACGCACACATACTTCGTGGAGAAATATAGAAAAATAGTAATATAAGCCCATGAGATACCAAAAAGGTGGGATAGGTGCCTAACATCTTCCCATTCTGTAACTTAGGCCCTGAACCTCTGATGTAATTGGTTTCGTAAGCATCAGTTTGTCTTTGATGTTGTTTTCCTGAGGCGACAACATGTTCTTTTGCCTATTTTGTACAAAATAGGGTGACTCAATCTCTTTACATCACCCCACATCGACGACAGCCGAAGTGTTCATAGAAAGGGCATGAGACCTCTCTCTCTCTCTCTCTCACTCTCTCTCTCTTCATTGCGCGCGCGAGCGCCAACCCCCGAAATGGATAAAGATATTGGGAAAAGAAAATCGGGGGAAGGATGTCCACAGTGGAGACTTCACTAGGGACTTACTTAAGATTTCTAGACTCTGTTTGCATGGATGTTATCATTTTCTGCTTTTGTGCGTATGAACCTACCTGTATGTTCCCTTTTCTCCTCTATTACTTCTTCTATTTATCCACCTTATGTTTATATCATCTCTGACTCACTTTTCACTTCACACACTTCTAAATACTCTCCATATACACCTCACACTACCTACACTTGTATAATGATTCACTTATTTCCACATGTTACACACACCACTTAGAATATCCATGCTTAGGTTTCACTAGCACACACCTCCACTTATCACACTTGTATATATCCATGCTCACTTATACTTATGACACACCAATTATAGTTGATCCATGCTTAGGTTCACTACCACACACTCACTTATATATATTCACACATCACTCAATCTCACGTATCCATGCTTAGGGCAATCTTCATGCACCATGCTAGATTTACTTTTCATCATACTCGTACATTTTTTATTATTAGTATAGTGATCATCATTCCAAATAAAATACTCTCTCCATAATATACTAATCAATAATCATACATTTTTCAAATTACATCACTAAGAGCATGGCTATTGACCAGAGGTAATTCCACATTAGCAACAGTGTTTTAGGGATTAATGCAGCGTGGTAGCTCAGCGTGACAACTTGTATTTTAGCTTGTTGAATTAGTCATATTGTATCTTTGTTTATAATTATTGTAAGCTATAACGACTGTAATGATGTAACGAGAATAATAATGAGTTTTAGTGTGAGGTCAAACGGTACTCGCGAGAGACCAGGCTTGACAGGGCCTGGGAGAGCTTTCATGCTCTACCGAATGACCTCACCATGGGAACTTTAGAGGGACTTAGTTTGGAGGATTGAGAAGTGGGGCACTATTGGGGATCATACCAACCATCTTAGATACACCTGGTAAAACACTGAAGGACCCTGATCGTGGAACCTCGGGCGAAGCAGCTTGGAGTTCCATCGAGCGTTGGGTTGTGAACCAAACGACCCTCAACTTAATGTCACATCTACTGTAGGTGATGTCAGTAGACAGCTAAACAATGTCAGACCTGCACTTGGGTAAACAATCGTGGTATTTGGGGTTGTCAGACAGTTGGAGAGCTACCTATGCGATAACAACCCCCTGACATACAGTGGTTAGGCAAAAGGCATGTCTTGGCATTTAATGTTTATGACGTGGAGGCAACTAGTGTACTAGGCATTTAATGTTGTGACATAAAGCACGAGGGATGTCTTTCATAGTCTTTAATGACTGAGTTTCCTCCGGGGTGGTGTGGGGGGATATTTAAGGATCCCAACCACCTTTAAGGAGAGGATGATCTTTTGAGAGTTTAAGAAGTTATTGCTAGAGAGAATACACATCAGAGAGAGAGTTATTACAAATCAGAAGTCTTATTTACTCACCATTGTCATTTATTATGAAGATTTTAATACTTGATAGAGATTCTTGAGGGTGGTTGGTGTGTTCGGCTGCCTGCCAAGGTGTATCTAGGGTGCTTACTTCTCTCTCCCTCTAGCTAAGTTACTTCTAAGTTCATTACTATCTTCTTGAGTTATACACGAGAGATTTGTGAGTTTAAACTCAGTCTTATCTTCATTAGGTTTGTGTTTGCATGTTCTATCACTAATTCAAGGTTTTAGCTAATTAACTTTTCATCACCATACTTCAAAGGGGTTAATCTTCCATCTTATCAAAAGTACCCTCTTACATTTGTCGACTCTACTGGGGAGGCATTCTCCTAAGTAAGGAGTATGGCGCAAGATAATGCTACTCGAAGGCTCAACTTTGATGATATCTAGCATAATGAAGAATAGGCTGCGAGAGAACTTGAGGCCCTAAGGGATGGGGCTCCTCGAATAGAGGTACCTCCAGTTCAGGCGAGGACAGGTGTTCGGGGGGTGACACAATCTTCCATGAATACAGGGTTGGGACCTACTCAGGTGGCACTCCTCATGAGTAAGTGTTATGAGTTTTTGCAAACTCTATTGGCTTCAGCGATGCTGGGAGGATTATAATCCAATGACTTCGTAACACTAGGGGTAACCCCAAACGTCTCACCAGGTGTAGTTGTAGCAGGGACGGTCCCAGCAAGAATACCTTCTGTTGTGAATCCAGCAGTGGGAACCTCAGGAGTATCAACGCTCCCAGCTATAACGTTCATTCCAGCTGCAACGAGCGCTTAACCCATGGCCCCGTTGCTTGTTTCTCCAGTGGCATCGCCCATGTAGGAAATGAGAAAGGAGATGCAGAAAGAGATGTTGAAGTTCATGCAAGCCTCCTCGTAATCTGCTGGCGAGGTAGCTTCAGCTTATGATGACTTTCGAACCCCTTATCCTCAGGAATACAATGATGAGCCCTATCCAAAGGACTATATTCCTCCTATCTTAAAAAAATATACAGGGAAAGGTGGGAACCCGAAGGAAAATATTAAGTGCTTTGTTGAACACTTGGGGGCGCATTGCAATAATAAGAGGCTTAGGTTGAGGGAGTTTTCCAAATCCTTAACCGATAAAGCATACACCTGGTACTCCCATTTGACTCCTAATAGCATTTCCACATGGGAGTAGATGCATGTATTATTTGTCCAGAAGTTATTTCTGGCAGAGGATGAATTTACCTTGACCCAACTGGGTATGGAGAAGCAAAGACTTGGGGAAGAAGTGGTCGTCTATATTCGAAGGTTCAGGGAAAGATCCCTCGATGTGAGGGAGGAGGCAAAAGAATCAAAGTTATTACAGATCTGCGCAGAGGGGCTGCTTCCTGAGTACCTCTGCCATCTTATTAATGAGACGTGCGAGGGGACTTTCTCGGAGTTCTTAAAAGCAGCGAGGAATATCGCCTTGGTGATGCAGCCCAATTTGGTGGTGGTGCCCATGATTTTTAGGCAGCCGATGCAACCCATGCAGGGGAGGTCTCAGCCCCCACGGGTAGGGTACACCAAGGGGGGAGAAAGGGGCAAAGCACTAAAGAAGGATAATGAGAGGAAGTTTGGAAGAGACAAGGAGGACGCACCACAATTGCCTTGTACAGTGGAAGAAGTTGTCAGCTGTTACAACGCAATGGTCCAAGGGGGAACGGCCTATGAGCTAAAGGACATTCCCATTGGGGAACCCGATGCGGCAATGAAGGCGGATCTAAAGTACTGCCAGGTTCATCGGAGGATCCAGTATGCAACAGAGAGCTGTTTCACACTGAGAAGAATCATAAAAAAATATGTAAAGGTAGGGACATTAAAAATCCCTCCACAAAATGTCAACAATAACCCACTGCCAGTGCATGTGGCCAATATCGTGGTGGCCTATGATGCAGAGGCTGAGAGAGGAGAAAGAGAGTCAACGACGAGGCAAGAAGAGTACGAAGAGGCTATGGAAGATTGTATGAGGGGAATGGCTAACATTGTGTTGGCTTATGATGAAGTAAGTACCAAGGATATGTAGGAGGTGTACGGTGTTGAAGGCGAGGAAGTAGACCCAGTTCTAGAATACTGTGTAGTTTCTAAATCTCCAAAGTTCACTTGGTTCTTCGACCAAGTGGGGATACCAAAACAAAGTAGGCTGGAGATAACCCGAGTAATACTCGATATTACGAGGAGGGATGCAGTCCCTTTGCTGAAATAGATGGGACCCATGGCCAGATTGGTGAGAAATTTTCGGTCAGAAGTAATCTTCAGCGATGCAGATAGGGCTGTGAGGTTCCCTCATAACAGGCCATTGTATGTAACTGCCAGTGTCAACGGAGTTAGCTTTGCAAGAACACTTATGGTTGGGGGAGCTTCAATCAATATCATGACAATCAACTCTTTCCACATAACCAATATTCTAGAAGAAAGGTTGGTCCCCATGCCTTTGGTAATTTCGGGGGTATGATAATCAATCTTCCAAATCCATTGGGTTCGTTAATGTTGGGATTGCGATGGAAAATCTGAGTTCCCATAACAAGTTCCATGTAATAGAGAGTGCAACTCCTTATCACCTGCTAATAGGAAGGGTGTGGATGCATAACCAGGGGCTAGTCCCTTCTACGTACCACCAATGCGCTAAGGTGAATATCAAGGGGACAGAGGTGACCATTAGGGCTACGAAGAGTCCCTTCACTGTTGAGGAACCTCACCTGGTGGACGCAACATTTTACACAGAGTTAGAGGAAGATGTCCGGGTCTTAACAAGAAGAATATAGGGAGCATGGGTTCCCTCGATCAGAGAAAGGATGGGGCCCTTAAATGAGCAAAAGAATGAGGTTGCGAGCAGCACAATGGAAATAGCCGAAGAAGCTCACCAGTGGTCCCTCGGCCCTAAAGCATCTCGAAGTAGCTCAAAGACAGAATAAGGCCCGGAGCATCGAGCATGAGGTCCAACGGCAAAGCGTGCTGAGCCAGTTCTCAGGAGAAAGAGTAGCCGAGGCTTGTAGAGAGAAGAAGAGGAAGGCAGTCACCACTTCCAGCAGATAATGAAAGAAGGTCGTTACCAAGGAGGGAAAGGTGGTGTATCGATTGTAACGGTGTGAGTGGGCGGCCGAGGAAGCTGATGATGAGGTTGACCCGATATATGAATGTTTTTTGGTGGATCAATAAGGACACTGTATGGTGATAGACTACTCTAGTATATAGGAATTGGTGGAGGAAGTCACCGAGGAACCAGAGTACATGACAGACCGACCAAAACTACAGGCACAAGAACTAGAATAATTAAATCTAGCAAAAGAAGGGGAAGATTCAAGGCCCATCTTTATATCGAAGGATCTCAGTAAAGAGAAATGAGGGGCCTTGGTTTAGTTGATTCGGGAGTTTATAGATGTCTTTGCTTGGAAATACATAGAGATGGAGGGGCTAGATGAGGAAGTAAGCTGCCACAAGTTGAATGTAATGCCTTAAGCCATTCCAGTGAAACAAGCGATGAGAACATACAAGCCTGAGCTAGATTTGAAGATCAAGGAAGAGGTTCAACGCTTAATAATTGCAGGGTTCATCACACCGATACAACACCATACTCTGGCTATCCAGTATTGTCCCGATGGGGAAGAAGGACAAAAACCAAATAAGGATCTGCATGGACTTCAGAGATTTGAATAGAGCTTACCCCAAAGATGAGTTCCCGTTGCCCTCCATTGATAGCTTAATAGATGAAACAACTGATCATGAGATGTATAGCTTCATGGATGGGTATGTAGGGTACAACCAGATCAAGATGGACCCCTCGGATGCAGAGAAGACAACATTTTGAACCCCGTTGGGTAACTTCATATACAGGGTGATGCCGTTTGGACTCAAGAATGCTGGGGCGACTTACCAGAGAACAATGATGGCCATTTTCCATGACTTCTTCCACAAATTTATGGAGTTCTATGTGGATGATTTGGTCATCAAATCAAGGAAGGAGGAGTCCCATCTGAGCGATTTGAGGAAGGTGTTTTCTCATTGTAGGAAGTTTAAATTGAGGATGAGCCCACTGAAGTGTGTTTTCGGAGTGACTAGTGGGAAATTCCTAGGCTTTGTTGTTGACCGACAAGGGGTGAAGATGGACCAGGACAAACAACGGGTGATCTTGGAAATGCTATGTCCAAGAACGGTGAAAGAGATGAAGAGTTTCTCGGCAAAGTCTCCTACCTTACTAGATTCATGGATTAGCCCAAATAACACATCCATTGATGCAGTTGTTGCGAAAGAACGTGAAGTTTAAGTGGGCGGAGGTTCACCAGGAGTCTCTCAACGGGCTGAAGAAACTACTCATTTCACCACAGACCATGGTTCCCCTAAAGGCAGGAATACCATTGCAGTTGTACCTCACATCCACCACGAGGTCCGTGGGAGCTTTGCTAGCACAAGAGATCGATGGGTAAGAACGGCCAGTCTATTACCTCAGCAGGATCATCCATGGACCAGAAGTCAGATACAGTATCTTAGAAAGCCATTGTTTAGCCTTTGTCTTTGTAGCGTAAAAACTTAGGCATTATATATTATCTTTTACAATTCATATTATAACTAGATGTGATCCTATTAAGTATTTTCTAGTAGGACAGCTAGGTGGTTCCTCATCCTATTGGAATATGACTTGAAGTGCGTGGTGCCTCGTGCAATCAAAAGTCAGGCATACGCTGATCTATTGGCTATTTTCCCCTCAGGAACGTTCGATCCACCCAAAGAAAATATTCCAAGAGATGATTTACAGGCCAACCATTTAGACACAACGGATGAGGAATGGACAATACAGTTCGATGGGTCACTAGTAAAAAAGAAAGGAGGAGCAGGGCTTATTCTTTCGAAAGGAATGGAGGAGATTTGCCTTTTTTACAAGTTAGATTTCCTTTTCTCTAACAACGAGGAAGAATATGAAGCATTGGTGTTGGGATTGATAGAGGCTCTTCGAAGGGGGATCCGTTCACTTTGCATTAAGGGGGATTCAAACTTGGTGGCTCAACAAGTGAATGGAGAATATGCATTGAAACATATAAGCCTGGCACCATACAAAACAATCATTCAGATGCTCCTCGATCGGTTCCATCGGACTAAGATCAAGAGGCAGCCTAGAACGATGAATCGCCACCCAAATGTATATGCCACCATTGCTTAGAAGATGATCATGAGGAATGATGCAACTACTATTGTGATCCAACAAAGAACAGCTCCTTCGATCATACAATCAATTCTACTAATGGAAGAGAACACAGACTGGAGGGGAGAGATCAAAAGGCAATTGGAATTTGGGGAAGGAGCGATGGGGCTGAGAGAATTAGCCCAATACTTCATGAATCAGGGAAACCTTTACTTCATAAATGCAGGTGGGTGGTTATCGAGATGCATCGATCCGAAGGAGGCAAGGTAAAGATTGAAGAAAACACACGAAGCGCACTACGAAACAACTGAGATACACCTCTACCGGAGGATTCAAAGAGAGGGGTATTTTGGCCTAAGATGAAATAGGATGCGGCGGAGCTACAACGGAGGTGTGACAAATTCCAGTTGTTCTTCGAAGCAGCAGAATGTCATTTCATGGAGGCTTAGCCTGACTGGAGACAGCCCTACATCGACTTCATCAAGGATGAAGTTGTCCCAACAGATAAAATTGATGCGATGGGACTCCGGTAAAGGGCCTTGAGATTCTACGTTCAGAAGGGACAACTTTATAGAAGGGGATACTTCAACAAGCCTTTGCGTTGTATCACGGGAGATGAGGCAACGGAGGTCCTCAAGCAGGCACATGATCCAGCTCACATAGGAGGGGTCAAGTTATATGACCAGTTGATGACTTTGGGATACTATTAGCCAATGATGGAGAAGGATTCGACTGAGTTCGTTCGAAGGTACAAGGCTTGCCAACTTCATGGAAATATGATCCACACCCCGTCAGTGGACTTACACTCCCTGATAATGCCTTATCCTTTTCACACTTGGGCATTCGACCTGGTAGGGTTAATACTCCCTTCCTTGGGGTGGAAGATATGGATACTAGTAGCAACGGAGTTCTTCACAAAGTGGGATGAGGCAATACCACTGAGAAGGGCAACAATGGGAGTGGTAAGGAACTTCATCAGAGAATACATCATTTGTCATTTCGGGATCCCAAAGGTTATCCTTTCAGACAATGGAACCCCTTTTGTCAATTCAGAAGTAACGATGCTCATAGACAAATACTCCATTATCCATCACATTTCGACGGTGGCATACCCAAAGGGAAACGGTCAAGTCGAAGCGACTAATAAAACTTTGGTCAATATCTTGTCTAAAACGATGGAGGACTTCCCAGGATCGTGGGATTAAAAGATACCAGATGTTTTATGGGCCTATCGGACGACTAAGAGGAAGCCCACGGGGTATACACCGGTTATTGCCTGATCTATAATGGTTGAAAGTCTATCATGTGTAGACAGTTACCGGAGTCCCATCATGTGTAGACAGTTATGTTTGACCATTGATGTAGTGGGCTATTATGAATACACAAGTTCTTTATTTTTATTATGATGAGTGTACAAGTTCTTTTTATTATGGTTCAAGAAGAGATGAAAGAATTACAGAACTTCACACTTCACAATCTAAGTAAATAGTCGTAACACAAAGAGATGGTATAAGAAAATAAGTGTCTTTTTACATTCATAAACTTTGGGGCATAACAAAATTGGGAGCTATTGCCCAAGAATTACATGAGAAGAAAAGAAAAATATATATACAGGTTCATTCGCCAAGAAGGAACCACAGATCTGGAGAAGAGAAAAAATCTCTAGGGAGGCCCGAAAAAGCTTCTTGTCAAGACCGCTGAGCATTGATAGAGACCTCCAACCTTGTCTGCGCCTTGGTGCGCTCAATCAGGAATTTCTCTCATTTTTACTTCACCGCGCGTGGAGCTTATTCAAGGTCCCTCACCTCTTTATTAATGGTTTCAAGAAGAGGTGCTAGCTCAGCCAACTTGGCTTCCTCGGTCCGCTGATCCTCCTGATGTTTTCTCAAGAGCTCCCTCTGGCTATCCAATCGTTGGCTCTTCAAAGTTTACAAATGCGCGATGAGCCAGTCAAAATGGAACCCGTCAAGACCCAACTCCCTCAGATAACCCAAGAATTGGTTGAGGAGGGGTCTGGTAACGTTTATAGTCGGAGTATTGGCAATTTCAGCATCGACGGTGGCCATGCCTTAAACCCTGTAGCTCATAACTGAGATGTTTGAACGTAGGCAGTCAACCGTGAAGGTTTCAGGATGATATCTCACAAGTTGCTCAATTGCCAAATGGTGGTTGGGGGGCATTTGAGGAGAATGGTGGAGTACCATCAGGCAGAGGATGTGAGGAGCCAGGTCAGGCAGAGGAAGCTCGCACCCAGATTCGTTGTCGGCTGGGGCACCGGTCGTGGAACCTTGGTCATCGTGGTTGAAATCCTCTGAAATGACAGGTTCCCGGTGAGGCGAGGAAATGGGTGAAGGAACTGGTGGGGAATCCTCCCGAGCAACCTGAAAAAGTTAAAGGAAATAAAGAGTTTATGAAGGAAAATCTTAACAAGCGTGTTCGGTGTTAAGTCACCGATACAGGTGGAGTTTATGAAAATCTTAACAAGCACTTTCATTGTTAAGTCACCGATATAGGTGGAGTTTATGAAAATCTTAACGAGCGTTTTCATTGTTAAGTCACGGATATAGGTGGAGTTTATGAAAATATTAACAAGCATTTTCGTTGTTAAGTCACCGATATAGGTGGAGTTTATGAAAATCTTAACAAGCATTTTCGTTGTTAAGTCACCGATATAGGTGGAGTTTATGAAAATATTAATAAGAATTTTCGTTGTTAAGTCACCGATATAGGTGGAGTTTATGAAAATCTTAACAAGCGTTTTCGTTGTTAAGTCATCGATATAGGTGGAGTTTATGAAAATCTTAACAAGCGTTTTCATTGTTAAGTCACCGTTATAGGTGGAGTTTTTGGAAAAACCTTAACAAGTGTTTTCATGGTTAAGTCACCTACGTAGGTGAAGCTTGAGAAACTGAGAAATATAGAGAAATCAGCAAAGTACCTCAGCAGCAGTAGGAGCAAGAACGGGAGTCACCACGGGGGACATGATGGTAAAAACCGTTGGAGGTGGGCTCCTTGTCTCAGCAGCTTCAGCAGGGCCCTCGGCTGAAGAAGCTTCAACGCTAGGCGAACTTCCCTCGCCAATATAAGGTACTAAAGCCAGCACGGGCGCATCATCGGAGGGAGATGACGAACCCTCAAGAGATGTCCCAACGGAAGCAGCAGCACCAACCTGTGCCTGGGAAAGAAAAAGGCCACTCAAGGCAAAGGGTGGGGAGAGACTTGGAGAAAGATGCAAATGTAAAACCAAGTGTTAGACGCAAGGGGTAAACACAAAAGAATAAAATGTAGGAATGAATATGACTTACCCCCGTTATGGAACCAAAAAGAGGAACCACAGTAAGGGGTCTGGTCAATGCAGACAGAAGGAGAATGTTAGATATCAGTGATGCCACTTCCACCTAAAACGGCCCAACATGTTATAGATGATAAATAAAACAAGGGAATAAATAAAATATGTAAGACTTGGCAAGAAATTTACCTATGGGGCACTCTCCTCAAGCACAACAAGGGGAGGAGGGACCTCCTGCTCCGATGGTAAATCAGAGGAGGCTGTTGTAGTTCCCTCGGGTTGACTAGGTAGTTCAGCAGACTCAATGGTAGTAGCCCTCGTAGTAGTTTCTTTGGCCCGTTAGGAGGAAAATCTCTGTGAGTAGGCAAGGACTGTAATGGGGGAATGAGGAGGAATGGTATCATCTTGAGAGATATCGCAACATCCCCCCAGGAAGCGGCTTACAGGGGGACTGGGAGGATTGGGCCTTTCTTCTATAACTCCCTACACCATAGCATGTTCTTATTAAGAAATGAGTAGATGCAACACACATTAAGAGAAGGGGAATAAAAAAAATAAAGAATGCACACATACCTCAGATCTAGAGGGAGAACGAGAAGGTATAATTACTGGTGAAGGCGATGAGGAGGCAACAACAGAAGGAACTGGTGATGGAGGTTTCTCAAGTGTTTATTTCTTCTAGGGCTTGGTACCCAGCGTTTTCTTCCTGGAGCTCGTTGCACCACCAGTTTTAGGTACCCTCGACTTTATTCTCCTCTTTACCAGTGGCTCACTAGGATCAACCACGATCGTGGGAAAAGCAACCGAAGGAGGAACGACGACAGCGTGCCATTGAAACTCGGCATTTATTCTTGCGACTTCGGCTTCAACCTCCTTCCTCAACTGTTCAGCCATCTCTGGAGACATGGGAGGGGGAACAGAGGAAATAGGAAATACCACCAAGGTATTTTGTACTTGAGCCTGAGGCTTAGACTTGGAGGACTTGGACTTCTTATCTTTCTTGGCAGGTGGCTAAGAAGGTCCTTCGCCCATTGCATATTTGGTTGAAGGGGCAACCTGCTTAGGGGATGCAGCGGCCTTAAACTTCGGGGTGGCAGTGGGAATAATTGGACAATGAGGGGGTAGCTTTTTGGGAGACTCCTTAATCATTTTTATCAAAGGAAACTCAACCCCAAGCACGGAGTTCTCCTTGAGACCCAGCTCAGAAGAAGAAAAAGAAAGGACCGGGGTATATTGAGGAGGGGACTGAATGAACTCACGGATAATTTCCAGTTTCCCCAAATGGAATACGTCTCCTTTCTTAGTGGCACTAGGAAGGGTGACATAAACGTCGATGGTGTAAGTCACACCAAGCACCGCCGCTGCAGTATAGAGAGTGCAGGCTTCAGCAAAAATGGCTTTTGGATGGTTGTGTTGAAACACAGGTCGAGGCCCCCCTTGATCAAACCCAAACTGTCTGCTACATCTATCTGGGTTTTAGGGTTTCGAGGTGTATCCCCATTCAGTGTAGGAAGGAAGAAACTCTGAGGTAAATAAAAGCACCACGACTTGCAAGGGATCTTATACAACTGGGATGAACTTGACCGTTGTGGTTGCAGAAGGAAAGAAACCCCAAATATGGGCAAATGTAGACTCACTATATGGTCTCATCACAAAGGAGTTCAGAAGGTCAAAAACTTCAATTACCTCCTTTTGACTTTACTTTTTGTGAAAACATAGGAGGCGTGGGGGTTGGATACCTTGGCTCACAAGCAGAGAAATGGACTTAGCAGCAATAACAGGAAAGCGGGTGTAGAGGAAGCCTATCAAAATGATGGTGTTGGCAAAATTTGACAAGTTGTAATGACCCAGTGATCATGCCATGTCTATGTGGATTCGATCCAACCATATGTAGAGGGACCCTAAGGTGATGGTGGCCAGAGAAAGATTAAACCCTCTGGCCAAATGAATGGAAATGTTTATCAGGTCCCTCCTGGGATGATCTTTGGGTTTCCCACTAAGGAAGAAGCGTGAAAGAAATACAAATATGTAGGATGGTAGTTCTAGAGATGTACCTCTACCTCGGCCCGTTACATCACTAACATCCTTCGACGTCGGAGCTCAAAAAAACTAATTGATAAGGGGGGTAAATGTGGCTTTGTTTGAGGAATCGGTGCAGCTGCGGCAGATTCGATCCAGCTCAACTCGATCAGTAGCCTCTTCAGCATCCATAGGCTCATCGTGGTAGGTGAACTCGCCCATGGGCTCAAACCTAAGGAGCTCACTGACGTCCTCCGGTGTAATGGTGAACTCCCCCCACGCAATAAAGAAGGTGTGAGTCATGGTGTTCCATTGGGAAATTAGCACTTGTAACGCCGCATTGTGCTTTGAGAGGGTGAACTCCCCAAACTAGTATGCTCGATGAAGCCCAACCTTAGCAAGAGCATCAGCGTGGGAGCTCTGCATGTGTGTACGCAAGGCAATGAAATGGGCTAGTCACCCCCCAGGTGCTTCGAAGTCAATCTGGGAATAGGGAAAGTCACCACGGTCCAGGTGAAAACGCAGAGTTTCCTCTGGCGGAAGATAGCCCTACTTCGATAAATCCATTTCCTCATCACCCAACAGTAAGGGGTCGAACTTGGATGAGAAATGTCAAGTCTTGCATGCCTCAGAAAATTTACCACCTTCACCAAAGATGGGGGCCGGTGATAGAAGCAAAGTTGCTCTTGACGAGCAGCATCCAGGTCAGCAGCGCTTGAGATGGCGGTGGCGCCAGAGATGGCAGGTGGCGCACTGGTGGCAGGTGTGGAAGTGTGGATGGAGGAGGCCATTGTAGACAACAACGAGGTAAGGAAAAAAGCTGGTAAAAGAAGGTTTGGGAATGAAGGTGGAGTGGCACAACCATAGGCGGTGGCATAAAGGATGAGAGGAGGAAGAAGATAAAAAAGAATCAGGCAACAATGGAGTTCGCACAAAGTTCGCACAAAATTTCTCTCTCTAAAAAATACGGGAGCTTGAAGAAGATACAGGAAAGAGAAGGGTTTTGAAATAAAAGAGACGTTTGAAACTTTTAAAACCTATCTTTTGAGTTTCCCATCATCGCACGTTCACAGCTACCTATAATCATTTCAAATGCACACGTGGCACTTTGGCAAGTGTTTTGACAGTTGAAAAGACAGCGCCAGCTCACTTACGAAGCGATGCCTAGGGAACAGAAGGGGTTGCCTTCTCCAGCAAGTTTGAGTTTTGGCGCCAGAATTTTTATCAGACATATCCAATAACTCCCAAATGGCAAAGATGTCCCAACGGTTCAAAAAATCAATGATGTCCCCTCGCCACAAGTTTAAATGCTGTTTAAATGGTGACTCGGCTGCATCGGGGAGAATTTCTACTTTTTCGAACAAGACGAAGTGTTACAAGGGATAATTTCACTTACCAGGAATCAAAACGAGTATTTGAGAAGGTTAGCAGGCCTTTTGGGAGAATTTCAAATAATAAAAAAGCTGGAACAATTGAAGCACAGTATAAGGAAAAAGTGGCGGTGTCTCTTCGTCAAAGCCCCAACGAGCTGTAGTGCTTTGGCTCAGGTATATCAGGGAGAATTTTACTTTTACCCGGAGCTTATAAAGCTGTGGTTCTAACGAAGAAAAGGAGGCCATAATCTTTTCACGCACAGAAGGTTCATCGATTCGAGAAATTTTGTGCAGAAATTTCTTGCTCCAACAAATCTCTGCATGAAGGGGAAAATGTAGAGGGGGCTTGAAGGTAATTTTGAGATCAGAGGTAAGTCCACATTAGCAACAGTGTTTTGGGGATTAAGGCATCGTGGCAACTCAGCGTGACAACATGTATTTTATCTTGTTAAATTAGTCATATTGTATCTTTGTTTATATTGACTGTAAGCTATAACGGTTGTAATGATGTAACGAGAATAATAATGAGTTTTAGTGTGAGGTCAAACGGTACTCGCGAGAGACAAGGCTTGGCAGGGCCTGGGAGAGCTTTCATGCTCTACCGAATGACCTCACCGTGGGAACTTTAGAGGGACTTGGTTTGGAGGATTGAGAAGTGAGACACCATTGGGGCTTGTCCCAAACATCTTAGATACACCAGGTAAAACACCGAAGAACCCTGACGGTGGAACCTCGAGCAAAGCAGCTTGGAGTTCCATCGGGTGTTGGGCTGTGAACCAAATATCCCTCTACTTAATGTCACATCTACTGTAGGTGATGTCACTAGCCAGCTAAACAATATCAGACCTGCACTTGAGTAAACCACCATGGTATTTAGGGTTGTCAGGCAGTTGGTGAGCCACCTCTGTGATAACAACCCCCTGACATACAGTGGTTAGGAAAAAGGCATGTCTTGGCATTTAATGTTTATGACGTGGAGGCAACTAGTGCACCAGGCATTTAATGTTAGGGATGGCAACGGGTCGGTTCGGGGTCGGGGAAAGCATCCCCATCCCCATCCCCATTAGAAATCCCCATCCCATTCCCCGTTATAACGGGTTCGGGGATCCCCGTCCCCGTTTAAAACGGGTATCAGTTTCCCCATGGGGAACCCATTTTTTTTAATATAAAAAAATTCATTTACGACTCCAAAAGTCTTCTGCATATTCCATTACAAATCTATGAAACTATTCAGCATAAGATTACAAAGCTACAAAAGTCTTTTGCATATTTCATTACAAAGATATTCCATTACAAAGCTACAACAGTCTTCCACTATTTCATTACAAATCTTCAACACACATACTCCAACACAACTACTCCATTATAACTACTCCATTACAAATCAATACAGTTACAAAAGTCTTCAAACACAGGTACTCCAATTCAAAGTATCATCAACAATCATCTCATTAATTCGAACAAACCTGAAAAATAAAAATAAGATGATTAAAAAAACTAAAATAGAATTAAAAAAAATCTTAAACACGGTGTTAAATTATGGACTTCAGTTGAGTATATACAGATCTTTAAAACTCACACTTCTGGTCGCATCTACATTAAGATGTGATCTGGATAAACATAAGTCTTGAATATATACAGATCCCAAAAGCATAAACTTAATATGAGAAAATATACCTTTGGTAGGCGAATGATGATGAGGGGCGGGGAGATGAGGGGCGGAAGGAGGGAGGTTAGTGGGGAGATGAGGGACGGGGTGATGAGGGGTGGAACAGGAGGTTAGTGGTGGGGAGATGAGGGGAGGGTTTTTTTGAGATGTTAGTGGGAAGGAGGAGGACTAACAAACATCTCGTTAGGGTTATTTTATGTCTCCCTCTTATAAGTTATAATATATACATATATTTTATTATACATTAATAATTCGGGTATCCCCGTGGGGACCCGAGACTATACCCGAAACCGACCCGATTTTTTGGGGGATTTTTTTAACTCCGCATACCCGACCCGATCCCCGAATATTCGGGTATTCTTCGAGGATTTTTTTTCAGATATCCGCGGGGACCCGAATTTTCGGGGAAAATTGCCATCCCTATTTAATGTTGTGACATAAAGCATGAGGGATGTCTTTCATAGTCTTTAATGACTGAGTTGCCTCGAGTGTGGTGTGGGGGGCTACTTAAGGACCCCAACCACCTTTGAGGAGAGGATAATCTTTTGACAATTTAAGAAGTTATTCCTAGAGAGAATACACATCAGAGAGAGAGAGTTATTAAAAACCAGAAGTGTTATTTACTCACTATTGTCATTTATTACGAAGCTTTTAATACTTGATGGAGATTTTTGAGGGTGGTTGGTGTGTTCGGTTGCCTGCCAAGGTGTATCTAGGGTGCTTACTTCTCTCTCCCTCTAGAAAAGTTACTTCTAAGTTCATTACTATCTTCTTGAGTTATACACGAAAGATTTGTGAGTTTAAACTGAGTCTTATCTTCATTAGGTTTGTGTTTGCATGTTCTATCACTAATTTAAGATTTTGGCTAATTAACTTATCATCACCATACATCAAAGGGGTTACTCCTCCATCTTATCTAAAGTACCCTCTTACATATGTCGTTGTCCTGAGGTGACAACATGTTATTTTGCTTATTTTGTACAAAATAGGGTGACTCAATCTCTTTACATCACCCCACATCGGCGACGGCCGAAGTGTTCCTGGAAAGGGCATGAGACCTCTATCTCTCTCTCTTCATCGCGCGCGCGAGAGCCAACCCCCGAAATGTAGAAAGAGATTGGGAAAAGCAAATCGGGGGAAGGATGGCCACAGTGTCAACTTCACTGGGGACTTACTTAAGATTGCTAGACTATGTTTGCATGGGTGTTATCATTTTCTTCTTTTGTGCGTATGAACCTACCTGTGTGTTCCCTTTTCTCCTCTATTACTTCTTGTATATATCTACCTTCTGTTTATATCATCTCTGACTCACTTTTCACTTCACATGCTTCTAAATACTCTCCATGTACACCTCACACTACCCACACTTGTATAATGGTTCACTTATTTCCACATGTTACACACACCACTTAGAATATCCATGCTAAGGTGTCACTATGACACACCTCCACTTATCACACTTGTATATATCCATGCTCACTTATACTTATCACACACCACTTATAGTTAATCCATGCTTAGGTTCACTACCACACACTCACGTATATATATTCACACATCACTCACTCTCACGTATCCATGCTTAGGGTAATCTTTATGCACCATGCCAGATTTAGTTTTCATGATACTCGTACATTTTTCATTATTAGTATTGTGATCATAATTCCAAATAAAATACGCTCTCCATAATATACTAATCAAGAATCATACATTTTTCACACTACATCACCAAGAGCATGGCTATTGACCAAAACTTTGTCCCGTACTATGGGGTCATTTTGTAATGGGTGTTGATCCGGCATGTCGCAATTACCTAAGCAATATGACTCTCACATTCCATTGTCCTAGTACCTTCAACGTATATCAAACGGTTCCCCCCTTATCAAACCGTTTGACTGAACTCACGACGGGAGGTATATAGCAGGCAACTTGTTCACGTATGTCGAATTCTCTCTCACATGCACTGTCCCTGTGAGGTATATAGTGAGACTATTCACGTACACTTAGGTATATCAAATGGCTTGTGCACACATACTGATTGCCCTCAAAATCAAGACGTATATTGTGAAATTCATGCCAAAGAGGGAACCTTTCCACTAACCCAATAACAGCATACCCTCATATAGGCGTAAAAACCTAGGGCACTCATATTTTGTTTACCAATTACTACACGAAACTCTGCCGAAATGCCAGGTCGACATGCCACCCAAATTTTCAAGCGATTTCATCTTTTTTCAACATAATACCCTCTCCATGAGCGTGGAGACAAGTTAAAACATGTTTTACATATTTTTTAAACCTAATTTTCCCAGGCTCGGATCTTATCTGGCATTACTTTTGCATTTAGGTAAAACTAATACAAGTGAAAACATAAACATAATAATAATCATGTTGAGACCTTTTCTCTCCTTTTTTTCGTCTTCTTTCTCAAAAAAACAAAATAGATTTTTTTTTTGTCCTCCCCTTTGTCAAAAACATTTTCCTCTCTTCTAATAAAATTAATTCAACCTTTTCACTTTCAAAAATAAATTCGAATATTTTTCCCTCTTGTAGAGGGGTCTTGAATGTAATCATGAGATTAGGGATAATTCCCTAATTAGCAACAGTGTTTAAGATTAAGCAACCGAGGCAGCTCAAGCGTGGCAACTTAGTGAGGCAGCTTGGCGTGATAACTTGTATTTTAGCTTGTTGTATTAGTAATATTGTATCTCTATTTATATTGACTGGAAGGTATAACGGTTGTAATGATGTAACGAGAATAATAATGAGTTTTAGTGTGAGGTCAATTGGTACTCGCGAGGGACCAGGCTTGGCAGGGCCTGGGAGAGCTTTCATGCTCTACCGAATGACCTCATCGCGGGAACTTTAGAGGGACTTGGTTTGGAGGACTATGAAGTAAGGCACCGTTAGGGCTTGTCCTGACCATCTTAGACACACCTGGTAAAACACCGAAAGTCCCCGACCGTGGAACCTCAGACGAAGAAGCTTGGAGTTTCATCGGGCGGAGAGCTGTGAACCAAATATCCCTCTACTTAATGTCACATCTACTGAAGGTGATGTCACTAGCCAACTAAATAATGTCAGACCTGCACTTGAGTAAACCACCATGGTATTTGAGGATGTCAGGTAGTTGATGAGCCACCTCTGCGACAACAGCCCCCTAACACATAGTGGTTAGGCAAAAGGCATGTCTTGGCATTTAATATTTATAACATGGAGGAAACTAGTGCATCATGCATTTAATATTGTGACATAAAGAATGAGGGATGTCTTTCATAGTCTTGAATGACTAAGTTGCATCGGGGATGGTGTGGGGGGCTATTTAAGGACCCCAACCACCATTGAGGAGAGGATGATCTTTTGAGGGTTAAAGGAGTTATTGCTAGAGAGAATACGCATCAGGGAGAGTTATTGCAAAACTAGAGAGTTTACTCATTCACCATTGTTATTTATTACGAAGTTTTTAATACTTGACATAGATTCTTGAGGGTGTTTGGTATGTTTTTACCTGCCTACCAAGGTGTATCTAGGGTGCTTACTTCTCTCTCCCTCTAGCTAAGTTACTTCTAAATTTCTTTACAACTTTTCTGAGTTATACACGAGAGATTTATGAGTTTAAACCAAGTCTTATCTTCATTGAGTTTGTGTTTACGTGTTCTATCACTAATCCAAGGGTTTAGATAATTAACTTATCATTGCCATACTTCAAAGGGGTTACGCCTCCATATCTAATATAAAGTACCCTCTTATATTTGGAGACTCCTCTAGGGTGGCATTCTTCTAAGTAAGGAGTATGGCGCAAGATAATACTACTCGAAGGCTCAACTTTGATGATATCCAGCATAATGAAGAATAGGCTGGGAGAGAATTGGAGGCTCCAAGGGATGGGATTCCTCGAATAGAGGTACCTCCGATTTAGGAGACGAAAGGCATTCCAGGGGTGACACAAGCGTCCATGAGTGCAGGGTCGGGACCCACTCACGTCGCACTCCTCATGAGAAAGTTTTATGAGTTTTTGCAAACTCTAGTAGCTTCAACTATGCTGGGAGGATTGGAGATTAATGATTTTGTAACACGAGGGGTAGCTCCAATGGCCCCATCCGGTGCAGGTGTTTCGGGAACGATCCCAACAAGCATACCCTCTGTTGTGAATCCAGCAGTAGGAACCTCAGAAGTTTCAATGGTACCACCAGTAAAGTTCATTCCAGTTGCAACGAGCACTTAGCCCGTGGCCTCGTTGTTGGTTGCTCCAGTGGCATCACCCATGGCGAAAATGAGAAAAGAGATGCAGAAAGAGATGTTGAAGTTTATTCAAGCTTCCTCGCAATCTGCTGGTGAGGTGGCTTCGGTTTATGATGACTTTCGAACAACTTATCCTCAGGAGTACAATGATGAGCCCTATCCAAAGGACTATATTTCCCCTATCTTTGAAAAATAGACAGGGAAAGGTGGGAACTCGAAGGAGCACATTAAGCGCTTTATTGAACACTTGGGAGCGCATTATAATAATAAGAAGCTTAGGTTGAGGGAGTTTTCCAAATCCCTAACCGATAAAGCATGCACCTGGTACTCCCATTTGACTCCTAACAGTGTTTCTACGTGGAAAGAGATGCATGTATTGTTTGTCCAGAAGTTCTTTCTAGCAGAAGATGCATTCACCTTGACTCAACTTGGTAGGGAGAAGCAAAGACCTGGGGAAGAAGTGGTAGCCTATGTTCGAAGGTTCAGGGAAAGATCCCTCGACATGAGGGAGGAGGAAAAAGAATCAAAGTTATTACAGATCTGCACTGAGGGGCTACTTCCTGAGTACTTCTGCCATCTTATCAATGAAACGCGCGAGGGGACTTTCTTCACGTTCTTAAAAGAAGTGAGGAATATCTCCTTGGTGGTGCAGCCCAATTCGGTGGTGGTGCCCATGATGTTTAGGCAGCCGATGCAACCTGCGGGGGGAGGGCCCAGCTCCCACAAGTAGGGTACACCGAAGGGGGAAATAGGGGCAAAGCACCGAAGAAGGATAATAAAAGGATGTTCGAAAGAGACGGGGAGGACCCACTACCATTACCTTATACAGTTGAAGAAGCTGTCAGCTGTTACAACGCGATGGTCCAAGGGGGAATGATCTATGAGCTAAAGGACGTTCCCGCTGGGGAGCCCGATGCGGCAACGAAGGCGGATCCAAAGTACTGCCAGGTTCATCAGAGGATCTAGCATCCAACCGAGAGTTATTTCACACTGAGAAGAATCATCGACAAGTATGTAAAGGAAGGGACATTGCAAATCCCTCCACAGAATGTCAACAACAACCCCCTACCGGCGCATGGGGCCAATCTCGTGGTGGCCTACAATGAAGAGGCTGAGAGAGGAGAAAGAGAGTCAACGATGAGGCCAAAAGAGTACGAAGAGGCTCTGGAAGATTGTACGAGGGGGGTGACTAATGTGGTGTTGTCTTATGACGAAGCAAGTGCTAAAGATGAGGAGGAAGTGTACGGTGTTGAAGGTGAAAAAGTAGACCCAGTTCTAGAATACTGTGCAGTTTCGAAATCCTCGAAGTTCACCTGGTTTTTCGACCAAGTGGGGGTACTGAAGAAGAGTAGGTTGGAGATGACCCAGGGAATACTTAATATTACGAGAAAGAACGCAATCCCTTTACTGAGATGGAAGGGACCCATAGCCAGGTTGGTTATGAGGTTTTTATCAGAGGTAACCTTCAGCGATGCAGATAGGGCTATAAGATTCCTTTATAACAGGCCATTGTATGTGACTGCTAGTGTCAACGGAGTTAGCTTTGCATGGACTCGTATGTATGGGGGAGCTTCCAACAATATCATGCCAATCAACTCCTTCCACACAGCCAATATTCTAGAAGAAAGGTTGGTCCCCATGACCTTGGTGATTTCGGGGTATGATAACCAATCTTCCGAATCCATTGAGTACGTTAATATTGGGATTATAATGGGAAATATGAGTTCCCATGTCAACTTCCATGTGATAAAAAGTGCAACTTCCTATCATCTGCTAATAGGGAGGGTGTGGATGCACAACCAAGGGATAGTTCCCTATACATACCACCAATGTGCCAAAGCGAATGTCAAGGGGACATGGGTGACTATTAGGGCTACCAAGAGGCCCTTCACTGTTGAGGAAGCTCACTTGGTGGACATAGAATTTTACATATAGTTAGAGGAAGATGTTAGGGTCTTGACCAGAAGAATAGAGGGAGCATGGGTTCCCTCGATCAGAGAAAGGATGGGCCCCTTAAACGAGAAAAAGAAGAAGGTTGCGAGAAACACAAGGGAAATTACTAAAGAGGCCCATTATGTGGTCCTACGGACCCAGGGCATCTCGAAGCAGCTTAAAGACAGAATGAGTCCTAGAGTGGACTCGATAGAGCATGAGTTTCAACGGCAGAGCGTGCTGAGTCGGTTCTCAAGAGAAAGAGTGGCCAAAGATTCTAGAGAAAAGAAGAGGAAGGTAGTCGCCATTGCCAGTAGGCAATGCAATAAGGTCGTTACTGAGGAAGGAAATATGGTGTATCGATTGTAACAGTGTGAGTGGCTGGCCAAAGAAGCTAAGGATGAGGTTGACCCGATATATGAATGATTTTTGGTAGATTAACGGGGGCAGTGCATGGTGATAGACAATTCTAGCATATAGGAATTCTTGGAAGAAGTGACCGAGGAACTAGATTACATGACAAACCGACCAAAATCGCAGGCATAAGAACTAGAAAAGTTAAATCTAGCAAAAGAAGGGGAAGATCCAAGGCCCATATTCATCTTGAAGGATCTCAGTAATAAGAAATTGGAGGCCTTGGTCGAATTGATTCAGGATTTTATAGATGTCTTCACATGGAAATATACAGAAATGGAGGGGTTGTATGAAGAAGTAAGCTGCAAGAAGTTGAATGTAATGCCTTCAGCCATTCTAGTGAAACAAGCGATGAGAATGTACAAGCCTGAGCTAGATTTGAAGATCAAGGAGGAGGTTCAATGGTTACTAATGGTAGGGTTCATTACACCGATACAACACCCACTTTGGCTATCTAGTATTGTCCCGATGGGGAAGAAAGACAAAAACAAAATAAGGATCTGCGTGGATTTTAGAGATTTGAATAGATCTTATCCCAAAGATGAGTTCCCTCTGCCCTCCATTGATAGCTTGATAGACTCAATAGCAGGTCATGAAATGTACAGCTTCATGGACGAGTATGTAGGGTATAACCAGATCAAGATGGACCCCGTGGATGTAGAGAAAATATCTTTTAGAATCCCGTTGGGCAACTTCATGTACAAGGTGATGCCGTTTGGACTCAAGAATGCTGGGGAAACTTACCAGAGGATCATGATGGCCATTTTCCATGACTTCTTCCATAAATTTGTGGAATTCTATGTGGATGATTTGGTCATCAAATCGAGGAGGGAGGAGACCCATCTGAGTGACTTGAGGAAGGTGTTTTCTCATTGCAGGAAGTTTAAATTGAGGATGAATCCATTAAAGTGCATTTTTGGGGTGATAAGTGGGAAGTTCCTTGGCTTTATGGTTGATCAACAAGGGGTCCAGATGGACCAGGACAAACAGCGAGCGATCTTGGAAATTCCATGCCCAAGAACGACAAAAGAACTGCAGAGTTTCCTCAACAAAGTATCCTACCCTAGGACATTTGTGCCGGGGTTAATCGAAGTAACATATCCATTGATGCAGCTGTTGAGAAAGAACACGAAGTTCAAATGGGAGGAGATTCACCAGGAGTCTCTCGACGGGCTGAAGAAACTACTCGTTTCACCACAGACTATGGTTCCCCCAAAGGCAGGAATACCGTTGCAGCTGTACCTCACATCCACCACGAATTCCGTGGGAGGTTTGTTGGTGCAAGAGATCGACGGGCAAGAACGAATATTTTACTACCTCAGTAGGATCATCTATGGACCATAAGTCAGATACAATAGCTTAGAAAGGCATTATTTAGCCTTAGTTTTTGTAGAGCAAAAACTTAAGCATTATATGTTGTCTTTTACAATTCATATTGTAACTAGATGTGATCCTATTAAGTATTTTCTAGCAATAATGATTTTGATTGGTAGGGCGACTGGGTGGTTCCTCATCCTATCGGAATATGACTTGAAGTGCATGGTGCCTCGCGCAATCAAAATCCAGGCATACGCTGATCTGTTGGCTATATTTCCCTCAGGAACCTTCGAGCCACCCAAAGAAGATATTACAGGAGATGATTTGCAGGCCAACCATCTAGATACAACGGACGAGGAATGGACCATGCAGTTCGATGGGTCATAGGTAAAAAAGAAGGGAGGAGCGGGGGTTATTCTTTCGAAAGTAATGGAGGAGATTTGCCTTTCTTAAAATTTAGATTTCCCTTATTCCAACAACGAAGCAGAATATAAGGCATTGGTGTTGGGATTACTAGAGGCTCTTCGAAGAGGTATTCATTCACTTTGCATCAAGGGAGATTCAAACTTGGTGGTTTAGAAAGTGAATGGAGAGTACACGTTGAAACACATGAGCCTGGCACCATACGAAACAACCATCCACAGACTTCTTTGCCAATTCCATCAAACCAAGATCAAGAGGCAGCCCAGAATGATGAATCGTCATCCAGACGCCTATGCCACCATTGATCAAAAGATGGTCATGAGGAGCGATACAACTACCATCATGATCCAATGAAGAACATCTCCCTCGATAGTACAATCGATATTACTAATGGAGGAGGATGCGGATTGAAGGGGAGAGATCAAAAGACAATTGGAATTTAGGTAAGGAGCGATGGGGCTAAAAGAATTAGCTGAGTATTTCACGAACCAGGGAAACCTTTACTTCAGGAATGCAGGAGGATGGCTGTCGAGATGCATCGGTCTAGAAGAGGTAAGGAAAAGATTAAAGAAAACAAATGAAGCACACTGCGAAACAACTGAGATACCCCTCTACCGAAGAATGCAAAAAGAAGGGTATTTTTATCCTAAGATGAAACAGGATATGGCAGAGCTACAATAGAAGTGCGACAAATGCCAATTATTCTTTGAAGTAGCTGAATATCACTTCGTGGAGGCTCAACCTGACTGGAGATAGCCCTATATTAAATTCATTAAAGATGGCGTTATCCCAATGGATAAAATTGATGCGATGGGACTTAAGCGAAGGGCCTCAAGATTCTACGTTGAGGAGGGACACTTTTATCGAAGGGGATACTTCAACAGGCTGTTGCATTGCATCACTAAGGATGAGGCAATTGAGGTTTTCAAACAGGTGCATGATCCATCTCATATAGGAGGGGCCAAGTTAAATGACTAGTAGATGACTCTGGGATACTATTAGCCAACGATGGACAAAGATTTTGCTGAGTTCGTTCGAAGGTGCAAGGCTTGCCAGCTTTATAAAAATATAATCCATGCCCCATTGGTAGACCTACACTCCCTGGCAATGCCTTATCCTTTTCACACTTGGGCATTTGACCTAGTAGGGGAAATACACCCTTCTTCGAGGGGGAAGATATGGATACTAGTTGCAACGGAGTGTTTCACAAAGTGGGCTGAGGCGATACCACTGAAAAGGAAAACAGCAGGAGTGGTGAAAAACTTTATCAGGGAATATATCATTTGTCGTTTCGGGATCCCAAAGGTTATCCTTTCAGATAATGGAAGAGGCCGAGGTTGGTAAGTCCAGGTGCTCGTTCAGTCCGAAGTGACCATGTAGGTCTCGGCTTAATCCTGGCCGAGTCAATGGACATTGTCAGCCTGAGGGAGCCGAGGTTGAGCTGGTGTGTTTGGAGCATCGACTAATGTCTTAATGAGGTTGCTGGTGGCTTCTTGCAAGCTCGGCCTATGTCTGGCTAAGGTTGCCCTTCCCAAGTGTACTGGAGTGCTCCTGAACCTTATGATACGTGTAGTGTCCCTTGGAGAGGTTGGTGGTAGTGTCGGCCTGGGCCGACCTTGCTATGGCCGAGTGCTGATGCCGCATGCCCAAGGCTTGTCTAGTGTCCACCATGATCTCTGCCGAGGTTGGTGCCTCAGAGCCGAGGTCACACTTGGGGTATATCAATCACCCCCAGCCCTTAGTGACATGAGAAAGCAGGTGACTGTGGGATTTTCACATCTCCGAGGCCTTTCCAATATGAGCCAGTATTTGCTTGACACTTGTCCTGTGTTGAAGTATGGCTTGCTTGGCAAGCGTGTGTGTTCTGCCGCCTTTGGTGCTCCTAAGGCAATGATGGGCCTTCGGAGTCTCGCCTGCATATTTAAGGGCTTTAAACCTTTCCTTTTCCCTCCATCCTCCATTCTTTCTTCTGCCCAATTGCACTCCAGCCATTTTCTCTCTCTAAAGGCATTCTTCTTCGCGACTTCTCTACAGAGGTCTTTAGTGGTGCTCTCTCGGGTTTTCTTCGCTTTTCCTTGTTGTTTCATCTTCAGGTATCTTCTTCTCAACCTTTGCCTCTATTTTCTCTACTTTTTCCTTTCTATTTAAGTTTTCCGGCGAGTTTCTGGGTTTTCCGGTGAGTCCACCATAGTTGTAGGCGAACTGTTCTTGTTAGGTTTGGGTAATTTGATCTTTAGACTCCTTTATTTTATCAACCAATCTTGTTTGTAGTTTTAAGGCAGTTTCTCCAAGTGCAGTGCCTGTCTCTGATGCTCAGACCCCTATACCAACTTCTTGAGGAGTTCCCCTCCCTTAGGTAGAAGACTTTAAAAAAAATTAGACAAATAGAAAGAGCACAGGAGGAGGCTCGTATGTCACAAGAATTCCCTATTAGACCCATCTTCCCACCACACCTGAAGGTGATCTATCCTGATCCCTCGGAGCCTTTCAACCAGGCAGAGGTTCCTGTCGATCCTATACCAATGTCTGAGTCTGAGTCTTCCACCTCAGACCCCATGTCTGTGGATTCCTTCCAGGAGGTCATGGACTTCTCAATTCCGGAAGATCAGGCCCCTGATCAGGCTGAGGTCTCCAGCCGGGCCTCATCTCATAACAACTCAAGCTCCTTAGCCTCCTCCTCAGAGGTTGAGATTGTCGAGCCCAGTGTGTCCATTCCACCACCACTTGACGCAGTTTCTATTGGCCTTCACTAGTGTCGAGTTTGCTCTGAGGTTCCCGGGTAACCCATCAACATCTGCTCCGATCGACGTTGAGCTAGATGATGATGACGTTGAAAGTGATGTCGACGTCTCTGAGGCGACCGAGATTAAGAGTATTGTAACTGAGGTAGACCTCCTCTGCTTCAGATATCTGTATTCGATTATCCCCTCCATAAAGGTAAGAAGACCTCTAAGGGAAGAGAGGGATTTTCACGGCCGAGACGGTGAAATTTGCTTGTACGAGGAGATGTTCAAGTTGGGGTTTCGTCTGCCCATCCACCCCATTATCAAATCTATCCTTGCCTATATCAATTTGGCCCCCTTTCAACTATCCCCTAATGCCTGGAGGGTCATAATAGGGGCCATAGTCTTATGGAAGGTTGTCCACCACTCAGACCTCCCAGTTCAGGTCTTTGTATGTTGCTATGTCCCTTCATCAGCCAAAAATCATCCGAGCTACTATCATTTTGTAGCTTGGAAGCCTGAAAAAAAGATGCTTCAAGTAACTCAGACTTCCAACCACAACTGGAAGCCACGTTACTTTTTTGCTTCTGGACCATGGGAATTTGGCCCATGTGCTCCCTCGTCCATTCTGGAGCCGAGGATGCCCCTTAGGTGGGGTAAGGTCACAATGTGTGCGAGGTCTGGCCCTGGCCTGAGCCCATCAAACCTTCAAAAGATGGAAGCCCTTCAAGATCAGGGGGTACATGGTCTGTTCGTCAGATTCGAACACTTGATGACCCCCCATTATCTCTCTGAGACTGTTCTGGGTGGAAGTCCTCTTTCTGAGCTTGGTAAGCGCTTTCTATTTGAAGTTGAACCTCTAAGTTTGTTTATGTATGATCTTTTAACTCAGATTTATTGATTTTTGCAGAGCGTCCGAAGGATATCTCAGACGAACTCTGGGAAATGGCTGCACCCAGCTTGACGAGACTTGCAAAGAAAGCTGGACTTAATGCTCCTCCCCCAACTCCCTCTGCCTTGAAGCCCCAAGCCACAAAAAAGAGGGCTCCAGCTGATCATGCCCCTGAGGATCAGAGGCCAAAGAAGAAGAATGTTGATACTTCCATCCCCATCTCTTCAGCAGATGCTCTGTCAGCATGTCTAGAGCAGTTGAAGATTACTGACAGCATAGTCGGCTATAGTCTTCAGGCACTTGATGCCTTTGGCTCTACAATGATCGAGGCCGACAAGCGCTTCTTTAGGTCACTTGATACTCCTTTGCTGGTTGATTTCGGCATTCACAGATCCATTCAGGTATGACCTCACTTTTCTTTCCAATTCCCAAGTGTAACCTCTGATTTGTCTTTGCTCATTCCTGATCGCAAAATCTGCAGGGCTTGGCAGTGATGCACCACCTCTCCAATTAGACTCTGAGGAAGTTGCCCCTTATCCAAAAGGGTCAAGAGGCTGAGAAGGTCCAGAGTTCTTTGAACGCAGAGATCAACCGGCTGAAGTCTGAGTTGGGTGAATCTGACAAGAAGGTGAAGGGGCTGGAGAAGGAGGTCTCTCGGCTTAACGAGGACCATGCTACTGCTCTAAAGGCTAAGGACGATGTACTGCAACAGAAGGTCAGCTCGGCCGTGAAGGCAGCCCTTGATGATGCCTCAAAGGGGATAATAGCCGAGTATAAAAGCTCTGACGAGTTTATGAGCTTCGGCTTTGAATACCTTGAAAGAGGTATCAAAGCCACTATCAAGTGGGCTGATGTCAAGGAGAGGGAGGCTGGTACTTTGAAAGCCTCTGACTTCATAGGCCTTGGCTTTGCTGATCCTTAGTTTGCCCAGGCCCTTCAGGAGGTTGAGGAGGAGGCTGCTGCGCCCGCCGAGACTGCAACGATGGACGGTACTGAGGTTGGAGGGGCAGACGTTGCCGAGGTAACCAACGTTGTCTAGCCTAACCAAGCCGAAGATACCAGCATTCCCCCCTCAAACCCTTAGAGAATTTCTGAACATTTTGTAACCCTTGACATTGTAATCCCTGTACATCTATAATTTATGAATGAACATGGCTCTTACTTTTCCATTCTTTGTAATCTCTGAATATTTATAATCTCTGAATGTGTTATTCTCTGAAGAGGACCATCTTCTTTTGTTGTATGTATGTCATGATGTTTTTGCTCTAAATCTTATGCAATGGTGTTTGCCTAAACCAAATTAGTAGTCTGAGCTCAGACCTCGTCACCATTGAATGGTGCTATGAAGGTCTGAGGTCGCCACCTAAGATGTCCTCATAATCTCACCAAATTAATGATGTTAAGGGTCTGAGGTCATCCCATTGTGGTGTCTGAGCTCAGACCTCATCACCATTGAATGGTGTAATAAAGGTCTGAGGTCGCCACCTAATATGTCCTCATAATCTCACCAAATTAATGATGTTAAGGGTCTGAGGTCATCCCATTGTGGTGTCTGAGCTCAGACCTTGTCACCACTGTGGTGTTATGAAGGTCTGAGGTCATCACCTAAGATGTTATCCTCCTAACTAATCTCACCAAATTAATGATGTTAAGGGTCTGATGTCATCCCATTATGGTGTCTGATCTCAGACCTCGTCACCATTGAATGGTGTTATGAAGGTCTGAGGTCATCACCTAAGATGTTGGCCCCATTAATTAATCTCACCAAATTAATGATGTTAAGGGTCTGAGGTCATCCCATTATGGTGTCTGAGCTCAGACCTCGTCACCACAATGGTGTTATGAAGGTCTGAGGTCATCACCTAAGATGTTGGCCCCATTAATGAATCTCACCAAATTAATGACGTTAAGGGTCTGAGGTCATCCCATTATGGTGTCTGAGCTTAGACCTCATCACTACCGAATGGTGTTATGAAGGTTTGTGGTCATCACCTAAGATGTTAGCCCCATTAATTTCACCAAATTAATGATGTTAGGGATCTGAGGTCATCCCTTTATGGTGTCTGATCTCAGACCTCGTCACCATTGAATGGTGTTATGAAGGTCTATGGTCATCACCTAAGATGTTGGCCCCATTAATTAATCTCACCAAATTAATGATGTTAAGGGTATGAGGTCATCCCATTATGGTGTCTGACCTCAGACCTCGTCACCACTGAATGGTGTTATGAAGGTTTGAGATCATCACCTAAGATGTTAGCCCCATTAATTTCTGACATAAGTGCAAAATGAAGCAAGGACCACCATGGGAACTGATCTTTTATTAATAACCTCTTCATGACAAGATGGTACATTTATACAACTTTATGCAACATCATATGTAATACTTCTTTAGGTGATCAGCATTCCATGGATTAGCGAAAGGTTCTCCTTCTAGATTTTCTAGCCTGTAAGTGCCAGGCACAACCTCTTCTGTCACTTTGTAGGGACCGTGCCCGTTTGGGTGGAGTTTGTTTGCTTTCTGTAAGGTCTTCTTTAGCACTAGGTCTCCTACGGCAATGGGTCTTGACTTCACCCTCTAGTTGTAGAATTTTGCTTCCCTCTGTTGGTAAGCTGCTTGCCTGACCTCTGTATCCTCTTTTCTTTCTTCGATAAGATCTAGGTCTAGCCTCCTCTCTTCCCCATTATTATCAGGGTCATAGGTCTGAATCCTATGAGTTGGTAGCCCTACTTCTATTGGTATGACGGCCTCTGAGCCATGTGCCAACATGAACGGGGTTTCTCCTGTCGGTGTCCTTGCCGTGGTTCTGTAGGCCCATAACACAACGTAGACCTCTTCAGTCCATCTTCCCTTCGCATCTTCTAACCTCTTCTTGATTCCATCGATAATTGTTCTGCTTGTGACCTCGGTCTGACCATTTGCCTGAGGTCGACCAGGAGATGAGAAGAATTGCTTTATTCCCACTCTCAGGCAATACTTTTCTAAAGAGGAGTTCTTGAACTGGGTCCCATTGTCCGAGATGAGAGTGTTTAGGAGGCCATATCTGCATATGATATTCCTCCAAATAAATTGGAAGGTCTTCTGCTCTGTGATCGTTATCATCGGCTCTGCCTCCACCCACTTTGAAAAATAATCGATGGCAACTATCAAGAATCTATAATTGTTGGAATATCTTGGCAGGGGCCCTACTAATTCAATCCCCCATACTACAAATGTCCATGGAGAAGTGATTGACGTCATAGGCTGATGAGGCTGATGAGGGATGGTGGCAAACCTCTGGCATTTATCACATTTCCTCACATAGGCTGCAGCGTCCTTGGACAGGGTTGGCCACCAGTACCCCTGGGTGATGATTCTTTTGGCCAAGGGTCTTCCCCATATGTGGCTAGAGCAAGAACCCCCATGGACCTCCTAAAAGGCCCGGGGAACTTCTGTGGGGTGCACAGATCTAAGGAGAGGTAGCAAGAATCCTTTCTTGTACAGGACGTCTCCTACTAGCGAGAACTTGGCAGCCTCATATCTCAATTTCTGCCTTTCTATCTTGGATTAAGGTAGCTCTCCCTCTCTGATATATTTGAAGAGGGGGTCCATCCATGAGTCTCCTAAGTTCAAATTGTGACAAGGGTTATATACCTCTTCTTGCTCAATGGCTGCCTTCCCCAAGACCTCGATCCGAATGGTCCTTCTAACATCTGTCTTCGTTGCCGAGGCCAACCTTGCCAATGCATCTGCGTGGCTGTTACTTTATCGAGTCACTCTCTTCAGTCTTGCCTCTTAAAAATGTTCTAACATTATTTTCACCCTTTTTAGTTATTTGGCCATCCTTTCATCTCTGGCCTCATAGATTCCCAATACTTGATTGACAACTAACCGCGAGTCATTGTGGAGTAGGAGTCGCTTTACGCGAAGAGTCTTTGCCAATGAGAGACCTGCTATCATGGCCTCATACTCGGACTCATTGTTAGAATCTCGGAAGTTGAATCTCAAAGCGAATTCAATGTTGGCACCATCTGGAGCTGAGAGTATTAACCCCGCACCGCTTCCATTGTCACAGGAAGAGCCATCAACGAAGAGGCTCTAAATATCTGTACCTGATGAGAGGACCCCCTCTGTCATGACTCCTTTTTTGAAGAGGTACCGATCTTCCTCGTTTTCCACAACTTGATTCCTGGCCCCGTTGGATGCGATCCCTTCCTGATCTTGGAAGATGTTTGGTGTCGTCTCTTCCGAATTTCAGAAGACACCGCGATTTTCAACACCCTCTAGGCCATTCTCTGCCTCGACCTCTTCCCATGTAAACTCAGCGACAAAGTCTGCGAGGGCTTTCCCCTTGATGGCCGTCCTATGTTGATAGGTAAGGTCGTACTCCCCCAACTCAATGGCCCATGTCATCAATCATCCGGACTTCTCAGGTTTATGTAGGACCTGTCTTAGTGGGGAGTCAGTGAGGACAACCATGGAGTGGGCTTGGAAGTAAGGCTTTATCTTTCTCGAGGCATGTATCAAGGCGTAAGATAGATTTTCCATGCGAGGGTAATTCTGTTCCGCACCTTGAAGGGTCTTACTGTTGAAATACACAGGCCTTTGGATTCCAGCGTCTTCCCGTATTATGGCTGCGCTGATGGCTGATTCGAAGACTGCCAGATACACGTATAGTTTCTCCTCTGCTACAGGTCGAGACAGCAATAAGGGAGACCCTAAATAAGACTTGAGTTAGTTGAAGGATTTTTAGCACTCTTCGTCCCATTAGAAGGCCTTTCTCAGCACCTTAAAGAACGTAAGGCACTTGTCTGTTGCCCTAGAAACAAACCTGTTAAGGGCAGCCACTCTCCCCGTAAGCCTTTGAACATCTTTGATACTCCTCGGTGTCTTCATGTCAAGTAAAGCCTTGATTTTTTCAGGGTTTGCTTCAATCCCTCTCTGGTTGATGATAAACCCTAGGAACTTCCCAACTCCTACTCCGAAGACACACTTCGCG